>CM038671.1:159419409-160019409 GCA_021605145.1 Aegilops bicornis | reverse complement strand
AAATTATAATGAGGATCATCTTATTTACTACCGTCGTTCTAAGTAAACAAGATGCAAAAGATGATAAACATCACATGCAATCAAATAGTAGTGACATGATATGGCCAATATCATATAGCTCCTTCGATCTCCATCTTGAGGGCTCCATGATCATCTTAAATCACAGGCATGACACCATGATCTCCATCATCGTGTCTCCATGAAGTTGCTCGCCAACTATTACTTCTACTACTATAGCTAACGATTTAGCAATAAAGTAAAGTAATTACATGGCGTTAAATCATTGACACGCAGGTCATACAATAATTAAGACAACTCCTATGGCTCCTGCCGGTTGTCATAGTCATCGACATGCAAGTCGTGATTCCTATTACAAGAACATGATCTCATACATCACAATATATCATACATCATTCATCACAACTTTTTGGCCATATCACATCACAAAGCAATTGCTGCAAAAACAAGTTAGACGTCCTCTAATTGTTGTTGTATCTTTTACGTGGCTGCAATAGGGTTCTAGCAAGAACGTTTTCTTACCTACGAAAAATCCACAACGTGATTTGTCAACTTCTATTTACCCTTCATAAGGACCCTTTTCATCGAATCCGCTCCAACTAAAGTGGGCGAGCAGGACACCCGCTAGCCACCTTATGCAACTAGTGCATGTCGATTCGGTGGAACTGTCTCACGTAAGCGTCACGTGTAAGGTCGGTCCGGGCCGCTTCATCCCACAATACCACTGAAGCAAAATAAGACTAGTAGTGGCAAGAAAGTTGACAACATCTCGCCCACAACAGATTTGTGTTCTACTCGTGCAAAGAGAACTACGCATAGACCTAGCTCATGATGCCACTTTGTTGGGGAATGTTGCAGAAAATAAAAATTCCTACGGTTTCACCAAGATCAATCTATGAGTTCATCTAGCAACGAGAGAGGAGTGCATCTACATACCCTTGTAGATCGAGCGGAAGCGTTCAAGGGAACAGGGTTGAGGGAGTCGTACTCGTCGTGATCCAAATCACCGTAAATCCTAGCGCCGAACGGACGGCACCTCCGCGTTCAACACACGTACGGTCAGAGTGATGTCTCCTCCTTATTGATCCAGCAAGGGGGAAGGAGAGGTTGATGAAGATCCAACAACACGACGGCGTGGTGGTGGATGCAGCAGGGATCCCGGCAGGGCTTCGCCAAGCGTCTGCGGGAGGGAGAGGTGTAGCAAGGAGCGGAGGCGCCAAGTGCAAGGTGCGGTTGCCTCCCTCCCCTCTATATATAGGGTCCCAGGCGGGCGCCGCCCTAGGAGATGGGATCTCCTAGGGGGCGTGACCAAGGGGTGCCTTGCCCCCAAGGCAAGTGGGCGCCTCCCTAGGGTTCCCAACCCTAGGCGCAGGGGCCATAGGGGCACACCAGCCCACCAGGCTGGTTCCCTCCCACTTCAGCCCATGGGGCCCTCCGGGATAGGTGGCCCCACCGGTGGACCCGGGACCCTTCCGGTGGTCCCGATACAATACTGCAGTGACCCCGAAACTTTCCCGACTACCAAACTCGACTTCCCATATATAATTCTTTACCTCGGACCATTCCTAACTCCTCATGATGTCCGGATCTCATCCGGACTCAGAACAACTTTCGGTTTGCTGCATACTAATATCTCTACAACCCTAAAGGCCACCGAACCTTAAGTGTGTAGACCCTACGGGTTCCGGAGACACGTAGACATGACCGAGACGGCTCTCCGGTCAATAACCAACAGCGGGATCTGGATACCCATGTTGGCTCCCACATGCTCCTCGATGATCTCATCGGATGAACCACGACGTCGAGGATTCAAGCAACCCCGTATACAATTCCCTTTGTCAATTGGTATGTTACTTGCCCGAGATTCGATCGTCGGTATCCCAATACCTCGTTCAATCTCGTTATCGCAAGTCACTTTACCTAAATGTAAGTAATGCATGATCCCGTGAATGCATAGGTTGGGCACTTTGAGCTCATTATGATGATGCATTACCGAGTGGGCCGAGAGATACCTCTCCGTCATGCGGAGTGACAAATCCAGCCTCGATCCGTGTCAACCCAATGATACTTTCGGAGATACCCGTAGTATACCTTTATAGTCACCCGATTCGTTGTGACGTTTGGTACACCCAAAGCACACCTACGGTATCCGGGAGTTACACGATCTCATGGTCTAAGGAAAAATACTTGACATTGGAAAAGCTCTAGCAAACGAACTACACGATCTTGTGCTATGCTTAGGATTGGTCTTGTCCATCACATCATTCTCCTAATGATGTGATCTCGTTATCAATGACATCCAATGTCCATAGTCGAAACCATGACTATCTGTTGATCAACGGGCTACTCAACTAGAGGCTCACTAGGGACATATTGTGGTCTAAGTATTCACACATGTATTACGATTTCGGATAACACAATTATAGCATGAATAAAAGACAATTATCATGAACAAGGAAATATAATAATAATCCTTTTATTATTGCCTCTAGGGCATATTTCCAACACGTACGCACTTGGAAGACTGGTGGCTTGAGAGGGAGGTAGCAGATGCCGCAGTTGAGGGTATCGGCGTCATCCACTATCACAGTATCATGTTTGCAAGCGCCATGCGCTTCAGCCGGCTCCATCATACACGGAACCCGAGATGGTCGCCGTTCTTGTTCTTCTTCTCTATTTTTTCCCTCTGGAAATACTAACCACATCTCCTCCCTCTTCGATGGTCTCGGGCCAACACCTTGAATCTGGAGGTGTCGCGAGCGCTCCTCCTGATGCCACAAACCCTCGCCATGTTGCCTCACACGAATGGCCGTCCTATCCAGCATCACGCCTTGTATCAAGAACACCGACACCAAAGACCACCGATCCCGTTCCGGCCCCGCCACCTCGCCATCGCAAATTAAATAGGTACATAAATGCTTTCATGATGAGGTTTGTTTGTCATGATAGGTATATGCACGCGATGCGTTGCATCGGGCATTAATTTTTAAGCAACAGGGGAACATATGGGCACACATCATGATGCAAATCAAATAACAAAAAGGAGATTATGTTTTGGTTATGAAGCATAGAACTTGACAACTTTGTCCTAAGATATACTAAAGCCAAAGAATATCATAGAGGAAATCAAATTATCTCGAACGACATGATGTTATTTCACAAAATAAGTTAAATGTACATTTAAAATTTAAAATTTCCAATTGGTTATCTTTACATGTAAATAAAAAGGTGGGAGTCAATATTACAATACGCTTACCAAAAATGTTCCTCTACAAAAAATTATCATGAAGAATCACCTGCCAAGAATAAAAAGCGAGAGCAAGTCTGCAAAATAACAAATTGTTAACAATATGTTCAGTAATATAAATCTCAATCGTTCTTGCACACCCTTGAGACTTGAGAGCATATCATTTTTCCCTTCAGACTATACTCTAGATCTATGAACAGAAAAAGTAAACCATAAAACTAAATTCAAGTCTGCAGAATAACACAAAGCATCACTAACAGTTCAGTACCATGTGAATGGAGACATACCATACCATCCTTTTTACCTTCTGACTGCACTTCTATTTGTGAGAACTCCAGTAAGTAGATGGGTTTAGCAAAATACAACCATTGGAATATGGGAGCCGTATAAACTGAATAATGTAGATAATATCACATGTGCATTATTGGCCTCTAAGATGGAACAAAACTGAATACTGCCCAAAACAACACACAAATCTGACTGACACTTTTAAAATTTCATATCTCTCCTATACTACCTAATAAATTCAAGTTGTATACACCTTTTCCAATTGCACAAAAATTTAATTCAGCTTCTAAAGTCTGCAATAGCCCCATAATTCAAAACAGTCTGCAATACCCCCATTACTAACTCTAGTTCAGCAAATCCCTGGGGAAGAGTCATTGGTGAGGATGGGCTAACTCCGCCATATACTATAACTATTCTCAACTACCATATCCGTAAAAAGTATTGTTAATTTGACACGATACCAAAATTGAGTTACAAATACAAATAACAAAAGTAAAATGTCAAGCATAAGTAGTCTATTCAGAGGAATCATTCCCAAAAGCAATTTTGAGCCAAACACGAGCACGACAAGTTGTGACAACTCACATCCCAAATGATAGCAGATTTATTTAAGCGCCCGGTGGCATCACAGTACAAACGTTAAAACCAGTAGCATCACATAGGAACACTGTACAGTCAGTTAATGCATGCATACCTGCCGGTAACCTTGCTGCCATCACTGCTCACACTCCTCTGTGTGTCCTTCATCGTCATCTTTCCTTCGACCTAATGCTTCGGCAACTCCAACAACACGTTGTTGCTCCAAGAAATCAGTGAACACCACAGAGAGGGGCGTACTTGGATCCTAAACTCCAAGCAAACAATTAATTAAGATCCCTTGCACACACACAGACACACACACACACACAGAGAGGGAGAGAGAGAGAGAGAGAGAGAGAGAGAGAGAGAGAGAGATATCAGGGTATCCCAGGGTGAGGGATGAGAGAATCTGACCTACGGAGCGCCGGGCGCGCCAGTGTCGCCGACTCGCCACCGCCATTGCAGAGATAACACGACCATCGCCGCCAAGATCACGAGAATCTGTGAGCTCGCTCCCTCCCGGAACCCGGCGAGGAATCTGCCCGCCAAGAACTTGGAGTTCAAGACCCATGCATTGGACCTCCTCCAGCGCCTCCTAGATCATCTCCACCGTCAGCGGAGCAGGATCCGACTCCTACTCGCCTCCTCAGTAGGATCTGGCCGGAGATTACCCGTCGCCCGGCCTTGCCGGCAGCAAGATGGCGATGGGTGGCGGGGGCCTTTGCGGCGCCTTTGGAGGTGGGGGTGGCGCAAAGAACGTGGTGGCGGGTGGCGGTGCCTTTGGAGGCGTGGGAGGGTCGTGCGGGTGGGGGGTTCTTTTATTTTCTCTCTTCGTTAGGAATGTAATGCGTACTTTATTAGTATGGAAGGAGATCGTGGGAGAAATAAATCGGAGAGGAGGTGATTTGTTTGGAAGGTGATCTTCAGATATGGTATTATTTTTGAATTCTTAATTATAAAATATTTACATGATTAAATTGAATCGACACATGCCAGATCAAGCGCGAATATATGGTAACTAATCTGATGGGTTTATGTGGGTGGTGAAGCGAAAAGGCAGGTGGGAGGGAGACGAAATAAAACCAGCGAAATAAAACCAACGAAAGTGGTGAGACGAAAAAAAAACCAGCGAAAAATAACCGGCGAACTATTCACCAACTGCTCCATTAGGAGTAGAGATTCTTGTGAACACTCTCCTAAAAAAGGGGAGTTTTACATTTGTGTGCTAGAATTAATATTGTTCACGTGGTATGTCAAAAAAGACGCACTGTGAAACTGCAATGACATTTTAAGTCCTAAGGTGATCTTGTGTTAATACAATCATCAACTATAAAAAACCCTAGCACCCGCAAAAAAAAACTATAAAAAACTGTGGATACAATCAAGCCAGAATTTCACGAACTGCAGCACCAGGGCGCGCGCGGCCATGGCATGGGCCGGCGCCGCGTACGACGGGGTCGCCACGTCCCGGGGCCACCGCGGAGCAGCCGCGCGCATCTTTGCCCGCGGTGACCTCCCCCGCTCCTACGTCGACCGGGAGGTCCTCGCCGCCAACACGGCCATCACGGCTGCTATGGAGCAGCTCCAGGGGTGGAGGCCGCTCTGCGTAGCAGCGGCGACGTGGCTCTCCCGCACGGCGAGCCCGACAGCCGCCCAGCCGCGGGCAAGACGGCGAGGGCCCACGACGACGCTTGGAGGGCCCTGGCGCGCTCCGCTCCAGGCGCGCTACTAGACGGGTGCGCCGCCCTCCCCGAGCTCGAGGCAGCCCACGCCGACCTCGCCCACTGCGCCCACGCTTTCAAGTCGTCCACCGCCCTGGATCACGCCGCGGCGGCCGCCACCTACGCTGCCTCCGTTCGCACACTGGACGCGGCTCATGCCGCAGTCTCGCGCGTCCTCTTCATCAACGGCGGCGTAAGCACCGCTTTCCTCGTCGCCGCAGTGGCTCTCCTGGGAGGAGTCGCGCTCCGACGTCGGGCGACACAGCCGCGCCGCGCTGGACCTCCTGTGGTTGGTGTCTGCGTGTGCGGACTACCACTTCGGCTGCGTCGTCGTCGGACCCGCCTCCTCGTCCTGCGACCAGCTGTTGCGCGGAGCCGTCGCAGAGGCCGGTGAGGCGCGGGACGCCGGGAAGCTCATGGTGGGCAGGGACGGAGCTCACGTGTAGGCACTGGTGTCAGATGATACCAATGCCATTCGATGCTTCAGCTAATAGCTTTACCGATTTGTGCCTTTGACCCCAGCCAGCGCGTCTAGCATTTCCTGGCAGCCCTCCCAAAATAGTAATTTTATGTCCCCCCTATCCAGAATAGGAAAGTACCTGGCCCCCGCTCCCGATTCCTCGCACCATCGAGCCACGGAACTCACCTGATCCTCCCTCCCCCACGTGTTTCCCTCCTCCACCCCCATGGGCGTCTCCTTTTCTCCCCACCAAATTGCCCAGCCCCATCTTCTTGTGTCCCAACCCACAAAGGGACAACTCCCAGATACAGAAAACTCTCCACAATCCTCGAACGGTGGCTGGTTTAGGATTTGTTCTCCAGGCAATTCATATTGACTAAGGGTAGAAGAAGCACAGAAAAAGGTCAAATTTAGCTTTCACTTTCCCCATGGTTGTGTGCCTCTTTCATCCCTGTCCCCTGGGTTACTGAAGAACACAAGCCTTCCTTTTCCCTTTCCCCATGATCTGCACAAGGCTGCAGTTCGAAAAAAATGTGTAAGAGCATGTACTAGATGAAAAAACAGAAATACAAAGTTGCACATGTGCTGTTAATTGCTGCAAATGTCAGATTTTTTGCCTAATTGCTTTGATGGGTTTGTTGTTCTGCTTAATAAGTTGGTAGAAACACAAGTATGTTTGCTGGTAAAGCAACTTGCTTGGCCTGTTTTGAGCAACTTGATTGGCCTGTTTTGAGCAACTGTAGATCATAAGGAAGGTGCGTGTAGATGTTTAGGCAAGCTTCAAGCCCTATTGGGGCAAATCCAGGAGTGTTGTGCAACAACTGGTTGTTTAAATCAAGTTAAGTGTTATGGTTAGGCAACTTACATGTTAAGATTAAGCAAAAGGGGTGGGAGTCAATGTAAGAAAAGGCTGGTTGAAGGAAAATAAATGGTAGGCAAGTTTGAGGGTTTGTTTGGGCTAAATTAGGACAAATGTGAAGCAAGAAATACAGGTATGGGTATTAATGAAGCAAAACTCCAGATGTTTTTAGCCAGCTAAGTGCTACTTCCTCCGTCCGAAAAAGCTTGTCCCAAGCTTGTCTCTCAAATGGATGTATCTAGTACTAACTTGGCGCTAGATACATCCATTTGAGGGACAAGCTTTTTCGGATGGACGGAGTATGTTTTAGGCAACTTACATGTTATGTTTAAGCAAAGGATGAAAATGATGTGTAACAAAACTGGTTGCAAGAAAACAATGGTAGGCAAAGTTTTAGGGCTTGTTTTGTGCAAATTCAGTAGTACTGTGAATCAAACATGAAACTGGCATGGGTATTCTTCTGAAGCAAAATTTCAGGTGTTTTCGGCTACTTTGGTGATATGTTTAGGCAACTTACATGTCATGATTAAGCAAGAAAGAAATGAACGTAAAAAAAGATGGTTGAACAAAAATAAGGTTAGGCAAGAAAGGATTACTACTATGCAACAATTGTTGTCATATAGAGATGGATTTATTGTACCTGGTGTCAGAAATTGACTGAAAGTGACTTGAGCTTGGCCTTGTTGAACAGGTACAAGAAGTTTATTCAGCTTGAAAAGCCTTGCAGGCGATGCCCTGTTCTCTTATCCTAGAAGAAAATACAACAATAGATGAAACATGTGTATTTCCTGGACAGTTAGGCAACTTGACAGCAGAACTTAGGCAAGTGTTGATCAAAAGTGAAGCAACTGTGTATTACCTAGTTAGATCCGGTCTTTTGACATTTTGCTTTTGGTGGTTATTCCACGACAGTGTCTTTCTCAGCATTTCAATCACCATCTGTGAAACATCTCGAATTGCTGTTGATGTCCAGCGAATGTTTGCCACAGGCAGCAATCTCCTTTCTTCCCCGACGCTGCTACCCAATAAAGGGTGTGCTTCTCTGGCCCTGCAACAAGAACACGCAACAAGTTAAAAGAACACACAACAAGTTTATTGAATCTTTTTCAGACACACCTCGTGATGATCTTCAATCGCATGCGAGGGATCAGCATCACGATTAACTGCATGATGATCTTCTTGAATGCCCTTTTTGCTTGGTCCATCCATTAGTTCCTACTACACAAAAAGAAAAAGAGTGCATTCAGATGACTTTCTGGATATCGTCTCTCGATACTAGCAACTCACGTACCAATTCCAGGCATGTAAACCCAAAAAAACAGGCGAATCGCCTTCCAATGCGCACCGAAAAATAACAAAAACATCACTCATCTGAGGCATCTGTTGTTGTTAACATACCCAGATCATCATGGACAAAATCATCTGAGGCATGTGTTGTCGTTAACATGAGGCGCCTGAAAAATGAAAGCATGTGGCTGTAAAAAAGCAGGGGAAGAATACCCCATTCGGCACCCCGATTAAAAAAATCCAAATGTAGCAAAACAAGAGATAAAACATACAATGATAACGTGTTGTCACATTTAAACTTCAAGTACAAAATTACCCTAATTGTTATTAAATGTTAAGGAAAATAAACGAAGAGCAAGGTTCATGTGTTATTTGAGGCAACTACATAAAAAATTTGAGGCAATTATTATGAAAAAATAACAAACACATGGAGACTACTAACCAATATATGCACCACATATAAAAAATGATTGAAAGGTAGCAAGTCGTACTGGGTTTGTAGGAAATTTCCATAGATAATGCAGCAACCTCATCAGCTTGCTACCCGAAGAAAAATAAATAGCGAAGTCAGGAGCAACTACAACTTGGTTTGTAGGCAATTTGCATACAAGTTTCAGGCAAATAAATGTGGACCTATATTGTTTGGAATATCAAGTTGTGTTGTGTCCCATGGACAAATGCTTTAGTTATTGCAGGCAAGTTGTGCTCTAATCTAAGCAAATTGCATACTATATCCAGGCGAACCAGGTTTTCTTTAGAGAAGGGATTAAAAGGTAGCAACTCATACTGAGTTTGTAGACAATTTCCATAGATTCTGCAGCCAACTCATTAGCTTGCTTTCCAAAAAAATAAAATAGTGGATAGAAATAGCCCGTCGACCCATTAAGCAAGTCCAATAGCAGGAACAAGGAAACTACTAACAAAAAAATCCTGCAAGTTTGAGCAAGTCTAATAGAAGAAATGAGTACAATAGCTCAATATCATTGTTTTTAAGGCGTCCTGCCTTGGACGCTTAAGCGACGCAGGCGATAAGGCACCTGGGCAACGCCTTACAAATATGTGCCATATAAGCGCTTAGGCGTCGCCTAGGCGCTTAGAGCGGGTGGTGCTTTCATATAGGTCGCTTTACCGCCTTAAAAACAATGCTCAATATAAATCTTGTTTTTCGGCTTTATTATATGTTGTAATCACTTGGACACAGATAAGCAAATATCTATCAAGTTCTCATACATGACACATGTATAACGGCTAAACAAGAATTGGAATGGTAAGAAACAACATATTACTTAATAATGAAGTCTCTTTTTTGCCATGTGTTATGTATATAATCATAGTAGAGAGTTTATACTTGCTACTATCATCTCTCCTAACTATCACAGCAGATCAACCCAAGTCAATGCACCTTGTGCTAAGAAACATCGTCACGCATAGGGAAGCACAATTACATAATTGGAGGGAGAGAAAGGAAAAAAATACTCCTTCAAATTGCAACCATCACCAGCAACAATTCAAGAGAAAGGCACCAGCACCATCATCCACATGCTACCTCGATGCAATTTTGCTGCTCCAGACCTCCAGTTCAAGCTACAGCCAGCACCTGTACACGGTCACAAGTAAAAGTTCAGACATCAGAGCTAGGGTAGCTGTAGGGTGCAGCAGGAGATAGCAGTAGGGAGAAGGAGGTGCACCAGCAGCTAGCAGCAGGAGGTCGAGGCCATCCCCGATGTGGCCTACGGCGAGATGCTGGAGAGGAAGAGGCCCGCTACAACGGCGTCGGGGCTAGCGCCACTGAATGAGGAGCGTGGGGTGGTGCGCACTCGCCTTCCTCGTGGAGATGGGTGCGCGCTCGCCTTCGGAGGACGCGAAGGCGGCCAACACGGACACGGCCTTGTCGCGGGAGGCTGAGAGGAGGTCGCCGGAGTCGAGCATCGCGGCGACCGCGGAGACCACGGCGGCAAGGAGCCGACGGATTCGGCGAGCGAAAATCTGGGGCGCGGGAGCAGCCTGTGGATCTGTCACCTTGGCCCCCGACGCCGGCTGGGGAGACGAGCAGGCGCTCGCGGAGTGCGGCGCGGCCGGCGCCACGGATCGACGAACGCAGCGATGGATTTGGGAGAAGAAACATGCGTGCGCTTGTGGATGTGGGAGCATGGGTTTGGTTGGGGCCCACTGCCGCTGTGTGTTGTTCGTTCGCATTTCCCTTTGCTCCGTAAAACCCGACCGCGGAACACCTGGCGATCGGGATCCCGATCGGACGGCTCGTAAGGGTGTGTGCTCAAGACTCTAAACAGCAAAGCTTTGCTTTAAAGAATTTAGGCAAAAGATCGATTGACCCTAGCCCACCACAGAACAAAAGCCCAAAGTCTTAGCCTAGTTAGATAATTACAACAGTAAAGATGTATCGATCTGTTTGCTAACCTAGCACGCAGTCCACAAGGCCCAATCTATCTGGTGCCTGTCCCTACTAATTCCTGGACGCAGCCGGCCGGCCGCCAGGTCGCAGTAGGTCACGGAGCACGCCTCTCTCAAGTGATCCGCTTCCTCCTCAATGACATAGATCCCAAATCCTCTGCACACCTATCACGAAGCACGCTAATTTTGGTTCGGCGATGTCCGTCGGCCGGCCGCGTCAGCCTAATCTATAATGGCCGGCTGGCTGCAATTCTTATTGTCCACTTCGGTTCATCCCAGGTACCCGAGGCACTGACATACATGTGTGTAATACTAAGATTTAAATTTATAATTTATCTCCTTGATTCAACTAGGACTAGAAGATTACAGATAGATTTAGACACTGATCCAACAGAGACTTAAAGGTCGTGAAAGGACTACCGAAATAGATTTATGTAGTATATGAAACGTTGGTGCTACTACTCTAGGAGAAATAAATTTAGATGAACTTCTTTCAGATTCAGCTGATCGAAAAAGAATCACAATAGACTACGAATGCTAAAAAGCAACATTGGATCAAACCGAGATATTTAATTAGAGGACCTTGCAGACGAAGCAGACTTTAAATATCTTTTGTTTCTTTTAACTTGGACTATTTACTTAAACTATTTGAGTTTTATCCTGGTGACTTTTATTCAACATAATTGATGGTTCTTGATCATGAACTTCGAATGTAAATTGGCAATGTCCAAACAGACCAAGGATTTGCCAATTTGGATCACATTGCAGATCTTGCTGAAGTCTTAGCTGACACTAAGAAACATCTTGCTTTTCCTTTGGTATATCTACTTCTAAAATTGGTGCTAATTTTGCTAGTTGACCAAATCAATGAGGAGATGCTTTTCGGAAATGGATATTGTCAAGAGTGTTTTGCATGGGTGACCAGTTCATGAGTGATAGCCTGAGTTGCTATGTGGATAAATATATATTTACTATCACTACGAATGATTCCATGAATGATTTATTGAATGCAGAAGATTAAAGGTCGAGAAGGAAGTTATAACATGTGAGTCTCACATCATTTTATATTTTTCTTAATCTTATTTTTATGTATCATTTGTTTCGTACATTGTTGTAAAAATAATTTGTTTCTTTCGTTTATTGTTTTCACTAAGTTATACAGATTAAATGCTCCAAACTTACCTTTTAGTTCTTATTTTTTTTACTGAATATGTAAACAAGTGGCTTTTTTTACTTCGCTCAACCAGTAGTCGGGTATGAAAATCATTTTAATATAGTAAAATTTATATCATTGGCTCATTGCATATTTTCATTCTTTATATTGCATTGCTACTGTTGGTGCTATATATTGTGGGCAACTTTTTTTTGCGGACAACGTTGACACCGGTGCTGATTTTTTCTAGCTTCGTCCCTGATGGTGGGCGCCGGCATGCGCATGTCGTTCGATAGTGGGTATCCTCAGCGGCGTTTAGCCAACTGCGCCCTGACATCTACTATGTTCATCCTTGTCAACTGTTGCGCCGTTGAAATCGCTCCCTGTTTTGTCTGTCAGACTTTAGCAAAATAGCAATGCTATTCCTTTTTCTCTTCTTTTTGTGAGATACATAACATCATACAGAACCGATAAATCCTAGTACAATTTAGCGTGTTGTCTATTGGATTTATATTGCCGTTTGAGAAGAAATGCTCATGTACTTGCAATGTCAATGGCGATGCATTTGCAAGTTTCATGACAGAAGACTACTCACTCTTAATTCCCATGAATGATGTGACTGAACTTGCAATTTCCATGTTCCGTCGGAGGCCAACTTGTAACCAGTGAGGTCACGGGCCTGACAAACATGCCTAGGACTGAACTGTCCTCCATTGGGATCTCGTCGCCATAATTCTTGGACTGTAAGCGCGCAAGACGAACTGGCAGCGCCATGCCGCCATCTCGTTCTTGTGACCGGCGTGCCACAGGTCGCAGTGGAGCATCGCGGTGATGCGTGGTTTGTTCCTCCTCCCAGCTGTTCTACTGCGTCAAGTGGTGGACTGTTGGATGACCGAGTCACGCTCGTACAAGTACTGGGACGACTCCACTGCGTATACGTTGGTTGATCGTCCCTGAATCCTACTCGTCCATAGCTAACCGATTCCTTTTACCGTTGCGCAACTTTCCTCTCCATATATGCAAACCCAAGCACCCTCTCCAAAGAACCATAGAAGCCAACTTTCCTTTTCCACGATCGGAACTAAATCCGCCGGTAGGGTAACAATAAAAACCCACCTTAGTGCCGTGTTTTGGTATCGTGGTTCGTGGAGAGTACTTCTGTCATGGAACCACGTCAGCTCGAGCTCGAAGAGTCCTGCACTGCCACCGTGGACGAGGTGCTAAAGCGGGTGGAGGCGCCATCCGATGGGGAAGTATGCGCCATATGCTTGGGTCAAGAGGGAGCTATGAACGCATGGAAGGAGACGGTGTGTGGACACATCTTTCATGGGCGGTGCGTGAAGAGGTGGCTAGAGACGAAGGGAAGTTGCCCCATGTGTCGGCGTCAACTTCAAGAACCGCCTGTTGTTGCAAAACAAAATGTTCGCTTTCCTAGTCCCTTCGTCATGTTGGCGATTGAATCAATGCAGAGGGATCCTCACATTTTCCCCGATCCATACGCATATTTTCCAATGTATAGGCCGGGGGTGTCTAGAGGCTATTTAGCTTCTGATAGCTTTACAAGCATATGAGCCTGATGGTGCACATTTATGTAAGCAGATTATCTTTGAGTGCAGAACTTTTGCGAGACCAGAGAATCAACGGAACATATGAGAGATTTTCATACCTTGCTGCATTGTGATGCCTTGCGCAATCAATGTCGTCATTATCATACATTCCCTTTTTTGTACCTCTTCCCTTTATGTGATCCTTCATTGAACGAAGAACATATCTTGTAATATGTGTTATCTAAAACGAAAATCCTACTTACGAACGAGTTACGAAAGCTTACGTAACTGTCCTCAACACCATTCTCTCGCCCCCCCTGATTTTAACTGTGCTGGGTCCCCTCTTCCCACCGTCCCAATCACATTTTGCCATGTGGCTAATTATGTAGCATTTATGTTAATGCATTCTAGGTGTAGCAAAGCCTATCTAAAATAGGACCGTTGTCGCGGCGAGAATGAAAAAAGCACGCCGATTCGCCACAGGCAACATGCCTTTTTATAGGTTGCTCCCGTCGCTTTCGGGCTGATGCGACGTTCAATGGAGCTGTACGCATGCATGCAATCACAGGCTTCGTGATGCATGTAAGCTAGATATGTATATAATCAGCATGTATATACATACTCCCTCCGTTTTTATTTACTCTGCATATTAGAGTTGACTGAAGTTAAACTTCGTAAAGTTTGATCAAGTTTATAGAAAACTATATAGACATTTATCTAATAAATCTATACGATGTGAAAGTACATTCAATAATAAATCTAATGTTGTTGATTTGTTATTGTATATCTTAATATTTTTGTTTATAAACTTGGTTAAAGTTTGTAAAGCTTGACTTTGACCAAAGCTAATATGCAAACTAAATAAAAACGGAGGGAGTACTAGATAGTACCCAATGCGTTGCTGCAGGATTTAGTTGCAAATTATTATTTCAGTTAGATATGGTTATCTCGAACTTGAATATAAGAAATTGAGACCGAAGAGTACAAATACATGGTATGATTTATTGTATTTAATTATCATATACTCCCTCTGTCCCTATTTACATGGCACACACGTATTTTGAGATTCATTTTTGACCTTGAATTTGACCAACAAAACATAGGAACATGTCACAAAAATGATACGGTTAAATTCATACTAAAATGTAGTTTTGAACGGTATAACTTTTATGGCATATACTTGATATATTGTCGGTGAAATTAATGGTCAAAGTTGAAAGACAGTAAACAAGGCGCAATGTATTAGGGACAGAGGGAGTAGCTACAAAATATCTATAAATGTAAGTATTACTTATTTCTTTTGCATGTTTAGAGAAATAAGTGTACTAGATTTTTTTTAGGTGATAAAAGATGAGGAGATGATGAAGTGAGATGTGTGCATGTTAAGAGAACTGGTAAAAAATAACATTTTCCATGCATGTTTAGACTAGCTAGACACCCATGTGTTGCCACGAATTAGGAAAACATATAAAATGATATTTGGTTGAAAGATGTCATATCTGACTTTCGACCATGTCATTATGCATGTTCGTCTCTTTACTATGTTTTCATCTTCCGATTCCTTTTCTACCACCTCGTCCGCACTACCACCCCTTAGTGCTTTGAACTCATGGCTATATCACTTCGTCTGCATTGACTCTCATCCACACATCACCTCATCCACATTGACTTATCCGTGCATGCCTTATCTTTGTATGCTCAGATTGTTACCCGGCATGCTCATCATCTCTAGGTGTCACCTCCTCTTTACCGACGGCCCGATAAGGCGTAAAAATGCAATCTAGGCAACATGTTGGCCTAATGTAACATTAGATTGCCCAACAAGTCATAATAAGAGAATCTCCAACGAAGATCCGTAAATTTTCTCACGTATCTGTCCGCGGACAAGGGGAGCGACCAGTCCGCGGACATGGACGCGGGAGGCCGCCACCATCCAACGCTATCCGCATATATTCAAACTCTTTTTTGACAAATCGGATGAAATTCTTGCAAACACGGCCGGATTTCATACAAACATGACAGATTTCATACAAACACGGCGGATTTTCATTAGATTTAGAACATTTAAAACAAAAAATGAACCGACCCGACCGTAAACCTATCCTACGGCGCGGCACCCGATGTCCAAGCCCTTCCCGTCCTCCATCCGCCATCTTCATGATCACCGGCGATAAGACCGATGAAGTGAAGCTGCAGTCTTCGGTAAGTAAGAGTAGAACACGGGAGACAGATTGGCCCACATGGGAAGCAAGGCCCTGCCTCCTCCCGTGCCCTACTCATCCTCGGAGGAGTTCATGCCTTGTCCGTCGCCGGTGGATGTGATGTCGAAGATGGAAATGGTGCCGCCGGATTGTTCGTTGGCGGCTCGTAGGAGGCGCAGCGGGTGCTGTTCTCCCGCGCGATCGCCTGGAGCTGCGCCTCAATGGTGGTTGCTTCCTGGCTAGTGGCGGCTTGATCGCGGTCGACATCATAGATGACACGCTGCTCAACGACGAAGTTGGGGTTCACCGCGGCCATGGTCGCCACGGCCTCCTCGCTCGTGCGCTCACCGTAGATCTCGCCTCCACCGGCCAAGGTCGCTCACTGTAGGGAACATGTTATACCGTTGTTCCTCCTCCATATCTTGGAACACCGACATAGGCGCCGACGCAGGTTGCCCTTCCGCCATGGCTCGTTGTAGTGCGCCACGCTTACCCATGGTCAAGCCGGCATGCACAGGCGCGGGAGCCGGGGCGGAGTCCTCAGAGCCCGTCTCCATCGTGGGGTTGTCGTCACGTCGGAGACCTCGGGCGAGCTGGCCGGCAAGCCGGCCTTGATCTGCCCCGGTAAGCGGCCACGGCGTGCTTCATCTCCGTGGAAAGGCTATCCCATAGAGCTTAGGCATCGGCGGTCATGGCGGATGCACCGCAAGGAAGGAGGATGGGAGCGGCTTGTGGTGTGGTGTGCGATTAGTCGGTGTGGCTGCCTTTAAATAGCGATTTCGGTGAGGCGAGGCGTCCGGATTCGCTATGCGCTTAATGGTGGCATCTGACGTCACGGGCATTGAATGGGCGTTGTAGATATCCGTCCCGTCCAGTAACGCGTCTTCGGCATTGAACAGGCGCAGACACTGGAGACGCGTCGTGGCCGGCGCCCTCGGCCGACGCGTCGCTTCAATGGCGGAGGCAGTGAGAGGTCGTGTTTGCTCGGGGCCGACTTCAATGTGCAGCGACACACTACAACAACATGAATGCAGCAACCGGTGGCGTCAATGGAACGCACGCAGGCGTGGGAGGAGGGGGTTTGAGTAGGGCCAAGGCGGTCAGAAGCGGGCTTCATTGCTGTTCGGATGCCCGCAAAGCCCTCCCACGTTTATCTCCGGCTTGCCGGAGAAAGTACGTCTGGACCGCGCCGCGGACCAATACATGCCCGCGCTGGATGGCTTTTGCGGTCCGGACATATGCAGGCGGCTTGAGGGTCGGAGTTGAAGATGCCCTAAGCAATCATGAATGTAAGAACTAAGCAACAACATGGCTTCCATGGATGCACGCAAAAGATAGTACATTATCAAAACAAGGCAGTCTGTGTGGCAATTTGGTAGTTAAAGAAATATACATGATCATAATGTACTTGCTAAATTTCTTTCAAATTTCGGTGAAATTTCATTTGAATTTGGGGTCCTGTTCGGTGTGAAATTTCTAAAAAATCCAAAATTTCGGATATTTCAACGGGTCCCAAAATTCATCCCATAAGGAAATATCTTTTTCCTTGGCTCTAAGGAAACGGAAGCATATTGGCGCCGGCGACCTCACTGGCTGTTCGGCCCCGACACACACACGTCTTTGAAATGGGTGAATAGGGCCTCTGCAAGCGGGAGGAGTTAATTGCATGTTGGTACCACACTTCAGCACCTACTCATGGATTGGTACCACTACTCAAAAGTTTTGCAGTTCAGTACCAACTCAGGGCCTAAGTGTTGCAAAATGGTCTAAGCTGCGTATAAAGGCGTGTGTGGCATATCGACCACCGGGTCCCGTGTCGAGCCAACTTGGCATATTTTTTACAGAAAACACCTTTGTTTTAAATTTAATCACTCCCACCGCCTCACTGTGCCTCACGCCTCGACCTTCTTGCCGGGCTTGCTCGCCGGAGCCCCGTCGCCTCAACCTCGCCGTAGCCCGGTCGCTGGCTCGCCGGAGCACCGGTGCCCCTCTCCCATCTCCTTCCTTTCCTCTCCTCTTGGTTGGTTCGCCGGGGTTCTGGTGGTCGGCGATGCTAGTGGGGCGCACTGGTGGGTGATGTGGTGGCGGTGTGGGCGTCGCTCAGATCCAGATCTGGTGTTAGGCGACGAGGGGTGAGGGCGTCACGGCGGCGTGGTTGCCGGCGGGCGAAGGAACCGCCGCTGGATTCACAATCCGCCGCTCCTGTGTGACGGTATTTCCTATTTGACGCATTCTGCGTCAAAATGGCGGAGGTTCGCAGAAGGGAGCGACGCGAAGAGGTCAGTGGGTCGTGAAGTTAAAAAATGTTCGCAAATTTTAAAAAATGTTTCCATATTCAAAATGTTGGTAAAGTCATAAAATGTCACATTTTCAAAAAATGTTCTTAACTTTCATAACAAATTCATGTTTTTCAATATAATGTTCACAATTTGGAAAATGTTCATCTTTTTGAAAAATCTTCGTGCTTTTAAAACAATGTTCATCTTTCTGAGAAATGTTCGCACTTTCAAAACAATGTTCGTCTTTTTTGAAACATGCTCATCCAATCAAAACAATGTTTGAAATTTTCAAAAATTAGAAAAATGTTCACGCAATTCAAAAATTGTTTAAAAAATCATCTTTCAGAAAATGTTCCAAAATTTTGAAAACTGTTTGTGTATTCAAAATGTTTGTAAAGTTGAAAAATGTCACATTTTCGAAAGTTGTTTGTAAATTTCAAAACAAATTTACGTTTTTTAAGATAATGTTCGCAATTTGGAAAATGTTCGTCTTTTTGAAAAATGTCCGCGCTTTCAAAACAACGTTCGTCTTTGTGAAAAAGGTTCACACTTTCAAAATAATGTTCATCCTTTCTGAAAAATGTTCGTGCAAACAAAACTACATTTGCAATTTTCAAAAATGTTCGTGACAATACAAATTCTGAATAATTTCCCATTTTCAATTTTGTTCACATATTAAAAAATCTGGGAATTTTAGAAAATGTTACTGTTTTCCAAATTTGTTAACCAATTCAATAAATGTTCATTTTTCGAAAATTGTTCACAAATTATGATATGTTTGGGAATTTCAGGGATGTTCCAATTTCCAAAAAAAAATCAGAAAATCAGAAATTTTCCTGTTTTTGAAAAGGTTTTCTTTTGTAAAAATTCTTTTACAAAGTTGAGAAGTGTTTGTGTTTCATAAAACATTCAGGGTTTTTTCAAAAAAAGCGTTCGGAATTCTTAAAATATGTCGGATCTGGGCGTATGTTGCTTCTTAAAGGTTTACGTTGCTTTACGTTCAATAACCAGCCGGTCGTATTTCGTGGTCTGTTCGTTGAGATCTCATGTTCGATACCTGGTGAGGGCTGCTTAATTTTTTAGCTAGACTGTTTGCCGCAAAATGCGGCGCATAGGACATCCCCTGTGTGACTCGCCCTCAATCCCTCAATCGCTCGACCTGGACGAAAACCAGTATCACGTGGGCCGCAGGACAGCCCAACCGCGTCCCAGTGCAGCCCAACGGTGGCACAAATGGAGATTAATTAGTAGTTTTTTTGCACATCGACTACTGTTGTGCCGACATCACTATTTCTTTCGTCTCCTGCACCTGGATGGCTATGGCATTCCTTCAGTATTCTTCCAGCTTGTTAAAACTTCCAGTATTTTTCACATTTTTTTTAGGGGAGTGAGGCCTGCACATTGACAACATCTTTCTATCAGGATATTAATACATAAAGACATGAAAAAGATATTAATTTTTTTTTTGTGATTATATATTAGTACAAGTTAGTGCCAAGCATCAGAATAGAACCCACACGCGGCAAGATTTCATGTGGGTTAGTATTATTTAGTGCAAAGCATTAACTTTTTCTTAAATTTATGTGGATTAAAAAGAACAAATGTAACCAAATTTTATCAGAGTTAAACAATATATATCACAGTTATTACATATATTGATTGTAATTTTTTAAATGCACAGTTACTCAAAAATATGATAACATGTATTAAGAATTATTGTGTAATCATAATAAATTTTATAATGCGTGACGAACATTTAAAAAAATACATTTGCCATTTTTAGTTTCGAATTATTTCTTCCATCCCACTGACCAGAAGGACCCACATGGGCCTGCTGCCACGTTGTTGTACCTGACACAGTAGATTTGACGGAAAATGTCTAAGTGCGCTGTTAAATCTTTTCTGTGATTTATTATATATATTGAACCATTTTCAATATACAATTATCTTATTTAAATATAAGATGAACATTTTTAAAAATATGATGAAAAATTACTCGAAAAATTACTCATAGTTACTGCATATATTTGTTGTATTTTTAATGCACAGTTACTCGAATTATTGATAACATGTACTAAAAATTGTTAATTATATGATGAACTTTTAATATATGATGCAATGAACATATTTTTAATTATACGACGCGATGAACATTATTTTAATGTCATATAATATATTTTTATATTGTATAAAAACCGGAACTGCTCAGTGTTTAAAGACGTATACGAACGAGTTGACGCATAGGATGCCGTGGGGCAGAGGCAGCAAGCGCGCGCTGTGAACGACTCGGCGCGGTCGATTTCCGTGACGGGCTGCTTTTGTACTTCAGAAAAAAATCGAACGTTGCCGGATATAGAAGTATTTAGGGCGTGTTTGGTTGCCTGGGTGCATCTGTCATGCATTGCATGAAGGAGCTTGGCTGGGGCTGGCCTGGTTGAGCTCATGCAAAAATGAGTTGAAATGTGTGTTTGGTGTACTGCATGAGACGAGACTGGCTCAGTTCAGATTTTGTTTGGTTTGTTGCATGTGTGGTTGCATGAGAGATGCAGCATACAACATATGTTGTTTGATAGGTTGTATGATGTGGATGCTTGTTCATGTATGTAAAATAATTAGAATATAATTTTAGTGACATGCACTCCAGACTAGATATTTTTGTTGATTGAAGTAATAAAAGAATATATATTCACATGTCTTCAAAATTGCAGAGATGATTTAAGTAAGAAAAACAAAAATTTAGCAACATCTTTGCTGTTTGTACAAGTATATAAGCAGTTTATATACACATAAGCAATTGATGGCACAAAATAGCTAAAGAAATGCATCAGGATAATAGAGAGTGCACATAAATCGGGTATCCAGTGCAAGTACATCTTAAGAGTCCACATATTATAGAGCCACAAATTCATATGATCCATATTACAGTCCAAAGACATCCTAGAGTTCACATATTAGATAGCCACAAATTCATATTGGGCGCATTACAGTCCAACAAAGGAACATAACATAAGGTCCATGTTACATTCCTTCACATATATAGGGGTATGGTTTTTCTGACCAAATACAATAAAATATGGTCAGCTTCGTTGAATTAGCACATATTTGCTCGCACTCCACCCTTGGGCACTTCATCGCTGGTCACAGGCAGTCCATCCTTTGGCAGTCCATCCTTGGGCATGGGCACTCCACCGTTGACCTTGGAGAGGTGGTGCATGACCCAGCGAGTGCGAGGAGTCTCCGACATCTACACGAACGAGTGGCTCCTAGCCCTGTTGGCATTCTCATTGAGATAATCCAAGACAATCAACAGATCATCCTCGGTAAAACCAGGGAGCTCCATGACAGCATCATAAAGTTCAGGATGCGCCTCTCCTATGGACTTGATAGCAATAGCAACTTCACGGACAGCTTGGACATGTTGCTCATGACCAAAACTTCTTCTTCACTCATCAAGCTAGCCCTCTTCCTTTTGCCGGTGGAGCTAGAAGCATCCTTACATGGTTCCTTCCCATGAGCAGCAGAATGCCTTCCCCATGAACAAAGCAGCAGTAGCACTCGATCCAGGTTCATTCCCATCAACAACAAATTCAGAACCACAAGCTTCAAGGTTTACAAATGAGGAGGAGGTTCCCACCATTGAAGGAACCCCAAGAGCCTCATTAGATGTCATTGCAAACCCCACATAGATCCATGATAATCAAACAAATTACTTGCCCAATAGCTCACAGATGCATGCTAATCACACAGATCCACAGGAGAGGAGGTTCGTGACATGGCTCAGAGCAAGAGGATGCATGTGCACCGTAGCAATGTGAATGTGGAGGGCGAGGGTGAACGCTGCCCGTGCTCAAGCGTAAGTGCGTGTGGGTGCTCAGCGCTGTCTGAGGCCAAGGGAGCAACTCCAATGGCAATGGCCACGGCCGGGAGCTCGGCTCACCAAGACCCACCCACACTGCATAAGAGCGAGGAAGCGACTCACATGGCGACGGCGCCCATGGCGGGAGCTCATACTGCGACCAAAGCACGCCAAGCAGGAACAAAGAAGAGAGAGATGAGAGGATTCGAGAGGGATGGAAGAGGGATGGGAGCCGAGGAGAAGAGTCAACCTCTGCATGGAGAGGATGCTTGCCACGGCTGATGTCTTTCATGAGGCGACGGCATGGCGAGATCCGCTCACAGCAGAGAGGAGAGGGGGAGGAGTGAGCGGCGGATATGGGTGTGAATCGACAGGGAGAAGCCCTAGCCCTCTTCGCCGCATGGGTGCAGGCGTGGGCGCTCAGCGGATGCAGTCATGAAGCAGGCGAAACTTGCGTCTGAGCTCAACTGGTGGGGGCCTATTTTGCATCGGTCGGGCTGCCCAGAGCGACGTCTGACCTACCAAACGTTGCGAAAATTGCATGGTGGGTGCGATGCAGCTGCGAGACAAGAAACCAAACACGCCCTTAGGTGTCCTTGTTAAACCTATAGCAGCAATAGCGCAGCGGCAGCCAGCTAACAATTCCAACGGCACGGCGTGGGTTCGAAACCAGGCAGCAAACCTGCGCGTGGTTATTTTTGAAAAAAAATATTTTTTGCGGCAAGACATTTTTTTGATAAACCGAGGATATATGCGTGATTAAATAAAAGGTAAGGGTTCTTTTTGTAAAAGAGCATGCGACATCAGCCCCTAGCAGCGATACGCCGTACGCAGCTTAGACCGTTTTGCAACCTTAGGCCCTGAGTTGGTACTGAACTGCAAAACTTTGAAGTAGTGGTACCAATCCGTGAGTAGGTGCAGAAGTGTGGTACTTATATGCAATTAACTCAAGCGGGAGCAACTGAGGCTGCTCGCCGAGATGCTTGGTGCCGAGGTCGGACGTGTGTTCTTGGGAGAAAAAGAAGAAGGGAAACGTGCACCGTGGAGATTCAAAAACGAACGAGCTGAGATTTGCATGGTTGGAGGACAATTGCACGATCCTTTCTCTCGAATAGTATTTATTTTTGAGGATCATTCTGTCGAATAGCAATACATGCATACACGTAAACCCCGCGTCCCGTGGCTGTTTCTTCGCAATGGGTTGGGCCGGGGAGAGTGCAGTGTGGGCTGAGACCGAATCACGCTCGTACAAGTACATGGGCAACTCCACTGCGTATACCTACGTGATCGTCCCTGAATCCTACTCGTCGACTGATCGCTAGCCGTCTCCTACTCCCGTTGCGCAACTTTCTTCTCTCTATATACACTAGTAAACGTGTACGTGCAATGCACGTCTATTATTATCACCAGATGCATAGAATAAACATACGCATGTTCTCATTGCCGACCTCCCTAATGATGTCGCGATGCCGACGTCAGCCTGTGTTCTACTCCCAGCACACCTCTTCCAGCGGGTCAACGGTGATATACCCGCTGTCGTCCTCGTCAAAGTAGGCGAAGGCAGACAGCAGGCAATGCTTGTTAATGTGCACTTCGACCCGATGAACTCATCGTAGGCAATGATTCTGCTACTCCATCTTTCCTTGCCCTCTGATAATCAGCCATGCTTGGCATGAAAATGCAAGTTGGCCCTATAGAACATAAAACAAGAGTTCATAGAAGCTACAGAAATTTCTAGGGGTAGCTCGATATGACACTGTTCAGAATGTTTCATGTAGGATTGTTGTACATTCCATATATTTTTCTCCCTGTACTGGCCAAAAAGAAACTTATGGACACTACGCACATCCTGATGGAGCTTGCATTGGTCCATAGATGCTACACTTGAACATCCAAAATAAACAGAGTAAGCATTAATACCAGGGATTGTGCTTGTCATATACTCCCTCCGTCCCAAAATTCTTGTCTTAGATTCGTCTAGATACGGGTGTATCTGATACTACTAAAATGTGACTTGATACATCCGTATTTAGACAAATCTAAGACAAGAATTTTGGGACGGAGGGAGTATTTAAAATCTGAAAATATCATCAAAGTATATAGCATACTCCATGTATAATCATACTGAGTTTGGCAATGTACGAGTGGATTAATACCAGAGAATCAGATAAGACCAAATAAAGCTAGCAGTTAGTCAAGAACATCCATTGTGCTGGACTAACATACTATAGACACAGAGAAACAATTAGTTTTAGGCATACTGTTAGGAGGACCTACTATTTAACAAAGTTTAATGAGTACAGATTCACCTTTTGCATAACCAGATAGGAAGATTATAAGTAGTATGCTAGTGCTTCGTAGCCTACAAAAATGTTGTGCTAGTGGCAAAGAGAAACTAAAAGATAAGATATAAGATACGACCGCAATATTTAGAGATTATGTAATGTCAGACAAACAAATTCAATTTTTTCCTCCTTACTGAAACAAAATAACTGTTATATCTATCAGGGCATCATGAAGTTCAAATGAAAAGGTCTAGGATATACCAATATTAATTATTTTTTCCTCAAAAGAAAAACCCAAATGTGAAATCTGAGCCTCAAGTCCTTAACAATACCTGCCTGCAATTCAATAATTGTTTACTCATGGCATCTATCTATTTGAAAAGGGTACAATGATGTCAGAACAAAAATGACTTGAAAATAAGGATAATCTTACATTGCAAGAGGACGCGACCTGATAGTTCCAACAAAGAAAAAAGGACAGAACCTGAAATCTTTTTGCACTTGCATATAAAGAAGTGTCATCTGCAGATCTCCAACATACTGATCAGTAAAAACTCCAAAAGAAATCTGTTGTGAGGAACTGAAGATCACTTAAAAAAATCAATAGTCCCAACATATATAAACAGCGAAGGGAAACCGTGGTGCAAAATCATAATAGGTAAAGTCATACGTTAAGCACAGTCAAAAGAAAATTAGAAGATAAAAAGAATTATCAAAGGCTTCATCAAAATTTAAAGGTTGCAAAACTATTTTTTCTGAATGCGCAAGAGAACTATGCAGCGTTCCATTAATATAGAAAAGGGTAATCCGCCGTAGATCAAGAATTACATGAGAGCATGCCGGGCTATCTGCGACACAACCAAATCCGTAAATGGTTTCCCTTTGCTCCGTGTTAGATCAGGGACCACTATGCCCGAGTCCGACATTATTCCAAATGATGTCTGTGACCAGTTATCACTTTCTCCCATCCACTTCGTAAGAAACGATGAAGATATACTACAAATAGTTCAACTTGTACTCATGCATGAATTTGGGTCAGCCAACAGCACAAGATCTCCAATAAATTATAGTGCTTACCATTCTGCAAATTTCAAGTAATGACACTCCTTGTGTCAATCATAACAGAAGGAGGGCATGGTGGTATTACCGTGAAACCACAATGAAAGCACCAGTAGACTGTATTATAAAACTGGGGGTATTACTTACTCAATACTTGATTTATTCTGATGTAGCAATGATCTGTGCCTACATAAATACCTTCAGTTTGTGCTGCCATTGGAATGATTGTAAAGAATTCACCAGCATCAAAAGTTTGTCCTCCCACTGGAATGTATATTATTTACTCATTATGCGAACTGTGAAACCATGATATACTGATTAGCTAAATTTCAGTGTAAATTGCAGAAACCACAAACAAAATTCTATAATGGTCGCCAATAATATCAGAATAGATGCCTAGTATTACCAGGAAGCGCCCCCAAAATGCCATAGCGATCAGTGCGGCGATGGCGGTAGGATTGATTTTTTGGAGCAGTATTCATATAGAGTCCACCAACGGTCAAGAAGAACGCATAAAAGCACTGTCAATCGATAGTATGGCAGCAAACCTTCCAAAGGCGGACATAGGAAATATTATGTATGCACTGCAGGCAAAAATGCATAACGATCATAAGGCTCCGAAAATTGCTAGAAACAATCACACAACTGGCATTCATGGGATACCAGCAACATGATCTTTGCAGTACCAATCTGGACATGTAAGCAGCTAACTTTTCACACAACAATCAACTTGAATAGAGACAGCAAAAAGGTTTGAGCAATTAATCTGTACACAAACACTACCTCAATAAAAATGGTTTTTGATGTAACATTGGATGATAAGAAAATCAAATCATCAACCCAGCTGTACCTGAACAAAATGATATGGCCATCTGTACCTGAACAGAATTAGATGGCCATCTGTAGGCCCTCTTAAACTACAGCTTGGAGATGAGTTCTTAAATCTGCCTCAAATCACATGATACAAGAAACTGAAAAGGAAACTACGAGGAAATGCAAACACGAACGTTTACCTCTGTGGAGTAAACTTTGTAATTCCAATTAGCCCGGTCCCTTTTCTCCAATGGAGACATGTAAGCAACAAAACTTCAAAATATGAGTTGCTTGGACTACAAATTTCCGAAATCCTCAATAATTCAATATGTCCTCATAAATTTCAGGAATCCTGATGGTAGCTATTTGTCTCTGAGTATATGCTGGCAGAATATGAAATTGGTTTGCTTGGTCTCTTGAGTATAGAAACTTACTTGCGACTCCGGCGGAGTGGCAGCGTGGCGGCGTGGCTGCGTGGCGGAGGCGGAGTGGCGGCTTGGCGGAGGCGGCGACCCGCGGCGGGGCGGCTCCGGCAGCTGGGAGGCTCCCTGACGACCCGCGGCCGCTTCCCGTGGCTCCGGCGGCGCGAGGCAGCGGTGAAGGGCGCGGGCGGAGGCGGCGATCCGCGGCGGAGCGGGCTCCCGCGGCTGGGAGGCTCCCGGCGACCCGCGGCGCGAGGCAGCGGTGAAGGGCGCGGGCGGAGGCGGCGACCCGCGGCTGGGAGGCTCCCGGCGACCCGCGGCGCAAGGCAGCGGTGAAGGGCGCGGCTGCGGGAGGCGAAAGGCGCGGCTGCGGGAGGAGGAGGAGGTCGTGCGGGAGAAGGAGGAGGTCGTGCCGGGGGGCGGTTTTTTTTTTTCTACTGCGGGTCGATTTTTACCGCGGGGCGATTAGCGATCGATTGTGGCTTGTTGCGTGGTTGGTAGCGTTAAACACAGAATGATTAAGGGCCATTAGATTTTGATGATGGATGGATGTGATTGTTTGGATCTGTCCCTCTCTTCCTTTTATAGTGGTAGTAGATAGATAGTAGATACAACCTGAACGCCCTCTCCAAGATTAAAGAACCACAGGAGCCAACTTTCCTCTTCCCCGAGTCGACGACCAATTCTCCGGTCACACTAAGAACCCAAGTCGATGACCAGCCGGCCGGGAACTCGCCGTAGTGCCTTGTTTTGGTAGCGTGGAGGGTAGGGAACTTCTGGCATGGAACCACGTCAGCTTGGGATGGAGGAGTCCTATGCTGCCACCGAGGTGCTAAAGCCGGTGGAAACGCCGTCCAACGGTGAAGGATGCCCTATATGCTTGGGTCAGCAGGAGACTGCGGCGACCGCGTGGAAGGAGACAGCCTGTGGACACAGCTTCCATGAACGATGCGTGGAAAGGTGGCTCGAGACAAAGGGAACTTGCGGGAGTAAGTAGAATCCCCGTCGCGCGAATTGCGGCTCCGCGTCGCTCCGTCGTGACTCGAGAGCAAACCCTAACGCCGCCCGACTCCGCCTCAAATCTCATCCTCCCCTCGCCGCCCCATGACCGCGATTCTTGGCAAGCCAGCAGCAGCTTCAGCGGCGGGGCCTTTCTCCTCCTCTGTTAAACTTTGGCGGCGGGCAGTGGATTCGGCAGGGGAGTTCGGCCGTAGAGTCCGTTTGAAGCGAGGTTCTTTGGCCGGTGAGGCTACCTTCAGCCGTCACTGGCGCGTAGGAAGCGTCTGGCGAAATTGGGAGGCTGGTGGCCAGCGGATCTGGCGCGTTGGCGCTTCAGCGTGGTAGCCGCGTCCGGTTAGGCGTGGCGGGTGGCTGTGATTCGGCAAAACAGCAGCGATCGCCCGTGGTGAAGTAGCAACGGCGTGATGGTGGTACGCTTAAACAGCGGTGCCGCAACTGTTGGTGGTGGCGAGCTTGGTAGTGTGATCTGCAACCCGGAGATCTGGATACAGCTTTTCTCCGGATCTATAGAACATTGGCTAAGGGAGGGCGCCGTGTTGAGTGGAAGCGAGGAGGCTCACGGTCAAGAGTGGATCTTGGCGGGGTGTAGGCCGTCCGCAAAGGAAGATGGTAGCCTGCAGCGGTGGCGTGCTATTCATGCGTTGGGGTGCCGATCCGATGGAAGTACACATCGGCCTCGGCCCGCAGCGTGCGATAGTGGTTGCTCGGGTGAAAGTCGGCGATGCTTGCCGGTCGGCGGCGACGGCGTCCATGGGCGTCGTTTTTCTTCTTGGAGGCGCCGTCGGGGATCCACACAACCTCTACTCCCGGATCAAGATCTTCGGGCGAAAGCCAAGATCCTCTTGTAGGGTTGGGCGGTGGCGTCGTCTTGGCTCGTTTCCTCTTTAGGGCACCGTCTTGAAGATCTGGATCCCATTGGTGCTTCCTACCGGCGGGCGTGCATGCCACTTCGTGGGCAACGGCGATGATGAGGGTGAGCGAGGTCGGAGGCACAGCTTTGGTAGTGGTAGTCGGCTCTTCTCCCGCGTGTCCGCGTGATTGCCTCGGCTATTTTGTTGTTGTGAAGTCGGCTGCGCGGTGAGGCCCGGGCGGTGTAATGGCGACGCGACAGGTGGTCCGTTCGGCGATCTTCTGCGACGCCAACCTTGCCTAGTTCTCTGTAGCTCTCCATCAGAGTCGAAGCTGCGTTGTCTTGTCGTGGGTGGATGGTGTTCTGGCTTGTGAGTGTAGGGTCGTTGTGCAGCTATTAGGGCTGCTGTTTTTCTTTCTCTTCGATCTTTGGATCTTCACCATGTTGTTCTTCCGTTGCTTTCTGCTAAATCTGAATCAAGCCAGCAATTTTGCTGGATCTTTCAAAAAAAAAAAAGGGAACTTGCCCCATGTGTCGGCGTCAGCTTCTAGTACCACTCATTGCGACACAAAGACATATTCGCCTTCCTAATCCTATGATGACGATGGCGATTGAGATGCTTGCGGTATCCGGAGATATACTCATCGAAAGCATACCAAAGACTTAAGACAAATACATGTAGGAGACATTTGAAGGTGACTCACGACAATGTTGGCATATGCAACTGTTCTTGTACTTTCGTTAGCTATACATATGAGCATAATGCTAAGAGTTTTTGTATTTTTCCATATGGGTATCTTTTTTACTTCCAAGCAAGTGAGGGTCCCAACAAATAAAGATATATTTATGACAATAAAAGTACCGAGCTTAAACGGGGCTCTCTCGGTGATTTGTGTTTTTTGTTGTCCTTTATTGCGATCTGGATGTTACTCGCCGCCTGATCTCATCTCTAGAACCATCTCTCCCTCATGTTCTAGGTAGTGGCCCAGTTGCCCTTATGGGCTGCTGCTTGAGAGGTTGAAACCAATGAATCTGTAAAATGGGCCTATTCGCCAGCCCATACGAAGCGGATGCCGAACGAATGATTGTGATTACGCCCGTGTCCTCAGATCCCCACTTACTCCCCTCTTGCATCGACCCTACTCCACATGCGACCCCTCCAGGTGCACCGCCGGTGTAATCGTTGTTGCGGAGAGAGGGAGAGGGAGAGGGGGAGAGAAAGAGTTATGCCCTCTTTCCTCAGACGCGGAGGACGAGCTGGAGTGGCGGCCCATGGTGGTGGTGGAGAAAGAGCAACTTAATCCAATTTTATTGCAGCGAGAGAGCGACGCTGGAGGGACAGGCGGAACCCTAGCTAGTGGAGACCGTCTCCATGCGTGAACTATCCTCTAGCGACCTAGGCGAATCCCCTACACTATCGCAACCCCGAGTAGCGGTAGCCCACCCCCGATCTTGACCTTCAGTAGAGGCCAGTGTTTTGGTTACTGAACAAAATTTCAATATTTCAAGCGGTTACCGTGTATTTCGTCAGCCCCGTAAACCGCCATACCGAGCAAAAAAATACTGAATTTTTTGAATTAAACCGCTGAATCTAAGTAAAGCATGGTAGCATCTCAATTATGTCATGCTATTCCTAGTTTCCTTATTAGCAATCTCTTGGCTGACTGTCCCAGGGGCTGTTTTTGTTGAATAAAGCTCTCCAAGTCCCCCCAAAAAAAAAAAAGAAACATATTTCCGGCTTCAAGAAGTACCTGATTAGAGTCTACCTTCTTGCATTTTTTGTATTTTTTCAGAATACATAAGTAGAAAGTGTGAAGAAAAAACAACTCGGGAACGAATTAGCGACCTCACAGCACGCGAGTAGACGACCTTCCACCAGGCTACTATCTCTTTTATGACAAAGACAAGTTCATGTGCTGTCTATAACTAGTTTCATAGAATTTGAATTCGAAATTCAATTACAAATTTCTTTAGAAATATATTCGGTATTTCTCAGTAACTGTGGTAACCACGTTTACTGGTCCTCCTGGGTAAAAATGGCCAATTTGTTAACCAAAACACTAGTAGAAGCACACCGTCCGACCCAAGTCTGAACCTTGAGGGTCGACATCTATGGTGACCCTACCTTGCCACCCTCTACTTCACTATCATGCTCCGACGTCATCATCCTGCACATGTGAGTTCTGCCACACTCTCAAGGCACCTTCTCTCTCCTTGGAATTCAGGTGTTTCATGATTTATCCATGTTAAGCTATTTTTTTAGTTCATGCATCATGCACCTATGAGCAAAATCTGATGCATTACATGTGCATTTATTTTACCATAATGTCTCATGATGAACCAAATCAAAGGTTACATTGATTATATTAACTCCCAAGCCCGCGCGCATGCAGAAATGACTAGGTGAACTGTTAGGCTGGTCATAGTGGGGAGTAACTTATACTAGTGTCATACATATGATACTAGTCTAAGTAACTACCTCCATTGTGCAAAGTAACTAAGTAGTAGTGTCATAGATGGTTTCATTTATTAGCTCATAGACTCATTTTACCTCGGGAAGCGCTATGTTACAATAACATATTATGTTACTCCCTCTCTCTTAGTTTATAGGACGTGTGTGTACCCCTAGGTCGTCAATTTGACCAACCTAATACAAGTCATATATTACAAAAAAAATATTAATATAAACTCCGGATGTTCTATTTGTTGGGGATCGTAGCAGAAATTCAAAATTTTCTACGCATCACCAAGATCAATCTATGGAGTCATCGAGCAACGAGAGAGAGAGGAGTGCATCTACATACCCTTGTAGATCGCGAGCGGAAGCGTTCAAGAGAACGGGGTTGATGGAGTCGTACTCGTCGTGATCCAAATCACCGATGATCCTAGCGTCGAACGGACGGCACCTCCGCGTTCAACACACGTACGGAGCGGAGACGTCTCCTCCTTCTTGATCCAGCAAGGGGGGAGGAGAAGTTGATGGAGATCCAGCAGCACGACGGCGTGATGGTGGAATCAGCGGGATTCCAGCAGGGCTTCGCCAAGCGCTACTGGAGGAGGAAGAGGTGTCACGGGAGGGAGAGGAGGCGCCAGTGGCTTAGGGTGCGGCCGCCTCCCTCCCTCCACTATATATAGGGGCTGAGGGGCGATGCCCCTGGAGATCCCATCTAGAGGGTGGGGCGGCGGCCTCTGGGGCAACGGCCCCCTTAGGGTTTCCAACGAGGCGCATGCCCCTCGGCAACGCCTAGGGTTTCCAACCCTAGGCGCCTTGGGCCCTTGGGTGGGCGAAGAGCCCACCAAGGGCTGGTTCCCACGCCCACTTCAGCCCATGGGGCCCTCCGGGATAGGTGGACCCTGGGACCCTTCCGTGGTCCCGGACAATACCTGACCCCTAAACTCTCCTCGATGGTCAAATCGACTTCCTATATATAAGTGTTTACCTCCCACCATTCCGAACTCATCATGACGTCCGGGATCTCATCCGAGACTCAACAACTTTCGCTTAACCGCATACTAATATCTCTACAACTCTAGCGTCACCAACCTTATGTGTAGACCCTACGGGTTCGGGAGACACGTAGACATGACCGAGACAACTCTCCGTCAATAACCAACAGCGGGATCTGAATACCCATGTTGGTCTCCCACATGCTCCATGATAATCTCATCGGATGAACCACGATGTCGAGGATTCAATCATTCCGTGATACAATTCCCTTTGTTCATCTAAGACGATACTTGCACGAGATTCGATCGTCGGTACACCGATACCTTGTTCAATCTCGTTACGGCAAGTCTCTTTACTCATTCCCATAACACATCATCCCATGAAAAACTCCTTGATCACATTGAGCTCATTATGATGATGTCCTACCGAGTGGGCCCAGAGATACCTCTCCGTCATACGGAGTGACAAATCCCAGTCTCGATTCGTGCCAACCCAACAGATACTTTCGGGGATACCCGTAGTGTACCTTTATAGCCACCCAGTTAAGTTGTGACATTTGGCACATCCAAAGTACCCTTACGGTATCCGGGAGTTGCACAATCTCATGGTCTAAGGAAAGGATACTTGACATTAGAAAAGCTTTAGTGCATTTAACTACACGATCTTGTGCTATGCTTAGGATTGGGTCTTTTCCATCACATCATTATCCTAATGATGTGATCCCGTTATCAATGACATCCTATGTCCATGGTTAGGAAACCATAACCATCTATTGATCAACGAGCTAGTCAACTAGAGGCTCACTAGGGACATGTTGTGGTCTATGTATTCACACATGTATTACGATTTCCGGATAACACAATTATAGCATGAACAATAGACAATTATCATGAACAAGGAAATATAATAATAACCCTTTTATTATTGCCTCTAGGGCATATTTCCAACAGTCTCCCACTTGCACTAGAGTCAATAACCTAGTTACATTGTGATGAATCGAACACCCATAGAGTTCTGGTGTTGATCATGCTTTGCACGTGGAAGAGGTTTAGTCAACGGATCTGCGAAATTCAGGTCCGTATGCACTTTACAAATCTCTATGTCTCCATCTTGAACATTTTCACGAATGGAGTTGAAGCGATGCTTGATATGCCTGGTCTTCTTGTGAAACATGGGCTCCTTGGCAAGGGCAATAGCTCCAATGTTGTCACAGTAGAGAGTCATCGGGCCCGACGCATTGGGAATAACTCCTAGGTCGGTAATGAACTCCTTCATCCAGATTGCTTCGTGTGCTGCCTCCGAGGCTGCCATGTACTCCGCTTCACATGTAGATCCCGCCACGGCGCTTTGCTTGCAATCGCACCACCGATCGCCCAACCATTCAAAATATACATGTATCCGTTTGTGACTTGAGTCATCCAAATGCAGTCGGGCTAGCATCAACGTAACCCTTTATGACGAGCTCTTCGTCACCTTCATAAACGAGAAACATATCCTTAGTACTTTTCAGGTACTTCAGGATATTCTTGATCGCTGTCCAGTGTTCCATGCCGGGATTACTTTGGTACGTTCCCACCAAAATTACGGCAAGGTTTACATCAGGTCTGGTACACAGCATGGCATACATAATAGACCCTATGGCCGAGGCATAGGGGATGACACTCATCTTTTCCCTATCTTCTGCTGTGGTCGGGCATTGAGTCGTGCTCAATCTCACACCTTGCAATACTGTGCAAGAACCCCTTCTTGGACTGATCCATATTGAACTTCTTCAATATATTGTCAAGGTACGTGCTTTGTGAAAGACCAATGAGGCGTCTCGATCTATGTCTATAGATCTTGATGCCTAATATGTAAGCAGCTTCTCCAAGGTCCTTCATTGAAAAACACTTATTCAAGTAGGCCTTTATGCTTTCCAAGAGTTCTATATCATTTCCCATCAAGAGTATGTCATCCACATATAATATGAGAAATGCCATGAGCTCACACTCACTTTCTTGTAAACACAAAGCTTCTCCATAAATCACAGAACCCAAACGCTTTGATCATCTCATCAAAATGAATGTTCCAACTCCGAGATGCTTGCACCAGCCCATAGATCGGCGTTGGAGCTGTACATACCTGTCGAGATTCTTAGGATCGACAAAACCTTCCTACTGCATCATATACAATTCTTCCTTAAGGAAACCATTGAGGAATGCCATTTTGACGTCCATTTGCCATATCTCATAATCATAGAATGCATAATTGCTAACATGATTCTACAGACTTCAGCTTTCACGCTCACGGTGAGAAGGTCTCATCGTAGTCAACCCCTTGAACTTGTCGATAACCCTTAGCGACAAGTCGAGCCTTATAGATGGTTACATTACCATCCGTGGTTCCATCTTCTTCTTAAAGATCCATTTATTCTCTATGGCTCACGATCATCGGGCAAGTCTGTCAAAGTCCATACTTCATTTTCATACATGGATCCTATCTCGGATTTCATGGCTTCAAGCCATTTGTCGAATCCGGGCCCGCCATCGCTTCTTCATAGTTCAAGGTTCACCATTGTCTAACAACATGATTTCCGTGATGTGGTTGCATTACCACTCGTGTCCTTGTGGACTCCATTGTTGGGGAACGTAGTAATTTCAAAAATTTCACGCACCACGCAAGATCATGGTGATGGTATAGCAACGAGAGGGAGAGTGTTGTCCACGCACTCGTGAGACCGTGAAGCGTTAAGCTAGCACAACGCGGTTCATGTAGTCGTCGTCTTCACGATCCGACCGATCCAAGCACCGAACGACGGCACCTCCGAGTTCAGCACACGCTCAGCCTCGATGACGATCCCCGGACTCGATCCAGCAAAGTGTTTGGATGAGTTCCGTCAAAGACGACGCGTGGCAGGACGATGTTGATGTTCTACTGTCGCAGGGCTTCGCCTAAGCACCGCTGCAATATTATCGAGGTGGACTATGGTGGAGGGGGGGGCACCGCACACGGCTAAGGAACGATCTTGAAAATCAACTTGTGTGTTCATGGGGTGCCCCCTGCCCCCGTATATAAAGGAGTGGAGGAGGAGGGTACGGCCCTCTCTATATGCTGCCCCTAGGGGAGTCCTACTCCCACCGGGAGTAGGATTCCCTTTCCTAGTCCAACTAGGAACCCTTCCATGTAGTAGGAGTAGGAGAGAAGGAAAGGGAAGAGAGAAGGAGAAGGAAGGAAGGGCACGCTTCCTCCCTAGTCCAATTCGGACTAGTCCAAGGAGGGTGCGCCACTCTTTTGGCCCTTTCTCCTTTCCTGTATGGCCCAAAGAGGCCCAATACGAATTCCCGTAACTCTCGGTACTCCCAAAAATACCCGAATCACTCGGAACCTTTCCGAACTCCTAATATAGTCGTCCAATATATCGATCTTTACGCCTCGACCATTTCGAGACTCTCGCCATGTCCCCGATCTCACCCGGGACTCAACTCCTTCTAGACATCAAAACTCATAAACTCATAATAAAACCGCATCATCGTGAACGTTAAGCTGCGTGCGGACCCTACGGGTTCGAGAACTATGTAGACATGACCTAGAACTATTCTCGGTCAATAACCAATAGCGGAACCTGGATGCCCATATTGGCTCCTACATATTCTACGAAGTTCTTTATCGGTCAAACCGCATAACAACATACGTTGTTCCCTTTGTCATCGGTATGTTACTTGCCCGAGATTCGATCGTCGGTATCCAATACCTAGTTCAATCTCAAGCATCGCAAGTCTCTTTACTCGCTCCCAGTAATACATCATCTCGCAACTAACTTATTAGTTGCAATGCTTGCAAGGCTTATATGATGTGTATTACCGAGAAGGCCCAGAGATACCTCTCCGACAATCGGAGTGACAAAACCTAATCTCGAAATACGCCAACCCAACATGTACCTTTGGAGACACCTGTAGTACTCCTTTATAATCACCCAGCTTACGCCAGTGACGCTTTGGTAGCACCCAAAGTGTTCCTCCGTAAACGGAGTTGCATAATCTCATAGTTACAGGAACACGTATAAGTCATGAAGAAAGCAATAGCAACATACTAAACGATCAAGTGCTAGGCTAACGGAATGGGTTTATGTCAATCACATCATTCTTCTAATGATGTGATCCTGTTAATCAAATGACAACACATGTCTATGGTTAGAAACATAACCATCTTTGATTAATGAGCTAGTCAAGTAGAGGCATACTAGTGACTATATGTTTGTCTATGTATTCACACATGTATCATGTTTCTGGTTAATACAATTCTAGCATGAATAATAAACATTTATCATGAAATAAGGAAATAAATAATAAGTTTATTATTGCCTCTAGGGCATATTTCCTTCAGCCTCCCACTTGCACTAGAGTCAATAATCTAGTTCACATCATCATGTGATTCAACACTAATATTCACATCTGTATGTGATTAACACCCATAGTTCACATCATTATGTGACCAACACCCAAAGGGTTTACTAGAGTCAATAATCTAGTTCACATTGCTATGTGATTAACACCCAAAGAGTACTAAGGTATGATCATGTTTTGCTCGTGAGAGAAGCTTAGTCAACGGGTCTCATCACATTCAGAGCCATGTGTATTTTGCAAATATTCTATGTCTACAATGCTCGCACGGAGCTACTCTAGCTAATTGCTCCCACTTTCAATAATATGTATCCAGATAGAGATTTAGAGTCATCCGGATTAGTGTAAAAAGCTTGCATCGATGTAACTCTTTACGACGGGCTCTTTTATCACCTCCATAATCGAGAAATATTTCCTTAGTCCTCACTAAGGATGTTCTTTGACCAATGTCCAAAGGATCTACTCCTAGATCACTATTGTACTCCCTTGCCAAATTCGTAGCAAGGTATACAATAGGTCCTGTACATAGCATAGCATACTTTATAGAACCTATGGCTGAGGCATAGGGAATGACTTTCATTCTCTTTCTATCTTCTGCTTTGTGGTCGGGCTTTGAGTCTTACTCAATTTCACACCTTGTAACACAGGCAACAACTCTTTCTTTGATCGTTCCATTTTGAACCTTTTCAAAATCTTGACAAGGTATGTACTTATTGAAAAACTTATCAAGCATCTTGATCTATCTCAATAGATCTTGATGCTCAATATGTAAGCAGCTTCACCGAGGTCCTTCTTTGAAAAACTCCTTTCAAATACTCCTTTATGCTTTGCAGAATAATTCTACATTATTTCCGATCAACAATATGTCATTCACATATACTTATCGTAAATGTCAGAGTGCTCCCACTCACTTTCTTGTAAATACAGGCTTCTCCAAAAGTCTCAGATAAAACCATATGCTTTGATCAACTCATCAAAGCGTGATATTCCAATTCCGAGATGCTTGCACCAAATTCCATTGATGGATCGCCGAGCTTGCACATTTTGTTAGCTCCTTTAGGATTGACAAAAACTTCTGGTTGCATCATATACAACTCTTCTTTAATAAATCCATTAAAGAATGTAGTTTTGACATCCATTTGCCAGATTTCATAAAATGTGGCAATTGCTAACATGATCCTGGACAGACTTAAGAATCGCTACAGCTTGAGAAAATCTCATTGTAGTCAACACCTTGAACTTGTCGAAAAACTTTTTTGTGACAAGTCGAGCTTTGTAGATAGTAACACTAATATCGTTGTCCGCCTTCCTCTTGAAGATCCATTTATTTAACATGGCTTGCTGATCATCGAGCAAGTCAATCAAAGTCCATACTTTGTTCTCATACATGGATCCTATCTCAGATTTCATGGCCTCAAGCCATTTCATGAATCTGGGCTCATCATCGCTTCCTCATAGTCCATAGGTTCATCATGGTCTAGTAACATGACTTCCGAACACGATTACCGTACCACTGCAGTGCGGATTTTACTCTGGAAGACCTACGAGGTTCGGTAGCAACTTGATCTGAAGTTTCATAATCATCATCATTAACTTCCTCACTAATTGGTGTAGGAATCATCTTCTGTGATGAACTACTTTCCAATAAGGGAGAAGGTACAATTACCTCATCAAGTTTTACTTTCCTCCCACTCACTTCTTTCTCGAGAGAAACTTATTCTCTAGAAAGGATCCATCTTAGCAACGAAAACTTGCCTTCGGATCTGTGATAGAAGGTGTACCCAATAGTTACCTTTGGGTATTCTATGAAGACGCACTTCTCCGATTTGGGTTCGAGCTTATCAGTGAAAACTTTTTCACATAAGCATCACAACTCCAAACTTTTAAGAAACGATGTACTTAGGTTTCATCGTTAAACCATAGTTCATATGGTGTCGCCTCAACGGATTTAGATGGTGCCCTATTAAACGTGAATGCAGTTGTCTCTAATGCATAACCCCAAAACGATATTGGTAAATCGGTAAGAGACATCATTGATCGCACCATATCAAAATAAAGCACGGTTATTTACGCTCGACACACCATAACGCTGTGGTGTTCCGTGGCATGAGCTGTGAAACTATTCCACTTTGTTTTAATTGAAGACCAAACTCGTAACTCAAATATTCATCTCCACGATCAGATCGCAGAAACTTTATTTTCTTGTTATGATGATTTTTCACTTCACTCTAAAATTCTTTGAACCTTTCAACTATTTCAGACTTATAGTTTCATCAAGTAGATATACCCATATCTACTCAAATCATCTTGTGAAGGTCGGAAAAATAACGATACTTGCCACGAGCATCAATACTCATTGGATCGCATACATCGGTATATATGTGTTATTTCCAACAAGTCAAGAGCTTGTTCCATTGTTTCGAGAACGGAGTTTTAGTCATCTTGCCCAAAAGGCACGGTTCGCAAGCATCAAATGATTCATAACCAAGTGATTCCAAAATCCATCTTTATGGAGTTTCTTCATGCGCTTTTACAATCGATATGACTCAAACGGCAAGTACACAAATAAGTTGCACTATCATTATTAACTTTTCATCTTTTGGCATCAATATTATGAATATGTGTATCACTACGATCGAGATCCAACAAACTATGTTCATTGGGTGTATGACCATCGAAGGTCTTATTCATGTAAAATGTAATAACAATTTATTCTCTAACTTTTTAAATGAATAACCGTATCGCAATAAACATGATCAAATCATATTCATGCTCAATGCAAACGCCAAATAACATTTATTTAGGTTTAACACTAATCTCGAAAGTATATGGAGTGTGCGATGATGATCATATTAATCTTGGAACTACTTCCAACACTCATCGTCACTTCCCCTTCAACTAGTCTCTGCTTATTCTCAGAATTCCTGCTTTGAAAGTTACTAATCTTAGCAACCTAACAAGTATCAAATACTGTGGGGCTACTATAAACACTAGTAAGGCACACATCAAACACATGTATATCAAATATACCCTTGTTCACTTTGCCATCCTTCTTACTCACCAAATATTCGTGGCTTTTCCGCTCCAAAGGACCATTTCCTTTGCAAAAGGTAAGCACTCGGTTTCAGGGTTTGGTCCAGCTTTTGGTCTTCTTCACGGGAGTGACAACTTGCTTGTCATTCCGCTTTGAAGTTTCCTTTCTTTCCTTTGCCCGCTTTCTTGAAACTAGTGGTCTTGTCAATCATCAACACTTGATGCTCTTTCTTGATTTCTACCTTCGTTGATTTCAACATCAACGAAGAGCTCGAGAATCGCTTTTGTCATCCCTTGCATACTATAGTTCATCACGAAGTTCTACTAACTTAGTGATGGTGACTAGAGAATTCCGTCAATCACTATCTTATCCGGAAGATTAACTCCCACTTGATTCAAGCGATTGAAGTACTCGGACAATCTCGAGCACATGCTCACTAGTTGAGCGATTCTCCTCCATCTTTTAGCTATAGAACTTGTTGGAGACTTCATATCTCTCAACTCGGGTATTTGCTTGAAATATTAACTTCAATTCTCGAACATCTTATATGGTCCATGACGCTCAAAACATCTTTGAAGTCCCGATTCTAAGCCGCTACATGGTGCACTAAACTATCAAGTAGTCATCATATTGAGCTAGCCAAACGCTCATAACGCCTCAGATCTCCGCTCCTGCAATAGGTCTGTCACCTAGCGTGCATTAAGGACATAATTCTTCAGGCAGCAATGAGGATAAACCTCAGATCACGGATCCAATCCGCATCATTGCTACTAACATCTTTCAACACAATTTTCTAGGAACATATCAAAATAAACATTTGAAAGCAACAACGCGAGCTATTGATCTACAACATAATTTGCAAAAATACTACCAGGACTAAGTTCATGATAAATTTAAGTTCAATTAATCATATTACTTAAGAACTCCCACTTAGACGTACATCTCTCTAGTCATCTAAGTGATCACGTGATCCAAATCAACTAAACCATAACCGATCATCACGTGAGATGGAGTAGTTTTCAATGGTGAACATCACTATGTTGATCATATCTACTATATGATTCACGCCGACCTTTCGGTCTCCGTGTTCCGGAGGCCATATCTCGCATATGCTAGGCTCGTCCAAGTTTAACTTTGAGTATTCCGTGTGCAAAACTGGCTTGCACCCGTTGTAGATGGACGAGAGCTTATCACACCCGATCATCACGTGGTGTCCGGGCACGATTTAACTTTGGCAACGGTGCATACTCAGGAGAACACTTCTTGATAATTAGTGAGAGATCATCTTAAAATGCTACCGCCAATCAAAGCAAGATAAGATGCATAAAAGATAAACATCACATGCAATCAATATAAGTGATATGATATGGCCATCATCATCTTGTGCTTGTGATCTCCATCTCAAGCACCGCCATGATCACCATCGCCACCGGGCGCCGCACCTTGATCTCCATCGTAGCATCGTTGTCGCCTCACCAACTATTGCTTTCTACGACTATCGCTACCGCTTAGTGATAAAGTAAAGCAATTACGTATGCGTTGCATTTCATACAATAAAGCGACAACCATATGGCTCCGCCATTGCCGATAACTCGGTTACAAAACATGATCATCTCATACAATAAAATATAGCATCACGCCTTGACCATATCACATCACAACATGCCCTGCAAAAACAAGTTAGACGTCCTCTATTTTGTTGTTGCAAATTTTACGTGGTCGCTACGAGCTGAGCAAGAACCGTTGTTACCTACGCATCAAAACCACAACGATAGTTCGCTGGGTTAGTGCTGTTTTAACCTTCGCAAGGACCGGACGTAGCTACACTCGGTTCAACTAAAGTGAGAGAGATGACACCCGCCACCACCTTTAAGCAACGAAGTGCTCGCAGCGGTGAAACCAGTCTCGCCAGAAGCGTGACGCTGTAATGTCGGTCCGGCCGCCTTCATCTCACAATACCGCCAACCAAAGTATGACATGCTGGTAAGCAGATGACTTGTATCGCCCAAAACTCACTTGTGTTCTACTTGTGCATATAACATCAACGCATAAAACCAGGCTCGGATGCCACTGTTGGGAACGTAGTAATTTCAAAAAATTTCCTACGCACACGCAAGATCATGGTGATGGTATAGCAATGAGAGGGGAGAGTGTTGTCCACGCACTCGTGAGACCGTAAGCGGAAGCGTTAGCACAACGCGGTTCATGTAGTCGACGCCTTCACGATCCAGGACCGATCCAAGCACCGAACGTGACGGCACCTCCGAAGTTCAGACACGCTCAGCTTCGATGACGATCCCCGGACTCCGATCCAGCAAAGTGTCGGGATGAGTTCCACAAGACGACGCGTGGCAGGACGATGTTGATGTTCTCATCGCCGCAGGCTTCGCCAAGCACCGCTACAATATTATCGAGGTGGACTATGCCGGAGGGGGCACCGCACACGGCTAAGGAACGATCTTGAAGATCAACTTGTGTGTTCATGGGGTGCCCCGCCTCAGATATAAAGGAGTGGAGGAGGGAGGGCGGCCCTCTCTATGGCGCCTCTAGGGGAGTCCTACTCCCACCAGAGTAGGATTCCCCTTTCCTAGTCCAACTAGGAACCCTTCCATGTAGTAGGAGTAGGAGAGAAGGAAAGGGAAGAGAGAAGGAGAAGGAAGGAAGGAGGCGCCTCCCTAGTCCAATTCGGACTAGTCCAAGGGGAGGGTGCGCCACTCTTTGGCCCTTTCTCTCCTTTTCCTCAGATGGCCCAAAGAGGCCCAATACGAATTCCTCGTAACTCTCCCAGATTCTCCCAAAAATACCCGAATCACTCGAACCTTTCCAACTCCGAATATAGTCGTCCAATATATCGATCTTTACGCCGACCATTTCGAGACTCCTCGCCATGTCCCCGATCTCATCCGGACTCGAACTCCTTCGGTACATCAAAACTCATAAACTCATAATAAAATGCCATCGTAACGTTGTTGCGGACCCTACGGGTTCGAGAACTATGTAGACATGACCTAGAACTATTCTCGGTCAATAACCAATAGCGGAACCCGGATGCCCATATTGGCTCCTACATATTCTACGAAGTTCTTTATCGGTCAAAACCGCATAACAACATACGTTGTTCCCTTTGTCATCGGTATGTTACTTGCCCGAGATTCGATGGCCGGTATCCAATACCTAGTTCAATCTCACATCGGAAAGTCTCTTTACTCGTTCCGTAATACATCATCTCGCAACTAAATTATTAGTTGCAATGCTTGCAAGGCTTATATGATGTGTATTACCGAGAAGGCCCAGAGATACCTCTCCGACAATCGGAGTGACAAAACCTAATCTCGAAATACGCCAACACAACATGTACAAATGGAGACACATGTATTACTCCTATATAATCAACCACTAACGTTGTGACGATAGGTAGAACCCAAAGTGTTCCTCCGTAACGGAGTTGCATAATCTCATAGTTACAGGTGAACATGTATAAGTCATGAAGAAAGCAATAGCAACATACTAAACGATCAAGTGCTAGGCTAACGGAATGGGTCATGTCAATCACATCATTCTTCTAATGATGTGATCCCGTTAATCAAATGACAACACATGTCTATGGTTAGGAAACATAACCATCTTTGATTAATGAGCTAGTCAAGTAGAGGCATACTAGTGACTATATGTTTGTCTATGTATTCACACATGTATCATGTTTCCGGTTAATACAATTCTAGCATGAATAATAAACATTTATCATGAAATAAGGAAATAAATAATAACTTTATTATTGCCTCTAGGGCATATTTCCTTCACCTACGAAGTTCAGTAGCAACTTGATCTGAAGTTTCATGATCATCATCATTAACTTCCTCTCTAGTTTGCAAGTGTGCACCATCAAACATTTTCTTGAGTTGTGCTACTCTCCTGCTCAAGAGGCAATACTTAATCAAGTTCTACTTTCCTCCCACTTACTTCTTTCGAGAGAAACTCTTTCTCTAGAAAGGATCCATTCTTGGCAACAAAGATCTTGCCTTCGGATCTCGAGGTAGAAGGTATACCCAATAGTTTCCTTAGGGTATCCTATGAAGACGCATTTTTCCGATTTGGGTTCGAGCTTTTCAGGTAGAAGTTTCTTGACATAAGCATCACATCCCCAAACTTCAAGAAATGACAACTTAGGTTTCTTCCCAAACCACAATTCATACGGTGTCGTCTCAACGGATTTCGACGGAGCCCTATTTAAAGTGAAAGCGGCAGCCTCTATAGGATAACCCCAAAATGATCGCGGTAGATCGGTAAGAGACATCATAGATCGCACCATATCCAATAGAGTGCGACACGACGCTCGACACATCATTACACCGAGGTGTTCGAGGCGGCGTGAGTTGTGAAACAATTCCACATTTCCTTAAGTGCGTGCCAAATTGGTGACTCAAATATTCTCCCTACCGATCCGATCGTAAGAACTTGATTTTCCGCCACGCTGATTCTCAACCTCACTCTAAAATTCCTTGAACTTTTAAAAGGTCTCAGGCTTGTGTTTCATTAAGTAGACATACCCATATCTACTTAAGTCATCAGTGAGGGTGAAAACATAACGATAACCACCACAAGCCTCAACGCTCATTGGACCACACACATCAGTATGTATGATTTCCAATAAGTTGGTTGCTCACTCCATTGTTCCGGAGAACGGAGTCTTGGTCATTTTGCCCATGAGGCATGGTTCGCACGTGTCAAATGATTCATAATCAAGAGACTCCAAAAGTCCATCTGCATGGAGTTTCTTCATGCGCTTGACACCAATGTGACTAAGGCGGCAAAGTACACAAGTATGTGGAACTATCATTATCAAACTTACATCTTTTAGCATTCACACTATGAATATGTGTAACATCATGTTCAAGATTCAATAAGAATAAACCATTGACCAGCGGGGAATGACCATAAAACATGTCTCTCATATAAATAGAACAACCATTATTCTCAGATTTAAATGAGTAGCCATCTCGCATTAAACGAGATCCGTGATACAATGTTCATGCTCAAAGCTGGTACTAAATAACAATTATTGAGGTTTAAAACTAATCCCGTAGGTAAATGTAGAGGTAGCGCGCCGACGGCGATCACATCGACCTTGGAACCATTCCCGACACGCATCGTCACCTCGTCCTTCGCCAGTCTCCGCTATTCCGCAGCTCCTGCTTTGAGTTACAAATATGAGCAACCGCGATCGGTATCAAATACCTGTGAGCTACTACGAGCGCTGGTTAGGTACACATCAATAACATGTATATCACATATACCTTTGGTATTGCCGGCCTTCTTATCCGCTAAGTACTTGGGGCGATTCCGCTCAAAGGACTGCTTCCCTTGCAATAAAAGCACTTAGTCTCGTGCTTGGGTCCATTCTTTGGCTTCTTCCCGCAACTGGCTTATCAGCGCTGCAACTCCCTTGCCGCCCTTCTTGAAGTTCTTCTTACCCTTGCCTTTCTTGAACTTAGTGGTTTTATTCACCATCAACACTTGATGTTCCTTTTGATCTCCACCTTCACGATTTCAAAGATTGAATATACCTCGTGAATGGTCTTTTCCATCCTCGCATATTGAAGTTCGGCCACAAAGCTCTTGTAGCTAGGTGGGAGCGATCAAGGATTCTGTCAACGATCGCATCATCCTCGGGAGATTAACTCCTACCGAGATAAGCGGTTGTGCAACCCACATATTTTGAGTATGTGCTCATTTACGTAACTATTCTCCTCCATCTTACAATCAGAGAACTTGTCGGAGACTTCATATCTCTCGAATTCGTGCATGAGCTTGGAAAACCATTTTCAGCTCTTGGAACATCTCATATGCTCCGTGCTGCTCAAAACGCTTTTGGAGCCCCGGTTCTAAGTCAGTAGCATGCCGCCGACCGAACCAGGAGTAATCATCACTACGCTGATCGCCAAAGCGCTCATAACGCCTTGAGTTGCTGGAAAATCGGTGCTTCACCTAGCGGTGCATCAAGGACATATGCTTTCTTGGCAGCTATGAGGATAATCCTCGTGTTACGAACCCAACTGTGGTAGTTGCCGCCATCGCCTTTCAAATTTTCGCTTCTCTAGGAACGCAACGTTGAAGTTGAGGGCAACATTAGCGTGGGCCATTTGATCTACAAGACATATTGCAAAGTTTTAGACTATGTTCATGATAATTAAGTTCATCTAATCAAATTATTTAATGAACTCCCACTCGATAGGCATCCCTCTAGTCATCTAAGTGATACATGATCCGAGTCAACTACGCCGTGTCCGATCATCACGTGAGACGGACTAGTCATCATCGGTGAACATCTTCATGTTGATCGTATCTTCTATACGACTCATGTTCGACCTTTCGGTCTTCCATGTTCTGAGGCCATGTCTGTACAAGTCAACCTAAGTGTATTGCGTGTGTAAATCTGGCTTACACCCATTGTATTCGAACGTTAGAATCTATCACACCCGATCATCACGTGGTGCTTTAACAACGGACCTTAGCAACGGTGCGCTTAGGGAACACAATTCTTGATATTTTAACGAGGGATCATCTTATTTATGCTACCGTCGTTCTAAGCAAATAAGATGTAAAAACATGATAAACATTACATGCAATCAAATAGTGACATGATATGGCCAATATCATTTTGCTCCTTTTGATCTCCATCTTCGGGTCGCCATGATCATCATCGTCACCGGCTTGACACCATGATCTCCATCATCAAGATCTGTATCATCGTGTCTTCATGAAGTTGTCTCGACAACTATTACTTCTACTACTATGGCTAACGGTTTAGCAATAAAGTAAAAGTAATTACATGACGCTTATGTTGACACGCAGTCATAAATAAATTAAGACAACTCCTATGACTCCCTGCCGTTGTCATACTCATCGACATGCAAGTCGTGATTCCTATTACAAGAACATGATCAATCTCATACATCACATATATCATTCATCACATCCTTTTGGCCATATCACATCACACGGCATATGCCGCAAAAACAAGTTAGACGCCCTCTAATTGTTGTTGCAAATTTTACGTGGCTGCTATAGGTTTCTTAGCAAGAACATTTCTTACCTACGCCAAAACCACAACGTGATATGCCAATTTCTATTTACCCTTCATAAGGATCCTTTTCATCGAATCCGATCCGACTAAAGTAGGAGAGACAGACACCCGCTAGCCACCTTATGCAACTAGTGCATGGCAGTCGGTGGAACCTGTCTCACGTAAGTGTATGTGTAAGGTCGGTCCGGGCCGCTTCATCCCATGATGCCGCCGGATCAAGATAAGACTAGTAACGGCAAGAAATTGACAAAATCGACGCCCACAACAACTTGTGTTCTACTCGTGCATAGAAACTACGCATAGACCTAGCTCATGATGCCACTGTTGGGGATCGTAGCGTAAATTTAAAATTTTCTACGCTGGCCACCAAAATCAATCTATGGAGTCATCTAGCAACAAGAGAAAGAGAGAGGAGTGCATCTACATACCCTTGTAGATCGCTAGCGGAAGCGTTCAAGAGAACGGGGTTGATGGTGTCGTACTCGTCGTGATCCAAATCAAAGATGATCCTAGCGTCGAACGGACGGCACCTCCGCGTTCAACACACGTACGGAGCGGAGACGTCTCCTCCTTCTTGATCCAAAGAAGGGGAGGAGAAGTTGATGGAGATCCAAAGAAGACGACGGCGTGGTGGTGGAAGGCAGGATTCCAAAGCAGGCTTCGCCAAGCGCCACCGGAGGAGGAAGAGGTGTCACAGAGGGAGAGGGAGGCGCCAGGGCTTAGGGTGCGGCTGCCTCCCTCCCTCCACTATATATACGGGCTAGGGGGCGATGCCCCCTGGAGATCCCATCTAGAGGGGCGGGAGGGGCAGCCTCGGCCGGTCCTCAGGGCAACCGCCCCTAGGGTGTCCAACCCTAGGCGCCTTTGGGCCCTTGGTGGGGCGACCAGCCCACCAAGGGCTGGTTCCCACGCCACTTCAGCCCATGGGGCCCTCCGGATAGGTGGCCCCACCCGTGGATCGCCGGACCTTTCCGGTGGTCCCGATACAATCCAGTGACCCCGAAACTCTCCTTGTGGCAAACCGGACTTCCTATATATAAATCTTTACCTCCGACCAATCCTAACTCCTCATGACACCCGGATCTCATCCGGACTCGAACAACTTTCGTTAACCACATACTAGTATCTCTACAACTCTAGCGTCACCGAACCTTAAGTGTGTAGACCCTACGGGTTCGGGAGACACGTAGACATGACCGAGACAACTCTCAGGTAAATAACCAACAGCGGGATCTGGATATCCATGTTGGCTCCCACATGCTCCACGATAATCTCATTGGATGACGATGTCGAGGATTCAATCAATCCCGTATACAATTCCCTTTGTCTATCTAAGACGATACTTCCCCGAGATTCGATCGCAGATAATCGATACCTTGTTCAATCTTGTTACGGCAAGTCTCTTTACTCGTTCCCGTAACACATCATCCCATTAACAACTCCTTGATCACATTGAGCTCATTATGATGATGTCCTACCGAGTGGGCCCAGAGATACCTCTCCGTCATACGGAGTGACAAATCTCGCCCCGATTCGTGCCAACCCAACAGATACTTTCGGGGATACCCGTAGTGTACCTTTATAGCCACTCGCTACATTGTGACATTTGGCACACCCAAAGTACCCTTTACGGTATCCGGAGTTGCACAATCTCATGGTCTAAGGAAAGGATACTTGACATTAGAAAAGCTTTAGCGCATTTAACTACACACGATCTTGTGCTATGCTTACGATTGTTCTTGTCCATCACATCATTATCCTAATGATGTGATCCCGCTATCGCTGACATCCTATGTCCATGGTTAGGAAACCGTAACCATCTATTGATCAACGAGCTAGTCAACTAGAGGCTCACTAGGGACATGTTGTGGTCTATGTATTCACACATGTATTACGATTTCCGGATAACACAATTATAGCATGAACAATAGACAATTATCATGAACAAGGAAATATAATAATAACCCTTTTATTATTGCCTCTAGGGCATATTTCCAACACTATTTCAAACGGTGTAATTTTTGTGTTATATAGCTTATGTTAGGGTGAAAATTGGTAACCTAGGTATACGCAAGGACTTGTAAACTGAAACGGAGGAGTAGCACAAGCACCTCTTTCCTCACTAAATACTTGCCACATAAGCAAAATTTTCTTGGGATGTGTTAAGTTAGTACCAAAGTTACCCCACTATGGCTAGCCTTAATGATTTGTTAGATTGAGCATGGTTAACAATTTATTAAAGAGATGGGCAAGGAATTAGCATTTTTCCTAGGATTTAGAAACCAACTCCTGAATTTATGATGCATATATAGAAGAGCTAATCAACTCTCTAGTACACTTGAAAGCACTGGATCTAGAATAAAATGCATAATTTCCTTCACTTCCATAGGTAAATAATCTAAAGCCAAGCTAAGAATAGTGTATATTTTCTAGGGCCTAATCAATTATCAGTGGTTCAATATGATTCTGGAAGCTATTAGGCATGACAGTCATAAATCCTTGTAGCTAGCTTATTAGATCATTGTAGATGATGCATTCATTGACGAAATGGTGAAATTAGCTTAGCGCCCTCTGGGATTGATACTAAGGAACCATGTGCCCCAAAGTGCTATTGTGAGCTCGAGCTCACAGGCACCCTTTGCTACAAAGATAAATGAAAAATATTTAAAAGTTCAAAAAATCTGAATTTTTTGGTAACAAACATAGATATCTTTTTCACATGTGTGCAAAATTTCATGACAAAATGACATTCATGCAGGTCTCGCAAAAGAAATAAAATCGATGTTCCAAAATGCTTCCAAAAACAGTTTTTGGAGCATGATTTTGTTTTTTCTTGCCGAGACTCTCCACAAATGTGATTTCATCACTAAAATTGGAACACATGTAGAAAAAACATCAAATTTTCTTGACAATATTTTTCATATTTTTTTGATTTTTTTTACAATTTCTATGGATTTTACTGTTCATCCGAGATCACTGGTGCTCGGGATCACATGCTCCATGTCCCCGCCTCGACTCTTTTGATTGTTGCAAACACCGTGCCCTTGTAGCAAACAACATACCCAACAACTGCAAATTCATGATGGAACCAAAGAAATAATTTTTCCTCGCACAGATGTATCCTTGTTGATAAGTCCATTATGGATCATGCTTTCCTCTGTTATTTAGCCGCTTTTATCAACATTTCACTTTATGATGCAATTCTAATGCTTTCTCTTAATGTGCAAGATTTATATAAAGAGGAAGATTGCTTACCGGAATTCTGGACCCAAAAGAGCTACAACAGAGATAGCTACTCCCAAGCTCCAAATGACCTGGAATTTTAATGAGATTTTTACCGAATAAATTAAAATATCGAACGGAGATCCACCAGAGGGGGGCCACCAATGCTTCAGCAACAGAAAGCACGCCACCCCTGTATGCCGCTTTGATGTCTTCTATAGATCCTCCTGGCGCTTATCCTTCTCGCTATATGAAGTCATTTGCCCTGTAAAAAATAAGAGAAGACTTTTCGGATGAAGCATCGCCATCTTGAGACGGAACCTAGGTAGTAGCACTTTTCTTCTCTCAGTGAGCGATTCTGCCAGGAATGTGCATGCAGAATCAAAGGGCAAGTGTGTGTGCGTCATGTTTTTCTAAGCGCATGCAGCCTTTGCCTCCACGCGGGAGAAATCATTTGATTTGTTATTAACCTAACTACCGATCAGTCGGTAGTTAGTCCAGTATATCAGGCATGCACATACAAACATATACTCTATGTTCAAAATTATGTGTAAACGTGTTAGATACATCCGTATCTAAATAAATTGAATATAAATAATTTGAGATTAGAGCTAATATATGATCTTAGGAATTAAGGGCCCATGTCAAAAAATAGGGAAGAGCACAAGAGACAAGATTTTTTTCCCGTACAGCACTTGTATCCAGGGTGCGTATGGCACTTGTCACGTCTCCAACCGAAGCACAGGAGGAGTGGACACGAGGCCCGGCCGGCCACCTTGGATACACCTGCTTGATCTCCACTTGGGCTTGAACCGAGAATTTCACTTTCACCCTCTTTCTCCTTTTTTCACCATGCATAGACGTCGGGATGGACAGGCGGTTACGGCCGTGGGGTCCACCCCGCCAGCCTGGTAGCAGCTTTTTACCGGCCAGAAAGCCGAGACTCGCCGCCGGAACAAACCTCTCCTCTCGCCTGAAACAAACGCAACAAGAACGAGAGAGAGAGAGAGCGCCGCCATGGCTTCGTCGATCCCGTGGAAGCCCCTCTTCTGGGAGCGCATCCACGACTCCGCGTCTGTCACCGTCGTCGTCCGCAACCGTCTGACCGCCATCACCCGCGACCTCGCGCCGCCTCTCCGCGGCGACGACGACGACGTGGAGAGATCCCTCTCGGATCGGGCAGTGGAGGAGAAGCTTGCCGAGGCGGGGAAGCTTCGGGTTCGTGCTCGTGGCTGGGCACCACGGAGTTGCTTGCGGTTCGTCGGATGCGCAGCGACGACGCTATCGAGGCGCGGGTTCGACCACGTGCAGGCGCGGCCAGGGCGCTAGCCGGGGCCGCCTACCTACGTGCCGCGGCCACCTGGGGAGCCGCGCCACGCCTCGTCGCGCGCGGCGACATTCCCTACCGCTACGCCCACGCGGGAGGTGCTCGCCGCCACCAGGGCCGTCGCTGCGGCTCTGGAGCAGCTCCACGGGGTGGTGGACGCCCTGCCTTCCCATGGCGAGCAGGCGCCAGCCCTCCTTCCCCTGCCCAGGAGCGTCCACTCGACACGCGCGCAGCCGCGGCGACGACGGCAAGGGACCACGACGGTGCCTGGAGGGCCCTGGCGCGCTCTGTCCCCTGACGCGCTACTGCAGGCGTGCGCCGCTCTTCCCGAGCTCGAGGCGGCCCGCGCCGAGCTCGACCACTGCAACGACGCCCCTGCCGTCCGATTCCTCGATCGCGCCGCGACTGCCGCAACCTACGCGGCCGTGCTTCGCAGGCTGGACGCGGCACACGCCGCGATCTCGCGCGTCATGAGTGTCAACGCCGGGGTGAGCACCGCTTCTTGCCGCCACATCTCAGCTCGGGCTCGGCCGCGTCGGGCCGCGGTGGGTCTCATGGATGGAGTCGCGCCTGACTTCGGGCGCCACGGCCGTGCTGCGCTTGACCTGCTGTGGTCGGCGTCTGCCTGCGTCGACTACCACTTCGGCATCGTCGTCGCCTGGCCGGCCTCCCCGTTTCAGGAGGGCGATCTGATGCTACGCCGAGCCGTCACCGAGGCCAGCGAGGCGCGGGACGCCGCCAAGCTCATGCGAGAGGCGGGCGTTCGGCTCTTCTTCCACACTTCGGCGATCATCAACGGCGCCTAGCGCACGGTCTGCCCCCTTCATGTCGCTCTCTGGTTGCATATCTTCGTTGCTGTGAACCAAACGGCCTTTGATTCTTTAGCTTCGCTGCCGCATGGCAAGCCCTTTTCTGAATACATGCGATGCAGCAAATACTCTTGAACAATTATGAAGCATATCTAGTACTTGATGTGGACATATGTTGTGGATTCTCGTGTGAATTTTGGTGCAAGCTGCTCCAGTTTACTGTCTTTGTGATATTAACTCATGAATGTTTGCTTGCCAAAGTATGATTATTTGCTGGTCAAAATAAGCTCGGCCATTGGGAGAAACTCCATTAGTCTTTGGGCTTTCTTTGTGCTTGAAACTGCTGGGGGCAATGCACTTACAAAATAAGCTCGGCCACATTTGGAGTTTCTATTAACACTCTGGATAAGCTATGTGAGGTTGGACTTACGATATTGATCTTGCCTACTGCCAGTGTATTGGTTCATCAATTCCCATGTTGCAGTTGTTCCTAACTTCATTTTTCATTTTCCGAATGGGCAATCAAAAATCATTATCGATGCAGTTTATATGTAGATTTAATACTAGTTTGATGTTGCTTACTACCGGAGAAGTTATTCAGATTTAACAGGATGTATCGTTGTACGTTTTGTTTTAGACATGTACCATTCTTAGTCTATTCAGTTATTCGGCCACACATTTCTTTTGCACCCTCACTTGACAAATCATACTCCTTCATCATTGGTTAATTTGGACTGTTCTAGAACATCACTGTATCAATTCTTATCTCATATCTGTATCTAATATGTTTGATTTGCGCACATGTGTTGGGCTAACACCCTAAGGATCTCACTTTTGCTGTTCTTTCAGCTGCTTCTGAGTAATTACTTTACAAATGCCGCCTTGGACAATGTTTTCGATCGCTGCTAGATAGTTTTAACTTTTGCCTCGTCTTAAATTTTGTATGCCTCTTTAGAATGGCATCACCAAGTCGCTCTAAATTTCCGAAAAATGCTACATTCACGGGCCCATTACGGGTCATTCCTTCTAATTCTCTCCAACCCCCCCCCCCCCCCACCCCCTGATTTTCAGGTGGGTGGGGCCCAACCTCCCCCCTTAACCCAATCAAACTGCCAAGTTGGATTCACTCAATAATCTCCTGTAATGAGCCCGTGAATCTAACATTGTTGCTAAATTTCCACCCTGCCTTACGTGTCGTCAGCCTCCTTTCACCTCACCCATCCTCCTCCCATCCATTCAACCCTCATTCCAAAACTTCATCGCCATGGGCTTGCTACAATGATTAGATGGTAATTTCATATTATCTTCTAACATAAGGAAGTTGATCAGCCCATCTAATTAACCAAGATGCCATGTTCGTCGTGACATCTCCTATTGATCAACATAGACAAAACGGCATGTACCGACCCCATCTATGGCATCACCAACAGCCTTGCTCCTTCCTTGCCCAAACCCTCCAACCACGACTACCACCTTACCGATGAGCAACAACACTTCCACCGCTGAGATGTGCTCTTGTGTGTCCCATTCATCCTTCTCGTGTATTCAGCCGCTATGCTCAGATTGGTTTAGAAGGGCAGCTCACTAAAAGTCTTCTCACGTAGCCGGTAGCCCCTCCTCCCGTAAAATCCTAGGTTCCTCTGCTCTCGCCGGCATCGCCGTCGCCACCGCCTGCCTCCAAGTGGCCTTAGGGTCATAGCGGCGCGGTGGATCCCGCCCTTGCCGATGGAAGGTCTGCGTTTTAGATGTTTCATGAGTTTTGTTATGGATTATGTCCTATTCAGAAGACGAGATGTGTAATAAGGTTCTCCCCACCTAGCCTGCTTCCGTGGTGCCTCTATTAACATCGGTGGATGTGTGTCTCTCGCATATCTGCCTTGGTGGATTTGCTCGATCGATCGTAGTTCATCTTCCTTCGTGTGCCTTCGTGTCGGATCCTTCCGATCCACGCTACTCTTCAATAGCGACAATTACTATTTAGTGCGCTTGGTCCTATGGGGCCTTAGCAGGATGACTTTTCGATCGCCTACTACAACAAGTTTTGTCGCTCGAGCGAGAGGCGATGACAACGGCACACATTTGGCTCGCTTCAACACTTATAGTCGCCGCTAGGTGATCTATGGATCTGACTGTAATTTTTTTAATTTTTTATGTTTGTTGTACTGATGTCTGAAGATGAATAGATCAGATATTTTCCCTCAAAAAAGTTCTACTATGCCACAAGTCGACTGACTGGTGGGCTTGATTGGTTAAGAATGAAGTCGAACTGCTTGAAACGAGATATTAGGATTTGGTGCTGCAACTTACCTCAGTAGTTCTGGTTATGTGAAAATTTAACCGAAACTTGTGGGTTTCTAAGACCTAGTATATGCCAATAGTTTTGGCTTTGTGACAATCTTACATCAATTGTTGGTCGATCCATGACTATTTAAATTTCGCAAAAAGAAATCTATGAATGTATATGCCTACGCCTTATATACCATCTATGCCGACACTTCATAAAATTAGACGACAGTGGTCATTTAGTCTTGAACCGAGATGCATCTACTGCCAACGTGACAAGCATAACTCATGGATGGGTCCACACGAGAGTAATCGGATTGTCGATTCGACATATATATTCTGGTGGGGATCCACTCCCGTAACTCCTGTTCGCAGCAGATTCTTGTGGCCCCAACTTAATTTATCAGCTCCCTCGCCACAGAGAGAACTGACCGACATCGCCGCGCCTGCGTAAATATTCAGTCACTTGCATTGTACTAGGAGTTATGTGTCAATTACAGTAATTAGTATGTAATTTCATGTGCAAGGAGTCCGAACCACACTGCTCTAATTTACCCAATGGCCGTACCATATGGTATCCTTAGGCCAACTCCAACGGGCGACCCCAAAACAAAATCTGTTTTGTCTGGATTTTTAGGTCGGCCAAGGGCGTCATTCATCAACATGGCAATGGGTACCTGCTACCCGAGAACCCAACTGGTAAAAACCCTATTGGGATAAGGGTTTGGAAAAATGTACCCATCGTGTAAGCCGGGTACAAGTGCAGGAAGGCAATAACCATACCCGTGTAACCGTGGTACCCGCATATTATTTTGTTGAACTTATTTGTGTGTTGGACTTTAAGTGGATGAAGTGACTATGTGTGTGTGCTGAAATGCTGAAATTTATGTTCAAATGTTGAAATGTGACATGTTTATGTGCTAAAAATGATGTAATGTGTATATGTGCTGAAATGATGTAATGTGTATATGTGCTGAAATTTTGTGTAATATGTATTGAATTGTTGAAATATTTTTTTTAAATGCTGAAATATAGGTGCTGAAATTTTGTGTAATATGTGTTGAATTGTTGAAATATAAATTTTTTAAATGCTGAAATATATGTGCTAAATGCTGAAATATGGTATATATGTACTGAAATGCTAAATATACATGCAGAAAAGTTGTGTTCTACATTATGAAATGTTGAAATTATACATGGTAAAATGTGAATTGAAAGGTGACAGAGATGGGTATTACCCGCACCCGACCGGGTACAGGCATGAAACAATATGAAACCCGAGATGCGGTTACGGGTTTGGGCGAATTTCCTAGGACGGGTGCGGGTTTGGGCAGGCATTACCCTTAACCGAACCCTGCGGGTGTCATGTTGAGCCGTCTGGCTCCTTTTGTTTTTGCGTGGGTAGGGCGCCCAACCGGCCAACTCACTTAGTCCGCCCGGCGGCCAAATGTATACATTTTTTCATGTATATGTCTTACTAAAAAAAGAAATATTGCATATAGTTTACAACCAAATAAATCATATAGTACCACGATAATAAATAGTTTACAACCCAATAAAAATCTTAAAGTTTAGAACCAAATTTAATTTGTCACAAATATATTGAAAGAAGACGGGACGACCGTGGAGCGCGAGGCCGACGGTACTGGAGAAGATGGGCGGTGCCAGCAGACATGGTGTCTCATGTACCGGCGACGACGAGAAGAGGCCATGAATGCCCGTAAGAACTGTCTCTGATGTGGCAGTGAAGTGGGGTGGAGGGTGTGCATGCGGGCGGCGTCTGGGCAGTGGTCGAGCGACTGGAAAGTGGGGCAGTAGCGTTGAGGGATGGAGGGTGTGGGGTAAACCTGCTCCCTTCTGATCGATCGTGTATAGACTATGGAGTGGAGTCAGTTGCCGAACGTTTTATCAACTCTCTTTGGTGGGAGGAGCCATCAGTCCACGAGTTGGGAGTGGAGGGGATCCGAACACGCTCTATTGCCAAGGAAAATTAAACAAAAATGGACAGTAAAGAATTGAATATACCTTTACTTGAGCAGATCATTGAGAGGAATTGGGGCTCGAGACAGTTCATTAGTAACTTCAACATGGAAATGGAAAACTCAAATAAATCCATAGTCGGCGTTGTCCCTGTGTATACCTAAATTAGATGGTGCATGGTCGTGTCCCAACCTGTCGAATATTTTTCAACCATGTGATTGGGTTCTGTACGGTGATCCCAGAAACCTACAAGGTATATCACTGTTGCCCAGCGACGTGATACCGTACCGTGCGCGTCGTGGTCTCCACCGCTCCGAGGAAGCGGAAGCATATCGTGCGTAGAGGAAACGGGAAGCTGGCGCCGGCGACCTCACTGGCTGTTCGGGATGGTGCAGCATGCGCCCCGAGGGGCACATCAGCACACAAGTGGCTGCATGCTGGTCAGGCCCTACTGCAAGCGGGAGCAACTGATGCTCGGTGCTGAGGCCTGAGGTCCGACGACGTGTGTTCTTGCGAGAAAAGAAAAAGGGTAGAACGTGCAATGTGGGGATTCGAAAACATACACGTACTACGTGCATATACACGCGACTTGTATGGTTATTAGAGAACAAATGTCACGATCCTATCTCTGGAATAGCGATACATGCATAGATACACGTACTCAGCGTGGGCCTGGACCGAATCACGCTCGTACAAGTACTGTACAGGACGACTCCATTGCGTATACGTTGATCGTCCGTGAATCCTACTCGTCCATCGATCGCTAACCGTCTCCTACTCCCGTTGCGCAACTTTCTTCCCCATATATGTGTCACCGACCCAAACGCCCTCTCCAAGAACCAAAGAACCGCAGGAGCCAACCTTCCTCTTCCCCGATCGGAACTAAATTAACCCAAGTCAACGACCAGCCGGCCGGGAACTCGCCGTAGTGCCTTGTTTTGGTAGCCTGGAGGGTACTTCTGGCATGGAACCACGTCAGCTTGGGATGGAGGAGTCCTGCGCTGCCACCGCGGCCGAGGTGCTAAAGCCCGTGGAAACGCCATCCAACGGTGAAGGATGTCCTATATGCTTGGGTCAGGAGGAGGCCGCGGCGACCGCATGGAAGGAGACGGCGTGCGGACACAACTTTCACGGACGATGCGTGGAGAGGTGGCTCGAGATGAAGGGAACTTGTCCCATGTGTCAAGGCCAGCTTCTAGTACCACCCATTGCGACACAAAGATATGTTCGCCTTCCTAATCCTAATGATGACCATGGCGATTGAGATAATGAACAGGGATCCGGAGATATACACATCAGAAGCATACGAGTATTTTAGACAGTATATGTAGGAGACATTTGAAGATGACCGAAGCTTGGTGTTGGCATATGCAACCATTCGTGTACTTCCGTTAGCTATACATATGAGCACAATACTAAAAGTTTTGTATTTGTCCATATGAATATATATTTCCTTTCAAGCAAGTGAGGGTCCTAACGAATAAAGATATATTTAGGACGATAAAAGCCGGAGCCTAAACAGAGCTCTCTCAGTGATTTGCATTTTTGGCCGGTCTTTATCACGATCCAGATGTTACTGGCCGGCTGTCTCGTCTCTACAACCATCTCTCCTGCATGTGCTAGGTAGTGGCCCATCTGTCCTAATGGGCTGCTGCTTCAGAGGCCGAAACCAACGGATCTAGAAAAATGGGCCTGTTCAGCTGTGAATTGTTAATGAACGAACGACTGTGATTCTGCTTGCAGAAATGAACTAGTGTGAAATGAGCCCATGCAAAAATGACTAGATGAATAATTTGTTAGATTGAGCATGGTTAACAATTATTCAAGAGGTGGGCAAGGAATTAGCATTTGTTTCTAGGATTTAGTACCAACTCCTAAATTTATGGTAGCTATATAGAAGAGCTTATCGACTCCATAGTACACTTGAATGCACTCGATCTGGAAAAAATGCATAATTTCATTCGCCTGTGCACGATAAATAATCTAAAGCCAAGCTACGAATAGTGTATATTTTTCTAGGGCGCAATTAATTATCAGTGGTTCAATATGATTCTGGAAGCTGCTAGATATTGACACTCACAAATCCTTGTAGCTAGCTTATTAGATCATTGTAGATGATGCATTCCTTGATGAAATGATGAAATTAGCTTAGCACCCTCTAGGTTTTGATACTAAGGAACCATGTGCTTAGCTCTTTTGATTGTTGCGTAACACTAGGCCCTTGTAGCAAACAACATACCAAGTAACCTGCCAATTCATGAAGGAAGCCGCAAATAATTTTTTTCTTACACAGTAGCTATATGAGTTAGGAATTATCATTGTAAAGTTTCTATGTGGACTCTTCTGTTCAGTGTTAGTCATTTGATATGGTGGATTTTGTATATCATCGTCGATGCACCATAGGCATCAAGATGTTTCTCCGGCATGTCAAGAATTAATGTCTAGCACATGTTGGGTCGAGGTGATATAACACACGGCATCCATATCACCACTTGGTCACATTGGTAGAGTTGTAAGTTGGGGATTACAATACATTCACAGTGGATTGCTTATAAGTAAGTAAGAAACATAATTTGTATGATATATCTAGGACCAGTACAACTATCCTATGCCTTTTGAAAAAGGAAAAAAGGTAAGGTTTTCATTTGATGTTGATGTTTTGATTGCTTGCAGTGAGTGATGCTCAAAATTGACATTCATCATCCGAAATGAGGTATAGGGTGAGCATTCCAAACGAGGGAACATAAATTCCCTGTAAAGCACGTAGTGACATCATTTTCCCCATTCATCATGCTAGAGGTAATCCAGTTTTTTTCCGAAAGGAGGTTCAAACCCTCGGCTCTGCACCGAGGATGTACACATCCATTTTTATTAATTTATCCAATGTAGTCCCACCAAACAAATACATAGATCCACCTAGGGCGTGTTTGGTTGCAGTAGTGAACAGTAGCTGCATTGCATACACATCTCAATCCAGCCTAGTTGAGCAAAACAGCCCAAAATGCGTCAGCTGCAAGTTGTTTGGTTGCCTGCATCTAGGGTCCCTGCATTAGGTAATACGCAAGTGCAGTTTGTTTGGTTGCCTGCATTGGCCCAAGCGGCACATGAACATGGTGTTTGGTTGCACGCATGAGGTATGATTAAGAGATAGCACTTGCACGTAGCACACAGGGTTACGAGCTAGCAGAGGGAGGGGAGAAGAAATGCAGTGTGCGCCGGACAATGGCGATCACTATTGTTGACAAGGCTATGGCGCCGTGTCCGACATGACGAAAGCATGGAGTCATGGACAAGCGACCCTGCCGGGCAAGAAGGGCGAAGCGACACCGCCGGTGAACTAGTTGCAGTGCTCGCGCAAAGACAACCGGACGGAGGAGGAGAATGCGTGCTCGCACCATGGTATCAAGTTAGTGTAGTGCAAGGGACGAGGGAGGAGGCCGAGATGATCGACGCCTAAACGACTCCAGCAGTAGTAGGGCGAGAGGGAGGAGGCCAAGATGATCGACCCGTCACACGCATCGGGCGAATCATAGCAGTGCACGGAGGCAGAGGACACAATAAAGCAGTGTGTGCGCCATTGCAGCGTCAGTGCACTAGGAGGACGACAGAGAGTAGGCCGAGATGAGCGACACCGGAAACGACTCCAGTGTAGTAGGACGTGGGCAAGGAGATCAAGGGGAAGGGCGTCGGCATTGAGAGGGACGAATAGGAGGGCTGTGAGCAAAGGACAGAGGAGCGCGACATGGCGGCGGCAGTGCAGTAGGCTGTTGTTCAAAGAGAGATGAAGCTACCATCGTCGAAACCAAAAATTTATAACACAAATGTTGTGCGGAATCACAGATTAGGTTGCTCGTCAAAGGAAATTTCAAATGATCGATCATGCGCGATTTAATATGATAAATTCGTCCCGTAATAGCTTCAAACGGGAAGACAAAATTAAGAACTTACGACCGACGAAACTAAGAACCAATCGCCTGAATGGAATCGTAGCATCGAGGTGCATCTTTTCCGCAGTAGAGCTTACCTCGAATCGAAGCACCGCTGTGTAGATCGGAAGGACTAGGAAGAACATAATTAGAGAGAAGGTTATCGGAGGTAGCAGTAAGATAAGCACGCATAGGCTGCATACCAGCTCGTATCCCTCCCATCTCCCTCGTGCAAGTGGCCCACCATGTGCGCCGCCTCATCCTGGCTCGCTAGAAACCGCCGATCTCGGCGTTTTAAAGTGAGTCGAGCCCAAATGTGCTTTAAGGTTTGTGCCATGTGGGCCGCACAATAAACTCAGGCAACTAAACGGGCCACTTTCTTCCTACGCGGGCCAGGCTGGGCCATATACAGGCAACCAAACACGCCCCTAAAGCCGCCTATTTGATGACCTTTGTCACCACACCGATCATCTTGATGTAGTGTGTGACCTCGTGCCAAAGCACCATATAATCCGTGGTTTCCCCGTGCATCGCCTGGCCAAGTAGTCAAGAGTACCAACCGGTTAAAAGATACGCTCAGTGCGCATCGCATGCGCACGCTCTAGGGGCTCTGTCGCCGCCATCTTCCATTGTCGCATCTTCAGGAGGGATCAATGCACCGACCTTGCCAGGCCTCTCTACCATCGACGCCACCACGATGCGAAAAACGCCATCCTTCTGCGTGTGTCCATGTACATGCATCCGACGCGGAGACTCCACTGCACCACGCCGCCGAGATGCATCATCTTTGATGCGGAAGACGCAACACTTGTGATACGGAGCATCCCTCGACCATCCCCATGGACGTCACGCCACCACCGCAAGCACGGAGAGAACCGATGACAAGAGCATGTGCACGCACCATCGAGAACGAGGTCAATTCTTTCCTCTTCGAGATTCGCTCAATTCACATATGAATTGGCTTCTACCTCGAAGAGAAACGTTATGCATTCTTAGGTACTTCGGAGATGATCACGAGGAAGCATGGTGGGATAATCAAGTCCACATGGAGGAAGAGAAGGAAGAAGGACGCAAAGGGACGGACGCTCTGGACACCCCGGGTGCCCGGGCACAAGGACGTGGGGAGGGCAAACCCCCTGGACACCTCGGGTGCCCGGCCCCTAGAGCCCCGGGTTCCCGCCCCCCCCACCTGGGTGCACCCCTGGGTGCCCGGCCCCTCCAGCCGCGGCCTCCCTGGTTGGTCCAGGCGCCCGGCCTTCCCCCTGGCGCGATCCCGGGTGCCCGGGCCATGGACCCCCGGGTGCCCGATCCTCCTCCAACTGGCGCCCCTGACCGGTCCGGGTGCCCGGCTTGTTTGACCACGGTGTTCGCAGACCACTTCGAGGGCTCAAGTGCCTCTTTGGGTTTTACCCTTGTATCCCTCTCTCCTCTATTTCGTCCCTAGAATATATACCCTTCCCTAGCTCATTTAGAGGATAACAAAGTATTGGATAGACAAAGAGAGCTTTGCTCATCTTCCTCCTCTTGGAGATCTAGACCTCCTCTTGGAGAGGCTCCTCTGAGATCAAGGCCTCCTCTTGGAGAAGATCCTCTTGTGGATATCAAGACCTCCTGTTGGAGAAGGATCCCCATCATAGGATCATCAAGACCTCTCTCCTCATAGGATTGGGATGAACTAGTTACCTCTTGTATCCGCTTGTGTTGGATTTGGACCTTTGTATCTCTATTTGTGTGATTGGACCTAGCACATGTGTGACTAGATCAAGTCAATTTGAGTGTTCCTCTTGTTTTCCCCCTTTGTGTTCTTCTTGTTCTTAGGGATTTCCCCTCCAATTTGTGAAAGATCCCCATCTAGGGTTCCATCCTACAACATCTTGGTACCAGAGCCATGGTTCCTCACGAAATTGGAGCCCCCCCCTTCTTGTTCTCTAGCCTAATTTTGTTGTGTTCTACCCCAATTTCGAAAATTCCCATCAAAAATAGCCTCAATTTTTTTGTGATTTGTTGGTTTGATGAAGTTTTGTTGGATTTGATCCATGGATTTGTTTGGTTTCAAGTGGATCTAGCCTTCCCCCCATCCATTTCCACCTTTCCCTCCACGACATCCACCAAATTCTCCCTTTTTCCCATGAATTTCCGCCCAAATCCACACCCCCTGCACCCGACCCCTGCATCCCTCACGACCACCCCGGGTGCCAAGACTTTCACTCTGGCACCCGACCTCGGCCATCTTTCTCCGCCCAACTCGCTGACCACCCTGAGTGCCCGCACTCGACTCCCCGGCACCTGCACCTCCCAGCTTCAGCTCACCGACAAAAACCGTTTCAGCCATAACTTTCGCCTCCCGAGTCCCGATTTTGACGTTCTTTAGCTCAAGGTAGCTATTGAAATCCCCCATGCATCTAGATAGGTTCCAACACAATTTGACTCCATAAAAATTTCGGCATTTTGGCATCTTTGTCTAGGACATCCACCATATCATCCGCAAAACCACCATAGCTTTCCGCAACCTAACCCTTTTAGTTCCATATAGCATTTGTGGTTACTTCAGGGGTGACTTGAGTCTCCTAAGGTGTTTCGGCTACTTAGGGACGCTCACTTCATTATCAACCACCACCACCACTTCCGCATTGCTAACTCCTGATCCACCTACGCATTCCGCTACCACCATTTGACATTTTCCTTTGAGATTTTGAGTTTACGGGTTTTCCATTTCCTAGGGTGTTTCGCTAACTAGGAACGGTTCGACATCGTCAACACCACCGCTCACCTTCGACAAGGACTCGACATCGACCACTTCACCATTTTGACACCCTAACCGTAAGCAAGAACGGTAACCTCTATATCATCTTGGTATCGTGGTATCCCATCATTGTACATTCTTGCCATTACATTGTTAACCCCTTAGCCCATTTCACAATACTTGCCTATCGAGACTAGCCTTTGAGTATTGCCGTGCAACGCTACTTGTGCACATTAGTGATCCGTACCTTCCATTGCATACATACCATATCATATTGGTATCATCATATCATCCCTTGTGTCACAATGTTCCCGCATATACACAATTGCTATCTTGGTTTGTGCATTTTGCATAAGTGGCCATAAAAAAGAGAATAAGCTTTTAAGCAAAAAGAGAGCAAATAAGCTTGTAAGAAAGAGCCATATCATTGCCACATTGCATACCATACTACCATATTGATCATCTTGGATCATCGTATGCAAAACACCGGAACATCATACATATATAGCATACTTGGGATAGAGAATTGCTACATTTTGCATCTTATAGGTTGTGCACAAGTGTCGTATCCGCCTATTGAGCAATCATGCTAGCTTCTCTCTAGAGTTGTGCAACACGAGCATTTTCCGTGGATTCCACATTTTGTGCTCATTCGTTGGTTGCACGACCCAATTTATCTATCCGTGTGTGTGTTTCCGCAGCTACATATTGCTATTGGTCTACTTGTCTCACTTGCGAATTTGTGAATCTTTTCCAACATTATTGACTCTTGCTAACATTTTGCATCAAATTTTTGTGCCACTACCCTCACCGAGCTCCACCTTAAGCCTTACTTGTGTAGGTGTGATAATTGACAAGATCCGATACCAATTGTGCTATTTCCTTGATACATTATTGAGTGATCATTGATCCATCTTCAACATTGGATAAGGTACATTGGTCTAGTTCTTTCCTTTCTTCCACTCACATTTGCTCGAGTCTTGTGATGGATAGGCAAGGCATTTCATCTCCAGTCTTCCACGACAACGACGACGTGAACAACTACATCAACAAAACGTCCATCTTCGGACTACAACGAGCAATGCAAGGCATTGAGCAACTTGCCTTCGACATTCGCCAAAATGAAGCGAGGAAAAGGGACTACATCGACACCAAGTTGGACGAACAAATGGATCAAGTACGAGACATGTTGTCCAACTACAAGTCTTCTTCCCCTTCGTCATCTTCAAAGGCGGCGACACTCTAGTAGCAAATCTTCGTAACGCCATCGAGCTCAAGCACTACAACACCATCAAGATGAAGATTCTCGACATTCGCAAACCTACAAGTCCGAACATGCTCTACTTCACGCCAAGGATAAGCTTCATGAGCAAAAGAGAAGATCGCGAGACAAGCACCACCAAAAGGAAGCTCTGCCACGATTTACTACTTCGCATCGTCGCCAAGGGTTATCATGGCACCTTCACCTTTGGACATAAGGCATCTTCGCCTACTTCCCACGAGTACGCCTACTTCGACATCATCAAGTCCAAGGCGATCACCTACGAGCGAGGGCGACACTTCCATCTTCGGAAGCTCCTCAAGGGAGATGGTTGAGCATGGGATTTTCCCTTCAACCACGGTGACGTATGATGACTTGAGTGACATATGCCACCATATTGAGAGTGAGAGTGTCTTCACCACTAGCCCCATATATGACGAGTTACCCCAGTTCTCATGTGAGGAGAGTTACCACCACCACTTGAGTGTTTTGAGTGACTCCACCATATGTGACATTGAGTGCACCTACCTTGAGGGAGTGAGTGAGCCACCACCACATAGAGAGAGTGAGGTAGTTGATAGGGCATGTGAGGCCATTTCGATTTCTAAACAACTTAACCTCTACCTCTATTGTGCCTTCTCATTTGGTCCTAGGTCCCAATTATGATGACGTGCCGATCTTCGACGACTTCGTCCTTCCTTTGGACAAGACGACGGCCATGGTGGAATATGGTGCACCCCCACATGGTTCCATCACGATGTAGATGACCAAAATTTGGTCTTTACCACCTCACCTACACCACTTGAGTGGAATGAGGAAGGTAACATAGGTGAAGGTGATGCTCTAGTCCCACTAGTGGACATTCTTGACATCGATTGCTCACATGATGTTGATCAACCTATTATCATGCTTCATTCTAGTATGATTTACCCATGCGATGATTTACCCATTTATGATGAGTTTGATGATTGCCATGTGGAGTCTATTAGTTGTGATGCCATGTTACATAGGATTTCTTGTGACAATTCTCTAGGTCACATCATGTTTGACAATCCATTGAACTTGTCATATGCTATGAGTGAGATCTCCCATATTTCATCATTTCAATCTCAACATAGTAACTATGCATGCCCCATTAAAATAAATCCATTTGCACATATGGCATAGATGACAAGCACATGGTTATTGGCATTTGTTTTTCTTGTGATGATATTGATATGCTCCCTTTGCATCATTTATCTCATATGCCATGCCATGACCACCTAGCTTTAGATATGCATTGTTTTGGATGTTGTCAATATTCTCAATGTGATGTTTCCACGAATGCTCATGAGGAGACCCCCATAGTTTCCTCATACATATTAGGAGATTTTGATGCATTCCATACTTTGCATGATTTCCATGATTTCTTGCACTATATGCATTCCATGAATAAACATGCTAGTGATGTGCCATATACTTGCATTCTCAATTTGTGTCCCCATCGTGTCATACATAACAACTATTCTTTCATGATGGATGACATGTTCTTATACCATGCATCAAATTTCTTCAAGCGACGCTTATCTTGTGCTAACTCACACATGCACATACACATCATGATGGATGCCACGCGCACAATTTCTTTAGTTTGTATCTCTTTTGTGTAGGTACACATTCTACCTCGTCAACCTCGCAATCCCATGAGTTGACGAAACGAGCTCTAGAGAGCAATGATGATTTGGGATACCGTGGATTGTTGTTACCACTTCTCTCTTCGCGCAAAGACTTCGCACATTTATTCTACATGGCCCTCACTTGGTTATGGTTATATACCACTTCTCACTTTATGCCCATATTGCCATGTTCACTTTGCATGATACACTCATTTCTATACATTTGCCATGCATTTGTGACCCATGCTTTGCATTACACATGATGATTGATTCCACTACTTGTATGTGTATTTGCAAGCTTGGTGGAGTTATTGCTTGTTCTTGCCATGTTTCATTTATGATCCATTCCCATGATGATACATTGATCTTGCTTTATGTTCGTGCTTGCGATATGTCATGTACATTACCTATATCTATTATTTGCTCACATTACACGATTGCCATGATTTCCTCTAGTGTGTCGCATCTTCGCTCCACTAGTTGCCACGACTTGATTTCTATGCTTTCTCTTGTTGCGTCCAATTCTTGGATTACTTGCTCCTGTCATATGTTTGGTTGCAACAATGTCATTACTTCACATATGCCATGTCCCATTGCTTGTCACTTGCTTGACTTGATTGCCTCACACATGATGAACAATTTCTCTTCCCATTGTGTTGAGTGCCACACTATATTAACTACACCCTATGCACATTATGCATGGATTGTCTTGCACTTGCCCCATGTGTTTAGACTTCCCATTTCATTTGGTGTTGCTAATGACTCTTATGCATACCATAGACCATTTGTTGAGCAATTTATGCATGCTTGCTATGACATTGAGGTAGATGCTTGTTTACTTGTCCCACATATTAGCACATTTACCTCACCTTTGCATGATTGTTTCCATGATGCTTTTCCATGTGCTCAATTTAGATGCTTAAATGCCATGCCACACTTCTTTGCCAAACCATATGCTATGCTTGATGATGACACTTGTTTGGTGAATCACCTCTTGAATGCTTGGTTTTGCACTAACGCTAACCGCATCTGTTTTTCCAAGTGTTTGTTGTCCTTGCTCCTTTTGAAGGAATCACAAGACGGTGCGACATTGGAGAGTGCCCATTTCGAGCTTCAACATGATAAGTGCTTGGTGGTTGCCCACTTCTACACGATGGCGCCATCTCTTTCCCATGGTGATGAAGATCATGATCCGTGGATGGATCTCTCCCAAGGGGGGGGGGGGAGATGATGCGGAGCATCCCTCGACCATCCCCATGGACGTCACGCCACCACCGCAAGAACAGAGAGAACCGATGATAAGAGCATGTGCACGCACCATCGAGAACGAGGTAATTTCTTTCCTCTTCGAAGTTTCGCTCAATTCACATATGAATTGGGTTCTACCTCAAATGTAAATGTTATGCATCCTTAGGTACTTCGGATATGATCGCGAGGAAGCATGGAGGGATCACCAAGTCCACATGGAGGAAGAGAAGGAAGAAGGACGCAAAGGGACGAACGCTCTAGAAACCCCGGGTGCCCGGGCACAAGGACGTGGGGCGGGCAAACCCCCTGGACACCCCGGGTGCCCGCCCCACACTGGCGCACTCCCAGTGCCAGGCCACTTGGCCCGGTGCCCGCCCTCCGACCATGGCCTCCGGGTGGTCCTGATGCAGCCCCATCACCACCGGCTGCCCGGCCTTCCCCCTGGCGCGACCCCGGGTGCCCGGTCCTCCTCCAACCGGTGCCCCCGACCGGTCCGGGTGCCCGGCCGGTTTGACCCCGGGTGCCCGCACCACTCCGAGGGCCTGCGGGCCTCTTTGGGTTTTTACCCTTGTATCCCCCTCTCTCCCTCTATTTTTGTCCCTAGACTATATATACCCCTTCCCTAGCTCATTTAGATGATAGCAAAGTATTGGATAGACAAAGAGAGAGCTTTTCTCATCTTCCTCCTCTTGGAGATCTAGACCTCCTCTTGGAGAGGCTCCTCTTGGAGATTAAGGCCTCCTCTTGAAGAAGATCCTCTTGTGGATATCAAGACCTCCTCTTGGAGAAGGATCCCCATCATAGGATCATCAAGACCTCTCTCCTCATAGGATTGGTATGAACTAGTTACCTCTTGTGTTGGATTTGGACCTTTGTATCTCTCTTTGTGTGATTGGATCAAGTCAATTTGAGTGTTCCTCTTGTTTTCCCCTTTGTGTTCTTCTTGTTCTTAGGGATTTCCCCTCCAATTCGTGAAAGGTCCCCATCTAGGGTTCCACCCTACAAAAAGTTGTGTCTAGTACAGAACTTATTCTTGTAGACTCGTGTTGGTCCTCCAAGAGCAGAGTTTTGTAGGACAATAGCAATTTTCCCTCAAGTGGATGACATAAGGTTTATCAATCCATGGGAGGCGTAGAATGAAGATGGTCTCTCTCAAACAACCCTGCACCAAATACAAGAAATCTCTTGTGTCCCCAACATACCCAATACATCGCAAATTTTATAGGTGCACTAGTTCGGCGAAGAGATGGTGATTCAAGTGTAGTATGTATAGTAGATATAGGTTTTTGTAATCTGGAAATAAAAAACAACAAGGCAGCAAGTGATAAAATGGAGCACAAACGGTATTGCAATGCTTGGAAACAAAGGCCTAAGGTTCATACTTTCACTAGTGCAATCTCTCAACTGTGCTAACATAACTGAATCATATCACAATCCCTCAATGTGCGACAAAGAATTACTCCAAAGTTCTTATCTCGGAGAACATAAGATGAAATAGTTTGTAGGGTATGAAACCACCTCAAAGTTATTCTTTCTGATCAATCTATTGAGCTATTCCTATAAGTGTCACAAACAGCCCTAGAGTTCGTACTAAAGTACCATCATATGACACGCATCAACCAACTCTAATGTCACCTAGATACTCAAATGTCACCACAAGTATCCGTGAGTCAATTATACGATACATATCAAACAACTTCAGATTCATAATGTTCAATCTAACACAAATAACTTCAGAGAGTGCCAAAAGATTTCTACTGAAGAAAGTGAAGGAAATATGCCCTAGAGGCAATAATAAAGTTGTTATTTATATTTCCTTATATCATGATAAATGTTTATTATTCATGCTAGAATTGTATTAACCGGAAACTTAGTACATGTGTGAATACATAGACAAACAGAGTGTCACTACTATGCCTCTACTTGACGAGCCCGTTAATCAAAGATGGTTAAGTTTCCTAGCCATAGACATGAGTTGTTATTTGATGAACGGGATCACATCATTAGAGAATGATGTGATTGACAGGACCCATCCGTTAGCTTAGCACTATGTGTTGGGGAACGTAGTAATTTCAAAATTTTCCTACGCACACGCAAGATCATGGTGATGGCATAGCAACGAGAGGGGAGAGTATTGTCCACGTACCCTCGTAGACCGTAAGCGGAAGTGTTATGACAATGCGTTTGATGTAGTCGTACGTCTTCACGATCCGACCGATCCAAGTACTGGCAAACGTCGACACCTCCGGAGTTCAGACACGTTCAGCTCGATGACGATCCCTGACTCCGATCCAAAGCAAAGTGTCGGGATGAGTTCCACAAGACGACGGGCGCAGGACGATGATGATGTTTCATCGCGGGGCTTCGCCTAAACTCATGACGATATGACTGAGGTGGAATATGGTGGAGGGGGCACCGACAAGGCTAAGGAACGATCCGTAGATCAACTTGTGCGTTTATAAGGTGCCCCCGCCTCAGACATAAAGGAGCAAGGGGGGTGCGGCCGGCCCTAGGAGGAGGGCGCGCCGGGAGTCCTACTCCCAGGAGTAGGACTCCCCTTTCCTAGTTGGACTAGGACTTGGGGGAAGGAGGAGAGGGGAAAAGGAAGGGCGCCGCCTCCTGTCCTATTCGGACTTGGGGAGGCGCCGCTGCCCTTGGCCCCTTCTCCTCTTTCTCCACTAGGCCCACTAAGGCCCATTAGGTCACCGGGGTTCCGTAACCTCCCTGCATCTCTAAGAAATGCCGATTTCACCGGAACACTTCCGATGTCCAAACATAGGCTTCCAATATATCAATCTTTATGTCTCAACCATTTGAGACTCCTCGTCATGTCCGTGATCACATCCGGGACTCCAAACAAACTTCGGTACATCAAAACTTATAAACTCATAATAAAACTGTCATCGTAACGTTAAGCGTGCGGACCCTACGGGTTCGAGAACTATGTAGACATGACCTAGAACTATTCTCTGTCAATAACCAATAGCGGAACCTGGATGCCCATATTGGTTCCTACATATTCTATGAAGATCTTTATCGGTCAAACCGCATAACGACATACATTGTTCCCTTTGTCATCGGTATGTTACTTGCCCGAGATTCGATCGTCGGTATCCAATACCTAGTTCAATCTCGTTGCAAGCAAGTCTCTTTACTCGTTCCGTAATACATCATCTCAAGAACTAACTTATTAGTTGCAATGCTTGCAAGGCTTATGTGATGTGTATTACTGAGAGGGCCCAGAGATACCTCTCTGACAATCGGAGTGACAAATCCTAATCTCGAAATACACCAACCCAACATGTACCTTTGGAGACACCTGTAGTACTCCTTTATAATCACCCGCTTATGTTGTGACATTTGGTAGCACCCAAAGTGTTCCTCCGTAAACGGAGTTGCATAATCTCATAGTTACAGAACATGTATAGGTCATGAAGAAAGCAATAGCAATATACTAAGCGATCAAGTGCTAGGCTAACGGAATGGGTCATGTCAATCACATCATTCTCCTAATGATGTGATCCCATTAATCAAATAACAACACATGTCTATGGTTAGGAAACATAACCATCTTTGATTAATGAGCTAGTCAAGTAGAGGCATACTAGTGACTATATGTTTGTATATGTATTCACACATGTATCATGTTTCCGTTAATACAATTCTAGCATGAATAATAAACATTTATCATGATATGAGGAAATAAATAATAACTTTATTATTGCCTCTAGGGCATATTTCCTTCAGCCTCCCACTTGCACTAGAGTCAATAATCTAGATTACGATAATGATTCTAACACCCATGGAGTCTTGGTGCTGATCATGTTTTGCTCGTGGAAGAGGCTTTAGTCAATGGAGTCCGCAACATTCAGATCCAGATCTATCTTGCAAATCTCTATGTCTCGCACCGACTTGGTCCGGATGGAATTGAAGCGTCTCTTGATGTGCTTGGTCCTCTTGTGAAATCTGGATTCCTTTGCCAAGGTAATTGCACCAAAGATTATCACAGAAGATCTTCATTGGTCCCGATGCACTAGGTATGACACCTAGATCGAAATGAACTCTTTCATCCAGACTCCTTCATTTGTCGCTTCCGAAGCGACTATGTACTCCGCTTCACATGTAGATCCCGCCACGACGCTTTGTTTAGAACTCGCACCAACTAACAGCTCCACCATTTAATAAAAATACGATCCGGTTTGCGATTTAGAATCGTCTGGATCAGTGTCAAAGCTTGCATCGGCGTAACCATTTATGACTAGCTCTTTGTCACCTCCATATACGAGAAACATATCCTTAGTCCTTTTCGGTATTTCAGGATGTTCTTGATCCGTCCGATGATCCACTCGATTACTTTGGTACCTTCCCGCCAAGCTTATTGCTAAGCATACGTCAGTCCGGTACACAGACTGCATACATGATAGAGCCTATGGCTGAAGCATAGAACATCTTTCATTTTCTCTCTATCTTCTGCGTGGTCGGGCATTGAGTCCGACTCAATTTCACACCTGTATGTCTGGTAAAAATCCTTTCTTTGCAGATCCATTTTGAACTTTTCAAAACTTTATCAAGGTATGTGCTTTGTGAAAGTCCAATCAAAGCGTCTTGATCTATCTCTATAGATCTTGATGCCCAATATGTAAGCAGCTTCACCGAGGTCTTTCATTGAAAAACTTTTATTCAAGTATCCTTTTATGCTATCCAGAAATTCTATATCATTTCCAATCAATAATATATGTCCACATATAATATCGTAAATGCTACAGAGCTCCCACTCACTTTCTTGTAAATACAAAGCTTCTCCAAAAGTCCAGATAAAAACCATATGCTTTGATCACACTATCAAATCGTTTATTCCAACTCCAGAGGCTTGCACTGCACCATAAATTGATCGCTGGAGCTTGCACACTTTGTTAGCACCTTTTGGATCAACAAAACCTTACAGTTGCATCATATACAACTCTTCTTCTAGAAATCCATTTAAGAATGCAGTTTTGACATCCATTTGCCAAATTTCATAATCATAAAATGCAGCAATTGCTAACATGATTCGGACAGACTTAAGCACCGCTACGGGTGAGAAAGTCTCATCGTAGTCAACTCCTTTAACTTTTCGAAAACCTTTCGCAACAAGTCGAGCTTTATAGACAATTACATTACCATCAATCAGTCTTCTTCTTAAAGATCCATTTATTCTCAATGGCTTGCCGATCATCGGGCAAGTCAACCAAAGTCCATACTTTGTTCTCATACATGGATCCCATCTCAGATTTTATGGCTTCCAGCCATTTTATGGAATCTGGGCTCACCATCGCTTCTTCATAGTTCGTAGGTTCGCCATGGTCAAGTAACATGACTTCCAGTATAGGATTACCGTACCACTCTGGTGCGGATCTTACTCTGGTTGACTTACGTAGGTCAGTAGAAACTTGATCTGAAGTTTCATGATCAATATCATTAGCTTCCTCACTAATTGGTGTAGTTGTCACGAGAACCGGTTCTTGTGATGAACTACTTTCCAATAAAGGGAGCAGGTACGATTATCTCATCAAGTTCTACTTTTCTCCCACTCACTTCTTTCTGAGAGAAACTCTTTTTCTAGAAAGGATCCGAATTTAACAGCGAAAATCTTGCCTTCAGATCTGTGATAGAAGGTGTACCCAATAGTCTCTTTTGGGTATCCTATGAAGACACATTTCTCCGATTTAGGTTCGAGCTTATCTGGTTGAAGTTTCTTCACATAAGCATCGCAGCCCCAAACTTTAAGATACGACAACTTTGGTTTCTTGCCAAACCATAGTTCATAAGGCGTCGTCTCAATGGATTTTGATGGTGCCCTATTCAACGTGAATGCGGCCGTCTCTAAAGCATAACCCCAAAACGATAGCGGTAAATCAGTAAGAGACATCATAGATCGCACCATATCTAGTAAAGTACGATTACGACGTTCGGACACACCATTTCGTTGTGGTGTTCCGGGTGGTGTGAGTTCTTGAAACTATTCCGCATTGTTTCAAATGTAAACCAAACTCGTAACTCAAATATTCTCCTCCACGATTGGATCGTAGAAATTTTATTTTCTTGTTACGATGATTTTCCACTTCACTCTGAAATTCTTTGAACTTTTCAAATGTTTCAGATTTGTGTTTCATTAAGTAGATATACCCATATCTTGCTCAAATCATCTGTGAAGGTGAGAAAATAACGATACCGGCCAAGTGCCTCAACATTCATTGGACCACAAACATCGGTATGTATGATTTCCAACAAATCGGTTACTCGCTCCATAGTTAGGAGAGCGGCGTTTTAGTCATCTTGCCCATGAGGCACGATTCGCAAGTACCAAGTGATTCATAATCAAGTGATTCCAAAGACCATCAAGATGGAGTTTCTTCATGCTTTTACAATCGATATGACCTAAACGGCAAGTGCCACAAATAAGTTGCACTATCATTATCAACTCTGTATCTTTTGGTTTCAACACTATGAATATGTGTATTACTACTATCGAGATTCAATAAAATAGACCACTCTTCAAGGGTGCATGACCATAAAAGATATTATTCATATAAATAGAACAACCATTATTCTCTCGACTTAAATGAATAACCGTCTGCGCATTAAACAAGATCCAGATATAATGTTCATGCTTAACGCCGCACCAAATAACAATTATTTAGGTCTAAAACTAATCCCGATGGTAGATGTAGAGGTAGCGTGTCGATAGCGATCACATCGACTTTGGAACCATTTCCACAGCGCGCCGTCACCTCGTCCTTAGCCAATCTTCGCTTAATCCGTAGTCCCCTGCTTTTCGGTTGCAAATATTAGCAATGTAACCCGATTATCAAATACCTGTACTACTGCGAGCATTAGTAAGGTACACATCAATAACATGTATATCACATATACCTTTGTTCACTTTTGCCATCCTTCTTATCCGCCAAATACTTGGGGCAGTTCCGCTTCCGATTGTCCGGTGCGCTTGCGATAGAAGCACTCGATCTCGTGCTTAGGGTCCAGACTTGGGTTTCTTCTCTTGAGCAACACTTGTTTGCTGTTCTTCTTGAAGTTCCTTCTTCTTCCCTTTGCCCTTTTCTTGAAAGCGGTGGTCTTGTTGACCATCAACACTTGATGCTCCTTTTGATTTCTACCTCCAGCGGCTTTTAGCATTGCGAAGAGCTCGGGAATAGTCTTGTCCATCCCTTGCATATTATAGTTCATCACGAAGCTCTTGTAGCTTGGTGGCGTTGATTGAAGAATTACATCAATGACACTATCATCGTGAAGATTAACTCCCAGCTTGAATCAAGTGATTATTATACCCAGACATATTGGAGTATGTGTTCACCGATGTAACTATTCTCCTCCATCTTGCAGCTATAGAACTTATTGGAGACTTCATATCTCTCAATCCGCATTTGCTTGAAATATTAACTTCAACTCCTGGAACATCTCATATGCTCCATGACGTTCAAAAGCGTCGTTGAAGGCCCGGTTCTAAGCCGTAAAGCATAGCACACCGAACTATCGAGTAGTCATCAGCTTTGCTCTGCGGGCGTTCTTAACATCGTCGATTGCATCAAAGAGCGGTTCGCACCCAATGCCGGTGCTTCCAGGACGTAATTCTTCCGTGCAAGAATGAGGATAATCCTCGATTCTGGACCCAGTCCATGTAATTGCTACCATCATCTTTCAACTTTGCTTTCTCAAGGAACGCATTAAAATTCAGCGGAACAACATCACGAGCCATCTATCTACAGTAAACAAAGACAAGCAAAAATACTATCGTGTACTAAGTTCATGATAAATTTAAGTTCAATTAATCATATTACTTAAGAACTCCCACTTAGACAGACATCTCTCTAGTCATCTAAGTGATTACGTGATCCAAATCAACTAAACCATGTCCGATCATCACGTGAGATGGAGTAGTTTCAATGGTGGACATCACTATGTTGATCATATCTACTATATGATTCACGTTCGACCTTCGGTCTCCGTGTTCCGAGGCCATATATATATATACTAGGCTGCGTCAAGTTTAACCTGAGTATTCAGCGTGTGCAACTGTTTTGCACCGTTGTATTTGAGCGTAGAGCCTATCACACCCGATCATCACGTGGTGTCTCGGCACAAAGAACTTTTCATAGCGGTGCATACTCAGGGAGAACACTTCTTGATAATTTAAGTGAGAGATCATCTTAAAATGCTACCGTCAATCAAAGCAAGATAAGATGCATAAAGGATAAACATCACATGCAATCAATATAAGTGATATGATATGGCCATCATCATCTTGTGCTTGTGATCTCCATCTCCGAAGCACCGTCGTGATCACCATCGTCACCGGTAGCGACACCATGATCTCCATCGTAGCATCGTTGTCGTCTCGCCAATCTTATGCTTTCTCGACTATCGCTACCGCTTAGTGATAAAGTAAAGCATTACAGAAGCGTTGCATTTCATACAATAAAGCGACAACCATATGGCTCCACTTGCCAGTTCTTGGATAACTTCGGTTACAAAACATGATCATCTCATACAATAAAATATAGCATCACGTCTTGACCATATCACATCACAACATGCCCTGCAAAAACAAGTTAGACGTCCTCTACTTTGTTGTTGCAAATTTTACGTGGCTGCTACGGGCTCAGCAAGAACCGTTCTTACCTACGCATTAAAACCACAACGATAGTTCGTCAAGTTAGTGCTGTTTTAACCTTCGCAAGGACCATGAGCCACACCTCGGTTCAATAAAGTGAGAGAGACAGACACCCGCCAGTCACCTTTAAGCACGAAGTGCTCGCATAGCGATGAAACCAGTCTCGGCGTAAAGCGTAGGCGTAATGTCGGTCCGGGCCGCTTCATCTCACAATACCGCTGAACCAAAGTATGACATGCTGGTAAGAAGTATGACTTGTATCGCCCACAACTCACTTGTGTTCTACTCGTGCATATGACATCTACGCATAAAACCAGGCTCGGATGCCACTGTTGGGGAATGTAGTAATTTCAAAATTTTCCTACGCACACGCAAGATCATGGTGATGGCATAGCAACGAGAGGGGAGAGAATTGTCCACGTACCCTTGTAGACCGTGAAGCGAAGCGTTATGACAACGCGTTGATGTAGTCGTATGCGTCTTCACGATCCGACCGATCCAAGTACCGAACGTCACGGCACCTCCGAGTTCAAAGCACACGTTCAGCTCGATGGCGATCCCGGACTCCGATCCAGCAAAGTGTCGGGGATGAGTTCCGTAAACGACGGCAGGCGTGGTGGCGATGATGATGCTTTCTGCCGGTGCGAGGCTTCGCCTAAACTCAGCGACGATATGATCAAGGTGGAATATGGTGGAGGGGGCACCGCCTGCGGCTAAGGAACGATCCGTAGATCAACTTGTGCGTTTATGGGGTGCCCCCTGCCTCAGATATATAAAGGAGCAAGGGTGCGGCGGCCCTAGGAGGAGGCGCGGAGGAGTCCTACTCCCACCGGGGTAGGACTCCCTTCCTAGTTGGACTAGGACTTGGGGGAAGGAGGAGAGGTGGAAAGGAAAGGGCGTGGCCTTCCTCCTTGTCCTATTCGGACTTGGGGGAGGGGCCGGCTGCCCTTGGCCCCTCTCCTCTTTCTCCACTAGGCCCACTAAGGCCCATTAGGTCACCGGGGGTTCCGGTAACCTCCGGTACTCCGGTAAAATGCCGATTTCACCGGAACACTTCGATGTCCAAACATAGGCTTCCAATATATCAATCTTTATGTCTCGACCATTTGAGACTCCTCGTCATGTCCATGATCACATCCAAGGGACTCGAACAAACTTCGGTACATCAAAACTTATAAACTCATAATAAAAGCTGTCATCGTAACGTTAAGCGTGCGGACCCTACGGATTCGAGAACTATGTAGACATGACCTAGAACTATTCTCGGTCAATAACCAATAGCGGAACACGGATGCCCATATTGGTTCCTACATATTCTCGAAGATCTTTATCGGTCAAACCGCATAACGACATCGTTGTTCCCTTTGTCATCGGTATGTTACTTGCCGAGATTCGATCGTCGGTATCCAATACCTAGTTCAATCTCGTTATCGACAAATCTCTTTACTGCGTTCCGTAATACATCATCTACGCAACTAACTTATTAGTTGCAATGCTTACAAAGGCTTATGTGATGTGTATTACGAGGAAGACCAGAGATACCTCTCAGGCAATCGGAGTGACAAATCCTAATCTCAAAATCGCCAACCCAACATGTACCTTTGGAGACACCTGTAGTACTCCTTTATAATCACCCGAGTTATGTTGTGACGTTTGGTAGCACCCAAAGTGTTCCTCACAGTAAGCAGGAGTTGCATAATCTCATAGTTACGAGGAACATGTATAGGTCATGAAGAAAGCAATAGCAATATACTAAATGATCAAGTGCTAGGCTAATGTAATGGGTCATGTCAATCACATCATTCTCCTAATGATGTGATCCCATTAATCAAATAACAACACATGTCTATGGTTAGGAAACATAACCATCTTTGATTAATGAGCTAGTCAAGTAGAGGCATACTAGTGACTATATGTTTGTCTATGTATTCACACATGTATCATGTTTCCGGTTAATACAATTCTAGCATGAATAATAAACATTTATCATGATATGAGGAAATAAATAATAACTTTATTATTGCCTCTAGGGCATATTTCCTTCACTATGATCGTTTAGTTTGTTGCTATTGCTTTCTTCATGACTTATACATGTTCCTATGACTATGAGATTATGCAACTCCCGAATACCGGAGGAACACTTAGTGTGCTATCAAACGTCACAACGTAACTGGGTGATTATAAAGATGCTCTATAGGTGTCTCCGATGGTGTTTGTTGAGTTGCATAGATCGAGATTAGGATTTGTCACTCCGAGTATCGGAGAGGTATCTCTGGGCCCTCTCGGTAATGCACATCACTATAAGCCTTGCAAGCAATGTGACTGATGATTTAGTTGCGGGATGATGCATTACAAAACGATTAAAGGGACTTGCAGGTAACGAGATTGAACTAGGTATGATGATACCGATGATCGAATATCGGGCAAGTAACATACCGATGACAAAGGGAACAATGTATGTTGTTATGCGGTTTGACCGATAAGGATCTTCATAGAATATGTAGGAACCAATATGAGCATCCAGGTTCCGCTATTGGTTATTGACCGGAGATGAGTCTCGGTCATGTCTACAACCCGTAGGGTCCGTACACTTAACGTTCGATGACGATATGTATTACGAGTTTTGTGATTTGATGTACCGAAGGTTGTTCGGAGTCCCGGATGTGATCACATGACGAGGAGTCTCGAAATGGTCGAGACATGAAGATTGGTATATTGGAAGGTTATGTTTGGACACCGGAATGGTTTCAGATGAGTTCGGGCATTTTCGGGAGTACCGGGGGGTTGCCGGAATCCCCTGGGAGTTTAATGGGCCTACATGGGATTTAGTGGAAGAGAGGAGGAGGCGCCAAGAGGAGGGGCGCCCCCCCAAGCCCAATCCGAATTGGGGAGGGGGCCGGCCCCCCTTTCCTTTCTCTCCCTCTTCCCTTCCTTCCCCCTCCTAGTTGGACTAGGAAAAGGTGGAAACCTACTCCTAGTAGGAGTTGGAATCCCCCCTTGGGCGCGCCCGCGGCGGCCGGCCCTCCCCCCGCCCCGCCATTATATACGGGGGGGGGGGGCCCCCCAGAGACACCCAAGTTGGTTTTAGCTGTGTGTGGTGCCCCCCTCCACAGATTTCCACCTCGGTGTCAGGACCCCGATTCCAAGTCACATCGACCTAGCCGGTAACACCTCATATCACTTTGCGGCCTCACGCACGGTATTCCCACGGGTGTCGCCTTACCATGGCCCCGGACCGTTTAGCGCTTTTGGCTCACGTATATGATAGTGTCGCTAGCATCCATATGACAAAGAACCCGGGCCGACATGGCTAGTCGTGAACCCAAAGCGGCGCTAACCCATGGGGACAGGCATACATGAATCACATCGAGCATGTCGGTCATCAACGTATGAATTCGGCTGTCAGCACTGGGCTAACAGACTCCGGTGAACCGGTCAGAACATGGCGGACTACTATCACTTTCGGAAGCACGAGACTACATTTCCCCATATGAGAGGCTGCCAAGGATAAACAACTAGTTTGTTTGATCCCACTCATACCAAGCATTTCAATCATACACGCAATATGCCCGATATGAGTACATACAACATGGCATCACAACAAAACTCTACAACTCAAAGTACTTTATTTAAGAGGCTCAGAGAGCCATACATAACATATCCATACAGGTAGGGGTCACATGACCCAACACTCAAGTCATACAAACATACGAGCACATGCGGAAGCAAACTGATGCAATCTGAGACTCTAAAAAGAAAGAAAGCTTGTCGAAGCCCTTCTATCTACTGGTGGCCCTTCACAAGCCTTGGATCACCACACAGGTGGCTAGTTCACTCGTCGATGTCAAGGTCTACATAAAACCCATCGGAGGCAGTGTTGTCGTCTGAAACATTAATGAAGCAAACATGAGTACGGAGGTACTCAGCAAGTCTTACAATGTAATCCTATCATACATGCACATTCTCAAGAAGGTGGTGGAGTTATTTGACAAGCCAGCTTTGACTCTTGGCTAAGCTATCCTCGTGACACCACTTGAAAAGCATTTGTCGCTGCAGTCCACTAATCACCATCACAATACTCCACCGTGGATCCTCTCTCGTCAACCCACGAGAGGGCCATCCATGCACTCACACTTATCTTGAGGCTTTTAGTAGTATCCATTTACTTTTCTCGTGAACTGTTATAGGTAACCCAGAAGTCCTTCTCCGTGGACACGGCTATTCGAATAGATCATATTAACCTGCGGGGTGTACTTCTTCACACACGCTCTCACCACTTACTGCGTTTACCACGACATGTACTCGGCAACCTTCAAGAGGAAGCCCAACGTGGGTGTCGGCCACAGCCTACCTAAACACTCAAGTCCCTAGTCCAGTTTATCGCCTATTCAGGTTCCATCCATGAGGAGTCCGGCGAGCTTTTCCCATACGGCCCCGAACGATGTGTGCAGGGTTCCCGAGATACCAAATGGGCATTGCACACCGGGCCACGGTGTATCTACCGCATCATAGCCCACCCCTAGGGTCAGCGCCACGCATCGGCCTCCAACACATATCCTACAAACACCGTAAACTATTTGCAACTCACGGACAGAGAACAAGGGTGGTTAAGAAGCCGAGAGGGTCCATTGGTTTCGGGCCCAATGCGTGGTAGTAATCGTTTCATGGATCACAAACACGTAACTCAGTTCTTAGGGCGGCTTCAATGAAACAACCCACCATGTACTCCTACATGGCCTCTCATCGATACCTTTACCAAAACGTGTTCAACACTTTTACTCTCGAACCCGACACAACCTTTCACTCCAGTTCATCATCCCGATGAGCCGGACTGACACAACTCTAAGCATAGCAAGCATAGCATGGTAGGAATCACAAACATGGCTCAATCAACTCCTACACATACTAGTGGGTTTCATCTAATTCTTTGTGGCAATGACAGGTCATGCAAAGGAAGTGGGTTCAACTACCGCAGCACACAACAGTTTGAATCGCGTTGTCTTAATGCAGTAAAACAAGAGCAGAAGCAAGAACATGGGTTTGTATCGGAATGATCAATGGGTTGCTTGCCTGATGGAGTGGTGGTAGGATACTGCCCTTCAGATGATATTCGGGATTATCCTCGGAGGCCGTAACCTATCACGAAGACACAATCAAAATAAACACACATGGCAATATGCAACAATATGATGCATGCTATGACATGGCAATATGAATGTGTGTTGGCCTAATGCAAGCTGGAACAAAAAGGGATGAACTCATTTGAATCAAAGATTCAAAAACTAGCCCATTTAATATAGCCAAATTAGTGCATTATCTTGTTTTGATTAAACAGCAAGGTTAACTTGTTTTATCATGCATGAAACCTGTACCAATGGGTAGAATGGATTTTTCTGATCATTTTTCATATATAAATCGTTGCATTTGGAGTTACAGATTAATTTCTATGAATTTTTGAAGTTTGAACTATATGCGAATTTCTGTAATGTAATAATTCTAGTAATTCATTTATCACACAAGAATCGCTGTCGTGGTGATGTCATAGGTCAACGGGATGTCCAGGTCAAACCTGGACCGGTGGGTCCCGTGTCGGTGTAATTAGTTTAGCTAAATATTAATTAAAACTAATCCTGATTAGTTAACAATTGGGCCCCACCCATCATTGACCAGGAGAGTCAACCAGGCCCACCCGTGGTCAAAGTCGAGTCGGCTACACGGCGTTAGTCACGGCCAGCCGTGACACGCTGGCGAGAGTGGGTTTAGTCGTTTCGGCAACCAAATGAGCCGCGGAGGGTGTCTACGGGTGGTCGAGCAAGCCGCAGCTCTTGGTGGTGTTGGTTGAGCTCGGTGGCTTGAAACGCGCCGGCGACCTAGGCGGCCGCCCGGAGTTCGAGTGACGATGAACTTCGGGCCACGGTGTCTTGATGAGGTGCGTGGAGTGGTGGGTTAGATGCTACACGGTGCGGTGAGCATGATGGACATCGAGAGGTGACCGGTGGATGGCCGGGAGCACGTCGGCGACGAGCTCCGCGGCGGTGTGTGCGGGTGAGCTCCGTGCGGTTGCTACACGGCTCGGGGGTGAGAGAGGAAAGGAGGGGGAGATAGCTAAGCTCACGGGGAACTCGAGGAAGCACACGGCGCGGTCGGGGATGGGCTGGTGCCGCGGCGACGTCGAAGGGGATCTCCGGCATGGGCGGGGTGCAAGCGAGGTTGGTCTGAGGCCTCGGGCACATGAGCACTCTGGGCTCGGCTAGCTCGAGGTAGAGGAGGGCGGCCGGAGCTCCTAGACCTGACGGAGGCGCGAGGACGACGGAGAGCGCCTGGCTACGGGCGACGCGGCTGCGGTGGCGTCGGCCATGGCGTGGGGCCGAGGGGAGGAGCTGGGGAGGAAGAGAGATGTCCGAGGGTTCGGGGAGAGAGGCGCTGTCAGCCAATTTCGGTGAGGGAAGCGGCGGGCGGCCTCGTGGCACATGTCACGGTGCTCATGCCGTCGAGCACTGCTCGCTGCTTGCCAAAGCCAGCTCATTTGGCCTTGGGGTGGTGGGCAGCAGGTGGGCAGGTCGCCTTGTAAGCTTTTCCATTTCTGTTTTTCTTTTTCTATTTTCTGTAACTTTGTGGACTTTCTAAAAATACTAAAACAACTCCAAAATTCACCAAACTGCTCCCGGTCCTTAGTTGGAATATTTCCAACATGGAACATTTTTGTTTGGGATTATTTGGGCATTTGCAATATTTTATATAATTTTAAATGCCCAAACTCAAATACTTATGATTTAATTCAAAGACCTTAGGATGACCTAGAAAATTGTGCACCACTTTTGGCAGAGGCTCTGAACCAAAGCAAAGGTGATGAGCATTTTAGAAGGACATTTCAGGTTCATTGAAAATAATTTTAGTAAACCCTAGTTGGATTCAAAAGGGGTTCTGGGGTTTCTGTCCTTCCCATTTCAAATTTCAGATGAAAGTTAAACATGATGCACACACTAATGCATGGACTAGCTAGGATGTGACACTCGTTCATATTGTCGTAGTGCTTAGGCGAAGCCCTGCGTCGGTAACTTCATCATCCACTACAAAAAAATACACTTCCGTGATGATACGTGTTTGTCACAGTAGGTCACATTTTCTGTCATGCATGTACATCCATGACGATTTTATGATAGAATCAAGATAGTCATACCTGTGCTGTCGTAGAAGTGTTCCATGACATTACCAAAATTATCATCACGGAAGTGTCCACTTCCATGATGATAAATCCCGCGTCATAGAAGTGCTTTCGTCAAGGGTGACCGACACGTGGCATCGACCATAACGGGTCGCCGTTAAGCTATCGGGTTTTGGTTTTGGATCCGATAACCCGTTAACAGCCCGGACAAATGGGGATTTTCCACGTGTGAAATTCTCATTGGCCGGAGGAAACACGTGTTTGCTCACCGTTGGGACAAATGTCATCCACTCATTGTACAGGAGGCGCCTATGATACGTCGACACGTGGCATGTCCCAACAGAGGCCCATTCTGGTGAAAAGGCCGGCCTAGCTAAAGGCCCACCATGTTTTTTCAGACACTAGTGGGCTGGCCCGTTAACAGCCTGCCATGTTTTGGGCCAAATTGAGGCCCATAGCAGATCAGGCCCGTTCACATCCTGCCGTGTTTTGGGCCAAAGTACGGTCCATATTAGATTAGGCCCGTTAACATGCCACTGTTCTTTTGGGCCCATTCTAAGACAGGTTTGTATCTTAACCTATTAAATGCCCGTTAACCAGTTAAGCCCGATAATAGTCTCGGCCTGTTAGCAGCCCGTGGTGCATCTCGGACGTTGTCGGCCCGGTTTAACTTTAGGCCCTTTAACGGCCCATGCAGAAACTGGGCTATTTCTTGTCCGAAGTAACTTTAGGCCTCTTAATGGCCCGTAGTCTTCATGGAATAAATTTCAGCCCAACAGGCCTATCGACCTGTTAATGGCCAGTGGAACAGTTGGGCCTAATTACAGCCCGCGTTGAACCAGGCTTGCTTACGTACCATGACACTTTTTTGGGCGATATTCTGCTACCTCTTGAGCACTTGCGTTGGATTTCCTTGAAGAGGAAAGGGTGATGCAATAGCAGTAGAGTAAGTATTTCCCTCAGATTTTTAGAACCAAGGTATCAATCCAGTAGGAGGCTACGCGCGAGTCCCTCGTACCTACACAAAACAAATAGCTCAATACAACCAACGCGATTAGGGGTTGTCAATCCCTTCACGGTCACTTACGAGAGTGAGATCTGATAGAGATGATAGATAATATTTTTGGTATTTTTGATATAGAGATGCAAAGTAAAATAAAAGGCAAAGTAAAAAAGCAAAGCAATAATAAAGTGATAGAAGATTGATATGATGAGAATAGACCCGAGGGCCATAGATTTCACTAGTGGCTTCTCTCAAGAGCATAAGTATTCTACGGTGGGTGAACAAATTACTCTTGAGAAATTGACAGAATTGAGCATAGTTATGCGAATATCTAGGTATGATCATGTATATAGGCATCACGTCCGAGACAAGTAGACCGACTCCTGCCTGCATCTACTACTATTACTCCACTCATCGACCGCTATCCAAAGATGCATCTAGAGTATTAAGTTCAAGAAAACAGAGTAACGCCTTAAGCAAGATGACAGGATGTAGAGGATAAATTCATGCAATATGATAAATACCCCATCTTGTTATCCTCGATGGCAACAATACTATACGTGCCTTGCTGCCCCTACTATTACTGGGAAAGGACACCGCAAGATTGAACCCAAAGCTAAGCACTTCTCCCATTCCAAGAAAAACCAATCTAGTAGGCCAAACCAAGCGATAACTCGAAGAGAGACTTGCAAAGATAACCAATCATACATAAAAGAATTCAGAGAAGATTCAAATATTGTTCATAGATAAACTTGATCAAAAACCCACAAATCAACGGTCACAACAAACACACCGCAAAAGAAGATAATATCGAAAAGATCTCCACGAGAGAGGGGAGAACATTGTATTGAGATCCAAAAGAGAGAAGAAGCCATCTAGCTACTAACTATGGACCCAAGGTCTAAGGTAAACTACTCACACTTCATCGGAGGGGCTATGGTGACGATGTAGAAGCCCTCTGTGGTGGATTCCCCTTAGGTGGAGCTCCTAACAGGCCCCAAGATGGGATCTCGTGGAGTGCATGTAAGGTTGGCCCGGTGGAATTAGGTTTTTGGCTCGGTGTCGATCGTTTGAAGGGGGTAATGAGGTATATATAGGAGGAAGGAGTACGTCGGTGGAGCAAGAGGGGCCCACGAGGCAAGGGGCGTGCCCTAGGGGGCACCTCCACCCTCGTGACCGCCTCCTTTCTTTCTTGACGGAGGGTCCAAGTCTCTGGATCATATTTGTTGAGAAAATCACGTTCCGAAGGTTTCATTCCCGTTTGGACTCCGTTTTATATTCAGTTTCTTTGAAACACTGAAATAGGCAAAAAACAACAATTCTGGGCTGGGCCTCCGGTTAATAGGTTAGTCCCAAAAGTAATATGAAAGTGGAAAATAAGGCCCAATATGGTCTAAAACAGTAGATAATATAGGATTGAGCAATAAAAAATTATAGATACGTTGGAGACGTATCAGACATCCCCAAGCTTAATTCCTGCTCGTCCTCGAGTGGTAAAATGATAAAAGAGAATTTGTGATGGAGTGCTACTAAGCATAATTTCAATGTAATTCTTCTTAATTGTGGTATGAATATTCAAATTCGAAAGATTCAAGACAAAAGTTCATATTGACATAAAAATAATAATATTTCAAGCATACTAACTAAGCAATTATGTCTTCTCAAAATAACATGGCCAAAGAAAGTTCATCGCTACAAAATTATATAGTTTAGTCATGCTCCATTTTTGTCACACAAGAATGCTCTCATCATGCACAACCCCCATGACAAGCCAAGCAATTGTTTCGTACTTTAATAATCTCAAACTTTATAAACCTTCACGCAATACATGAGCGTGAGCCATGGATATAGCACTATGGGTGGAATAGAATATGATGATGGGGGTTATGTGGAGAAGACAAAAAAGGAGAAGATCTCACATCAACGAGGCTAATCAATAGGCTATGGAGATGCCCATCGATTGATGTTAATGCAAGGAGTAGGGATTGCCATGCAACGGATGCACTAGAGCTATAAATGTATGAAAGCTCAATAAAAGAAACTAAGTGGGTGTGCATCCAACTTGCTTGCTCACGAAGACCTAGGGCGTTTGAGGAAGCCCATTGTTGGAATATACAAGCCAAGTTCTATAATGAAAAATTCCCACTAGTATATGAAAATGACAAAACAAGAGACTCTCTATCATGAAGATTATGGTGCTACTTTGAAGCACAAGTGTGGAAAAAGGATAGTAGCATTGCCCCTTTTTATATTTAATTTTTTCTATTTTTGGGCCTTTTTTTTCTTTGTCCTTTCTCTTTTTTTTATTGGGACAATGCTCTATTGAATGATGATCATCACACTTCTATTTATTTACAACTCAATGATTACAACTCGATACTATAACAAAATATGACTCTATATAAATGCCTCCGGTGATTGTCTGGGATATGCAATGAATCAAGAGTGACATGTATGAAAGAATTATGAACGGTGGCTTTGCCACATATACTATGTCAACTACATGATCATGCTAAGAAATATGACAATGATGAATGTGTCATGATGAACGGTATGGTGGAAAGTTGCATGGCAATATATCTCGGAATGGCTATGGAAATGCCATAATAGGTAGGTATGGTGGCTGTTTTGAGGAAGATATAAGGAGGTTTATGTGTGAAAGAGCGTATCATATCACGGGGTTTGGATGCACCGGCGAAGTTTGCACCAACTCTCAATGTGAGACAGGGCAATGCACGGTACCGAAGAGGCTAGCAATGATGGAAGGGTGAGAGTGCGTATAATCCATGGACTCAACATTAGTCATAAAGAACTCATATACTTACTGCAAAAATCTACAAGCCATCAAAAACCAAAGCACTACGTGCATGCTCCTAGGGGGATAGATTGGTAAGAAAAGACCATCGCTCGTCCCCGACCGCCACTCATAAGGAGGAAAATCAAATAACACCTCATGTTTCAAATTTGTTACATAACGTTTACCATACGTGCATGCTACGGGACTTGCAAACTTCAACACAAGCATTTCTAAAATTCACAACTACTCAACTAGCACGACTTTGATATAATCACCTCCATATCTCAAAACAATTATCAAGCATCAAACTTTTCTTAGTATTCAACGCACTCAAAAGAAAGTTTTACAAATCTTGAATACCAAGCATATTATTATTATTAAGCAAATTACCATGCTATTTAAGACTCTCAAAATAATCTAAGTGAAGCATGAGAGACCAATATTTTCTATAAAACAAATCCACCACCGTGCTCTAAAATATATAAGTGAAGCATATAGAGCAAAACTATAAAGCTCAAAAGGCATAAGTGAAGCACATAGAGTATTCTAACAAATTCCAATTCATGTATGGCTCTCTCAAAAGGTGTGTACAGCAAGGATGATTGTGGTAAACTAAAATAAAAGACTCAAATCATACAAGACGCTCCAAGCAAAACACATATCATGTGGTGAATAAAAATATAGCTCCAAGTAAAGTTACCGATGGAAGTAGATTTAGCGAAAGAGGGATGCCTTCCGGCGTCCCCAAGCTTTGACTTTTTGGTGTCCTTGGATTATATTGGGGTGCCATGGGCATCCCCAAGCTTAGGATATTGCCACCCCTTGTTCCATAATCCATCAAAAGATTTCACCCAAAACTTGAAAACTTCACAACACAAAACTCAACAGAAATCTCGTGAGCTCCGTTAGCGAAAGAAAACAAAAGACCACTTCAAGTTACTGTAATGAACTCATTCTTTATTTATATTGGTGTTAAACCTACTGTATTCCAACTTCTCTATGGATTATAAACTATTTTACTAGCCATAGATTCATCAAAATAAGCAAACAACACACGAAAAACAGAATCTGCCAAAAACAGAACAGTCTGTAGTAATCTGTAACTAACGAAAACTTCTGGAACTCCAAAAAATCAGCAAAAATAGGAAGACCTAGGAAATTTGATTATTGATCAGAAGAAATTTGAATCACTATTTTATCATGTTCTGGTGATTTTTAACAATTGTTTTCATGAACAGAAAGTTTCTGGAAATTACAGCAAGATGAAATAACTATCCTCCAAGAAGTACCTATAGGTTTGACTTGGCACAAACACTAATTAAAAGATAAAACCACATCTAAAAAGAAGGTAGATGGATTATTTATTCCTAAACAGAAACAAAAACAAAAAAAACTAAAAATAAAATTGGGTTGCCTCCCAACAAGCGCTATCGTTTAACGCCCCTAGGTAGGCATAAAAGCAAGGATAGATCTAGGTATTGCCATCTTTGGTAGGCAATCCATAAGTGGCTCTCATGATAGATTCATATGGTAATTTTATTTTCTTTCTAGGGAAGTGTTCCATGCCCTTTTTTAATGGAAATTGAAATCTAATATTCCCTTCCTTCATATCAATAATTGCACCAATCGTTCTAAGGAAAGGTCTACCAAGAATAATAGGGCAAGAAGGATTGCAATCTATATCAAGAACGATAAAATCTACGGGCACATAATTCATATTTGCAACAATAAGAACATCATTAATTATTCCCATAGGTTTCTTAATAGTGGAACCCGCAAGGTGCAAGTTTAGAGAGTAATCATCAAAATCACGGAAATCTAGCAAATCACACAAGGTTTTGGGAATAGTGGAGACACTAGCACCCAAATCACATAAAGCATAAAATTCATGATACTTAATCTTAATTTTAATAGTTGCTTCCCACTCATCATAAATTTTTCTAGGGATAGAAACTTCCAACTCAAGTTTTTCTTCATAAGATTACATCAAGGCATCAACGATATGTTTAGTAAACGCTTTATTTTGACTATAAGCATGAGGAGAATTTAGCACGGATTGCAACAAGGAAATACAATCAATGAAAGAGCAACTTTCATAATTAACTTCCTTGAAATCCAATATAGTGGGTTTAGCAACATCTAGGGTTTCATTATTTTCAATCCCACTTTTATCAATTTCATCATCAAGATCTAAATACTCCGAATTCTTGGAACGCCTTCTAGGTAAAGGTGGATCATATTCAGTTTCATCAAGATTCATATTGCAAAACAAAGATTTAATAGGGGATACATCAATAACTTTTAGATCTTCATCTTGATTTTCATAGGAATTGGAAGAACACGCTTTAATAAAGGCATCTTTCGTAGTACACATCCTAGCAGTTCTTTCCTTGCACTCATCAATGGAAATTCTCATGGCTTTGAGGAACTCATTGATATCATGCTTGGGAGGAATAGATCTAAGCTTTAAATAATCAACATCAAGAGAAATTCTATCAACGTTCCTAGCCAATTCATCAACTTTAAGTAATTTCTCTTCAAGCAAAGCATTAAAATTGAATTCATAAACTCTTTAACACTATTCTCAAATCCAGAGGGCATCTTATTAAAATTTCCATAAGAGTTTTTGTAGGAATTTCCTTAATTATTAGAAGGATTACTAGGATAAGGCCTAGGATTAAAATTCCCTCTATACGCATTGTTACCAAAATTATTCCTACCAACAAAATTCACATCCATAGATTCATTATTATTCTCAATCAAAGTAGACAAAGTCATATCATTAGGATCAGAACAAACACTCTTAGTAGAAAATAATTTCATAAGTTCATCCATGTTTTCACTCAAAACATTGATTTCTTCTATCGCATGCACTTTTTTATTAGTAGATCTTTCGGTGTGCCATTGAGAATAATTAACCATAATATTATCTAGGAGTTTAGTAGCATCTCCTAAAGTGATTTTCATAAAAGTGCCTCCTGCGGCCGAATCTAAAAGATTTCTAGAAGCAAAATTCAATCCAGCATAAATTTTTTGTATAATCATCCACAAATTCAAACCATGAGTAGGGCAATTACGTATCATTAATTTCATTCTCTCCCAAGCTTGTGCAACACGTTTCATGATCAAGTTGCTTAAAATTCATAATATCGCTTTCTAAGAGAGATGATCTTAGCGAGGAGGAAAATACTTAGAGATAAAAGCATCTTTGCACTTGTTCCAAGAATCAATACTATTTTTTAGGCAAAGACGAAAACCAAGCTTTAGCACGATCTCTAAGTGAAAAAGGAAATAGCTTCAATTTAACAATATCATTATCGACATCTTTCTTCTTTTGCATATCACATAAATTAACGAAGCTATTTAGATGATTAGCGGCATCTTCACTAGGAAGGCCGGCGAATTGATCTTTCATAACAAGATTCAACAAAGCAGTATTGATTTCACAAGATTCAGTATTGGTAAGAGGACCAACCGGAGTGCTAAGGAAATCATTATTGTTGGTATTGGTAAAGTCACACAATTTGGTATTATCTTGAGCCATCGCGACAAACAAGCAATCCAACACACAAGCAAACAAAAGGCAAACGAGAAAAAGGCAAACGGAAAAGAGAGGGCGAATAAAACAGCAAGGGTGAAGTGGGGGAGAGGAAAACGAGAGGCAAATGGCAAATAATGTAGTGTGAGAAATAAGGGATTGTGATGGGTACTTGGTGTGTTGACTTTTGCGTAGACCTCCCCGACAACGGCGCCAAAAATCTTCCTGCTACCTCTTGAGCACTACGTTGGATTTCCTTGAAGAGGAAAGGGTGATGAAGCAGAGTAGAGTAAGTATTTCTCTCAGTTTTTGAGAACCAAGGTATCAATCCAGTAGGAGGCTACGCGCCATGAGTCCCTCGTGACCTACACAAAACAAATAGCTCAACGCAACTAACGCGATTAGGGTTGTCAATCCCTTCACGGTCACTTTACGAGTGAGATCCGATAGAGATGATAGATAATATTTTTTGGTATTTTTGATATAGAGATGCAAGAAGTATAATAAAAGGCAAAGTAAAAAGCAAAAGCAATAATAAAGTGATAGAAGATTGATATGATGAGAATAGACCGGGGCCATAGATTTCACTAGTGGCTTCTCTCAAGAGCATAAGTATTCTACGGTGGGTGAACAAATTACTGTTGAGCAATTGACATAATTGAGCATAGTTATGAGAATATATAGGTATGATCATGTATATAGGCATCACGTCCGAGACAAGTAGACCGACTCTTGCCTGCATCTACTACTATTACTCCACTCATCGACCGCTATCCAGCATGCATCTAGAGTATTAAGTTCAAGAAAACAGAGTAACGCCTTAAGCAAGATGACATGATGTAGAGGAATAAATTAATGCAATATGATAAATACCTCGATGGCAACAATACTATACGTGCCTTTGCTGCCCCTCATCACATCGAAAGGGACATAAGATTGAACCCAAAGCTAAGCACTTCTCCCATTGCAAGAAAAACCAATCTAGTAGGCCAAACCAAACTGATAATTCGAAGAGACTTGCAAAGATAACCAATCATACATAAAAGAATTCAGAGAAGATTCAAATATTGTTCATAGATAATCTTGATCATAAACCCACAATTCATCGATCTCAACAAACACACCGCAAAAAGAAGATAACATCGAATAGATCTCCACGAGAGAGGGAGAGCATTGCATTGAGATCCAAAAGAGAGAAGAAGCCATCTAGCTACTAACTATGGACCCGAAGGTCTGAGGTAAACTACTCACACTTCATCGGAGGGCTATGGTGATGATGTAGAAGCCCTCCATGGTGGATTCCCCTTTGTGAGCTCCTCGGAACAGGCCCCAAGATGGGATCTCGTGTAGAGTGCGAGAAGGTTGTGGCGCTGGAGTTAGGTTTTTGGCTCATGTCACGATCGTTTTGAAGTGCGTGAGGTATATATTGGAGGAAGGAGTACGTCGGTGGAGCAAAGAGGGGCCCACGAGCCAGGGGGCGCGCCCTAGGGGGGCGCCCTCCACCCTCGTGACTGCCTCCTTTCTTTCTTGATGGAGGGTCCAAGTCTCCTGGATCATATTTGTTGAGAAAATCACGTTCCCGAATGTTTCATTCCGTTTGGACTCCGTTTGATATTCCGTTTCTTGAAACACCGAAATAGGCAAAAAAAAGCTTGACAATTACAGGCTGGGCCTCCGGTTAATAGGTTAGTCCCAAAAGTAATATAAAAGTGGAAAATAAAGCCCAATATGGTCCAAAATAGTAGATAATATAGCATGGAGCAATCAAAAATTATAGATACGTTGGAGACGTATCACCCGCGTGGATACCGGCCTGCTTAAAGCCCATAATTTTATTAGGCCAAACTGGCCCGAGATATATTTTGGCCTGTTAACTGCTCATCCTATTTGGGCCAAACATGGGCCTTAAGCGATTCATTTGTATTGGCCCGATGAATTTTTCGGCCCAACACCGCCCAATCTAGGTTTTAGCCTATTGAAAGCCCATGGTATTCTCTCGCCTAGCTGGCTAGAACTTTACTACGGCTTTATTAAAGGCGGAAACTACTATAGGTTAAGACCTCGCTAATGGCCCAAGATGATTATAGACCCATGTTTTGGCCCATATGAGTAACGGGCGGCACGAAGACCGACAACATCGAGATCCACTGAACCTTCCTACCAAATTACAGCATACCGACCAAAGAATAAACCTAGACTATACAATAAAGAAATTCGACATATTACATCCTTTGGGAATCAAAGTTCTCTATCGGTGATAATAAAGCATAGCGTGACATGGATTACATACCTTTGGGCATCAAAGGTCGCCACCAAAGGTATAAACGCCGACAAAAGAATATACAAAAGCGAGAGCATTTCAGAAGGCACTAGGCCTTGTCAGGATGGGCCCCGCAAGCAGCAGAACAAGCTAATGAGACCTCAGTTGTGTCAACGATAGATGCTCCATCCCAGGCTGTATGGCATGATAGTGCGCATGGCAGTCCTTTGACATCTTCTATGCATCTTTGACTTCAAGTCGGAATCGAAATTTGAAGCAAGCCTTTCCGCTTTAAGTTGAGATCAAAGCAGTCGAACTAATTGAGGCAAACGATCGCACAGGTTGTCTCACACCTGCCGGTGAGTAGCTTTAACTCACCTGCATCTTCATCAAGTTTGGTCCAAGCCTCATGAGCCGACTTGCAAGTCGAGATTTCCTTAAACACTTCGAAGGATATAGCTTGGTGAATGACACTCAAAACTTGACTATCAAGATGCATATCCTCAAGTGATGGAGATTGTCCATCCTTTAGATTTGAATACCCTACAACAACAATCAGAAAGCATTTGGACCCATGGCCGAAAGTGACAAAGCATGCTTAATCTCCACATAATGTAATTTGTGCCATTAAAACAAAATGTGTCATCGTGCACTAGTTCACTAGTCGACATCGTTACTCTCTAGGCGGTGAAGCCTAATAAGGAGAGACCTAGCTCTTATACCAATTGAAAGGACCACGATGTCGCCTAGAGGGGGGTGAATAGGCGTTTTAAAATATTTTATGGATTTGGCTATATCCTAGTGCGGAAATAAACTAAGCGGATACTTTTCAAGCATAAATCCTAAATATACTAGGCTCACTAAGTGCACCAACAGCTTAGGATAAACAAGATGAGAACAATGAGGATATGAGTAGCACAAGTAAGTCACACAAACTTACTCAATGTACATCACGAGATAGGGAAATGAATAATACACACAATCACAAGTAAGCAATACAAGCTTACACAAATTGTATCACAATATATGGAATTGAATGATACAAGCAAACTCAAGTAAGCACTACAAGCTTTCACAAGTTATGTCACAAGATATGGAAATGAATGTTACAACCTAGGAATTCACACTAAGCATAAGATAGAACAATAGTAGAAAGTATGAATTGCGAACATAAAGTGTAGGCTTAAATAATCTCCTCAAGGGAATGGACAACACAATATAATGAGGACAACAAGATATAGTGAATGCACAGTCAAGTGAGCAAAGTAAACCACAAGTAAGGAGTTAGGGTTAGGGATAACCAAAGCCACGGAGCAGAGGATGTATCCCGATGTTCACTTCCTTGGAGGGAAGCTAGTCACCATTTGGGGAGGTGGATGTTACCACGAAGGCACACCAACGCCACAAAGGCTCACCTCTCCTTGAGATATCATCACGGAGGCTATTCTCAACCACTAGTGATAGACCTTGAGGCGGCCTCCAAACCTTCACAAACTTTCCGGGGGACAAATCACAAGTTGATTCCTCACTGGAGCACTCCTACCGCCTAGGAGTCTCCAACCTCCAAGAGTAACAAGAACAAAGGGAAAATTCTCAAGACTTGCTCAAATCACGAATTCCTTTGGTCAAGAGAAGGAGAGGGAGTGGATCTATCACTTGATTGGAAAACTCTCAAGAACTCTCACGAATCTCTCCAGGGATCTAAGATTTGGTGTAGGAGAAGTGAGAGGAGCCACTTGTGTTCTTGGGGCAATTTTGGATGAAGTGGTCAACCCTCTCACCGGATGGGTAGAGGGGTATATATAGTGTGCCAAGAAAACTAGCCATTTTAGTGTAAGTGGCAGCGGGCGGACATTCGAGGCGATGGCGGACATCCAGCGTGACTGAGAATCACACCACAAGTATCACGGGAAACAGATTACAAGGCTCGGACATCTGGCCAAACTTGGGGCCCGGACATCCGGCCGAAAAGTCACGGGACATCCGCGTATACAAACAACATTTCAGTAAGGTTTACGGACATCTACGGCCGGACATCCGGCGATTTCACACAAATCAGACGCCCTCTGGATAGCAAAGTGGCGGGACATCCAGGGAAAAGCCGGACATCCGGCCAACACAAAAACTAATTAGCCCCAAAAGTAAAACATGCATAACTTTCACATCCGGACTCGATTTTGATGATTTTGGGCTGCTTTTGAAGATATGGAAAAGCTTCAGGTCCTCACATAGAGAACCACCCAAGATAAACCAAAATAGAGGGTGCAAAGTACGGAAAGGTAAGATCATATACTTTGGGGAACCTATTTGGCAATGGATTTACTTTGGTAGATGTATAGGCATATTGTATTTGTATTGGATAGGAGTGAAATATACCTATGTTGGAATATGATGTGAGGAAGTAGAAATAGAAGATGTTGACTTGAGAAAATCTATCACTAACCACTTTGGTCCCCTCTTAATAGTGCGGGATCCCTATAACTCAAGAATCATAAAAGAACTTTACTAGATTGCTTCCGGAAACTCATTCTTGAGAATATATCCTTTTTGATGGTCGTGATCCTCACATCTAAAGCCAAAAGGAACTAATACCTACCTTTGACTAGAGCCTTTCACTTGATCTTTATATTGATGTTTCTTCATGGCTCAAGTTGAAGGCAAGACATTGGAGAAGTCTTCAAGTAGCTCCCCCCATACACAATGTGGGAAGCTTTGCTTTGCATTCATCTTCACTTGTACATCATCATTAATTACTTGATGACATACTTTTATGAGCACCAAGCTCATGAGAATTACCTAACCCACATAACATAGACAACACATAGTATGGGTTAATACACAATGCGCAATTGATAAATTCTTACCATACCACAAGATCTCATGTGGCACATGATATGCGCTTCTTGCGCGTTGACCATATTAGAGGTCAATCTTTGATCTTCATATTGGTCAAAATTTAGCTTTGCTCCATGATTAATATTGATGTCTTGAAGGCCCTATTGATATCTTCACTATGCTTTATTTCTTCAAGACATAATAACCAATATCATAATTCACCATGACCATATCAAGTTTCTCCTTGAATATCATATTGAACATCATTTGCTCATTCTCATGCTCCAACATAGTATCTTTAGAGACATAATGAATTCTTCACTTGAATTACTTGCTTCAAGACATACTAATCCATGACTCAACATATGAGCTCATAATGATCCTATCTTCAAGCATATGTAGAATTCTTCTCTTCAATCATTCTCTCAAGATCTTGATCCATCATGATTCAACCCATAAGCCTGAGCATGATAACGTCCCGAGATCCTTAATGAAATCCATATAGATCACATCTTTTTCATCACATGGAATTCATCTTGATAATATTTGTTTCAATCAAGGAGCTCAACCTTGATGCATGCACAACAATATGTATATGGCATTCATTTGAATCCATTCTATATCCTTCTTGCATCACCATGGAATAAACATCATCAGTTCATCCAACATTCTTCATGCATTAGAAATGGGACTTTCCTTCAAATGTATAACTCAATGCAAACATTAGTCCATTAGGATTGTCATCAATTACCAAAACCACACATGGGGACTACATATACTTTCAATCTCCCCCATTTTGGTAATTGATAACAACTCAACAAGAGGGTTTATATAATGAATTTTAAACAAGCATGCAATTTATCCGAGGATAAATTGTATACTTGGGACGGTTTTACTATCATCAAGACACTACCCAAGCATTTGATGATAGTACACCCATAGTATATAGAGCAAACTCCCCACAATACATGCGTGTGAATGAACTTTGAATGTCATTGCATATATTGGTTGGCATAAACTAGGAGAAGAGATTTCTCTATATACAATACTCATCCATGCAACAAGAATATATAATAAGGGTAGATATGCATGAGTGACAACAAGCACTACAAAAATACTTATCTTAAACCCTCTAAACTTCTCCCCCATTGGCAACAAATGCCAAAATGGACGGAAAAATCGAGAAGACAAATATAGTATGATTTCCTCCTTAATGTGTGCATATCGCGAAAATGTGAGTGAAATCAAATGCACATATTCAATGATGAATTTTTTTGGAGCTCAACCCATATTTAGGATCTAGAATGCAATAAGATAGTATGATATGAAAATAAGATTAAACATGGGAAGAAAAACATTCAAAGATCCAAAGAACATATTTTGGACAAGATAAAATAGGAATATCCAATGTGATCATCATTTCAAGTATGGGTCCAAAATACATCCAAAACACATGAGGGCGCAAGGATATATGCAATGCATACAAGCACTCCGACACAACCTCTTACCGAAGCTAGTATGCGAATAAAAGGAGCAGAACAAAGTGGCGGCAAAGGAAAAAATGATATCAAGGAAAGATATGAACTTTCTTATGTATAAAGATTTCTAAGTGGCCAATAATAATCATGATATGTATCCACAAAGAAACCCGCATACACAAAAAGGTTGTAATTGATAAGAACATGATATCCACAAGTGAATCCACTATTATACAACTTTGAGCGTAGCATAAGAGCAAGGCACATGGCACAAATTGATCTCATTTGCATAACACAAAGTGACGCAAGCAATCAAAAGATCCGACGAGCCAGACGAATAAAAGAATATTATGATTTGGGCAAAGGAGTGTTCTAAGGAAAATAGTGAAGCTCCCAATGATTTGTGCACTATTTAGATTTTTTTTATTTGGATACAAGTGCACAAAATAGGTTCATCACTCCCCCAAAATCAATAGGAACACACAACAATTGCAAGAAAGCATAGATAAGAAAAGAAGCCTAGCATTTGCAACAAACATATGGTTGAGCAACATGTACATGATGCAAACTAAGAATAGGCACAACCAAAATGATGTGTGTGAGTCACATCAAAGCACTTGAGAAGACTTATATAAGGATGATAATTAAACATCAACATAGTCTTGAGTAAATGAGATACAAGGTGCAAGACATGTCCTTCCCACTCACACGAAGTTAAGAAGGTCACACACACATCAAGCAAATGGGTTCACAAACTCACTAATAGCAAATTAAAAATCAAAGCTTGTGACAACCCATGATGAAGATAGGAAATAATAAACATCCAAGACAAGCACGAGGACAATAATCTTCACCAAACATGAGTGGACTAAGATGCAAAGACATAAGTCACACACTCATACAACAAATGCTTCCACGGAGATAACAAATATATAAACAGAGACTGAAAAGGGTGACATGAAATAATAGGGATATAAACTAGAGATGTAACTTCTCTCTTGTTTATTAGATTATAGGTAGATGACAATCATGATATATATATATATATATATATATATATATATATATATATATATATATATATATATATCCACAAAGCAGGATGTACACATGAAATAATTCTTGAAGGAAATAATAAGATATCCAAAGCGGGAGTCATGAAATGTACCAATGAGACCTTTGCTTGAAAGCATAGCACATGGCTCAATATAATCTTATTGTATATTAATGAACTCCAAACACACAACCATCAAAGACAGCACATCACAACTAGCAACAAGAGATCATTGTTGGCTTTGAGAAAGGAAACAAGTAGCACGAGGAACGAGTCAAAGAAATTCATGCCATGATGCAACATACACAAGGTTGACGCCATTTCTATATATATGCATGAAGTAAATACTTGTTACCGAGATAGCATTGGTATGAAGTCGTAGATCAATAATCTGTCCAAGCTTGGCTCTAATTTCCTCATAGTGCCACCACCTTCATGAATAAGCCAAGCACCCAATGCTTCTCAAATGTACCTAAGACATTTTAATTACAATATGGTCCCCAAACTTATTGGGTCCAAAGTAGTTAGCATAACTACGACACATAGGGTAAAACCACTTAAGTATGTGCATATAGATATGAATTTGAATTTCATGCACATCTTAGCTATTAAAATTTGATGGATTTAACATATATATGTGGGATCAAATAAAGCAAACAAGGCATGCCAATTTACACATAGTAAATATGCATGAACAAGCCTACCAAAATCTAGGGAGATACAAATTGGACAAATGGACACATAACCGTTAATACTTCCAATAACATCACTAGACATTCATGTTGTCCAAAATGAAACAAAGTGACAAATCAACATATGATAGCACACAAAGTTCAACATATGAACCAGGGAAAACCAATGAGCATATAAGATATGCATCGCACACATACTCATAGTAATATCTCAAACAATTAGATGTAGGAAAAAATAAACAATGAGATAGCAAACTCACATAACTCAATAAAAACAAAAAAGATTAATATAAAAAACATGGTATTTTGGGTTATCATTCGGTGTAGAAACCAAATAAGTACATGGTCATCTATACTAACACAAGCATAACATGAGATTTTAGAAATAAACACAATGCTTGGATAATATATTATTAACATCCAGTTAGATAGATCATCATGCAAAGCAACAATTGGAATAGCTTTAATCAAACGATTGTCCAAATATGATTTTGAAAATAACCATGGGCAAAACCGCACAAGAATGCCATATGTAAACAAGGCATTGCATGCCACAGAGATATAGGATACTCTCAAATATATTCTAAGGTGCATCCCATAATTGTTCACATTTAACAAGGATTGTGATATGCACAAAGCATATCACTCCCCCATAATGTGGTGATCCATTAATATCTCACAAGAGCCCAATAAAGATGCAACTAAAAAGAAATGAAGGCTCGAGACAACATACACAAATATATGGCGTGCATTGCAACCTACACATGCTAGATAACACAAATCAAGCACATTAGGAGGAACAACATATACAAACACATGCTAGGTACAAAACCTAAACATGCATTGGGCTAGTAACTTTTAATGTAGACAATATAAATACAAGTTACCGCCACGAGGAGCGTTGGAATGACAAATATGATGATAATTCACTTGACTTGGTTTGAACCATAATGAATGGTGAGAATCATTTTTATTCATGAACTATCCAAGTCTCCAATGCCCTCCACAAACCTATTGGTCAAGTTTGAGCTCGATGGTCCCCAGCCATGTTGGGTCCTAAGAAGTTAGTAACAATAGGCAGCAAACCCAAATGGTCTTATCCACTTTCAAACCACTTTGGGCACCAACATGCCAGCAAACATATTGCCATCAATATCCTTCCTAAGTGAATAATGATCATTGATAATTGGAGGCTTAGAGATATTACCATTGGGACATGATGAAGCTATGTGTCCCTTCTTACGGCAAATATAGCAACATGTGCTCCTATTTTTCTTCTTCTTTACCTTTTCAACTTGGAGAACATTATCTTGGTTAGGCATGGGAAGAGGCCTTTCATTATCTTGATATTGAACTTGAGGCCACTTCCCTTGATGCTTCACACTTGAAGCCTTCTTCTTCAATGGACAAGATCTCCACATGGTGTCCAACATTATTGTACTTGAAGCAAGTAATGTTGGCCGAATTCTTGACTTGATCTTGTCCCTTATTCCTGTTCTTGGACTTCTTCTTATTGGAGATGAAATCAAGTCCTATTTTGTCTTGAGGGTCCTTTTGCACACTCAAGATATTACCACAACATTTTTCCAAGTCTTTCTTCAAACTAGTGACTTGGGCCTTGAGCTCTTTATTTTCCTCTATAAGTTTAGTATTAACAAAAGAACTAGAGGAAGTAGACGCTTCATTGTTAGAGCAACAAGGTATGGTGAGCAATTCATCACAAGATGTACCAATATCATGTAGCTAGGAATTGCAAGGACTAGCACATGGCAATAGGGCATTTCGAGTAGAAGATGTGCTAATAGCCACATGAGACTCACATGATTTTACCTTGGTGACCATAGCCTTATGATATAACTTTAATCCATCATGAGAGATTAGAAGATCCTCATGAGTCCCTGAGAGCTTTTTATGACTTTCTTCCGGTTTCCCATAATTGCTAGTTAGCAAATCCAAGTTGAGTACTTAGCTCAACATTTTCTTTCAATATCGATGCTTCACACAAGATAGAGTTAGTAGCACAAGCATCATTATCAATATGAGAGGAGCATGTAGAAACTAGAGACTCCTCATGAGTAGCTTGGAAGTTCTTCATGAGACTTAGAGAGTTTGAGTGAGCACTCAGATTTGACATTCTTGTAGTCAAGGTCAAGGTGCTCAAAATCCTTTTTAAGTTTACAATGAGTAACTTCAATCTCTTCTTTTAAAGACGTCAAGTCACTAAGACATTGATGAGCCTTAGCAAGTTCATGTTCAAGTTGTTCACTTTTCACTTGCTTTCGTTAAGAAATAAGTCATTGCGTTTTTCAAAGCAAGCAAGAACATCTTGGAACCTTTTATAAGTGTTATTTTTAGCTTTATGAAGAGTTTTCCCAATCTCATAGAGATTTTGAGTCAAGTCATCATCATCATCCTCATTACAACTATCATCATTATCACCAAGAGAAGATGCACTACAAAAAAAATACACTTCCATGATGATCGTGTTTTTCACAGATGGAGTCCGTTTTTTGTCATGCATGTACATCCATGACAAGCGTGTAGCGGAGAATCAAGATAGTCATACCATGTCTTTGTCGTAGAAGTGTTCCATGACATTACCAAAATTATCATCGGAAGTGTCCACTTCCATGACGATAAATCGCGCGTCTGAAGTGCTTTCGTCAAGGGTGACCAGACACGTGGCATCCACCGTAACGAACGCCGCGTTGAGCTATCGGAGTCGGGTTTTGGATCCAAATAACCCGTTAACAACCCGACCAATAGGGATTTTCCACGTGTAAAATCATCATTGGCTGGAGGAAACACGTGTCGACTCACCGTTGGGACGGATGTCATCCACTCATTGGGCGGAAGCCGCCTGGTAAATGCGTCGATTAGGCACGTGTACCACCCAATGCAGGCCCATTCACCTGTGAAAAGGCGGCCCGGTAAAAATTAGCAGGCCAACCCATATAAGGCCTACTTGTGTCAGGTACATTTAAGCCCACGGCCCATACGAGATGAGCCAATTCGGCCCGTCAACGACCCGCTAAAGATTTGACACCATTGCAGCCCATCGTCAGTTCGAGCCTGTTAACAGCCCGCTATATATCTGGGCTCAATATCGTCCCGATGAGATTTCGGCCTGTTAACGGCCCGTTTAATGGATGGGCCAATTTTCAGGATGTACATCTTTCTGACTTTTAGCGACCCATTTAAATGTAGGGCTAGTTTCGGCCGGTGTGCCCTTCGACTGTTGACGGCCCATAAATCGATGGGCCATTTGTTGTCGGACACGAGTTTGACCTTTTAGCGGCCCATTTAAGTTTTGGCCAATTTTACGGCGGTGTCACTTTCGGCTGTTGACGGCCCATAAATCTGTTGGGCCATTTTTAGTGGGACACGAGTTTTGGCCTTTTAGCGATCCATTTAAGTGTTGGGCCAATTCCCGACCTGTGTGACTTTTGGCACTGTTAACGGACCATAAATGAGTTGGGCCATTTGTAGTCGGACCTTAGTTTTGGCCCTTTAACGCCCATGCCCTTCATGGTCCAATACCAGCCGGTTTCTCTTTCGGCCTGCTAAAGACCCACAACCACAGTTGGGCCATTTACAATCTGACGACTTTCGACCTCTTAGCGGCCCATGGTCTTCATGGTCGATACAAACCATTGTCTCTTTCGGCTGCTAAAGGCCTATAGTATAGTTAGGCCATATGTAGCCCAAACTTAGTAACGATGCAGTAACGGCGTGAAATAAGCTGAGGGCCACCTGTTGCCCGCTTAGATGTCGGCTGTTAACGACACGGGAGGTAAGAGGGCCGACAATTAACTTTCGGCCTAATGCTTGGCCCATTAACTTAATGGGCCCATTAAAGGTTCGTACATGTCTTTAGGCCAAATTAGATAATTTGAGCCCATTACGACGAAACAATTATGCACAAGACCAAAACCGATCACGCAAAGTCACGGCATACGCCGGGAATAACGTTGCACATCCGGCATATACTACAGAAATTACATCCCTTTGGGCAATCAAAGATTGATGCCGGTGCAAATAAATAAATGAGAACCTAACCATCTACAACGTCACAATCTGCAACCTCAGCACAGATGACGTCCATACGCATGTTGGAAAGTTCTTTTTGCTTTGCTACACTTTCTCTGAAAACATTGATTAGTTGTTGTGTCGCACGACTCTGCACCTCTGATTCATCCACCATTTTCATCATTGCTTCAGCCATTAATTGGTTCACAAACATACATTTATTCCATTGCATTCGAGCCGGAGGATCTTTGAGCAGTTCGGATATGGCGATTTTGGCAGGCTTGTATTATTGATAGTGGAGAGTGTCTCGACCACTGCATCATAACATAAATTAGGATGGGAACCAAACAGATTAATCATGAGTTGTTGCCATATTATTTGGCCTAGATTTACTGAAAAGAAACAATGGGGTTGCCTTCTTTGTTTTCGAGTTTGTCTTCTTATCTTGACAGCTGCACAAAATTAACTCACTAGCATTGCGATCATTGGCCAAGTCGGATAATAGGAAAGCAACATTGACACAACGAACGTTTGAGCAAGTAGCCTACACCAAATTAACACAATATGGCACAGCTATCATCAGCCGGGTAAGGTAGTAATGAAAGCAACATTGACACAATGAATGAATGGGCAACCAGAGAAGCACTACAATTCGATGTGTGCGTGATATGAGATAGTACATTCATGCAGCTCGGTATGCAAAACTACCGGGCAGTTTTCCTTACAAAAATCAACATTAGGCGCCTTTAACATTTTGCTACAACTAATTTTAGATCAGATAAAGGTTAGATTCACGTCGATTAACAAAATACATGTTGATGTAAAAATATAGTGATATACAGCAGTACTTACATCAACATTGGAGCACAGAGAATTCCATGAAGATATTTTCCTCGAATCTGATCCCAATGGAGGAAGTCTTCTATCGTTTAACCTTATTTTCTAAAAGAGAGATGGGTAAGAAACATGTAGAAAATATGATCAGAATGCTATAAAATTTCATGATGCGAGGATACGCTGCGCTTCTTAGAATGGAGTTGACATTCTTTTCTTTGAATTTGGAGGCGGACTAGTTCTTTGTGCCACTTGGAATATGCTTATTATCGATTGGGAGTTAGGTTTCTCTGTCTTTGGAAGCGGTATCTATGAAAAATGGAGTTGGTTTATTATCTCTGGCATTTTGGATCTTTTGCAAAGACACTGGTTTGTAACCCTTGATTCTAATAGAGCCGTCTTCCCCTTGCATGCCTTATATAGAAGAATGGTGATTCAGTTATAAAACATGCTTTCTGAGAGAGATGGAATAGAGTCTTGAAGAATAGAAAGGCATGACATATTGACATGTATTCCCTCCATCCGGAAATAAATGGGCCGGGTCTAGGCGTATTTCGATTCTAGATACATCCGATTTTATCCATTTCTGCGGCATTTAATCCGGACGGAGGAGTATGATGTAAGAGCAAGGGATCTGACGAGGACAACACGCAGTAAAAAAACACGAAAAACCCGCTGCCAGAACCAAAGTATTCAAACCCATCGATATGAGATATTACACTCATGCAGCTCGGGATGCAAAACTACGAGGCGATTTTCCTTACAAAAATCAACATTGTGGCCTTTAATCATACATTTTTCTACAACTAAATTTAGATCGAGATAAAGGTTGGATTCACGCCGATTAACAAAATACATGTTGATGTAAAAATATAGTGATATACAACAGTGCCCACATCTACATTGGAGCAAAGAGAATTCTGCCAAGAATCTTTCCTCATAAGCGATACCATTGCAGAAATTCTTACATACTGTTGAGCTTATTTTCTAAAGAGATGGGTAAGAAACATGTAGAAAATATGATCAACATGCTATAAAATTTCATGATGCAAGGATACGCTTTTACACTTCTTAGAATTGAGTTGACATATTTTTGCTCTCATTGAAGCCGGACTAGTTCTTTGTACTTGGAATCTGCTTATTATCGTTAGGAGTTGGGTTTCTCTGTCTTTGGAAGCGATATCTATAAAAACTGGAGTTGGTTTATTATCTCACAGCGTTTGGATCTTTTGCAAAGGCCTTGTTTGTAACCCTTGATTCTAACATAGTCGTCTTCCGCTTGCATGCCTTGTATAGAAGAATGGTGCTTTAATTATAAAACATGCGACAACGAGAGAGATGGAATAGAGTCTTGAAGAATAGAAAGGCATGACATATTGACATGTATTCCCTCCATCCGGAAAAAAAATGGATGGGTCTAGGCATATTTCAGTTCTAGATACATCCTTTTTATCAATTTCGTGACAGCAGTAATCCGGACGGAGGGAGTATGCGTGTAAGAAGCTAGGGATCTGACGAGGACAACACAAAAAAAAAACTAGTTGAATGTAAAACTATATGCTAGCGAATCGTGATGAAATAACCAAGGCAACATACACGTGTATGATTGGGAAAATAAGATGGCATTGCAACACAGACACTAAACGGCACTTCAAAGTAAAAAAACATGGTATGGCGGATAGATGAAGTACATCTTGATGAATAACAATGCATAAGATATTGAAGCATGATGTCCAAATTAAGCGAGATGGCATTGCAATACAGTAGAATAGCGATGCTTGAATTTGAAAACATGTTATCATGAATGGAATGAGGTATGAAAAGCAGGATGTCATGACATATTTACATGCATGATCGACATGCTAAGCACATGGCATTACCAGCGAGTAGATACACTCCGGGGACATTATATGCATGTTGTACCCATATCACGAGGCCAAGTTAGAGCAAGGACCTTGTGGGGTGAAGAGGATTCATCATCTTTACGCAAGTCTTACGAAGAAGCGCCTTTACATGTTCCATCATATTGGGTATCATTGACATCAAGTTTATTGGCCTTTACATTTGCTCGTGAGGTTCTTGTGGATATATCGGTGTGTGCAATTATATCGACATGCATGGAAGACAACTAGTAGTTAGAATTATATAAATGAGTGCACAGCAGGAGCGACATAAATAGTAGGAATGGGGTTAACTAGCAACAGCAGGTCTCATAAACTAAAGGAGAACAGGATGAAAGCTACAGAATATGTATCGTTTGTACTCGAGATTAACTAGATGGCACACAAAAGTATTAAAGAACAACATAGGTAATACTAGAAGTGGTATAATACTATAATCACCAGCCTGTGGGATAGCATTGGTTGATGGATGACAACTATGGAACAATGTTACCTAAAGAACAAGTATCTTAGCTGAACTATGGAACAACGTGAACTCCTGAACAAGACCCGTAAGAGATCAGCATGAATATACAGTGAAATGTGATGATCTATTTTCCGTGCTTAGATGAATAACGAAGCCATAAATGTTGCACACAAGTAAGATGAGGGTACAACCTATCGGCTGCCATCCATAGGAGTGAGCATCATGTGCTGACTTGTCGATGGCCTGCAGTTGTTGTGGCTGTCCATATAAGACGCATGCGCATTCGATCTGAGGAAGCTGTTGAGTGGGGACTGTGGCTCCCTTACGGTGTATGCTTCCCTTGTTGGAGCAGGTGCGGTGAAGTCGGAAGGCGGTGTGTGCGAAGATGCGGAATGTAGCATAAAGTTAAGAACGACATATCTCTTTGATCAGAAGAAATACACTAAGAGATCAACAAGCAAAGGTACGAGAGTGGTCACCACGTCTATTGTTGAAGACTAAATTGGGGTCACACGATTTTTTTTTTTTAGTCTTTGACCGATCTCGCGGATGAAAGCTTGATGGCCGTCTTGTGCCTCCCGGTGACATCGCTTGTTGAATCTTCCCGAAGAGCCGGTGACCAGCGGCGAGCAACTTTGCCTCCGCCGTCCGTGGCCCCGTCAAAACCCGCTCCCCACCCCACCGCCTTTGCCGTGGTTGCGCCGCCCCGGGCCAATCCTGAAAGACTCCCGTCATCCAGATCCGTGGCGGCAATACCTTCAACCCACGCAACTCTAAAGATAGCCATCTAAGCGGCACTTCGCGGCGAACTTATGGCCCGCACCCGCTACGTTAGACACCAAGCCCAACTTGGCGGCCTGGGAGCTCCGCCGCCTCGAGGTGCTTCTTCCCATTGAGGAATCGATTGGCCCGAATAAAAATTCAGACAAGCGGCGCCTAAATAAAGTGATTTTAGATTAGGGTCGACCTATCTGGTGGCATGGTGAAGTAAGCGGAGTCCGACTCTGCCGAGTCGGTGAGGCAGCCTGTGATTTGCGGTATTGGCGGCGAGGAAAGAAGCGATGTCGCGGACGGTCGGCCAGCTCTGTGAAGCGGCGCAGGGACTACTGGCCGGATCCGAAGTTGGAGCCGCTCGGCGCCCGTGAACAGCAATGGCGAGGTGAATCAGCTCGATGCAGTTCCATGGTACATCGTTGAGGCAACACCGGCTTCTGGAGTAAGAGGCACGGCCTGAGTGCACGGCAGCAATTGGACGGCGTCTCCGGCATTAGGGAGGAGTGCGGTACAGAAATTGGTGCGGTGAGGCGCCATGGAGGTGGGGCTGAGGTGTCGCGGACTCGTGAAGAAAGGGCTTCGGGGAGAAGGTGATTTAGGCGCCCACGAGGTATGAATAGGGGCGGGCGGGGGGTGGGAGGGAGTGGAACCATGTCTTATGGACACATTTATGCGAAATGTGAGGGGAGTTACAGTTCTACCCTTGCCTATAGGCTTCTCGGCTTAGATGCAATGTCTTGAGGTCGAGGATAGTAGATTAACTTTGCTTATCCCCAAATAGTGGGTGGGAGGCGATTTGAGGCCGAGGAGGGCATGTTTTGAACTATAGTGGGCGCGAGTGAATTGAGGAGAGGCGTGTTTTGAAATAGTGGTAGCGAGCTATTTGAGGCGAGGAAGGCGTGTTTTGCCGACCATGGTGTATGAATTATTCGACACATGTCATTTCGGCCGAGAGAAAGGCGCTTGGATGAAATTATGAACCTACCCTCGATGTACAGCGGGCCAATTGATGCGTGTCCCACATGGGGCGGTAATTTCGCGTCTCCCATTTATTTGCTTGGGCGAATTCCACGGCGAAGAGAGGATGTTTAGCAGTTCGTTGAAATTTTGGGAGAACGAGCATCCACGTCTACCTTACCAAGTCGATTGAATCAAATTTTGAAATATTAGCTTGCCACTTCTTTTTTAGATGGAGAGATGATGCTCGGGGAGTAATGTGTTTTACATGCTCGTTGCTAGCGATTTACTATATGACAAATAGTTGACCCACTCAAAAAGCGAATCAAACCCAAAATGAAATATCTCGATTCAATGAACTAGCTCTCGTTTAGTAGGTCAAAATAGTGAACTAAATCCAAAATTGAACACCTCAATCGAGTAGCATGTTGTATACAATATTATAGTACTCCATGAACATGTTGAAAGTCAAATTAATGAACTTGTTTTGATATACGCATATATCCGTTCATGTGTGGATTAGAACAACATGGTCTCCAATTTGAATATTTGAATGCAACTTTATATCAGTCTTTGATGCATAAAACCGACCTCCCCCTCTCACGGACTCCTGCTCTCTCTCTCTCTCTCTCTCTCTCTCTCTCTCTCTCTCTCTCTCTCTCTCACTCTCTACTGACAATCTTCAATTCGCCATGCGCATCCGACACAAAAAACCTTGTTGGTCCCTCTCCCTTTCTCTCTCTCTCTCTGTGTGTGTGTGTGTGTGGGGGGTCTTTCTAGTCCGCATTCATATATACACCATCTATAGGTCTCTCTACTTTACTATGTATGATACTCTAGCTAGTCCAAGCTAGATATCTTGGGTGCACTCATCGTATGCACACAAATTCCTTGGATCTTTGCGTAACTCTCTCACGCACCACTATGTAGTCTCAGACTCTTCCCCCCTCTCTCAAACTCTCCATCCACAGGTCACACATACACATGCATATCTCACTACTTTTCGATAGGCCCATCTAAAACTCTATCTCTCTCCATCGTTCTCTCTCCATCTCACACAGCACACACACACGATCTCATGCCCAGCTAGCCATGTATGATGGTCCCTCACTCAATTGTAGGCACACATGATCCCCTATATGTATATGACTAGCTAATCTTAGTCTCCATCACAAACATGTGCATGGTCTATCTCGATTTCTCTCAGGGCATCTTTCTGTGCGACGCACTCCTCGATCTCCCACCCATATAGTCCCCTCACGATCTCAGGGGATCTCTCTATCACAAACACACCCTCTCCCTCCCCATGCGTCCATGCCATCCATGTGTCCCTCTAGAGCCTTTTTCCTTGTTGGCCAGACCTCTATTGGACATGTGCTACGGGGTGTCTCTCTCCGTTGCAAACAATCACACACTAGCTATCTTCGTGTACCTCCTCGCCTCGCTTTTCCATCTCGAAGATGCATCGTGATATGTTAGCATAAAAACGAAAAAACACACCTCTCTCTCTAATTTATCGTTTGTTGTCACTTTCTCTTTCACACACATACTCTTTTTGCACACTTACTCATTCTCCTTCACACGCACTTGATCTTGTCTCATTTGAGGCACTCACCCCTCATCCATAGCACATAGATTTATTGAAAAGTCAAACATCACAAAGTTTGACCATGTATGTGGAGAAAAAAATTACATCTAATGCAGCAAACATATACCATTAGATTCACCATGAGATGTAGTTTTGTATGATGTATCTTTGGTATTGTAGATATAAATAACATTTGCGTAAACCTGATCAAAGTTTCCAAGTTTGACTTCTAAAAAATTTACATGCACTTTGCATTATCGGCCGGATGGAATATCTCTTTCCCCTCTCTCGGCTATTTGGCCTTTTCACTCAGCCTTATCGGGGCTCCTCAATCTCTCTCAAATTTTATTGGTCAGTTTGGTTCGTGACACGACCCTCATACCTTGATGGTCGGTACTTCTGGTGTGGACGTGAGATGTAAAATATTTCTGCTGGCCGGGCTTGTGTAGTCTTTGAGCGTTTGGTTCATGCAGGCCAGAGCAAAGCATCAACGTCCCATCAATCAATCCATGCATCAACTATTTAATGCTAATATCCATCCATGTTCTTGCTGTTAAGCGTCGTGGCGCATGACCCGAAGCACGGCGAGGCGTTCGAAATCGATCGCTTGGGCGGGCTACTTGCGATGTCTGCAGTTGACCGAGCTAATTAAAGTACAAGGAACCCAGCCAGGGCTTTCTTTTTTTCCGCAGGTAGCAACCAAACAAGCGTGCATGAAATCCAGCCACAACCCAGTCCACGCAAAAGATGCTCCACGGCGCAAGCCAAGCGGGCCTTATATCTCCCTAGTTCACACATACACATGTCTACTTTCGCGCTATACATATAGACCCATCCAACACTCTCCGCCCTTGTTCTCTCTCCATGTGACACGCACCCCCTAAGTACCATAATCCCTCACTCCATCGTAGGCTCTGTTTGGATCCATGGGTTAGAGTTAGTTTGGGTTAGTTTGGAGTCAACTAACCCAAAAATATCCAAACAGGAGGGTTAGTTTATGTTAGATGCATCTAAACCATCCAAAAAAAAAACTAACCCATCCAAGAGGTGCTTATTTGGGTTAGTTCTTCTCGGGACCACTAATAAACACTTTTTTCTCTCGCTCTCCCATGGCCAGATCCTCCCCACTTCCTCAAAGCTTCTCGTCCTCTCCCTCCCTCCCTCTACTTTTCCGCTTGTGAAGGTGCCTCATATCCGCGCTCCATCTAACCACCATCCAAACACCTCTTTACTTAGAGTTAGTTCGGGGTTAGAATCTAACTCTAACATCTAAGCGAGTTAGAGTATCCAAACAAGGGCCATAGGCCCAAGCACTCCCCTCCTAAGTATGATTATCTCTTACTAGCCATCGAGAACACACGTATTGTCTCCTTCCATCCATCGTCTATCTCGATATCTCTAGGACATCTTCTATCACGCACACACCTTGTCCTCGATCTCCCACCCATGTTGTCCCATCATGATCTCGAGGATCTCTCTATGAAAAACATACACTCTCTCCTCCCATGTTTGCATTTTCTTGATGCGTCTCTCTCGACCTCTCTCCTTGTTTTTGAGACCCCTCTTGGCCACGTGCTAGGGGTCTTCCTCTCTCGAGTTCCAAACAACCACACACTATCTCCTCACCTTGCCTCCGTTGTCGAGAAAGATGCATGTGTGATATGTTTGCATAAAGACACGATGCTTTTTCTCCACTTTTATCATGTGTTGTCCATGTCTCTCTTTCACACACGCTTTTACACACTTTTTTCACTCTCTCTCTCTCTCTCTCTCTCTCTCTCTCTCTCTCTCAAATCGGGGGACTACATCACGTCCATAAGCATATGGATGTTTTGAAAAGTCAAACCACAGAAAAGTTTGACTAGGTATATGTGGAGAAAAACATTTACATACGGAGCGATCATTAGATTCATCACAACATGTACTTACTTCATACTATCATTTTATCTTTGGTATCGCCGATATAAGTAATTTCTTTATAAACTTGGTCAAAAGTTTCAAAAGTTTGACTTTAAAAATGTTGTAACTACATTATCGAGCGGAGGAGTAGCTCTTTCTCTCTCTCTCTCTGCTATCTCTCACAGGCCTCCTCTCACTCGAACTCTCTATACCGGCCGGATTATCGCTCCTTTGTGTCAGCCGGTATAGCTACTATATATTATTTAGTTGACCGGTCGACCCAATCCACATGCTTTGCGTTGTCATTTTCGTGTTACGTATCTTGGTGTCTTTGGCCCATGTGGCGGTGGGTGAAAATAAGTAAACTAGAGGCCCATCGACATGCGGTGAAGGAAACAAAGTTGAAACCACTCGGGGTAGCACCCGCACGCTAATAAATTGAGGCGCGTGAGGACAAACTTCTTGCAGAAAAAGGGCCTTTTCGCGCACAATTAACCCAACTGCGGCGACATGCACGAAGGGCCTTTTCGCACACACCAACACACAACACACACAGCCTGTGTACACGGCGTCGCCGCCGGTTGAGATGGACAATGAGGCGGCCAACAGCGAGGCCGCTCGAGCCAAAACCGCATCCGTGAGCCTGGACTTCATCGCCAGCCTCCCAGGCGACATGCTGCTTTCGTCATCGCCAGCCTCCTCCCCACCAAATCTACCGTGTGGACCGCCCTGCTCTCCGGTGGTGGCGCCCCTCTGGCGCTGCGTCCCCCTCAACCTCACCGTCGACAGCTGCCTTTGCGGCGTGGGATTACTGCATGTAGCGCGATCTCCAAGATCCTTTCGCCGCACCTGGGCCAGCCAGACACCTTGACATCCGCATGTTGAGTACCAACTGCAAGGTCAACCAAGTTCGATGGTGGTTCTTATCCCGCCCTAGATCAGCTCGAGGAGCTCAGCTTTGAAGGCTGGGCGATGTAAGCTCTCTGCCGCCGTCCAGCGCTCCGCCTCACGCCAGCAGCTGCGCCAGCGCCGACTTCAGCTCTGCTATCTTCCCAGTTAAAGCCATGCCGCCCTTCTTCTCCCTCAACTCAAGCAGCTCGACCTCTTGATGTTGTCATCTCGAAGAAGGCTATGGAGCACCTGCTCCTCGGCTATCTTTAGCATTTCGAGTGCCTTACGTCTTAAGCAGATCCACGAGTTCATTAGCCTCCACATCATCGTGAATCTCCGATGGATTTATGTGTCTTGCTGGCCCCATGACAAGACATCAATTGAGAAGAGATCACTCCAGCTGTTCCACGTTATGGTCATTGAGAATCGCCTTTCCTTGAGAGATTGCTTGTATCGGATCTAGAAGGTCCAACAAAATCAGGGTCATTAATGGCGCCCCGAAATTGACGATGTTGGTGTACTCAAATGCCAAATTCTCCGAAATCTTTATTGGATCCATAATTGTTCAGGTACATTACTCATCTTCTTCTCCGTCTTCTTGAAATTCACATTTTTAAATTTCTTCTTGATGTATTCGACCATCTTCGGAAAATGATTCCCACAAGCTTGACCTGGTCCATGCTTGCAGTGAAGATCTTAGCACTAAAATCCATCGGCCCCAATCTGGATCAAGTTGTTGGATTCGCTTACATGCTTTCCATGCGAGAAGCTACTCATCGAGGTGAAACTTCTTTCCTATTAGTAAGCGGTAATCCTGGCGTAGCTCAATTTTTTTGTAATTTTCCCAAATTACGATGACAAGTGTAGTGTTCAAAACTACATCTGCCTTTGCACTTAGAAAGAAATGTTTTAGTATTTTTCTCACGTGATCACACTGCATCATTTTTATGCTTTGTACTACTATACTAGCCTAGGCTAGTCATAGTGGAAAGTAACTTAGACTACTCGGTAACTCTATGGTTACCCTAAGGGCAAGTACTACCTCCGTCTGGTTTACTCTTCCAATTTTGTAGTATCAAAATTTGACCATAGATTTAGCCCGACAAAATGTTAATGCATGTCACTAAGAACTATATCGTTGGATTCAGATTTGAACATAATTTCAAATGGTGTAATTTTAGTGACATGCATTGGCATTTTCTTAGAGTAAATCTATGGTCAAAATTTTATACTAAATCTGAGTAAGGATACCCTCAGTCCCAAAATTCTTGTCTTACATTTGTTTAGATACGGATGTATCTAACACTAAAATGTAACTAGATACATCCGTATTTAGACAAATTTAAGACAAGAATTTTGGGGACGGAGGGAAGAATCTAAAAAGTGGAGCTATGTAGGCCAAAACATGTGCCAAATTCACTTGTGATGCATTTTGGCATCGATGCCCCTCCATTGCTCACTGGTGCCCCAATCTGGAGCACCTACTTTGCTCGGTGCCAAATTAACTCACATGATGAAAAAACCTGCAGCGTGGGAGAGAGAGAGAAGGCAAGGCAATAAAAAACACTTGTTTGGGAGAGTGAGAGGCTGGTGTAGTTGGTTTTATTGATTTGTTTATACATGTGGAGTGCATGTGCCTGCAGTGATGCCAACTCTCTCACATTGTGAGGCGGTGCCAAAATCTTTTGATTTGACATTGATCACGTATTATGTGGCATACTTTTGCGAAATATGGCATCGGCCACATAGTGGAAGGCAACAAATGCCCAAAGCTCTTCACGTGCTCCTAGTTAAATGAGAGGAAAGCGAAGCGAGAGAGAGAGAGAGAGAGAGAGAGAGAGAGAGAGAGAAAATATCACTTGCCGACCAACCCCTATCGTATGGCCGAATGATATTGGTACCTCTTGATGACCACGACAATCTTATGCAGCCAGCTGCTCCTAATATATTCTCTTCTTTTGCAAATAAAAAAAGACCCGAAAGTGAAAAATGTGCTGCACTATAACAATCTCGCCGAATGCCTTGATCTCCATCTTACTGAAATTTGATTTGATCGACTACGAGGCAGCACATACGAGATTAAATTGGCCGGGTTCTTTGTTACGGAGGCAGGTGTGCTCAAGGTAATGAGGTTTGGCGTTCTCTGGCGCAACAATGAATGGCGTCTTGATCACATAGCGTCTAAGCCTAAATGACAAAGTCTCCTCGGAAGCTGAATTTGTTTTGAAACATCAAGTGGCGGAGACTCGAAAACTTATTTTCCCATTGGTGACTTGTCGAGGCGGTGGATTTTAGTTTTATGCGATAACGCTGCATCCACCTAAAATGTAACGAAAGTTCTTCAGCGAACTTCCTAGTAATTCCCTCTTCCTAGGTGCATCATTACTCCTAACATTTTGTAATATCGGTTTGAAACTTGTAATATTGTCATGTCCTATTCCTGCGTTTTCAAAATCCTGCCGAATCAAAGCAGGTCTGAGTTGGTGATGATGTTGTGCCTCCCATCTTTCACCGATGGCCGTCGGATCTAGATCAGCGCGCTAAACTCAAGCTTCTCCATTTTTGCAAAAAGATGCCCTTTTGTTCCCTATTTACAAACAACTCCTTGTCTCTCACAATCAGCCTTATCTCCTCCCACCACATCTAGAAGGCCGTGGAAAAATATGGCGCGATGGCATTGCTTGGGCTGATCCACCCCAATCTTGGTGTTCCTGCAATGCAATGCGGGCATCTCATACGGGAAATTATGTCGAGCGAGGGCTAGTTGTGGCAGGCTAGCTCTACAAGCCATGATGATAGTGATTGCAGAGCGGTGAGGCTGACTATGGTATGCAGAACACAGTAGCCTATACTCAGTGTCATCTCTCGGCGTGTGAGGGTCTTGTCACTTCCTTTGTGAGGAAGCGTACGTAATAATTTGACCAGCAGGTAGTGCGATTGCTACCACTCTAGAATTACTACATTGGTAGTAGTACTACTAGTACTAGTAACTTCCAAGTCTTTACGGATTTAGGAGTACTACCACGTCCATCTGGATTTTAGTATTTGACTAGCAATATCTAGTAATGCATGTCACAAAAATGTACTACTCCCTCTTGTAAATAAATACATGGTGTTTTATTCCTATCAGTAGAGAGAACTTAATGTTTTTTGCTAACTAGAGTCTTAATAGGATTACATGCAATGAACTAAACAACTTGCATGTCATGTTTGAGTAGTCTCAAGTCATTGAAAGCATGCGGCCCACATCTCTCATTGGTTGATATGTCACGAAATAAGAAACAAGGAGGGAGTTAATGCAGTGCCTAAGTGTTTTAGGATTATTTGGTTTTATTAATGTGACTTACACAACATTTTTGTTTACATGCATTAACATTTTATTAGTTAAATCAAAGGTCAAAACTTGGCGCCAAAATGCAAAGGGACCAATAAACCGATGAAACATCAAACTTCTCTCGTTTGGCCCCAAGTAAGGTCCGGTGAGATGACTATCTTGCCAAACCACGGAGGCGCAACTTCATTGACTTCGGCTTAGCGCCTTTGGGTGGAATGACCGTGGGCCCGGGGGTGGCTGGCCCACCTATCATACCAGCCAAAAGCGGTGCGATAGAAACCTAGGGTAGTATGAAATCCTCGCACCTCATGCACGCTAACCAAGGGCAAGAGTGATCCTTTCGAATCACAAGATCAGTTGACTAGTAGAAGCTAAGCTAGACCCATGCCATGGAAGCGATGGCGCGGCATCATTGCTGTGCGGAATGGTCCTCTCTGGCAAACTGCGGCGGCAATGAGGAAACGTCTCGAGTAGTATTGCTTGAGGCGGCGGCGGGCGAGGGCGCTCAGACGGCAAGCTTGTCTCCTTGTTCGGATGAGGTCCTCGTCGGTTTCCTCGACAAGTTCACCGTCGTCAAGAAGCTTCGCGGGCGACTTTGGCGTAAGCCCGACCACGCCCGGTCTGCTACCTCGGCCACTGTGACAACCTCTTCAGCTGGTGTGGCCTGCATTGCGCCGTCGCGGCGGAGAATGTCCACCTGGAATTGGCGCTGCATGCGCCTTGTTCTGGCGCAGCAAAGACACCATGGACATAATCACCCGTCTCTGGCGCATGCAAGAGGAGGGGCGATGGGGCGGCCTTCTTAGTGCAGGTAACCTTGGGCGCACTAATGTTCGGAAGCATGTTGAGCTACGCCGTAAGCGCTCGCTCCTCTGCACGTCCGGTTGGTGACGGCGCACTAGAAGGCGTGAGGATGTCGTTGATGGATCCGTATGTATTTTATCTTTCCGTCAAATCCATGTAGTAGTATATGATACTACAGTAATTATCTTACCTTTCGCATCAACTTCATAATTTTGATACGTCGTACTCCATGCATGAGCGGCGCGAACCAAACTTCTCTCTCATTACTCTAGGCAAAATCGTTATTTTCTATCTATCGATCGCGCCATGGAAGCGGAACCAAATTTTACAAATTCACGAGTTCAAATGGAAAAGCCTGCCGTGTTAAGCACCCCCACACGGTTGGTCAAACGCGCCGCTCATGGGAATGCGTGCGGTGTTGCATTTTCACTTACAAGTGGGACCGTAGTTGAGCAAACCGACTATCGGCAAACCCCACCCGCCCACGCGATGGTGAGAAAAGCAGGAGGGAGAAAGAGATGGTTGTAGCACGGACTCCAAGAAAATTGGTGTCGGATGGGACTGCATGTGGGTGGCGTGTCTTGCGTAATGCTAGAGCGTGAATGCTAGTTATGGCCCATGCCACCCCACTATATCGAGCCTATATCGAAGTGCGAGTCGTAGAACAAATTTCATGCGGTCCGTGCTCGGCACTCCTCTATCTCTCTTCTCAGACCCAGTAGACCTTGTGGAGCCCATCGTCTGTTGCTCACATGCGGTCCCACATGTCGGTGAAGCATTAAGCGGACCTTGAACACTGCACATCTTTCACCTCGGCGTCTTTGGTGATGAAAAACAAATCAAGAAAGATCTTCGGTGGCGCTTTTGGAGTTACTCAAGAGTAGTAAGATTCTATTCTGAGTTTAACCCAAGATGCACATCCTCGTGGCTTCAACTTATCAAGTACCACTCTATTTTCTTTCATGACCGACGACTGGATCTTTGGATGTCCCACGTGTCGGCAAAGGAGGAAGAACCCGACCAAATCTTGGTTGTGCTCTCGGATTAGACTAGTTGTGCTAACCTTAAAATTTTATTGTGTACTCCCTCCGTTCCAAAATACTTGACTTCCATTTGTCCAAAAATGGATGTGCCTATATACTAAAACATGTCTAGATACATATATATTTTGACAAATAGAAGGCATGTATTGTGCAGCGGAGGGAATAGAATGGATGCAAGTTTTGTATTGGGAAGAAGAGTACATCCATATATTGATGAAGCGCAATTTAGTAGATGTTCTATCACTTTTAGCTATACCATGAAGGCTATAGATGAGATTAGATGCACTTGTTGATACTCCTACTTGGTATGCGTGTTGCTGTTAGGCGTGAAAAAGCGGACGGAGAATTACTAGAATAGAGGCTAGACATGAGACTAGATGCGAGGAAGCAGCGTCTACTTCTTTACACTCGAAGAAGAAAGAAAGCACGCATGATCGAGCCTCCGCGGATCAACAATGAATGCATCGAGAAGGCACTAATCCAACTTCTGAGGAAGTAGTAAAATGTATTCTTATGGTTCTTGTTTTTCTTTGGTCTTGCTTTTCTAGTCAAAATTATCATTGGAGTTAAATTGCAAGCGGAGGAATCCGTTTAGGGGTTAATGCGTTGCGATTGGCCTTACAAGTGGGACGCGATTAAGGAAACCGACTATCGGCAAACCCCACCTACTTGCTTGGCGTGATGGCTGAGATTAGAGAAAGAATGAGGTTGAAGAGATTGCTCTTACGGACTCCAAGAATAATATGATGTCAGATGGAAATCGTGCTTTGGTGGCGTGTCTTGCGTACTCCACGGGCGTGAATGCTTGTTACGGCCCATGCCACCCTACTACTCCTACTAGTTAGTACTACTATATAGTACTACTAGTATCGAGGATTCGGTGCTTTGGTTACGTGGTGCATTAACATATGGCTTCTGATAAAAACACCATACGATGCACAAAGCATGTGAAGCTAGTACAAATAGTGTACTACTATTGTTGATTGGCCCCATCCAGATAACCTGTTGCAATGCCGCATTACAATTATGTATTAGGAAAATATATTTTTGCCTCATCGCACCACTCACTCACGGAAGCAACTCGAAAGCCATTCATAAATTTAGTAAGTTTATCCACGGGCATATCATTTTATTACATACAACAGGTCATCAACCCACATCGACAACTTGAGGATACATTATAAATACTAAAGTTTTCACCACACAACAAATAACAAGCAATGAAATGAACTTCAACTCAACCATTCCTCGGCGTTGGAAGCGCTTGCTTTGAACCACAAGTGATTCTCTGGGACAGGCCATCCATTATCGATCACGGAGACCAGCGGGGAATGATCATCCGGGCTGAAGCGGCCTACTATATCGATGCAGAGGTAAGAACCACCCAAATGTCAGAGTATAGACACGGTTGCTTCTCATAAATGGTAGTAACGTTGTGTCAACAGCAGTTGGATAAGCCTTTCACCATCATTGGATAGTTTTGTCCAAGGAAGAGAGTTTTCTCCAAGACTATCAATTACGTACCAAGGAGAAGGAGTTGGCGCTAGCACACTAGTATCCATCCCGAATACCATGCAGCGGGTGTTGGAATAGGTCAGGAGAGTGCGACCATGGGAGACTACACCTTCCTTAGCGATAACATCATCGGTGGGCTGTATACACACGAGAAGAGGTGATCCATCGAATTAGTTGCTAGGCGCCAAATAGTATATAGGCGCTGCTTTCGTCCTCATGCTCGTGATCATCACCATCATCATCTCCCCTTGGTTATAAAAATCTTCAAGTATAGGTGGTGGAGATGTTCCACGGGACCTTGGAAACACAAGAATAAGGTTGGTTGCATGCATGTGGATGAAACAATTATAATTACGGTGGAAGACAAACATGCGAAACAATGAGGATGCCATGCAAAAGCGATTGCCACCAGTGGTGGCGGCAAACACAAGGCCCTCGTGTTAGATTGCATCCACGGTACTCATCCGTGTACATAAAACTGATTTTGAGCAATATCCATCGGTCAAACCAGCCAAGGGCGGCAACAAGCTTGTCGAAGATAGCAACAACTTCATAGTTATTTGTAATTCCAAGAAGCGGTTGGGGACTCGAGAAATTGCTATCTTCCGTAGAAGACCAGTCACCATGATTGTATTTGAACATCGCATTACAATACCGGTGTGCTCAACCTAAGGCAGTCTGCTGAGATTTTTGGAAGTGGAACCGGTCACGAGTGTACCACATTCACAAGTTCCCACTTTCATGATTGGACCCAATATAAACAACCCAATCTCCATTTCTTTGCCCAAAGCCTTGCCCTCAAGCGATGGCATCTTAACATCATCACGTATCATTATCAAGCGGCATCAATTTGCACGAGGCGAGGCCTCCCGTCGTGTGGCGCCCGATCATCGAAGTCCGCAGCGAAGAAGATAGGGAGATCAAACCGCTCCTTGACTCTTGGGTTCCTTGTAATGATGTTATTAGTTGAGTCGAGAATGAAGCGAGCGAACCTTCCATGCTAGCCGAGGTGATGACGTCGCACCGATCAATGAGTTCCTCCACCACGTCATCTTTCGGTCGGGGCAAGAATATAGCAGAATTCGTTTCCGTCTGTTCCCTCCATGGAGAAAACGATCGAACAATGGCGAGAAGAAAGGGTGAAGGGCTGAAGGAAAATGGAGGAGGAGAGGAAGAAGCGTCGACAACAGTTCCAAATCGAGAGGAAAGGCGAAGAGTCGGTGGGCCGGTTGCCCGGTTGCCACGCAGTTCACGAAGAGGCGCCCGGCCTACACGTCGGTTCGGAAATACTCCTACTACTGCGTCATTGTCGTCTTGCGATATGGATCTGGACCACATGTCAGCGGAACATGGCGTGTAATTTCTTGTGCAAAATACGATCGGCGCGTTGGCGAGGTGTAGCCGCACTAGTTATCGACCTTTATTTTTTAATGGCGTCTTGAATTCGGTTTTAAACCACGACTAAGCTGGTACTATCTGTGAGAGAAAATATAAACTACTCTACCACTACTCCACCTCCGGTACTAGTAGTATAAAAAGAAGATATATAAAAGTGAGCTTGGTAGCTTTCTTGCCAAGGGCTGCCCACTTGCTTCTCACACTACCACCTCTCTCGAGATCTAAAAAACGGCCTCTCTCCTCCTCACGGTGGTCACCAGATCCTTGGGGGAAGAAAAGGACATGCAGCGTTGGCACTATTAAATCGTCGGCGGCGAGGTCACCTGCCAGCGACAAGGCCGTCCTCTCGGACCTAAGCGCCCGCCTCAGGATGATCGGCTGCCGTAGTGTGTGCGGAGGGCGGCGACCACGGCGAAGCCACTTCCGCCGACCCTCGGGTATGCTACCTCTTTTGAACCATACCCTTGTTCTATTGCCCCATCCTTACGTCGTTGCATGTGGATCTTTTTCCACTCCACCATCTTCCCAATTTGCTATCCTCTGCTTTCTGCTTGTGCCTTGAGCGAAAACCATAATTTGCACTATTAAAGGAAACCCTACTTCATGCGAGACTAATGCATATGCAGGTTGAATAAGGAAAGGAAGGAGGCTGTCTTTGTCCAAGAGTAGGCATTGAACCGCATCTAGGTTGAAAGGGGAAAATCAATAGCTAAGGAGCGAGTCTCGTGTCTCTTGGTTGAAGAAGGGTAGAAAGGCATGACAACATAATGAGAATGACCCGGTCGATCGGTTTGTTGTCCTCACATAGGAAAAAAGGTGGCTAAAGAGAACAAAAATGGGGCGTAATCCACATATGCTGCTGGATATTTGTTGCTCTGGGCAACCATACCTCCCTCACCACTACTGCGTCCAGGTGGAGGTACATCGTCTTGGTGCATGCTTGTCCGAATGGGCCTCCCATGCTCTTATTGCCACTTTTTTCTTTGTTAGTATAACGCATTTAGTCAGAGTCAAGCAATGCTACTTGCTAAAGTGATGCCACATTTAACTAATGCAGCTCTCAGTCCTAATGCCATAGATAAATTTAAGCGGTGCCATTTTAATGTCCTTTGGATCATTTCGGGGTTAGCTGTTGATTGTGGATGTATTAAAGATTTTTCGACTAAGGCATTCTAATGTTGTTGCACCCGATATACCAACGATGAAACTTGTTACTACCTTCAGATTTTTGCCTTTGTTAATGCTTATAGATTACATACCTCACTTTCATGAGATAAGTTAATTTTTTTATGCAGTGTCACCAAAATGCCAAGGCGTTGATGTCATTTTATTTTGGTTAAAATTATGAAGACTAGAGGAAAGGTCAATAGTGGGCACCTCCTCCTGCGGCTGTTCTCTTGATTTTTAAGAGGAAAGATCAATTTTTTTTGTTTGATCGATTATCTAGATTGGGATAGCAATTTTTAAGGTCCCCAAGAGTTGAAATGATATTTACCTTGGAGGTACATGGTTTGCAATTTTTATCTTGTCATTAGTTAATAATGCTAGTTACCTTCAGACTTTTGTATTTGGTTTTAATGCTCATGCACAGCTAGTATACCAATGCTTTGAAACTTGTTACCTTTACATTTTGTATTGTTAATTCTTATAGAAACCTTCGATTGCTAGAGTTTATTGAAATACGTTGATTAAAACCATTGTCTTTGTACCTGTAATAAACTAACTACTCTCTTTGTTGCACTAGCCCTTTGGATTAGTGTATATTTGTAGTATTAGAATGGTGTTGCATTAGCGTATGGACATAAATAAAGTGTGACAGCTTTCCCGGATATGTGCTCAAGAAAACTACTACCTGTTTTCTAAATACTAGGCGTTTGGGTACTTTAGAATTGAACAGCGTCTTATATTAAGGAACGGAGGGTGTAGAGTTCACTCAAATTATCCGGTAAAGCTAGTCACACCTTTGTTAAAATTAATGTTCATTATGTTATCGGAGGAGAATACATATGTTTGTCTCTAATGCTGTCTACTACATACCCGACATCATGATGTAATGTTAAGTCATTTCCTTTTATGCAGTGTAACTAAATTGTCAAAGCGGTGATGGCATTTTATTTTAGTAGAACTGCACAAAATTTGCTTAAAAGAAGGAAAGGTCGAGGAATGGCTCGATTTTGAGAAAAAAACTATGTATGCCTTCGACATCGGTACATTATTCTTTATTTATTCCTTCAAGCAATTGGTTAGAAAGCAGTCTTGCTACCTTTTCCCATTAAGAAATTGGAATGCTTATATTTGTGAGTCTATGCTTCAACTAGTGCCACTTTTATAGTAATCACACTTTCAATATCTATGCAAGCAGGGGATGCTCGATTTTGGTGGAGCGCACAAAAAGTCCAAGCCCCGGTTCAACATTAGGAGCATGTTTTTCCAAACCTTTATATCCAATTGGTGGCACTATGAGCTGTTCATTCACAGTACATGGTTTGCTACTATCTTGCTACTCTTTTTGTCTTGTCATTAGATAGTAATACTAGTGGTTTGCATGTGAATTTATTGGCATGGTGGACCTACATTGGAGGTGCAGGACAGGATTCAATGATTGGATGCTCAATTTCGGTTATGTCGATTTCACCTCTTCCATCACTTTGCGAACATGGTGTGGTATATGTTTACCTAGCTGCTTGATATTTATGCAGAGCCGAGATGTCTGTTGCTATTTAACAAACAAACAAAGTGTCCATAATTTTGGTTGAACTGCACAAGAGAATAGTATAGTCACTTTGCATGCGATTGCCATTTGAAAATAGACACAAAGATTGGATAGTCACTTCATGGATTTGCGAGAAAAGTAATCTTGTACTATTTCTTGGCCAACACTTGGTGCTTCATTGCTTTGGTGCGATTATACAATGGGCATCATTTTCCCTAAGTTAAAGTTTGTATTCGAAAATAGTCTCATGCGGTGTGATCGAGAGAAGACCAAATCATATTATGCGATTGGATGTTCCTCCATCATGTGTGGTTCATTCTCATGGTTCCATTTGTTGGTGAAACCACTTACGTTTGCAAGAGGAATTGTAGACTTCACAAACAAATTTGTCTTTCGATGCATCTTGAATGTTGGCCAAGAAGAAGCATCCATGTTAGTAGGAAGAACGGATGTTTTTCTAGATCTTTGCTTTTGGAGCTACATATTTGTATATGATCATGAATCATTGAGATGCATTAACATGTTGATCTTATGTATAGGAATACGTACTAGTTAGTTTTTAGTTGCGGCCTTAAGATCCGAAGTGGCGATCTTTGCTTTTGGAGCTACATATTTGTATATGATCTACGAATCATTGAGATGCATTATGATTACTTATTCTACATTACGCTCAGTGTTTACAAATTCTTGATCGATCACTAGCTAACCACTACAAATGCACTTTGGCAGTTTTATTTGCGGCATAAGATGCAAAGTAGCAGATTTTTGAATAAAAAAATGCCTACCTCTGAAGAAGCTGACAAAGCTACACTATCCGATCCTACCGCACGGATAAAAATGCCTACCTCCTAAAAAAGCCCGACAAGCTACACTATTGATCCTACCGCGGATAAATAGCAGGATCACGCATACGTACTACCTCCTTTCAGGTTTGCGGGGCTCAATTCAAGAAATGACCTACTCGATCCTACACGAATAAATAGCCGGATCACGCCGTACTAGTACCTCCTTTCCGGTTTGCAGGGCTTAATTCAAACCTGCTCTCGCAACCAGGTACTCCCTCCGATGGGGTTTCATTAGTCCCGGTGAGCAAAGCAGGCAAAGACGAAGGCATGGCATGATAATTAGCGGCATGCAGAAGTTTTAAGCCTAATAATTAATTCCAGCGATTTAGAGGTGGTACTGCATGCATGCCCTAAATTGTGACTTCGTTGCAAACGCCAGCCGGCGTCTTTGCTGTGGCGATTACAGTGCTGCATGCAGTAAGCCGTAATTGGGCAGCTAATGATCGCTTGAAAAAAGATGCGCTTTAATTGTTGCGGGCTTTTAAATCCGTCGTAGAATCATTGATTGACAAGGAGGAGATGATTCAAGTGCACTCGTTTGACCGCCATGCGGCGATGTCACGACCCGAGCAGGATGGGGCCGGCACCGCAGTCATAATTCAGTTTCCCTAGTTTTCCACACACGGCAAGTTGGCGGCGCTAAGCCATTATGCATTGAATTCCGATGACCGTCGGCGCTACCTTCCCCTATAAGTACTGTTTCCACGGCCTTCTCCGGTGCCGTGACCCAACTTCGCCATATCCTCCTGGCCCCCACCGGCCCGGCGATACCAGCTTCGCCACGTCCGCCATGCCCCCAGCCCGTCCATGATGGCGGCAGGGCCGTCGCGCCCGAGAACTAGTGTTGGTTTTTTTCAGGAAGAGGCCGGAAGGCGAGCGGAGGAAGGAGCATTCTATCTGTCTTTAGATGGCAATACGCAGTCGATGAGTTGTTGGAGCCAGCGACCGCATGGCGGAGGAGCGAGAGTTGTTGAAGCCGACACGCTGGCGGAAGAACAGCGTATCGCCGATTCTTGCGCCTTGCCCATGAGACATGAGCCAACAGCAACGCGGCCTTCTGAGTCGCCCCGAGAATGCGCCCATAGCCTTGGGAGCCGACTATGTGGAAAGGCGGCGCCCGACAAAATAGCCACAGAGGCGTTTGTCCGGAGCACTTGGCCGCATAACGGTATTCGCGGTGCCGATTTTACTACCAGCTTCGTCAAGTGGGTTTTCCGGCTTGGAAGCGAAGCTTCGATTGGACCGCGCGCCTGGCATGGAAAAGGACCAGCAGCGTGTTTTGCATAACTCGCAACGCTACTCGCACCTCTGGCAAGTCCGATAGCGGCCTTGAGGACACGGTGCGCGGCGTTTAGCGTGTACCCACGAGATGGCGACCCGGCATCGTCTAGTTAGCTAAAATGAGTAAAGTTAGTACTTATGCGGCTACTACTAGAGTATTAGTGGGGAGTAGATAGTTAACTTGGCTATGATGGTTGTCAACGTGGAAGTTCGATTACTCTATATGTGGATCCCGGACTTTTGTTACTTTATGCTCTACGAATGTTCAACTTTCAGTTTGAGCGATATGGAATGGGCTATTATTTTTTAAATGGGTTGTGTTGTCCTCCCACGGGTTTAGAAGGCTGACTTGTGGGCCTAAGCAAGTTGTGCAGCGATACACAATCGGAGATATGATTGTATGTGGAGAAGGGATGACCCAGCGAGGGACCCAGCTAAGGTCATGTGGCGTCATGCTTAAGTAGTGCCTCCATATTTCAAGCCAATAAAAAATGGCTCCTCCTAGTGGATTTCGACATTGTCCCTGGGTCCCATGCCATTGTCAACAGTAGTCAATAAGCGAGAGAATTGCACTGTGGCGAGGTGACACCCGAGGGATCCACGCCTTTCGCTCGCCAGTTATTTTTGTTTTGGGATAATTTGATAAATGCCTCCTAGAAATACCCTTTACCAATTTCCAAAACTTTGAAAAATGCCATTTCATGCCATTTCTAGTGGCATTTTTGAAGTGCAGGTGGCATTTTCAAAGTTTGCAAACTACGGTGGTGTTTTTTCAAAGTTGGCAAAAATTGCGGTGGCATTTTCAAAGTTTGGAAATTGCGGTGGCATTTTATGAATCACCATAATTGGAGTAGCATTTATCTAATTTGTTTTTTGCAGGCCTTGAGGGGTGTCAAGCCCGGGCTGTTGTCTTGGGACACTCCGGCTGTCTGGTGTAGGCAGCACTTTTCTTTTATGTTTACCCACAGACCAGCCCGATAGTTTTTTCTTTTTTCACGAAAATGGCTAGCCCAGTTTTTTGTGATTTGTCAAGTAGAAATTAAGCTTTATCAGGCCTATTGGGCTGCAAATCTTTCAAGATGAGGAGAGCTTCATTATTTGGCGAGAAAATGACCTATCATTAATGAGAAATGGGCTGTACATTTTAAAACACATCAAACCGACAATTAGTTTTCAAATATCTTTTTTTCATTTCGAGATTTTTAAATTGCATTGATTTTTTTGTCGTGGACAATTTATTGGATTTTATATGGATATACATTTATTTTTAAAATCGATGTCTGAATGTATTTCGAAATTTAGGGATTAAAAACAGTTCATACCCGCACCTTGAGCATATGCAAAATTTAGTATAATTTTTAGTAACCTGACCCCACAATATGGGCTGTAATGCTAACAAAAAGAATATGGGCTCCAAAAAAACCCATAAGAAGTTAGCAAATGGGCTGTAAACTATTTGAAATAATGGTAGATGGGTTGTATCTTTGTTTTCCACAGATTTGAGGCTTTCCACAGATGGCTTTGTATCTTTGTTGGATGTCCATCCAGCATGATGCCATCTTCTTCAATCTCTGCTCTTCCTGCTCCAGCCGCTCAAACAAGCGCCCGGCCAGGACTGCTGCTCCCTCCTCCTTGACGAAATTTTGTCTTTGCTTGCACTGAGCCTCGCCGCCCCGCCGTACTCCCATTAGCGGCCTAGCCATCCCTCTACTCACCCACAGTCCCACAAATGTTGTTATTCTCCGGCTGACGGCGGATGAACCCGATAAACCCTCATACGATCGTACTCCCCTCCACGTAGAGGAACAACTGCCCGAGTCTTCCCGCTTACTACTTGTAGCCGGCTTTCCCTTCCTAGAGCCTCGCCGTTGTCCACATACAGTGCTCTCGGCGTGGCGTGGTCGGCTATAATTCGGCAACAGAGCAATGCATCCCGAAAGTGGACTATGCGTGGAGAGGCTGACGGCCCTAGGTCACGACGCGCCGAATGCCTGAGAGATACTCCTTAATACAGCATAAAATAATGATTCTTCCACCTGACATCTAGGACCCACCGAAAGGGCCTCACGTATTTCAGCGAAAAAAGCGTTACCCTTAGCGATAGCTCGGACCCACCAGCTATATCTTCGCGCAAGCAAGGAAGTGCCTCCTTATTCGCCCAAAAAAGAATACTCCACCACTAGGCTGGGACCCGGTATAGTGGGCCTACTAAGTTTGCCAGCGGGGATGAAGGGCTTTGTCAACTTAGTCAATATACACTGCGATTCTAGCTCGGTGACCCGTGCGATGTCCATCCAACAGTAGTAGTGCTTCTTCAACCTCTGGTCTTCTTGCTCCGGCCGCCCAAAGCAGCGCCCGGTCGTGCCGCCTACTCCTACCTCCCGTGGGCCCAGGCTGTGCTTTGCCGTCGTGAGCCCACCGCCCCATACTACTCCCACTCCATACGGCGAGGCCATCCCTCCACTCCACTCACCCATCCCCTGTTATTCTCTGGCGGCGGCTTAGCAGCGCAGCGAACCAGTGAACCCTCGTACTCCTCTTCGTGGGCATCCTTTGCCGCGTCTTCCCGGCTCCAGCGTCGTCCCTTCCTAGGCCTCGCCCTCGTCCACAGCCCGATTGGTGCTCTCGTGCGGCGTGGTCGATGTAATAGTTAACGGCCGAATTCCATCGGAAGAATCTTTGTCGACGTGGAGGCTGGCGGCTGGGTCCACGGCAGCGCATGAGAAGTGCCTCCCTTATTCTGCGGAAAATAATTATTCCTCCACACGGCGAGGGACCCCACCGGACGGGCCACCAGTATATTTTTCCACGGCAAAACACTTGCCCCTGTTGCTAGGACCCACTCGGCCAGACCCCACCGTGTTTCGTGAAAAAAATTCCCCTATCTTTGTCGACTCGGACCCACCGGAAGTGCCTCCTTATTCGCACAAAAAATGAATACCCCCGCTGGTTGGGACCCACCTTGGTGGGGAGGCTGACTTAATGGGTCTACTAAGTTAGCGGGGGACGGAGGGCTTTGTCGGCTTAGATCAGTCTCTGATTCTAGCTCGGTGGCCGTCTGTAATGTCCATCCAATGGTCGTAGTGCTTCTTCAACCTCTGGTATTCTTTCTCCGGCCGCCCAAAACAGCGCCCGGTCGTGCCGCATGCTCCACGCCCGTGGTAGCATTGTGATGCCATGGAGGCCTCACCGCCCCTACAATTCCACCCACGGCCCTGCTTGGCCTGCGGCGACAGCGGCCCTCTACACCGCCGAGCAAACGGTGAACCCTGCCTTTAATTACTCCCTCTCATGGGCTTCCACTACCGCGTCTTCCCGGCTCCCGTCGTCCCCTTCCTAGGCCTCGCCATGCCGTCCACACACAGTGCTCTCCGGTCGATGGCGTGGTCGGCGTGGTCAAGGAGCGACTTCCATCGGATGGATTGTCGTGGAGAGGTGCGGCAATTTGGGTCCCACAGACGCGTGACAAGGCGCCTCCTTGTGCGTGGAAAATAATTATTCCTCCACTGACGACAGCGGGGACCCACGGATGAGCCACCATATTTAGCAACGTTTCCGCCCAGTATGCTGGGACCCACCAGCTACACCTTTACGCCAAGGAAGTGCGTCACGAAAAAAATGATTAAGCCCCCACGAGCTTGTTGGGTTCCACCAGCTACATCTTCGCCCCATACGCAAGGAAATGCGTCCGGGTAAGCGATTAAGCGTCGGGCAAAAAGCGATTCATAGCCGATGGCAAAACCGGCGGATCTCGGGGTAAGGGGTCCCGGCTGTGCGTCTAGGCGGATGGTAACGGGGAGACAAAGGGACACAATGTTTTTACCCGGAGTTCGGGCCTCTCGATGGAGGTAAAAACCTACTCACTCCTGTGATTAATATTGATGATATGGGTAGTACAAGTAGATCTACCACACGAGATCAAGGAGGCTAAACCCTAGAAGCTAGCCTATGGTATGATTGTTGATGATGAGTTGTTCTCCCTACTGGACTAAAACCCTCCGGTTTATATAGACACAGGATAGGTTAGGGTTACCTGAGAGTCGGTTACAATGGTAGGAGATCTACATATATATTGCCAAGCTTGCCTTCACGGCCAAGGAAAGTCCCATCCGGACACAGGCCGAAGTCTTCAATCTTGTATCTTCATAGTCTTGGAGTCCGGCCCCAGTGGCGATAGTCCGGCTATCCGGACACCCTAGTCAGGACTCCCTCGGTAGCCCCGAACCAGGCTTCAATGACGATGAGTCCGGCGTTGATTGTATTCGACATTGCGGCGGGTTCTTCTCAAATTCCATATACTTGTCAAATAGTGTAAAACGGCTTATGCTAAATGTTGCGCTCTTCGACTTCTACACGTATGTGGCAATCTTCCGCGTGTTTGAATGAATGCGGAACAGCCGAGGGTATTTTTACAATTACCCCCTAAGCGGAGTGCAAATGAGCCGCCCATAAAAGGGGCAGGATCTAGATCTGAGTCACACCATCTCTCCCTTTAGAGCAAGCCTTCATCCAGGCGCCTCGACCAAAGCCCATTCCACCATGGACGGTCGTGGCGGCTCCTCTTCTCGCTCGGCCCTCGGCCAGAAATTGGGAGAGATGCTCGGTCCATATAATGAGCTAGTTATACTCCAAACCAAGGATTTCTCCCCGGCCTTCTTGGTTACGGATTCGAGCCGGACTTGCCACCCTAGGGAGGTGGAAAGCAAGCGAGAGGCGTCCCAATCCCCTCTAAAGGAGGCGGGTGTGCTTCATCTCTTATCTAGTAAGAGTCCTCCAGTTTCCCATCCATCCAGTTTCTTGGGGCTCTTGGAGTTCTGACCTCCAATTGCACCATCTTACTCCTGCCTCCATCACCCCTTTGCACATCCCACGGGCTTTGTGGCCCTCTGCGAATTATTCTTGGGCGTTGAAGCTCACTTGATTGTGGAAGAGAATATTCTGCCTAGTACTTACCCGTTCTCATGAGGGGTCAATATATCAAGTGGGCGAGGACCAGAGCTATAAGCCTTGCGCATCGCCGGGACCCGGATACCTGTCCAGGAACCCCAAAGAAAGGCGTCCAGGGGCTGGCCCTTAGAATAGTTTTACATGGAGGACGTCCGCTGCGGATCCTATTACGATCGGCCTTCAGGAGTTCAACAACGCTCCTCTGAAGAAAGCGCCCTAGTGGCGCCTCGAACCCCTCGGAGAGAAGATGACCAAGATGTCAGATTATTTGAGTGGCCAGCGAATAAGGTTCTTGGCTCATCTTGCGGATTGACCATTTGAGTCATGGCAATCTGCATTATGAAGTCTGACCGCTTCATCTGAGGACCACCCCATGTGGACTTCAGCCCAGGGGGAGGGAGATGCCACCGTCCATGGCCGCAAAGGGCGGAATCAGGTCACGAACTGGTGAAGACCTTATGCGCCATGTACAAAAGGAGGAGGAAAGTTTCCTCCGTCTCAACCCAGAAGGAGTTTTCTTGAGTAATCCTCGAAGCTGGGTAAGCAAACATCTTTGCGATCTGTCATCGATCCATGTTCCGTAGTTAAATATCTCATTTCATGGTTTTGTTTTTCTTGTAGGACTGCGCCGGTATCGGAGAAGATACACAGCCCGCCTCCACAACCTTGCGAGGATCGGGCGGTCCCTCGATCCGACCTCCGAAGAGGATCCGGATATAAAGAGTGGAGTTGATCGATAGGGTATTCTACCAACTTAAAATCGACAACGCGTTGAGTCGCCATCGTACTGGCGGATACCTGGAATACTTCCGGCCTCACGAATAAATGAGACCCAGAGATCCCAAAATTACGATAGCGACCCATCCGTGCTTTGTTCTTAGTCACCATATACCAATGGTGTTTCATGAGGGGGTACCTTCCGAGCGCGAGAAGCTGAGCTGCGGCTGACTGGACCAACAAAAGGCTGGTCTTGAGTAATTAAAAAAGTCGCGGTCCGGGATCGAAACTCTGCCGCATAGCGGTATGGCATGTCACCATACACGTCCCAGGATTGATTCTGGGCGAACTAATGCCTATATCGCTACTTGCGGAGAAAAAGCGCTTCGCCGGACTAAATCCGGAGAGGTTCCGATCAAACCTTGGCCAGACGAACTTCAAAAGCGAGCTAAGGTCCGGGAGGCGGCGAGCACGGGGAAACGTGCGTCGGATGTTCCTATGGCGAGAGGATGCCCGACGGGTTGTCGCCACCAACTGCGAGTGGAGAAGCGCCTTGAACCCGGCGGCGCCGGACAATTCTTCGTGTGCGTGTTTCTCCCGGAGGCCTTGAATGCCTTTGAGTGGGAGATCGCACCTCCGTGCCGCTCAAGATGGACTAGCGAGCCACCCAGTAGCGAACGTATGCCAGGGCGTCTGCGGGTAAATAATTTTGTGATTATATATGCCCGATGGCCCCGAGACTTAAAATAGTTAGAATAACTGATTTAAGGATCATTTGATATCTGAGGATCTTACAAAAAGAATACGCGTGTCCCGGGGAGCTTACGAAGAGTGCAAGGCCCAACTTGAGGCCGCACTAGCGCTGTATGAGGGCTACTGAGACCCAGCTGGTGAATATATGTCTTCAAAAAGATAAATAATTTAGGAAGTGCGACAGCTGTAAAAGTCGACAAAAATATTGCGAGATGGCGGATACGGATCCGGACAAACAACAGCTCTTCTTTGCTAGTTAAAGGCTGGCGAGGCGTGCTTCACGAAGTGCGGCGAGAAGAATAACCTCCAAAGGCGCCAACACCAAAAGCTGGGTGAGGCGGAAGGATGTTAGATTGCCCGGTTATACGACTCGCGTGAAGAGGAGAATCGGCGAAGCTTCGTCGGCGGCATTTCGATGAAGTGCTTGGCGAACTTTGAAAGAGTTCGGCGAGGAAAGGCGACTAACATAAACATGTATGTAGGTTTGCTCACAAGGTGCGTCCACGAGGAGGAGAATACCGAATTCTTGAATTGATCTCCTTCCCGAATTCGTCCGGCTACGCGAGCAGATCGGCAAGTGATGAAAGGCATCGGTCAAGCCTTGTGGCCATCAATCTCCTGCTTTCGAAGGCATTGGGGGAGCTGGCGGAGGCAACTTCAAGGTGCTGCGGCGGCGCCCGGCTATGGAAGATATCGGCCTGCCCAGTCAAAGAAAGGCGCCAGGGAGGCACTGAGCCATGGTGAAGACCACAGGTACCGGCGACCCAAACCACATGGCGAGTCGGACACTGCAATGGGGCGGATGGGATGGAGATCCTGTAGAAAGCTTAGATGTCTGACCAAGTAGAATTGGCCGTAGTATTCCCAACAAGATTGTAAATTAGATAGCCTATTAGATGGCATTGAGGAGAATACAATGAGTGAATTGACTATGTAAAAATATGACATTTAAAGAAATGTCTTCTAATGGGATTGTAGATGCGTTTGTGTAGCGGACCTTTTAAGCTTCAACCTCCGGACCCAATAGTCCAGTGTGTCAAATACCCTCGTGGTTATATAAGAACCGTGGTATGCATGGAGACAAAGGCGTGGGGTCATTGTTGCTGTGTCAGACAAGTTCCCAACTAGTTATGCGATATTACATGGGTAGTAAGAAGCATCTTCGAGGAGAATAGTTCCGTTAAGGGTTCCTTTACGCTGGGGTGCATGCCCTAAAGTGCATGTCAAAGCTGCTATAAAGCGAGAAAATCATCTGAGGCGAGATGGGTAAAAAGTTTAAAAATCATCTTTCAATTCACCGGCGAATATTCCCTTAAGAGCAGCTAGCTTTTCGGCTTCACCGGTCGAGGTACACATCCGTTGACCCGGCGATAACTGTCGCGAGAGGTGCTCCCTTTACCACCCTAGCTGAACAATCGGGAGCGTGAGGGTAAGCACACGAGCCGAACAGCAACCCAACAGCCAAAACTTAAGTCATGTCGATGCATATAATGGCGAATAAAAGGTACATCGGAAGTTTAACACATGTCTTTGGGCATGAAGCCCGTATAAATAAGCTTAAAAAAGCCCCCAGGTATAATCAGTCGCGGAAAAAGCATAAACAAGCCTCTAAAGGCTACAAGAAGAAGAAGGAGGAAGGAGAGAAATAAAGACAGCAAAAAGCAAAAATAAAGAATGCGAGACGGAGGAAGGAGGCGAACTTGAAGTCCGGCACTTAGGCATAGAATCTTCGTGAGCGGGCTGCGTTCCATGGATTCGGCTCAAGTCGGTTATCCGATCGCGTTTAAATGAAGCGATGCAGCTCCGCCCGGTCAGGACCTGGTCGATGATGAAGGACCTTCCCATTTGGGCTTGAGTTTGTCCTTTTTCTTGTCCGTGAGGCGTAGAACTAGTTAAGCCAACATTATAAGCTTTGGCCCGTACTTCCCTGTTTTGATATCTTTGAGCCTCTTTGTTGATAAAATCTCTGGAACAAGCTTTTGCCACGTCGCGCTCCTCCTCCAATGCGTCCAAACTGTCACTGCCGATCGAGTTAGACTTATCTTTCTTCGTACATGCGCTTTTCGAGGTGAGTCATAGAATTATGTCGCGAGGCAAAGGCTGCCTTTCTGCGCCGTACCCACCATAAAATGGTGTGAATCCGGTAGTGCGATTTGGCGTGGTCCGCAGCCCCCAAAGTGCGGTCGAGGCTCCTCAACCCGGTCGTGTTAGATTCCTTGAGGACCGCACTAAGTCTGGGTTTAATGCCGCTCATGATTAGAACCCGTTTGCCCGTTCGACTTGACCATTAGTTTGAGGTGATAGACTGAGGCGTGTCGAGCTTGATGCCCATGTTTTTTGCACAATAGTTTGACCTCATCGGCTGTGAAGTTGGTGCCATTATCGATGATAATCTTGTGAGGGAACCTGTATGTGATTAGAACCCGGATGTAAGTCTATCATTGAATTAGGATTGACGTTTTAACAGGTTAGCCTCTATCCATTTGGTGAATTTATCTACCATGACCAATAGGTATTTACTGCTTGTGGGTTCCTCCCTTAAGGGTCCAACCATGTCAAGCCCCGGACCCATGACGGCGGTGATGGGTATAGTCTTAAGGGCGGTGGGTGGCATGTGGCTTTGGTTAGCAAAAAGCTAGCAACCGGCGCGTCGTTGGACTAAGTCCTGCTTGCATCTGCCCGGGCAGTCGGCCAATAAAATCTGTCTGGAAGGCCTTGCCTACAAGGGCCGGGCCTACGGCGTGGTACCCACCCGGTCCGGCATAATTTCAGCCGAGGAGAGTTAAGCCCTTCCTCTTCGGTGATACACCTTTGAAGGACTCGGTAGTGCTTTTCTTATAAAGCTCTCCCTCATGGACTTTATAGGCTTTTAGAGCGATCGTACTATGCAACGTGGCGGAGCCTCGTTTTGGTCTTGAGGGAGTTCCTGCCTAGTTAGGTAGGCTAGGAATGGTTCCGTCCGCGAGGCGATAACCGCCATTAGTTCGTTAAGCCGAGAGGTGTTATCTCGAGGCGGAGGCCTCCGGTTGTGTCGAAGTGTTGGCATCCGAGGTAGGCGGTGCGGTTGGGTCGGATTATTGTGCGGACTCCCCTTCCTCATAAATGCGGATGGCTTGAACAGCCGTTCCAAAAAGATATTGGGTGGGGCGGCATCAGCGCTTTGCGCCGATGCGTGCCAATATATCCGCCGCTTTGGTTGTTGTCCCTGGCTATGATGAAATTCCAGCCCTTGAACCCGTGCTGACATTTTTAGGACCGCATTGCGATATGCTGCCATTTTCGGATCTTTGGTGTCAAAGTCTCGGTTTATTTGAAGATATTGCGAGGTTTGAATCCCAGCGCACCTCTAAGCGTTGAATGCCCATGGAAGACTGCCATCCGGAGGCGATGCGAAGGGCCTCGTGTTGACCGAGGCTGTTGTTGGAGTCCATATACATTATCCCGAAGGGCGTATTGGGTGTGTCTCCGGTTAGGGGACATCGGGGCGGCGCCCGCCCAGAGCCAGCCAACATTTTGGAGCCGTCAAAATGCATGATCAATTGGAGTATCGCGCCGTACTCTTTAGGGAGTTCGGCTTCCATCCGATTCGACCCGCGAAGTCGGCCAAAACCTGCGACAATAGCTTTCGTCATGGCTTATAAGTTATATCGAATGGAAGGAGCTCTATATTTGACCCATTAGCAATCCGGCCCCGTCAGCGTCGCGGTTGTTTATAATGTGCGTTAAGAGAGGTACTTGGAGGCTACCGTTATCGAACACTCTTGAAAGTAGTCTACGCAGCTTCGGGATGCCATGAACACGCATATGCTATCTTTTGATAGTGTGGGTGCAGGGACTTGCATGGAGTGAGGGCGATGGACACATAATAGACCGGTTTTGAGCGGGGAACGGTGTCGAGTCCTTTTCTTGTTGACGGCGAAGCGAGCACCTTGACAACTTGATGTGTTGCGGCAATATATAATAGCATTGGTTACGCCCGCGCATTAAGTAGCAGACCAGAGACCGGATTTGTTGCGAATGGCCTTTATTTCTTCTAGTCCGGCCGTGGCGGCATCCGAATCCACTCGAAGTGTTCGATTGCGGCGGAGGAAGTAAGAAGGTAATGCCTTTTCTCTCCTAAGCGGAGATAAAGCGGCTTAGAAGCCACTACACATCCGTCCAATTTTGTATTTGTTTGAGGTCTTTTGGAATATCCAATTGTGATTACTCCAGCGAATCTTGGCTGGGTGTGCTTCAATTCCTCTACGGGACACAATGAAGCCCGAGGAGCTTTACGGTGGAGCAGCGAGCGCATTTTTCCGGATTGAGCTTGATGTCATATTTTGAAGATTGTCGAATGTGAGCCTCGGATCGTCTACTAGAGTTTCGGCGTGTTTGGTTTTGGCGACCACGTCATCTACACTTATCTTCCACCGTTTGCTGATCTGGTTGGCGGACATGTCACGAATCATGCATTGATATATTGCTGCGCGGTGTTTTTGAGCCCAAAGGGCATTGTGTTGAAGCGAGCGGGCCGTATGGGTGATGAATCTTTGTTCGCAGCTTGATGCAGCTCTGCCATCTTGATTTGGTGGTAGCAGTCTAGCGTCGAGGAAGCGCTAATGAGTGGTATCTGGCTGTGGGCGTCAATGATTTGATCAATTCGGCGGGGAGGGAAGGGATCCTTTGGGCAAACCTTATTGAGGTCTTTGAAATCAACACATAAGGCGCCAGAGATTTATCCTTCTTTGGTACCATCACCGGATTAGCTTCATGGGTCGGATGTTTTATATCTCACTGATGAATCCGGCCTCCAAAAAGTTTAGCTAGCTCCTCTCCCGCGGCCTTTGTCTCTTGGGTTCGGAAAAGTGCCGAAGAGCTTTGTTTGGTAGCTTGAATCCTTTTAGGATATTTAGGCTGTGCTCGGCCCGGTGGCGTGGGATTCTGGCATATGTCCCGAAGGGTGCGAGGACGAAGATATCGGATTTTCTTGTAGAAATTTTTAGTAGTCTTGGCGTCTACATCGGGGGTTTAATTGTGCCCGATGGAGCCCGTCTTTGCTTGGAGTCCATTGGGTGGACTTGAAATTTGACTATTTCATCAAGCTGGTTTTTAAAATATAAGTGGACTTGGATCTTTTATCCGTATCCACATGCGTCCCCGTTCACCGTGGGCGCATCATGATGAGTTCCTCGACGCTAGGGCTTCGGATAGTGCCTCGAGGCTAGTGCAGGCATCTTATTTTCTGGCGGCAGGGTATATGCCGGATCACTAGCAAGAGTGATGATTCCCGTTCGGACCGGGCATTTTAAGCTTCATGTACCCGTAATGGGGTATAGCTTGGAAAATTGTGAATGCCTCTCGTCCTAGTATCGCGTGATATCCGGCATTGAATGGGGCCACTTGAAATGTGACCTCCTCGGACACTGTAATTGTCAAATGAGGCGAACACACTACATCCAGCGAGATTTTTCTGTCAATGCTGACATACTTCCGGTGGGATTATTCCTCTAAAGGTTGTGTTGCTTTGCTCAATGCGGTTCGGTCTATTTCCATCTTTAGGAGAGTTTCCTCATAGATGAGGTTTAGTCATTTGCCGCCATCGATGAGTACCTTAGTGAAGGCGAGCCACGCAAATCTACTATCGGACACTGAGAACCAATGCGGTGGTGCCAGGCGATTCGGAATTTAGGTTAGATCCAACGGCATTGAAGGTAATAGCGTGTCACTCCATGGATTCATTGTTGCTACTTGGTAGACTTGACGAAGGTTAGCGGAGTTGTCGTTTAAGCATGTTATTTGATACGAAAGTCTCGAAGAGCTGATTAAGACGTCTCTTTGGTGTTCTTTGGGCTGGGATTACGAAGCTAGAAGCTCTTCCATCGCCACTTTTGGCCACTGTAAGTAGTATCCAACATGCTCAGAAGGCTATGAGTTGGAGCTTAGCCCTACGTGCTATGAATTTTGCGAGGTCCGTTTAACCAACCCTCGATCTGAGTTCCGTACCCTTTGGAAAGTATTGGTTTTTGGTATTCAACCCGGTGCTTGATAATGATGCACCCTTTTGTTCCGGACTAGGGATGTATTCGGGCGGATTATCCCAAAATTACTTTTCGGTTTTCAGTGGCTCTCCATTGCACAATATTTTTGTACTATGGCGCCAAGTAAATAAGCGTGTGATTTAAATGACGGCTTATAGGCGTTTAGTATTCCTTGTCAGGTGCAATTATTGCAAAAATTGGGATTCGTCCTCCTCTCGGTAGTCCTTTATCTGTTCATAACCGGAGGAATCTGTGATAATGATGTACTCTTTCAGCGTGGCTCTTGCGAATTAGAGAGATCGCCAATGTTTGGGTGGCGGGTGGCACTAAGTCCGGAACCCGTCCAATTTAGGACTCCAAGGGCGAGAAGTTTCTGAACTTCCGGAATTACGGATTTTGCAGTGCAATCAATGAGTCCGACCCTTGCTGACTTTCTGATCGGGGGCAGTTGATCATCCGTCCCTCCACGAGGTCCGGCATGGAGGGATCGAGAAATCCGGACGTAACTAGTCCTTAAGGTAGGGAAGAATGGTCGCATTGCTCCTCTATCACGGTAACATGATGGGTAGCACAGGGAGAGTTGATCTCTCTTAGATCAGTTTTAGGCCCGATCCGGTTACGTGTCTGTGGCGACTCCCGAGCGGCGTCACGATCAGAGCTCATTTATGGAGAGAAGCTTCGATCGGATCAAGCTGACCGGCGATTCAGAACTAACATGAAGATTGGATTTGATGACTTCGAGAGGTCATACGTCGTAGCGGAGGCGAAGCTGGCGGTCATGAAAACCGCCAAGCCCGAAAAGGGATTTGACCGATGTGGGAAGGCTTCTTTTGGCGAGGTGTAAATCTTTAAAAAGGCGAGGCGAGGCATCCACGGCAATGACGGCAACGCGAAGGAACTCTCAATGAAAGCACCAATGTCGGTGTCAAAACCGGCGGATCTCGGAGTAGGGGTCCCGAACTGCGTCTAAGCGGATAGTAACGGAGACAAGGGACACAATGTTTTTACCCCGAGTTGAAGCCCTCTCGATGGAGGTAAACCCTACTCCTGCTTGATTAATATTGATGACATGGGTAGTACAAGAGTAGATCTACCACCCGAGATCAAGGAGGCTAAACCCTAGAAGCTAGCCTATGGTATGATTGTTGATGATGAAGTTGTTCTCCCTCTTACGGACTAAAACCCTCCGGTTTATATAAACACCCGGATAGGTTAGGGTTACCACAGTCGGTTACAATGGTAGGAGATCTACATATGTCCGTATTACTTAAGCTTGCCTTCCACATGAGAAAAGTCCCACATCAGGACAGAGGCGAAGTCTTCAATCTTGTATCTTCATAGTCTTGGAGTCCGGCCCGTGACGATAGTCCAGCTATCCACGGACACCCCTAGTCCGGGACTCCTCAGCCCCCACATTGTTGGGACCACCAATACATCTTCGCATGCAAGGAAGTGCACGACGGTCAGGACCCACCTGGTCGAAGCGTGCGTGGCGTTGTCATTCTGCAGTCGCTGACGTGTATGTACATCTTGGTCGATGTAGAAGTGCGCCGCGATGTGGTAATGAAAGGCGCTACCGCGATAATAAGTAGTAGAAGCGGCGCCGCGTAGCATGTACCGTGCGTGCGGTGACGGGGTGCAGAAGAAAGAAAAATCTGACCCGTGTAATGTGTACACTGACGGCCGGGCTCAAATGTACATGGCATGGCTGGAGTCGGAATGGAGAAAGCAGCGTCGTCGTCGTGTTCATGGGAGAACAGCGGAATGCGTCGTGCTCATCGGGGGAAGCAGCGGGCGGAGCGTGGGGAGCCAGCAACCCATTTGAGTGTCGGAATGGAATGCATAGTGCGTGTTCATTGGGAGGCTTGGGCCGAAAGCGGGCAATGGAAAGCGAGGCTGGCGTACGCACAATGGAGAAAGCGGACCTCGTTAGGAATGGGGTCCTGTTGATCCAGGAGGAAAGTGTGGCGTCACCGCAAAAGCGGAGAAAGCGGACCTCCTCTGATCGAAGCAGGGAGTCTGTTGATCGGGAGGGTGTGGCGTCGCAAAGCGGAGAAATGGACCTCCCTACGGTGAAGCAGGGTCTGATACGATGGGGGGTGTGGCGTCTGCCGCAAGGCCAGACAAGCGGACCTCCCTACGGTCAGCAGGGGAGTCTGTCATGTCCGGGAGGGTGTGGCGTGCACATAAGCAGGACTCCACGGGATCTTTGTTATCTCCACCGTCGACCTCCTCCGGCCCCTCACAGACTACCGTCGACCTCCCTCCAGCCTCCACGGGCTCCTGTTCATCCAGCCTCCACCTTGCTTCTCCACGAGCTCTTTGTTCCAACCACCCCTCCATCGTCTCTTGTTCATCGGCCCTCCACACCCACGAGGTCCTGTTCAACCACCCCTCCACGGGTACCCTCCACCGTCTCTTTATTCATCCAGCCCTCCGGCACACCAGGTCATGTTCATCCGGAGAGAGCAGCGCCACGCTCACTTGTTTCATCCAAACCCCCATAGCGCTCACTTTGTTAATCGAGGCAGCATCGATCGGCTTGATTAGCAGCGATAGTGAAGAATACGCTCGATCGGGTTCGATTAACAGCCATTGATCGATCGCTCGGGTTCGATGCTTAGCGTAACTGCGGTGCAATTGCTCGGAGTTGATTAGAGCCCAACGCCTACGCTTCGGGTTGATTAGAGCCAGCGCCTCACACACCGCAGCAGCGTGCGTGTATAGCAGAAAGCAGCGCGTAAGCTCGACCCCCGACCTCCCACCATAACAGCAACTCCCCAAAATTTTCCTCGCCCTCGCTTCTACCACGGTTTTTTCCATCATGGGCCGGCCCAAAGAATGTCATGCAAATTGCGCCTCCAGCCCGCCCGGGGACGAAAAGCCCATTTTACATTGAAAAGATCGTGGATGTAAGCCTAGAGGGGGTGAATAGAAGCTTTAAAATAATTACCGTTGAGGCTTGAACAAATGCGGAATAAACCTAAGCGGTTAATTTGTCAAGCACAAAACCTACTGACAACTAGGCTCACCTATATTACCAACAACTTATGCTAAGCAAGAGAAAAACTACTTAGGTGATAGCAAGATATATGACAAGAAACAATATGGCTATCACAAAGTAAAGTGCATAAGTAAAGGGCTCGGGTAAGAGATAACCGAGGCATGTGGAAACGATGATGTATCCGAAGTTCACACCCTTGCGGATGCTAATCTCCGTTTGGAGGCGGTGTGGAGGCACAATGCTCCCCAAGAAGCCACTAGGGCCGAGGGAGTCACGGACTAGGGGTGTCCAGATAGCGAACTATCATCTTTGGCGGACTCACGGACTATGAAGATACAAGATTGAAGACTTCGTCCCGATGTCCGGATGGGACTTTCCTTGGTGTGGAAGGCAAGCTTGGCGCGATCTGGATATGTAAGATCTCCCTACCGATGTAACCCGACTCTGTGTAACCCCTAACCCTATCCGGTGTCTATATAAGCCGGAGGGTTTTAGTCAAATGGGGCCGAACAACAGATCATACCATAGGCTAGCTTTTGAGGTTTAGCCTCCTCTCTGATCTCAACGTGGTAGATCTACTCTTGTACTACCCATATAATCAATATTAATCAAGCGGGAGTAGGGTTTTACCTCCATCGAGAGGGCCCGAACACAGGTAAAAACTGCCGTGTCCCTTGTCTCCTGTTACCATCCGCCTAGACACATAGTTCGGGACCCCCTACCGAGATCCGCCGGTTTTGACACCGACATTGGTGCTTTTCATTGAAGTTCCTCTGTGTATGCGTCACCTTTAGGCCCGATGGCTCCTTGATCATCAACAACGTAGCGGTCCAAGGTGAGACTTTTCTCCCGAGACGAGATCTTACGTGTTGGCGGCTTTGCCGCTGCGGGCCAATTCACTTGGCCATCTGGAGAACAGATCAGCTTCGCCCCCACGGCCATCGGTCGGTTGGGAGTTTGAACTACGGCCCGACATCGCGGAGATTTGATCTTGACGGATTCGAGCCACTGACCAAAGTGTGCCGCCTTGTCTCGATGGGTATGATCTAGCTCTTATGCCGCGAGCGATGATACGGAGGCCGCACCGGCGTCGCTCCGACCCTTAGTTCGGAGCGATTTACGCCGATCGAGGGCGAGTGGTGGACACCGCCTCGGGGCTACGATCTCTGGCGATTGAGCCGAACACCATCCTGTCGCTGCGAGCGCGTGACTGCAGTGCTTGGGACTCCTCTCCGGACTCCGAACCTCCGTGCCCTTCGATCGAATCCGGTTGGGCCGGCGCGGTTATGGAGTTCACCGCGCGGACATCTTCGGCCTTTCGCCCTTTGGCGATATCATGAACTCATTAAGTCTCTCTCTTTGTCGAGAGCCACGGCGAACTACGATGCGGCAAGGTTGCGATTCAGACGGCGAAGAAATTCAGCGCCCACCACCACCCACTTTTGTAGCCAGCGTCGATGATTTAACCCGACATGCTCGACTTGACTCCGAAGACATCGGCGGTATAGACTGGCGGTGCGAGAGGAGGCGATCAAGAGCGGCATACCCGGCGCCCGCAGGGCAGACGCTGAAGGCCACCTCGTCATATGACATATACATGGTGGACATCCCAAAAGATGGGAATGGCGATGGAGCGGCGGAGGATGACCCTCAAGAAACAACCCAAAGCGCCCGGCGTCGTGGCGCCCGGCTCATCCGCCCACGGCAAAAAGCGGCGATTCCGTACGCGGGAGATAATAACACCGGGGACGGTGCCGAAGACAACCCCTCCGGCGGGATTAAATACGGGGAGGAGGGAGGAAGCCAGCCCTCATGATGATAGGCCGGCGAACCAGCGAGAGGTAGAGGATGATAATTATATACCTCCTCCGAAGATGAGGCAAGCCTCGACGACGAAGAATTTAGTCGTGCACGAGGATCCCGCGCCCGAGCGGGGCGTTTCAAGCGCGGAAACTTATGGCCACGGACAAGCAGCCTCAAGAAAAAGCAGCGGCGGCTTAGAGGCGACCAAGACTTGCTAGGCCGACAGATGGGTGAAGTCCTTGCGGCCGAAAAGTCTGAACTCGAGCGCCCCTCCAAAGCTACCCCAAGCGCAGGCCGTTGCCTCGATCGAAGGAGGAAGCACCGCATCACCAGCACACACATGGCAGACCGGCCACCCCGTGGCAGCGGCAGAAGAAGCCTCTCGGCCCCTCCGCTCAAGCCACGCCCGGCGCCGCTCAAAAAGTACCAAGGCATGGGAGAATCGCGCGGACTTACGAGATATCTTTGGAGGATAAAACCAAAGCAAACAAGATCGATCTACAGATCGCGTGGTATGTGACTTCGGGATGATTACCGTCACACGGATACTGACAACCCGGGCGGGCGAACACGATGAACAAAGCTCATATGAGCTACGTCGTGATATATTATCTGATGGCGCCGCACACCCACTATGCTTCCACGGATGAAGTAATGGATCATCAAATCACTGAGGGCTTCAAACCCGTAAACGCCGAATCATCACGATGGTACCCACGAGATCCTGCGATGCGGATCGAGGACTATCTCCTCCATATCCACATGGCTCGTGGTGATGATCTACCGCCATCAAATACCTCCCCACTCAAGCTTAATGGACCAGCTCGGCATTGGCTCAACAGCGACCCGGCCGGAATCAATTGGTTCTTGAGGAAGACACGGAAGCCCGCATTCTCGATAACTTCGGGGCACATATGCGACCACCCAGGCGCCGATGACCTTAGCCATATAATTCAGCAGCCCGGATGAATCGGCGGAACGATTACAGACCACGGTTCTTAACCAAGAAAAATCAAATCATTATTTGGTGTCAGGATCGCGAGAGGCCCTTGCACGGCCTTCAAACATAACATCATGACGAGTGGCTTGCCCGGCACCTAGGACAGGAAAAGCCGAAATCCATGGCAAGCCCTCACATCACTCATGACCGCTTAGCGGGGAGAGGACAGCTAGCGCTATCTCGAAGCAACAACTTGGCAAAACACCACAGTAGTTCGGATACCAAGGACTGACAATGGTAGGTCGCTGCGTCGCAACAGAATAAACGCCGCATTAACGGTGACAGCGCTGAAGATCTGACGGTAAATGCGTCTTGGATTCGAGGCTCTAAACCGATTCGTGAAGAAGCCATTCAAAAGAAATACCCATAGCCCGTCAACTTGGACCGGAATACTCGATCGCTTGTGCGGATACGCACCCCGAAAAACAGCCAACCACACCAACATGGGGAGTTGTTGGGTGTTCCAAGCGAGCAAACAAGTTAAATGCGAACTCAATGACAAGGGGCTGCATAGCGATGATGAGGAGGAGCCCGGCGGCCAGCGAACAATAGAGGTGAAGACCGAAGGGCTTTCCCCCACAAGTGCGGACGGTGAACATGATATACGCAACCCACATACCCAAAAGGGGCGAAGGCGTGCACTAAAGGGGCGTATATGCGATGGAGCGATCGCCCCAAGTTCAACCCGTGGTCCTCTGCCCGAGTCACTTTCGATCGAAGGACCACCCACTAGCATCCGACACGGCGGATTCACGCGTGGTTAGTTCTTGACCCAATCGTTGTGATTCCACCTCACTAGAGTCCCCGATGGGCCGAATGACGGTAACTTTGAACACCTTTTACAGGATATAGTCGCCAAAATGGGCATAGACCCTTAAGATTAAACCCACAAAGATCTGACCTTTAAAGGCGTCATTCCGGTGTAAAGGCCAAGCTATGCGGAGCTCCGTTACACTTGAAGTGGTCTTCGGATCCCGGATAACTTCGAGCGAAGAGTTAAACTTCGACATAGTCCGTTCATGGCCTGGCTATCATGCACTGCTTGGGCGAACCGCATTGCAAAGTTCAATGCGGTGCCGCCTCACTACTTCATATCTCAAGCTCAAGATGCGGGGCCCTCGAGGAGTAATTACGGTCAATGGAAACCGAGCGGCTCTCTCGAGCGGAGGAGCATCACGGCCCTAAGCGGAAGTGCAAAGCAGCCTCTTAAGGCAATTCTTGAGTCCGGCCATTAAGCGTCCGGACACCGTCAACGCGCCGGAGTAACCAACAGCAAGACCGCTTTGTACGATCCGAGGCAAAAGCGTGGCAATCACGGCTAACCCCAACCTTGACCCTCGCGAAATCGCGAAGTACGGTACTGGCGTACATAACTTCACGCTCTGCGCGAGATACCATGGGCATAAGGGAGGAGGAGCACGACCACGGCATGCGCCAGTCGCGGCTCAACCCGCTTCCGGGGCTCCCGATTGTGTCATTCTTTTTTCTTTCTTCTTCTTTTCTCTTACTTTCGAGGACTCCGTCTTCCGGAAGCCCTATCCGGCACTAACATTGCTGAACTCCGATGCTAGAGGTGAAGCGAAAGCTACGTCGAGTGTCCAGGTGGTCTCTACTCTCGAGCATTATACCTGTTTTACATACCACCCGCAGCACACCTTAACACGGGATGATTAGAGAGCGATAATCACCCGGTTACATTAATTAACCTCTCGTTGAATTGAACCCGTCCTAAAGCAAGAATCAAAACAAGAACAAACGATAAAAAGTTTCGAAAACAAATTCTAAAATGTTCGGGGGCTGTTTAAAATAACTAACCTAATATTGGTGGGGTGCACTAATTTTTATAAAATGCGAGCATTTAAATAAACCAAAACAAGAAAAGAAAAATAATAAAAGGAAAACAAAATAAAAGCGATTGGGGAAACACTCTTGAGGCTGACCCGGCCTACACCACAGCTTATTCGCCCATGCCAGCCACATTCCTTCCCCACTGGGCCGCCCTCCGCCCCTGGCCCATTTCCCGCCCCACAAGTAACCCCCCCATTGGCCCTTTTCAAACCTTAGCCGCCACCTGTACCTTCCTCCACGCGCCCGCTCCTACTCGCTCTCTCCCGATTGGATCGGGAGATCAGCCCGGCCGAGCCAACCCCGCAATCCCCCACCTGCGCTGGCGGCCCCCATGTTGCCATGGGACCTCCCTCCTCCCCCGCCGCTGCTTGGGACCTCATCCCTCTCCTCCTTCAAGCAGGCACCCCATGCATGATCGGGCCTCGGCCTCGCCCTCCCGTCATCCTCAAGCACTCCCCCAAGCGCGGGCCTCCTCCCGGCGGTCATCGACCTGCGCCACCTCATCGAAACCCGGTAGCAGAGAGCCTACGGCCTGCCACATTCTCAGCCATTAGCCCCCTCATCCCCGATTCTTGGCGCCACCTTTCCGGCGTGCCGCCCGTTCCCCAATCGGCGTGTTCCCGTCTCTGACCCCATTCCTCCTCTTGGGTCCGGCAGTGGCCAATCTCGACCGTCGCCCGGCGCTTCGGCATGGCAATGCCCTGCCACCTTCCCCGTTCCCTCTCCTTCCTCCCTGCCGGATCCAAATGGGCCCGGCAGCCACCGCATGGCCCTCACCCCCCTTCCTTCCCTCTAACCCCCATCTCCGTGGCGACATCTCCGGCGCCCCAGCGCTCGAACCTCTACGCCCCGATCCCTCGTTTTCCCCCCCACAGGCTGCCATTTATTTCTCGGCCCCAACCCCCACCCGTCGTCGCCCAGACCTAGCCTACGCCCAGGCTCGCCCGTGCCATCGTGTGTAGTGTCTCGGCAGCATTCCCGTGTACCGGCCGCGCCCGATTAAGCCAGTGTCGCCCGATCCCCGGCGCCCACAGGTGGACGCCCGATCCCCACAGATCGCGCCCGACGGTCGGGCATCGCCTCAACGCGCCATAGATGCCCGCACCCGCGCCCGTTAGGCCTCGGGCCAGCGACAGAGGCCCCCACCCCAAAAATGGACGTTTAATTAAGCAGTAAAACAAAATGAAAATGAATAAAGGTTATTAACTAATTAATTAATTAATTAATTAATTGAAGTAATTAATTAAACTAATTAATTACGAATTAATTAACCTAATCATTAATTAACTTAATTAAGTAATGCGCGTTAATTCGTCGATTAGAGTTGTAATTAGTCATTAGTGAATGACATGCAAGGGACCCACACAGCCGGGGTTGACTCGGATCAACCACTGTTGGTACAAATAACGTCGGCCATGACATCATCTTGATATCATAAATGCATTTTTCGAAATTAATTAAATAATTAATTAAAATTCCGCAAATTAATAAAATCTTTTTTTGTAAAATCATATCTTTTAATCCGTAATCCGGATTAAAATATTTCCAACATGAAAGTTGCTCGGAAGCGGCTAATGAGGCGAATCCGGATACTTGCGATCCAGTTCGGGCTCCACCACACGCCTCTAACCTATCGAACTCGCAAAACTTTCCTCTCTCTCGGTTCATCTGCTTGATTTGAACGTCACGGGCCAACCGGAAAACTTCCTCGATGTTTTCCCCTAACCGATAGCCCCTCTTACCCACGTTAAGGGCACGCCCTAGTATAAACTTCTTGGCATGTCATGCGCATCGTTATGCATACATTACCTTGTATTCATTGTTTCTTCCCCTCTTCTCTCCGTTAGAGCTACGACCGGGCCGACGCTGCAGGTCGGCCAGTTCGACTCACGGTGTTGGCGACCCTCTCTCTTGCCGTAGCAACCGTGCAAGCCCCCCCCCCTATGATCACGGATATCGCCTACTCTTTTCTACCCTTTGCTTGCGTTAGAGTAGCATAGCATGTTCTGTTTTTCGAGATACTCTATCTTCTTTGCATAGCTTTGTCCTTGTAACCAATTGTTACCTGCAATCCTATATGCTTAGTATAGGATGCTAGTACTTTCATCCGTGGCCCTACATTCTTGTCCGTCACCTTGCCGTGCTGCATACTGATCGGGCCGTGATCACTCGGGATGTGATCACGGGTATATACTGGGGATGTCTTATACATGATACATGTGAGACTAAAAGTCGGGTCCATTGATGCAGGAGCACCATGAAAGTGGATCTTGAAAGCGGCGGAGGCGAGCTTATTGGCGAGTTTAGAGACCGCCTAGGAGAGAGGTGGGCCTGGCCCCTGTTCGCTGCCTTCTCTAAGCCGCGGTTGCTTTAACAGCTAACGCAGGTCTTGGTATTTGATCTGGGTTGGCTACTGAGCTTATCTGCGACCACCATCTACGGGGAGTAGTTATGGGTATCCCTGGCGTCGTGGTATCGGTAGAAACGCTTGCCGAAGACGTCGGCGGCAGGAGGCAGGCCAGTAGCGCGGATTGGGTAGAACGCGCTGATGGGCTAAGTGCGCTCGGCACAGACATAGCGTGCAGTGTGCTTGCTCGAGGCGATGGGCCCCGGAACTTCCTGGCGCTTAGGTTTAGAACCTGCTGTGTTGGCCTCCTCTGTTGTGCCTAGGTGGGGCTGCGGCGTGTTGATCTTCCCGCGGCCGGGCATGACCCCAAAAGAAAGTATGTCCTGGCCAAATGGGGATCAAAGCGTCTTTGAGTAAGATGGTGCACCCTGCCAGTGAAGTTAATCTATTAGGATAGCCGTGATCTTTCGATAGCAGGGCGGCTTTTGGAGTTGTACCTTGAGCTTATGACAACCCAGCTAGAACCGGATACTTGATAAAACACACCCTTCCAAGTGCTGAGTCCTACAACGGTCGCTCTCTCTCGAGGGATATGAGGAGGGATGGCTTGGGTAGGATGTGCTATGTGATGTTACTTGGAGGACTTGGACTGCCCTCTTCTACTACATTGCCAAGAGCAGGTGACTGAAGCGTAGTCTTCGTTAAGACTAACTATCCCCTCTTATTACAGCATTCTCGCGATTCGGTCACCGATATGGCCTTTACACATATATCCATGCATATGTGAAGTGTAGCTCGCACTTGCTTGAGTACTTTGGATGAGTACTCCACGGTTGCCTTGTTCCCCTTTTCCCCTGACCTCTACTACGATTGCCTGACAGCAGGCCGATGGAGCCCGTGAGGCAGAGACGCCACCGTGCGTCAATGACTCCACTACTACTGCAGAGGTGCCTACCTACTACGTGCAGCCGGCGGCGGCGACCGGGGAGTAGCTAGGAGGATCCCGGAGGCGGGAGGCTGCTCCTCTTTCGATCTGTATCCCAGGTTGTGCTAGCCATCTTATGGCAACTTGTTTTAACTTATGTACGTACTCGAATATTGTTGCTTCCGGGCCGACTGCGTCTATGATCGAAAGCACTTGTATTCGAGCCCTCGAGGCCCCTGGCTTGTATTATGATGCTTGTATGACTTATTTTATTTGTAGAGTTGTGTTGTGATATCTTCCGGTGAGTCACGATCTTGATCGTACACATTTCTGCGTGCATGATTAGTGTACGATGAGTGAATCGAAGCGTAAACAAGTTAGTATCGTGAAATGCCCATTGCTGTAGGAATCCCCCTTCCACACTCCTTGGCGAAGTCGAGTCTAGACATTGCAAAACTTTTTACTAACTTGGTATGTGCCTTACGGGCCGCATAAGCCATCGGGTGAGTACTAGGATCTTTTACTCCTCGACCTTTTACTACGGGACTCTGAATTCTCTTTTACTCGGGTTAAGCGATTTTACTAACTATCACTAGGTTCCCGTGACCACATTCACCCCCAAAAGTTGGATACAGCCATAGTTGTTCTTGGAATTGTATTTGAACAATTTCCACACCGTCATTTGACTCCTTTGAAGCGCTCTTTGTTTCGAGATGGAACCCACGAGGCAGGGTCGTGCGCCACCTGGCTGACGACGGCCATTGGTGCCTCGGGATCACTGCGGTGCTAGCCGAGATGATGACCTATACTCGGGTTATCGTGCGGCACCACTGAGTACACCGTCTATGAAATTGTGGACTATAACCAGGGAGCAGTACATTCGCGCCATACGTCCACCTCTACTCTGGGAGTACGAGTCCACCTCTTGTCTTTACAATCGCACATGGTGTTGGAGTGACTATCGATATGGCAGTCCACGATGTCAAGAGCTTATGCTGCTCACGACTGCGTCTTCGTGCGCAGAGTATCCGAAGTTGGACACCTCCCCTTCAGGCACATTGCTATCAGCGTCGACATGTTGGTGAGGAGGTTACTACTGGCACTGCCTACACCATCTTTGTCACCGGAAGAGCCCGCTTCCACCATCCGGGAACTTTGTTACGCATCGCAAGTGATGGGCTGGATCAGCGAAAGCTAACCGGAAGCTCTTCGCCACGAGTTGTACATCACCCGTCCCGGCACCTCTACTGCGTGCTCGACGCTGATGCACCCCTTTGTCCTCGATCCCGAGAGCTGCGGCGTTCTGCGCGATCTACCCGGCTTCGGAGGACCGTGATGCCCCGGTGTCGGTTGGCGGGGCCGTGGTGAGGCTACTCTCCGCACTTGGCCCCCTTTCTCGCCACGACAGACCTGGATTGACAAAGGACTGTGAGTATCCGCGGCCCCAGTCAACAGCGTGGAGAGACTATCCATTGCCGCACTATTAGCTTTCAAAGGCTCTGACTACCTCCAGCTGATACTGCGTGGGACTGATGTAGACTTGCTTGTTAGTGTTAGATGTATTCATGCAGCGAGCACAATGTGCCGCCTATGATGTCTTAGCTATGTCTTGAACTCTGTGTACTTTTGAACTCCTATGCATGATCCCTTTTGTAAGATATGCCAACTACTATGTAGTTCCCATCATGCTTTGCTTTTCATTATGCATGTTTCATCATGAATGATTCTCTGTCTCTTGCTTAATTTCTCAAATCTTTGAACTACACTCATATATATACATAGCAGCTGATGGATTAGGCCAGCGGGAATTAATCGTGGTGCCAACTTCCCACCACCGCTTTGAAGGTACATGGCTGGTATGATCCAACGACTTCGAGGATGAATCGCCAGGTTCACTTGGAAAACATGATGGCTCAGTTCCACTAACCCAATATGAACCAAAGGTACCAAACACAACAACTACTTGAAGAGTTTCATAGCCTCAACCCAAGTGTGTACGCAGCTCAGCAATAACCCGACCCTTTGGATGTCGATGGTAGCTGCCAGTGACACATCACCTGTGAGATGGAGTCTCGGCCGATGTGGCCCTACCAGCTATGTCACCTTTGCTTCACTTCTTCTGAAAGGGACACAGCTCAATGGTGGGACAGCCCACCGAGGCGATACTCTACGCTAGCTGGAACAATCATCCACTGACCCAGACTTCCAAGCTGCCTTCCGTGCCCGCTTCATCCCCTCAAGGTCATGGGATCGGAAGAAGCGTGAGTTCCCATAACCTCACCCAAAGTGCAACAAGGCTGTTGAAGCTTATCCAGACGAGTTCTGGACTTGTCTCGCTATCTTTGAAGAGGATATTACTACTTGATGCCTTGAACGAGCATGTGAGAAGTTCCGAGTGGCGGTCTTCAAGCGAAGACGACATCAAGACTTCGCACTCCCTAGTGCTTACCGACTTTCTTGATTTAAGCCACCCTTGGTGAACAAAGCTATCAATGTCGAAACCGTCTGATACCGCGGGAATACCCCAGAGGCTCTAACGCAGGCGCTAACCGTGACACGGGAGCTCATCTTGAGACCCGTCCTCATGACGCGCAAGATATGGATTCCCCAACAGCATGTACCAGCCGAGATGCTTTACACTTCAAAAGCGGTAACTATGCTACACCTCAAATGCTCCCGCCTACAACTAAAGGTGCAGCCGAGCTTCCAGCTCCACCACCCCAAGCTCTGTTCCCACTCCCAATAATGAGCTTATGCTTCAAAGTGCGGACCAGCGAGACACTGTGCTAGAATGCAACCAATCCGGGCAGAATCAAGTGGCCCTTCCGGCGGTGGCCGTCGTAACACCCCGAAGCCGCAACAACGCTGGGCAAGTCTTATGGGCAAGCTCGGGCCAACCACGTTGATACGAGCGAAGCTCATGACCAGCACTGCTCTTGTGATGGGTACACTCCTGCGTAAATTCAGTGCACATCTGTTTTATTCGCGACATTCGTGAGCATCGCATTCATTCATGTCACGAAGACTTTGCATACAAACCTGACGTTAAGTGTGAAGAGATGAACTCTTCGGTAGTGGTAAAAACCCCATTGGGACAATGTCAAACCTCCATGGTTGGCGTCGGCGTCCCCGGGTGGAAATCGAGAGGGCTGGAATTCTATGCTCTCACTCCATTATCACGAAGGCGTCTAACATCGACCTCATATTGGGGATGGATTGGTTAGAAAGCGCTGTCACCGGCGTCGATCTGAACTTAACGCCACTAAGACCCAAATCCATTCTGCTACACCCTTCTGATGAAATAATGGTGACAATGCTCAAATGCAGTTCGGGGATTTTGTCGAGGCAAGGCTCTATGCCATTGAATGCATTGAACGCCGCACCCTCGAGGGAATTGAAAACATTCTGCCGTAGCCATTAGCGATTTCCAAGGCGTCTTTCTGAAGAACTTCGAGGATTCCCCTACTAGCTAGAGTCAGTCAATCGGTCGTCATCGACTTGAAACCGGCACCACTCCTATAGCCAAGCAGACCATACAAAGATGCCATGCCAGCGCGAACTCCTTGAGCTAAAGGGAGGAAATCGACAAATCTCTCCAAAGTGGCTTCATTACGCCCAGTTGCTAGCGCCTTGGGGAGCACCTTCTCTCTCTTTGTCAAGAAGAAGGATGGGACAAACCGATTGGTCCAAGACTACCGAATCCCTATAAATCAAACTACCATTCAGAATCAAGTATCCCTCTTCCTGGATCAATATGATCTGTATGATCAAGCTGGCTGGATTCCGTCGGTGTTCTCGAAACTCGACTTGAGGTTGGGTTACCACCGGATCCGTGTTCGTGAGGAGGATATCCCCAAGACCGCATTTGTGACTTAAGTTATGGTTCATCACGAGTACACCGTCATGTCTTTCGGCTAACAAAATGCTCCGACCACCTTCTCTCGGCCGATGAACTATATAGCTTCATGGATTACCTCGACAAGTTAAATGCGTGGGTTTTATCTGGATGATATCTGATCTATTCCAAGAATGAAGAAGAACATCTTGAACATCTTAGTCTTGTCTTTGCTGAAAAGCTCACGAGAGCATCAACTCTATGCCAAGTTCTCCAAAGTGTGAATTTTGGCTTCCCCGAAGTAACCTATCTTGGGCATGTCATCTCTAAGGATGGTATTGCCGGGTCAACCTGAATGAGTTCAGGCTATTCTCGATTGGACTCCTCCGAAGAGCGTTAAGCAAAGTCGAGAAGTTTTCGTCTCGGTCTACTTGACTATTGCCGTCGATTAAGTCTAGAACTTCTCCAAGATTGCCGAGCCTACGACTAACCTGCTGTTGCATAAGAGGCGTCAAATTCCAATGGTGAGATAAAGTGTAAGGGGAAAGTTTCCGGGCACTCAAAGACAAGTTGACTTCTGCGCCGATTGCTAGCTCCTCGATACTAAGAAGGACGCGTCATTTACTTATGCGGCAGCTTCTGCGTCAAGAGGTTTAGGCGGTGTCCTAATGCAAGAAGCGCAAAGTGGTTGCTTATGCCTCTCGACAATTGGCGCCCTCACGAAGAGAACTACCCAGTTCACGACCTCGAACTTCTTTGCTTTGTCATTCATCTTACAAGCGATGGCGACATTACCTTCTCGGTGTCGCTGCGTAGATCTTCCTTGACCACCAAAGTCCTGAAGTATCTGCTTACTCAGCCGGACCTGAACCTCCGTCGTGCCAAGAGATGGATGGAGACTATTGCAGACTTTGATTTGGGTATTTCCTATCGCCCGAGCAAGGCTAATGTAATGGTCGATGCCTTGAGCCCAAGTCTTCTTGTAACCACCTTGAGTTCACAAAGTTCAGCCCCCACTTGTTGAAGAATTGAAAAAGTCGAACCTCCATATTGTTCCTCGGGTGCACTCGCTCCCCCTCCTCGGGAGTTTCATAAGATGAATCTCCGTGTTGTTCCCCGTGGTTCCCTCTATACCACAGCTGTTGAACCCGATCTCGTGGGCACTATAAAGACAATGCAGGGATTTGACTGCGAGGTCTACAAGATCAAACAAGACCTCAAAGAAGAAATCCCTCATTCTTCACTATTCGGCGATGATGGCCTTGTACTTCAAAAGGCCGCCCTAGTGGTGCCGTGTAAGAAGGAAAACCTGAATATGACTCGTAAGGTTATGAAAGAAGCTCATGATACGCCTCTATGTATCCATCCTGGCAAGCACAAAGATGTATCAAGACATTCGTCGAGATTACGGTGGTCTAATATGAAGAGGACATTGCTCGCTATGTTTACGAGTGTGGCGCTTGTCGTCAGATCAAAGCGAGAACATCAAAGGCCTCTTTGGAACTCTGCAACCTATCTCTATTCCGAATGGAAATGGGACCATGTTGAAATGGACTTTAAATCCTTTAGATTTCCCAAATCGCCGAAAAGAGTAATGATGCAATTCTTGTCGTCATTGACCGACTCTCTAAAGTTGCACATTTTACGGCGGTCGAAAAGCGATCACTTTGCTAGCCGACTTGCAACGCTCTATATGTCCGTAATTGTTTCACTTCACGGTATTCACTTTGGTTATCGGTTAGGACCGTGGCGACTTATTCACTTCAAGATTACGGGCAAGCTTTCAAGAAGCTATGGGAACTCATTTATCTTCGATCTGCATTTCATCCGCGGTCCCAAGGGCAAGTTGAGCGTGTCGACCAAATTCTCGAAGACATGCTTGAGCTTGTGTCGCTTCCTTGACGAAAATGGGAGGAATCTCTCCCGTGTGCTGAATTCTCTTATAATAATAGCTATCAAGCTGAGTGCGAAGATGGCCCCCTTGAAGTGTTATATGGGCCGAAAGTGCGAACCCCTCTGAACTGGTCGAAGCGGGGGCGTCCACTCTTGGTCCGGATATTATCCAACATGCCGAAGAACAAGTCCGCATTATTGGCGAGAATCTCAAGAAGCTGCTCGATCGCGTCAAAAGTAATTATGACCCGTCATCACAAAGACATGGTCTATCAACTTTGGCGAAAAGGCCTATCTTCGCGTTACACCAATGAAGGGTGCTCACCGCTTGGGATCAAGGGCAAGTTAGCTCCTCGCCATATTGGCCCATTCACTATTCTCGAAAGGCGTGGAAAAGTGGCTTATCAAGCTGGAGCTTCCGTCGAACCTTTCTCGGAGTTCACGATGTGTTCCACGTGTCCCAACCAGCTGCTTCAAGGACCCAATCAGAAGCGATGGACCACGAAGTGCTCGAATTGCAACAGGACCTCTCCTATAAAGAGCATCCGGTCCGTATTCTCGACCAAGCTGAGCACGCCGCATTGCGTCGAAGGCGATCAAGTTCCTCAAAAGTCCGATGGTCGAATCACTCGAAGATGAAGCCACACAGGAGCGAGGATCGTCTTGAGATGAATATCCGCACTCTTTCCTTCTACCTCCTAAATCTCGGGACGAGATTTCTTGTAGTGGAGGAGATTTGCCAACACCGGATGATTGAGGGAACGATAATCACCCGGTTACATTAATTAACCTCTCGTTGAATTGAACCCGTCCTAAAGCAAGAATCAAAACAAGAACAAGCGATAAAAGTTTGAAAACAAATTCTAAAATGTTGGGCTGTTTAAAATAACTAACCTAATATTGGTGGGGTGCACTAATTTTTTATAAAATGCGAGCATTTTAAATAAACCAAAAACAGAAAAAGAAAAATAATAAAAGGAAAACAAAATAAAAGCGATGGGGGAAACACTACGGCCCGTCAAATTAGCCTCCCTCCCACTTGGCCCTCACCCGCCCGCCCATTCCCTTCCCCACCTCCCCACAGGCGGCCCATCGGCCCCGCCTAACCCCCCACCCAGGCTAACCCTAGCCGCCCACCCCACCTCCCCCACGCGCCCGGCTCCTCGCCCTCTCCCGATTGGATCGCGGAGATCCCCGACCGAGCCAACCCAGCCGTCCCCCACCTCGTGGCCCCCCCGCCGCCCCCACTTGGGACCTCCTCCTCCCCGTCGCCTGGAAGCCCCCTCATCCCCTCCGTAGCCCCCAAACGCGGGCACACCCGCCATGCAGGCTCGGCCTCGCCCTCCCGTCGCGGGGCAGCCTCCCGACCTCCTCCCGGACGGTCATCGTTAGCCCCTCATCGAGCCCGTTGCCGAGGCCTGCCCCCCATGAGGCTCTCCTCTCTCCCCCATTTCACCCCCGTCGGCGTCGGTTAGGCCCCAGTGCCTTGCGACCCCCGGCCTTCCTCTCCTCTTCCGGTCGGCCCACGCCAGTAGCCAAGCCAAGCCCGTCGCCCTCGGCCGCCAGTATACCATGCTGGCGCCCAGTTCCTCTCCTTCCTCTCCCCTGCCGGATCCAGCCCGGCCACTGTGGCTCCTCCCCTTCCTTCCCTCGACGGCGACATCTCGGCGCCCATGTGACGCTCCCGAACCCTCGCCCCGATCCCTCGTTTCCCCCCGCACGGCGTTCAATCTGGCCCAAGCCCCCACCTCGCTCGTCGCCTGACTCGGGCCTACGCTTCATGGCCGGGTAGGCCAGCCTTGTAGTGTCTCGGCCCGGCTGCCAGTAGCTCGGCAAGGCCGTGGTCCTCAGGCGCCCAGGCCGTCCTCGGGTCGCGCCTGATCCCCTGGATCGCGCCAGGCCGATCGGGGCTCAGCATAACGCCGCACCGCATGCTCAAGTTAGGCCTCAGACCCCCGACGAGGGCCCCACCCCCAAAAATGGACGTTTAATTAAAACAGAAATAAAAACAAAATGAAAATGAATAAAAGTTAATTAACTAACTAATTAATTAATTAATTAATTGAGTAATTAATTAAACTAATTAATTCTGAATTAATTAACCCTAATCATTAATTAACTTAATTAAGTAATGTTAATTAAATCTGATTAGGTTAATTAGTCATTAGTGAATGACATGCGGGACCCACAATCGGGGTTGACTCGATCAACCCCATTGGTGATAACGTCGGCATGACATCATGCTGATGTCATAAATGCATTTTCGAAATTAATTAAATAATTAATTAAAATTCCGTAAATTAATAAAATCTTTTTAAAAATCATATCTTTTTAATCCAGTAATCCGGATTAAAATATTTCCAACATGAAAGTTGCTCGAGATCTACGAGGCGAATCCGAGATCGCATTCCTGCTCGGTCCACCACACGCCTCTAACCTATCGAACCTGCAAACTTTCCTCTCCGGTTCATCCGTCTGGTCGACGGACGTCCTAACCTGAAAACTTCCGGATGTTTTCCCTAACGGTACCCTCTTACCCACGTTAGGGCACGCCTAAGTATCGCTTCTTGGCATGTCATGCATCGTTATGCATCTGCTACCTTGTATTCATTGTTTCTTCCCCCTCTTTCTCTCCCAGAACTACGAGACCGGCCAAATAACAATGCGGTGGCCGATTCGACCTACGGTGTGACGACCCCTCTCTCTTGCCAGAGCAACCAGGCAAGCCCCCTTGATCACGAGATATCGCCTACTCTTTTTCTACATCGCTTGCATTAGAGTAGCATAGCATGTTACTGTTTTCAGATACTCCTATCTTCTTTGCATAACTTTGTCCTTGTAACCATTTGTTACCTTACCGCAATCCTATATGCTTAGTATAGGATGCTAGTACTTTCATCTGTGGCCCTACATTCTTGTCCAAATCTGCCGTGCTATACTATCGGGCCGTGATCACTCGGGATGTGATCACGGGTATATCTTATACTTATACATGATACATGTGAGACTAAAGTCGGTCGATCGATGGAGCACCCGCAGTGGATCTTGAGGCGGGCGACAGGCGTGCTGAGACCGCCTAGGAGAGAGGTGGGCCTGTACTGCCCGAATTCGCTCTCTAGCGGTTACTTAACACGCTTAACGAGGTCTTTGGTATTTGATCTGGGTTGGCTCTGAGCTTATGTGACCGACCATCTACTGGGGAGTAGTTATGGGTATCCCGCGGTCGTGGTATCGGCCGAAGCACTTCAGACGTCGGCTGACGGAGCTGCCGGATTGGACTGGAACGCTGATGGGCTAGGTCTGCTTCGGCAGCGTCACATAGCGTGCGGTGTGCTCGAGGCGATGGGCCCAGACCCTAACGGCGCTTAGAGTTTAGACCGGCGTGTTGGCCTCTCTGTTGTGCCTAGGTGGGGCTGCGGCGTGTTGATCTTCCGCGCGGGCATGACCCAGAAAGTATGTCCTACCAAATGGGATCAAGCGTCTTTGGGTAAGATGGTGCACCCTGCAGGAAGTTAATCTATTCGGATAGCCGTGATCTTCGATGTAACAGGGCGACTTGGAGTTGTACCTTGAGCTTATGACAACTAGAAGCCTGATACTTGATAAAACACACCCTTCCAAGTGCCGGATACAACGGTGGTCGCTCTCTCTCGGGGATATGAGGAGGGATGGCCGGGTAGGATTATTGCTATGTGATGTTACTTGGAGGACTTCAGACTGCCCTCTTCTACTGTTGCAAGACAGTGACCCCGGAAGCGTAGTCTTCGTTAAGACTAGCTATCCCCTCTTATTACGGCATTCTGCGATTCGGTCCAGCGATATGGCCCTTTACACATATATCCATGCATATGTAGTGTAGCTCGCTTGCTTGCGAGTACTTTGGATGAGTACTCACGGTTGCCTTGTTCCCCTTTTCCCCTACCTCTACTCGATTGTTGCAACTGCAGACGATGGAGCCCGGGGCGAGACGTCACCGTCGATGACGACTACTACTGCGGAGGTGCCTACTACTACGTGCAGCCCGTGGCGACCGAGAGTAGCTAGGAGGATCCCGAGCGGGAGGACTGCTCCTCTTCGATCTGTATCGGTTTGTGCTAGCCATCTTATGGCAACTTGTTTAACTTATGTACGTACTCGAGATATTGTTGCTTCCACGACTCGTCTATGATCGAGCACTTGTATTCGAGCCCTCGAGGCCTGGCTTGTATTATGATGCTTGTATGACTTATTTTATTTGTAGAGTTGTGTTGTGATATCTTCCCGTGAGTCCCTGATCTTGATCGTACACATTTGCGTGCATGATTAGTGTACGATTGAATCGGGGGCGTCACATTACCCCTGGAGGGGGACATGTTAAATAGTCCCATCCCTTGCTTACCGCACTATTTGTATCGCTCTGCTTTCATTGCAGTAACTTTTGAATAAACAATACATAACCGCTTATTATTGCATTCCCTTTTTCCATATATGTTCATCTATGACATGTTGCACCCGTACACTTTAGTACGGCCAATACACCAGGGCTTAAGTACCCTGAGAATGGTGTGATAAGTCCAACACTTTCACAAGTCGGCACCCGAACTTATAGCATTATATGCATCGGCTCGAATCATGTCTTGGGTCAATAGTTGGGTTTGCCGGATCCCATGTTTTGGTACCTTCGTTCCGTTATATCGGCTAAGGTAGCACCGGAGAACCAACTGCGATTGTGCCCGGTTGAGCTGGGTTGAGCACCTCGGTGGAGAAAGCTAAAACTGACCGTCATGATAAAGGCGAGAGCTGGTCGCTGTCTCGAGAGGTTTTTCGGGTCCCTAAAGACTTATGCCGCTTAGGCGAGGAGCCCGGCATTGTCCGGCCAAAGGCGTGGATAGCGCCCGAACTTCGGTCTTCCGAATACTAGCTTCGCCCGAAATTTAAAATTATAGAATTCTATGGCTAAGTAGAGTGTTCAAGCACTATAAGTCCGGTTGCACAGTTCGCTGCGTTGGCGCCTCCTCGTAGGACCCAAGAATGGGAACAAGAGCGCTCAAGTTTATCCCGAACACCCAAAGACTGCGTGGCATGAAATTTGAAGCCAACGACTTGCCATCTCTCGATTTGATAAGCGGCCGCCTGTAAGGTAATATTTTAAATTCAAGCGTTGCTTAGCGCATATGAACAAGTTTTCAGTGTACAGGATAACAAATGCGAGTCTATTCAAAAATTACATCTTTGGAGCATTCACCGCTATCGGTGGGCACCCTCGAAACGCCCTCATAATACATTTCTGGCTTGCGATGCTCCTTGCCCATTTGGTGGTCCGTCCTTCACAAGCTTCTCACCATCCAGCTTGCCCCAGAGGTGCACCTTAAGCGGGCAAGGGCCCTCTGAGCACCTTCTTCAATACAGACGGAGCACTTGATGACTTGATCCACGGACAAGCGTCCACCAAAGCGGCCGCACTAGCACGGTAGCTCCCGGGCATGGCCTCATTTGGCCTGGCCGAGCTATAAGGCCCTTCATGGCCTGTTCGGCGACCTTGTGGAGCTCGACCAATTGCTTCAGCTTGGTCGCTCAAGGGCACGGATGTTCGGCCTCAAAGATACCGAGACCAAAACACCTTCTCTCTCGCCGAGCTCCCCTCTTCGCTCGGTAGAAAGCGGCGACATCGGATACAACTGCAGGCAGGTCTGCGAAGGCTCCCTGGAGAGCTCCGGATTCGGGTAAGTAATAGATAATTGACTTTTACATTCTTGCTTTGCATAAAGAATGCCTTACCACCGCTATCTTCTTCATCGCCTCAATTTCTGGAGGGCTTTTTGGGCTTGGCCTTAGCGGCTTTGGCACTCTCAAGAGCCGAGGCAAGCTCGGACTCTCGGGTCTTCGAGTCACGCTCAAACCCTCGTGTTTTTTCACGAGAACACGGAGCTCTTGCTGTACCTCCGCCAGCTGCGCCTCCCCCTTCTCTCGCTCCGTGCGCTCCGCGGTCGCTTTGTTTTCGGTCGCGGTCACCGCTTCCTTTAGGGCCGCCACCTCGTTCATGGCCCCTACAATACCCATGTTATTCCTGTCCTTTTTGCAACCAACTCCTTTCTATAAGGTATTACTTTAATAAGGTATTACTTACCTTCCTTGTCCTCGAGCTGCTTCTTGGCTTGGCCGAGCTCGCTCTCGGACCGCTCGAGGCTCTCCTTTAATACATTGATCTCCGCAGTCAGTGCGGCAGAGGTCTGCAGGGCAGCCTGCATTCCCATATTGACATAATTATGTAAGACTCCTGCGTATATCTTTTTAGATCCTTAGTCCGGCTTTTCTCTCCGAACACCGAACTAAGCATCAGGGGCTACTGTCTATGCGGTAATCTTCGTGCATATATAGAAAACTTACCTCAAAGCCTGTTAGAAGGCTGTTGTAGGCTTCAGTCAGCCCGCTCTTGGCGGACTGCACTTTCTGGATCACCGCACTCATAACAGTGCGGTGCTCCTCCCCGATGGAGGCGCTGCAGTAAGCTGTCCGGTGCCTCCGGTTGGATGAAGGACACCCGCGTCTTACCCTTCTTACGAAGGGGCTGCTTGCCGGACTTCGGAACCGCTGAAGGTTCCGGTATGGAGTCCGGACAAGGGTCGGGCTTAGAGCCTGAGGGGTCTTGCTCCTCGCGCACCGGAGTCCGGAGGCTGCCTTGTGGCGCCTCTGCGCCACCTCCTCTTGACCAGGCCCCCTTGGGGCCCCACCGCGCTGCGGTAAATCGTCGGCGCGAGGCGCAGGAGGGCAGGCGGCCGGAAGAGAAGTGCTCTCCACTTCGACGCATTGGGGACCCGCTTGACGAGCGGCAAGCTCATTTGGGCGGGCTGCATGATTGTTCGGCATTAGAGAACACTATGCAAGAAATAAAAAACCATGGGTATCCTGGACACTTATGATCTCGCTTAGGGCTTGGCCTCGAGGGCCACTCCTCCGCCGTCAGAGGGCGTTGGTGGAGACGTCCCGAGGAAGGGTTCTTCCTTCTTGGACCCTCCGGCCTCCCGATCGGGCGGCCTTCCTTTTCTTCCTTCTTCCCGGCGGGAGAGGCTTTTTCCTCCTCCTCATGAGAGGATTACATTTGAAATCGACAAGACTGTGCCGAGCTCCTTCGAAGTTCCCGTGGCCTTCTTCTTGGCCTTCTTCTCCGACACCACGTGAGGTGCCGGGAACCAAGAGCTCCCTGGCTGCCGGAAGCGTCCATTGGTCTTCTCGGCAAAGGAGTCGGACAGGTTAATCTATCCGGACGTCTTTCAGCCAGTCCTGTCAAAGGATAGGGAGTTTTAGATCCCGCATAGAGTCGAACTATAAAAAAAGAGTCCAATAAAGGGCAAAATAACTTACCTCGCTGGCTTGACGCGGCGGAATCCGCGATCTTGATGGCGGATGCGGGAGCTTCGGGCGCTTATGGGACCACCTTGCGTGCATCTTAAATGCGTAGTGTCGAAGAGCGGATCAGAGTCGATCTTTGTCAGGCCGGATCGAACTCCCACAAATTGAAGGCCTGTTTGGCATGGGAGAATCCGGCGGATGAGCATAACTGGACTATGTTGACAAGCTTGAGGTTCTTGTCCACCGGGTTTCTGGACACAGGTTTGGAGTCGCCCAGCTCTTCCGAATCACCCACGTCGGTCCCGTCTCTTTCCATGATGTGAGCCGGTGGGGAGCCAGATCTGAATTGGGGCCGCCGCCCATTTGAGTCGCGGCTCGGTGATGTAGAACCACCCGATTGCCACCCCTTTATGGTCTCCACGAAGCGAGCCCTCAAGCCATGTGACGTTGGGCATCCTGCCCGCCATGGCGCCTCCGCCTCCGGCTTGTCGGCCGCCCACTATCTTCGCTTGACGCTAAAGGTCTTCAAACCATAAGCGAAGTGGGGCTGGATGCGCAGGAAGGCCTCACACGATGATAAACGCGTCGAGATATTGAGGATGAAGTTTGGGGCGGATCATGGAAATCCAGGCCGTAGTAGAACATGAGCCCCGGACAAATGGGTGAAGTGGAAAACCTAGTCCGCGGAGGAAGTGGGTGAGGAACACCACCCTCTCATGGGGCCTGGGGGTGGGTATGAGCTGCCCCTTGGTGGGGAGCCGACACGCGATGTCGCCGGACAAGTATCCGGCCTCCCGCAGCCTTGTGATGTGCCCCTCCGTGACGGAGGAGGCCATCCACTTGCCTCCCGCTCCGGACATGGCTGGAGAAGGTTGAGGAGAGATGTGCGGACTTGGGTGCTGGAGCTTGAGTGCGCGGAAATGGATGAGCAAAGGAGGAAGAAGGCGTAGGTGAAAAGGTGGATCCTTATCCCCTTATATGGACGGACGCAACTCAAAGACCCCCACCGGCTGGTAAAACTCTCTTATCTTCCAAGCGCCGTAATCAATGGCGCGGTTGGGTTACCCACGTCCGTATTGATGAGAATCACGGAATAAGGGGACACGATCTCTGCTTTGACAAGACGTGCAGTTAAGGAAACCGCCTCGCTAAACGCTACCGAGGCGGTACAAGAAAAACGATTCGAACGAAGACTTGGTTGTGGCGTGATGGCCTGCCTGCCCGGAATACGTCTGACCAGATTGATTTTGTGTGAATATTATTCTCTCTACGGTGTTATGTGGAAATTATTTTGCGAGAGCGGACACCGTCCTTGTGTTCAAAATCTTCTATGAAGTATTCGGAGGAGGAACCCGCCTTGCAATGCCGAAGACAATATGCGCACGGACTCGTCATCATTGAAGCATGGTTCGGGGCTACCGAGGGAGTCTGGACTAGGGGTGTCCGGATAGCGAACTATCATCTTTGGCGGACTCTGGACTATGAAGATACAAGATTGAAGACTTCGTCCCGTGTCCGGATGGGACTTTCCTTGGCGTGGAAGGCAAGCTTGGCGATACGGATATGTAGATCTCCTACCGATGTAACCGACTCTGTGTAACCCTAACCCTATCCGGTGTCTACATAAACCGGAGGGTTTTATTCCGTAGGACGAACAACAATCATACCATAGGCTAGCTTCTAAGGTTTAGCCTCTCTGATCTCGTGGTAGATCTACTCTTGTACTACCCATATCATCAATATTAATCAAGCAGGAGTAGGGTTTTACCTCCATCGAGAGGGCCCGAACCTGGGTAAAAACATCGTGTCCGTTGTCTCCTGTTACCATCCACCTAGACGCACAGTTCGGGACCCCCTACCCGAGATCCGCCGATTTTGACACCGACAGCCACCGTAATCTCCTCACGCCCTCGCACAATGCAAGATGTCGTGATTCCACTAAGGGACCCTTGACGGTGGTCACCGAACCCGTACAAATGGCAACCCTTGGGGGCGGTCACCGGTACCCGTCAAATTGCTCGGGGCGATCTCCACAACCTAATTGGAGACCCCGACGCTTGCCCGGAGCTTTACACCACAATGGTTGAGCTCCGAACACCACCAACCGTCTAGGGCGCCCAAGCACCCAAGAGGAACAAGCTCAAGGGCACCAAGCACCCAAGAGTAATAAGCTTCTCAACTTGTAACTTCCACCTATCACGTAAAGAACTCAAACCGATGCACCAAATGCAATGGCAAGGGCACACGGGGTGCCCAAGTCCTTCTCTCTCAAATCCCACCGAAGCAACTAATGCTAGGTAAGAAAATGAGAGGAAGAACAAGAAGGAGAACACCAAGAACTCCAAGATCTAGATCCAAGGGGTTCCCCTCACATAGAGGAGAAAGTGATTGGTGGAAATGTGGATCTAGATCTCCTCTCTCTTTTCCCTCAAAAACTAGCAAGAATCCATGGAGGGATTGAGAGTTAGCAAGCTCAAGAAGGTCAACAATGGGGGAAGAACACGAGCTCAAATGATAAGGTTCATTGGAGAAGAAGACCCCTTTATAGGACCTCCCGAATCCAAGCTGTTATGTGTGCTCAAACAGTGCACAAGCGGTACTACCGCTTGGAGGAGCGGTGCTACCGCTTAGCACGGTCAAAACAGCTCAAAGAGAGAGAAAACACGAGTTTTTGGTCCCGAGCGGAAGTAGCCACGGAAGTAGCCGCAGTAGTACTGCTCCAAGCGGTAGTACCGCTCCCAAGAGCGGTAGTAAAAAATTACTTCCGCGGTAGTACCGCTGCAGCCTTTTCAGAACACCAAAACTGACACAACTTCTGCAAATGGACTCCGAATTCAACGAAACCAAGTTTGTTGGAAAGCTAGCGACAAGGGCTAACACAATATTGATAGAAAAATCAATAATAAGCAAATGAGAAAAGGCCCAAAATAAAATGGTGAGAACCCTTCCTCGGATAAGACCGGTAAAACCTCCAACACCGAAAACATCATAGAAGACGCATGCAAATTCCGTTTTCGATGAACTCAAGCTTGTCATCTAGATGACCATAAGCTCCAAGACTCACAAAGATAACCAAACAACAACCAAGAAACATGATGCAAGGATGCAATGGTTTGAGCTCTTGACGAACGATACGATCAAGCTACTCACTTGAGAGCCCCCTTGATAGTACGGCAATCGATCCTATAACCCGGTCTCCCAACTACCACCATGAGACCGGTAAAATAGAAAACCTATCAAGGGCAAACCTTTGCCTTGCACATGATCCACTTGAGCTAGATGATGACAATCTTGTCCTCCTCAAGATGGACCACCTTTCTTGATTGCGTTGGGTCGATGGAGACTAGATGATTGCTCCCCATACTCCACTATGGGTGAGCCACTCTTGACACATCTTCACAAGTCCATTGACACCGCAATGGATGGCAATCTTCAAGCACTTGATCTATTCGTGATGCTCCACTTGAACTTGCACACGGCAATCTTGATGACGATCACCACTTGATGTCATCATCTCCATAGGTTGAGTGATATCTTCCTCTTGACGCAAGCCCATGAACACGCATCTAACCCCACATAGAACTCTCACATAGACCATGGGTTAGTACACAAAGCACAATGGACAATGCTTACCATGCCATGGGATCACTTGATTCCTCCTCGGTACATCTTCATGCTTTGTGAGTTGATCAACTTGATTCACTCTTGAATTATTATTGATCAACCTTGAATATTTCCAACTCTCTTCATTTGGATGATGTCTTGAAGGTAAACATGAATGATCACACAATCTTCTTCTTCAAGACATGCTTGCAATAAGCTCAACTCTCACATGACCAATCTTTGGATAATTCCTTAATAGCACCTTGGTCAACACAAACTCTCCCTTGAAACCAACACATGTACTCCAAGAAAAGCCTATGGACAAAACCTTCAAATATAACTCAAGGCAACCATTAGTCCATAGAGATTGTCATCAATTACCAAAACCAAACATGGGGGCACCGCATGTTCTTTCATCTGTCATGATTTTTTGTCATAGAAGTAGGAGCCCGCCACATCTATGATGATACCGGGTTTTGTCACAATTATCGTCATAGAAGTGTCATATGTATGACAGAAAAAAATTTCGTTCGGCCCAAAATGTCACGGATGTGTCTTTTTTTGTAGTGGAGTAGTTCACCCTCGAGGCAGAGGGTATGTACCAGTAGCTATGTGTTTGATCTCTCTCTCTCTCTCTCTCTCTCTCTCTCTCTCTCTCTCTCTCTCTCTCGTGTTCTTGATATGGCTACTCTCTTGTAATGGATTGAGTTTTCACTTTGAAGTTATCTTATCGGATTGAGTCTTTAAGGATTTGAGAACACTTGATGTATGTCTTGCATGTGCTTATCTGTGGTGACAATGGGATATTCACGTGATCTACTTGATGTATGTTTTGGTGATCAACTTGCGGGTTCAGTGACCTTGTGAACTTATGCATAGGGGTTTGCACACGTTTTTCGCCTTGACTCTCCTGGGTAGAAACTTTGGGGCACTCTTTGAAGTTCTTTGTGTTGGTTGAATAGATGAATCTGAGATTGTGTGATGCATATCGTATAATCATACCCACGGATACTTGAGGTGACATTGGAGTATCTAGGTGACATTAGGGTTTTGGTTGATTTGTATCTTAAGGTGTTATTCTAGTACGAACTCTATGATAGATCGAACGGAAAGAATAGCTTCGTGTTATTTTTACTACAAACTCTTGAATAGATCGATCAGAAAGGATAACTTTGAGGTGGTTTCGCATCCTACAATAATCTCTTCGCTTGTTCTCCGCTATTAGTGACTTTGGAGTGACTCTTTGTTGCATGTTGAGGGATAGTTATATGATCCAATTATGTTATTATTGTTGAGAGAACTTGCACTATTGAAAGTATCAACCCTAGGCCTTGTTTCCTAGCATTGCAATACCGTTTATGCTCACTTTTATCGCTTGCTACCTTGCTGTTTTTATATTTTCAGATTACAAATACTCATATCTATCATCCATATTGCACTTGTATCACCATCTCTTCGTCAACTAGTGCACCTATACAATTTACCATTGTATTGGGTGTGTTGGGGACACAAGAGACTCTTTGTTGTTTGAGGGTTGCTTGAGAGAGACCATCTTCATCCCACGCCTCCCACGGATTGATAAACCTTAGGTCATCCACGTGAGGGAAATTTGCTACTGTTCTACAAACCTCTTCACTTGGAGGCCCAACAACGTCTACAAGAAGAAGGTTGTGTAGTAGACATCATTAGTGACAGCAGGGGGCAAAGAGGAAGGCACGTCCTCGAATGAAAATAATGCCTCTTTGCACACAAAAGCATAGCAAACAGATTTGCTAAAATCTAGATCATCAATATCGATTTGGTGGCAAGTAAACATGCACTTTTCAATTTAATTTCAGAAGCAACACTAGATGGTTTATTATTAGGCTTCATTTGTTGCTCAAATTCTTTTGCCACAATCTGATTTTCACTCTTATTTTCTCTCCTGCTTGCTTTATTAGCTCTATTAATATCATCTTTCAAAATGGAATCATGAGTCATAGGAAGCAAAGTAATATTTTTATCCTTATGAACAAGAGTATACTGATTGTTTGTACCATGGTGTACAGAATTTTTATCAAATTGCCATGGTCTACCAAGTAATAAGGAACATGCTTGCATAGGTACCACATCACAATCAACATAATCAACATATGTAGAGATACTAAAATGCACACCTAATGACAAGACGTGTTACCTTAACCTTGCCGCCGTTGTTGAACCATTGGATGTAGTAAGGATGTGGATGTGGTGTTGTGGTGAGAGATAGCTTCTCCACCATATCCATGCTAGCCAAGTTGTTGCAGCTCCCTCCATCTATGATGACGCGAATAGAACGTTCCTTCACAACTCCCTTTGTATGGAACAAATTATGCCTCTAATTTTGCTTAGCTTGTGTAACCTGCACACCCAAAACACGTTGAGCAACCAAACATTCATACCGCCAAAGATCGCCGTGAGCCATGTATTGCGCCTCATGATCGTAATCATCTCCACCGTGTTCTTCATGTGTACTAAGAGCCAAAGTCTCCTCATCATAGTCACTAAGCGGACTCATACCCACCATCCTCGTAGCAATCATCACATCACGAGATTTGCATTCTCGTGATAATGACCTCTTCCCTTACAACGACGACAAAATAATATCACTTGTGTGCCCTGTTGATGCCATGGAAGAAGAAGAGCTATGTGCAGGCCCGGCAGGTGTGCTCTTGGCAGATAGTGGTGGTTGTTCCTACTTTCTTGTATCACGGTTGGAGGTGGCACCTGATGGAGGTGATGGTGCAGTGGAAGTAGAGGATGCACGTGGTGTCCATGATGAAGGTCGACCTGCAGAAAAGTCAATTTGCGCCAATGCCTGTCGATCCTGCACTCCATGTTCAGCTTTACAAGCAAGATGGAATAAACGAGTGATATTATTATACTCCTTATACTCTAGAATAGTCTGAATCTCTCTATTTAATCCACCCATAAAACATGCAAGCATAGCTTCATTATCCTCAACAATACCACATCTAATCATGCCGCTTGTAATTCCTGATAATATTCCTCTACGTAATTTTTTTCCTTGCCTTAAACGCTGCATTTTTTTAAGTAATTCACGTTGATGGTATGGTGGAACCCAACGAGTACGCGTAGCAGTTTTCAAAGCAGCCCAAGTAGTTGGAATATTATTCAGATATAATCTACGATGTTCAGACCACCACACACAAGCAACACTAGTGAAAGCACAAAGTGCAAGAAGAACACGCCTCTCCTCGGGATATTCTAAACATGTAAAACGTTGTTCGGTTTCTAACTCCCAAGTAAGATATATATCATGAACATATCTACCCTCAAATGGTGGAATATTCAATTTCAGTTTAGGAAGATGGTCATGATCTCATACCTGAGCTAGTAATGCAGCCCTACCATTGTGATTATTTGCATGTGGACGATCGGGTGCTGGTGGTTGCACGTAGTTCTGATTTTGATCAACTTCATCCTCGTAATCTCCCCGCATAATCATCCTCCTCCTCATCGCCAGCAGGAGCCACGTAGTATCAATAGCAGCACCAATAGTTTGGCTAGGCTCAAGAGGGACACGGCTCGCTTCGGCGGAGGGCTGTTTCGCGGCGTGGAGGTAGTCATTGTTTTTTGTGGCGTAGAGTGCGGCAAAAGTGCAAATGGTGGTGGTTGTGGAAGACGCGCAAGCACTTCATTAAATTTGTTATCGAGCTTTGTTTCAACGCCTTCTCAAAGCCGCTATCTTATCCATGGCCTCTTCAAAATTGTTCAGCACATCTTGCACCTGTTCAGTCATCATTTGCTAAAATTTATCATGCAACTCCTTATTCGTCATGTTCTCCTAGTCAGTATCATCGCCTTGTGATCCTGCCATGGTTAGCAGCAATAGAAACACATAAATATGATCCTACAGACTACTAGAAAATGGTGGTGGTGGGGCGTCACAAATCCGTCAAGCAAATCTCAAATTCTTACCAGTTCTTACCAAGTAGCAGGTGGTGATTGGCAACCGTTGTAGTCAAAACTCTCAAAGCTTGGATAGAGCGATTACCAGGGAGAGTCAAACGCATGACGTAGATGTATGTGGAGCTGGGAAGGCTTATAATATGGTAGCAAAAAGGGTTAGCAATAATCAATTCAGATATGCAAAGTTGAATAAATGCTCAATGATAACCCACAAGTATAGGGGATCGCAACATTTTTCGAGGGTAGAGTATTCAACCCAAATTTATTTATTCGACATAAGGGGAGCCAAAGAATATTCTCAAGTATTAGCAGTTGAGTTGTCAATTCAACCACACCTAGATAACTTAGTATCTGCAGCAAAGTATTTAGTAGCAAATTAGTATGATAGTAGTGGTAACGGTAACAAAAGTAACGGTAGCAAAAGTAATATTTTTGGTGTTTTGTAATGATTGTAACAGTAGCAACGGAAAACTAAATAAGTGAAGAACAATATGTGAAAAGCTCGTAGGCATTGGATCGGTGATGGAGAATTATGCCGGATGCGGTTCATCATGTAATACTATAACATAGGGGACATGTAACTAGCTCCAATTCATCAATGTAATGTAGGCATGTATTCCGAATATAATCATACGTTCTTATGGAAAAGAACTTGCATGACATCTTTTGTCCTACCCTCCCGTGGCAGCGGGGTCCTAGCGGAAACTACGGGATATTAAGGCCTCCGTTTAATAGAGTACCGAAACAAAGCATTAGCACATAGTGAATCCATGAACTCCTCAAACTATGGTCATCACCGGGAGTGGTCCAGATTATTGTCACTTGTGGGTTTGCGGATCATAACACATAGTAGGTGACTATAGACTTGCAAGATAGGATCAAGAACTCACATATATTCATGAAAACATAATAGGTTCAGATCTGAAATCATGGCACTCGGGCCCTAGTGACAAGCATTAAGCATAGCAAAGTCATAGCAACATCAATCTCGTAACATAGTGGATACTAGGGTCAAACCCTAAGAAAACTAACTCGATTACATGATAGATCTCATCCAACCCATCACCGCCCAAAGAAGCCTATGATGGGATTACTCACACACGGCGGTGAGCATCATGAAATTGGTGATGGAGGATGGTTGATGATGACGATGGCGACGTAATCCTCTCCGGAGCCCCGAACGGACTCCAGATCAGCCCTCACGAGAGGTTTTAGGGCATGGCGGTGGCTCCGTGTCGTGAAACGCGATGAATTCTTCTCTCTGATTTTTTTCTCCCCGAAAGCAAATATATAGAGTTGGAGTTGAGGTCGCAGGAGCTCCAGGGGGCCCACGAGGTAGGGGCGTGCCCTAGGGGGGAGGGCACGCCCCCCTAGGGGGGAGGGCACGCCCCCCACCCTCGTGGCTAGGTGTGGGCCCCCTGGTCTTCATCTTTTGCAAGGATTTTTTATTATTTCCAAATAGACGTTCCGTGGAGTTTTAGGTCATTCCGAGAACTTTTGTTTCTGCACATAAATAACACCATGGAAAGTCTGCCAAAACAAATGGCCACCGGGTTAGTTCCATTCAAATCATTCAAGTTAGAGTCCAAAACAAGGGCAAAAGTGTTTGGAAAAGTAAATACAACGGAGACGTATCAACTCCCCCAAGCTTAAACCTTTGCTTGTCCTCAAGCAATTCAGTTGACAAACTGAAAGTGATAAAGAAAAACTTTTACAAACTCTGTTTGCTCTTGTTGTTGTAAATATGTAAAGCCAGCATTCAAGTTTTCGGCAAAGATTATGACTAACCACATTTGCAATAACTCTCAGGTCTCATGTTTACTCATATCAATGGCATAATCAACTAGCGAGCCATAATAATAAATCTCGGATGACAACACTTTCTCAAAACAATCATAATATGGTATAACAAGATGGTATCTCCCTAGCCCTTTCTCGAGACCAAGAAACATAAAATGCAGAGCACCTTTAAAGATTAAGGACTGACTAGACATTGTAATTCATGGTAAAAGAGATCCAATCATAGTCATACCCAATATAAATTAATAGTAATGAATACAAAAAATTGCTGCACTCTCTAGCTAGTGCTTTTTAATTAGAGGGTGATGACTCAACATAAAAGTAAATAGATAGGCCCTTCGCAGAGGGAAGCAGGGATTTGTAGAGGTGCCCGAGCTCGGTTTTGAAATAGAGATAAATAATATTTTGAGCGCATACTTTCATTGTCAACATAACAACCAAGAGATGGCGATATCTTCCATGCTACACACACTATAGGCGGTTCCCAAACAGAATGGTAAAGTTTATACTCCCCCTCCACCAACAAACATCAATCCATGACTTGCTCGAAACAACGAGTGTCTCCAACTAGCAACAATCCCAGGGGGAGTTTTGTTTGCAATTACTTTGATTTAGTTTGCATAAAGCATGGGACTGGGCATCCCGGTGACCAGCCATTTTCTCGTGATCGAGGAGCGTAGTCCACTCCTCTTGAGAATAACCCGCCTAACATGGAAGATAAGGGCAGCCCTAGTTGATACATGAGCTATTCGAGCATACAAAAATGTAATGTTTATTTGAAGGTTTAGAGTTTGGCACATACAAATTTACTTTGGAACGGGTGTAGATACCGCATATAGGAAGGTATAGTGGACTCATATGGAATAACTTTGGGGTTTATGATTGGATGCACAAGCAGTATTCCCGCTTAGTACAAGTGAAGGCTAGCAAAAGACCGGGAAGCGACCAACTAGAGAGCGACAATACCATGAACGTGCATTAAAATTAATAAACGTTGGATGCAAGCATGAGTAGGATATAATCCACCATGAACATAAATATCATGAAGGCTATGTTGATTTTGTTTCAACTACATGTGTGAACATGTGCCAAGTCAAGTCAATTAAATCATTCAAAGGAGGATACCACCCCACTATACCACATCACAACCATTTTAATAGCATGTTGGCACGCAAGGTAAACCATTATAACTCATAGCTAATCGAGCATGGCTCGAGCAACTATGATCTCTAATTGTCATTGCAAACATGTTTATTCATAATAAGCTGAATCAAGAACGATGAACTCATCATATTACAAAAACAAGAGAGGTCGAGTTCATACCAGCGTTTCTCATCTCAGTCAGTCCATCATATATCGTCATAATTGCCTTTCACTTGCACGACCGAACGATGTGAATAATAATATGAGTGCACGTGCATTGGACTAAGCTGGAATCTGCGAGCATTCAATAAACAGGAGAAGACAAGGCAATATGAGCTCTTGGTTAAATCAACAATAATGCATATAAGAGCCACTTCAACAATTTAATCATGGTCTTCTCCTATCGACCCCAAAGAAAAGAAAAGAAATAAAAGCTATTTACATGGGAAAGCTCCCAACAAGCAAAAGAAGAACGGGAAATATTTTTGGGTTTTCTTTTTAATTATTACTACTACAGCAAGAAATGTAAACTAACTAAAAGCTACACTAATTTTTTTTGGTTTTTCTTAAAGTTTATGAAACACACAAGAAGAAAGCAAGAAAAAGAAAATAAACTAGCATGGATATTACAGTGAAAGAGTATGAGCACCGACATCTAGCAATGAGTGTGTGAACATAAATGTAATGTCGGTGGGAAATACGTACTCCCCCAAGCTTAGGCTTTTGGCCCAAGTTGGTTCATTGCCACAAATGGCCTGGTGGATATCCATAGTTGTAGCCGGGGTCGTACTGAGACGAAGAGGACTCCGACTACCACTGGCTAGCAGTCATCTTCGGATCCCAAAAGTAATCAGACTGTCGTGGAGGCTCAAATTGTGGTTCCGGCTCCGGGGCTGGTGTAGGGTTCCGGTAGGCTTGACTGGCCGCCCACGGAACGAGATACGGATCTTCAGATAAATTAAACAAGGAAGGAGCAAGCAAGGTAATAGTCTCAGGGTGATGTTTATCAAAGAACAATTTGTATTTAAGCTCCCCTTCCTTATTCTTAACAATAAAATCATGCGCTAACATACTCTTATAATCTAAATAAGCATTGGGCAACAATTTTTCCTCTTTCTCATAGAGCCTAATAGGTATGTTATAATGTGCAGCAAGGCGTGAAGCATAAATACCTCCAATGATGGGACCCTTAGTACGGTACAGACTTAATCATTTAGCAATAATACCGCCCATACTAACAGTGTTATCGGAATATAAACCATGGAGCAAAATGATAATATCAGGAACACTAAGGTTTCCATAGTTTTCGCGACCAATCAAGCAATGACTAGCAAATATGGCAAAGTAGCGTAAAATAGGAAAATTATGCTAGTGATTCTTGCATCGGAAACCTTCCTGGTTTCCCCCATAGTAATGGTGTCAATAAACCCGTCCACATCTTTGCGATGTGGTTCATCTAAGGTACCCTCGAAGGGTATTTTGCAAACCTTGCAAAAGTCATCTAGTGGCATCTTCTTAACAATATCATATAACTGAAACTCTACTGAAGGAGGTGATTCTTAGGAAAATAGTAGAAGTTTTGAACAAAAGTATTGGTGAGTAAGAGATACTGATGACGTTGGTCGCGGAGGAAGTCGGTGAGGCCAGCATTATCAGCCAATGAATAGAAATCATCATAAATCCCGGCTTCTCTCAAGAAATCATCGGAAGGCCATTCACACGGCCGGACCTCCGCGGTGCGAGGCAAATTATATTTGGGCCTCTTTGCTTCTTCATTTTGCTTTTCCTTCGAGCTTCGGCTCGATGAGCCCCTCAAAAATCTCTTCATTATTTTCTGAAATAATCTGAATTTTTTAGTAACTTTGAACAAAAGTGAACCAACCTCAATAAAATTGATAGCAACTACTCCTACAAGTGCCTAGAGACTATATCATGCATTAGAACTACTTGGAACCATATAAATTTGACATGCAAGCTCAAGAACATGGTCACCTAGGCAGCACAAATTTGCAATGAATAAAGCACTAGAACAAAAACTAATTGGACCAATGGAGGAGTCACATACCAAGGAACAATCTCCCCAAGCAGTTTGTGAGAGGTGCTTTGAGCAACGAGATCGAAAATCACAGCAAAATGAGCTAGAACTCGTGCTGGAGCTGGATATTGGTGTTTGGGGGAGGAAGAAGGAGTGTATGGAGTGCAGGAATAAGTGGAGGAGGGCCACTGTGGGCCCACGAGGTGGGGGGCGCGCCCACCCTCGTGGCCGTGTGCTTGCCCCTCCCGCTGTGTTCTCAAGTGCAGGATATTCTCAAATATTCCGTAAAAAATCATATTCCATTTTCGTGGCATTTGGAGAACTTTTATTTTTGGGGTATTTTGTATTGCATGCACAAATCGTAAAATGCATGTAAAAAAATACTATTTTACTTTATTTCAACTAAATTACAGAAAGTAGAAAGAGGGTACGTAAGGTTGTGCCTTCTAGCTTCATACATCTCATGCTCATCAAAAGGAATCCACTAACAAGGTTGATCAAGTCTTGTTAACAAACTCATTCCGAATAACATGGAACTGGAGAAATTTCGAATAACACTATGTTACCTCAACGGGGATATGCACATCCCCAATAATAAGAATATCATATTTATTCTTGACAATAGGAAGAGGAAATTCAAAACCTCCAAATATAATTGATGGAATTTTTCCAATAGAGTTGATACTATGAACTTGAGGTTGTTTCCTCAGAAAGTGTATCGTATGCTCATTGCCATTAACATGAAAAGTGACATTGCCTTTGTTGCAATCAATAACAGCCCCTGCAGTGTTCAAAAAAGGTCTTCCAAGAATAATAGACATACTATCGTCCTCGGGAATATCAAGAATAACAAAGTTCGTTAAAATAGTAACGTTTGCAACTATAACAGGCACATTCTCACAAATACCGATAGGTATTGCAGTTGATTTGTCAGCCATTTGCAAAGATATTTCAGTTGGTGTCAACTTATTCAAGTCAAGTCCACGATATAAAGAGAAAGGCATAACACTAACACCGGCTCCAAGATCACATAAAGCAGTTTTAACATAGTTTCTTTTAATGGAGCATGGTATAGTGGGTACTCCTGGATCTCCAAGTTTCTTTTGGTATTCCATCCTTAAAAGTATAATTAGCAAGCATGGTGGAAATCTCAGCTTCCTAAGATTCTTTCTCTTATTTGTAACAATATCCTTCATATACTTGGCATAAGGATTCATTTTGAGCATATCGCTTAATCGTGATACGCATAAAAGATAGGTCTAATCGTTTCAAAGAAAGCGCTCAAAATCCTCATAATCCTTTTCTTGGATGGTTTCGAGGAAAAGGCATGGGTTTCTGAACCCATGGCTCCCTTTCTTTACCATGTTTCCTAGCAACAAAGTCTCTCTTATCATACCGCTGATTCTTTGAGGGTGGGTTATCAAGATCAAAATCAGGTTCAATTTCTACATCATTATCATTACTAGGTTGAGCATCATCATGAACATCTTCATTAACATTTTCACTAGGTTCATGTTCATTACCAGATTGTGTTTCAGCATCAGAAATAGAGATATCATTTGGATTCTCAGGTGGTTCAGCAATAGGTTCACTAGAAGCATGCAAAGTCCTATCATTTTTCTTTTTCTTCTTCTTAGAAGGACTAGGTGCATCTATATTATTTCTCTGAGAATCTTGTTCAATTCTCCTAGGGCGGCCTTCAGGATACAAAGGTTCCCTGAGTCATTCTACCAAATTTCTAGTAGCCACTCTAATAGCATAATCATTTTTCTTACTATTCATTTCATTGAGCAAATCATTTTGAGATTTAAGTACTTGTTCTACTTGAGTGGTAACCATAGAAGCATGTTTACTAATGAGTTTAAGTTCACCTTTAACTCTAGACATATAATCACCCAAGTGTTCAAGCGTATCGGAATTGTATTTCAATTGTCTACCAAAATAAGCATTGAAGTTTTCTTGTTTGACAATAAAATTATCAAACTCTTCTAAGCATTGGCTAGCAATTTTAGTAGGAGGGATTTCAGCTTTATCATATCTATAGAGAGAATTTACCTTTACTACCTGTGTCGGGTTATCAAGACCATGAGTTTCTTCAGTAGGTAATGGATTAAGATCATATGTTTCTTCAATAGGAGGTAAATTCTTAACATCTTCAGCTTTAATACCTTTTTCTTTCATAGATTTCTTTGCCTCTTGCATATCTTTAGGACTGATAAATAGAAAACCTCTCTTCTTCGGAGTTGGTTTAGGAATAGGCTCAGGAATTGGCTCAGGAGCTGGCTCAGGAAGTGTCCAATTATTTTCATTTGTCAACACATTATTCAATAGAATTTCAGCTTCATCCGGTGTTCTTTCCCTGAAAAATGTAACCAGCACAACTGTCCGTGTAATCTCCGAAGCATCGGTTAGTCCATTATAAAAGATATCAAGTATTTCATTTTCTTGAGAGGATGATCAGCAAAGCATTACGTAACTTGAGAAGCCTCCCCCAAGCTTGTGGGAGACTCTCTTCTTCAATTTGCACAAAGTTGTATATTTCCCTCAAAGCAGCTTGTTTCTTATGAGCAAGGAAATATTTAGCAGAGAAGTAATAAATCATATCCTGGGGACTACACACACAACCAGGATCAAGAGAATTAGACCATATCTTAGCATCACCCTTTAATGAGAACGGAAATATTTTAAGGATATAAAAGTAGCGAGATCTCTCATCATTAGTGAACAGGGTGGCTATATCATTTAATTTAGTAAGATGTGCCACAACAGCTTTGATTCATAGCCATGAAAAGGATCAGATTCAACCAAAGTAATTATACCAGGATCAACAGAGAATTCATAATCCTTATCGGTAACACAGATAGGTGAAGTTGCAAAAGCAGGGTCAGGTCTCATTCTATCATTAAGAGATTGCTGCTTCCATTTAGCTAAAAACCTCTTGAGTTCAAAGCACAAGTGCTCCCTAGGTGGTTTTGGTAATTAATGTCAACATATCTCTTGTTGGACTAACACTTTTACCTAGTATGTGTCAGATAAGTTCAACAATGAAGTGGCATGGACTAAAGGATGTGGAACCCCTTCAAGATGCTAAGGACAAAGGATTGGCTCAAGCTTCAACCACAAGACTCTACATTTTATATTTTAGTGATCCAAGATCACATTGAGTCTATAGGAAAAGCCAATACTATCAAGGAGGGATGAGGTGTTGCTTAACGGCTTACTTGATCAAAATGCTTAGTGATATGCTCCAAAGCCCTCAACTACTTTCTCACATCCACATATGACCTAAACCAAAAATCTAACTCGGCCCTACCGATTCTTTCTATCCGGCGCCACCGAAGTTCGGGATGTCATAGCCATCGCCACAAACCCTAGGCAAATCAGTCTCACCGATAGAGATCTCGGTCTCACCGAGATGGGGTTGTAATCTCTCTGTATATCCATTACCAAAATCGGTCTAACTGAATTTGAGTAATGTCCAGACGACCGAGATTACAATGCAAACTCTCTGGTTAGCTTATTACCAAAATCGGTCCCACCGAGTTTGTGTAATCGGTATCACCGAGTTTGCCTGACCAACTCTCTGGTTAGCTTATTACCAAAATCGGTCTCACCGAGATTGTGTAATCGGTCTCACCGAGTTTGTGTAATCGGTCTCACCGAGATTAGTTATGCCCTAACCCTAACCATATCGGTCCTACCGAGTTGCATGTCGGTCCCACCGAAAATCCTAACGGTCACTAGATTTCCTGAATCGGTCCGACCGAGTTTTCAATTCGGTCCCACCGAGATTGGTAAGTTGTGTGTAACGCTTAGATTTTGTGTGGAGGCTATATATACCCTCCACCTCCTCTTCATTCGTGGAGAGAGCCATCGAATCGAACCTACACTTCCAATACACATTTTCTAGAGAGAGAACCACCTACACTTGTGTTGAGGCCAAGATATTCCATTGCTACCATATGAATCTTGATCTCTAGCCTTCCCCAAGTTGCTTTCCACTCAAATCTTCTTTCCACCAAATCCAAATCCTGTGAGAGAGAGTTGAGTGTTGGGGAGACTATCATTTGAAGCACAAGAGCAAGGAGTTCATCATCAACACACCATTTGTTACTTCTTGGAGAGTGGTGTCTCCTAGATTGGCTAGGTGTCACTTGGGAGCCTCCGACAAGATTGTGGAGTTGACCAAGGAGTTTGTAAGGGCAAGGAGATCGCCTACTTTGTGAAGATCTACCGCTAGTGAGGCAAGTCCTTCGTGGGCGACGGCCATGGTGGGATAGATAAGGTTGCTTCTTCGTGGACCCTTCATGGGTGGATCCCTCCGTGGACTCGCATGCAGACTGCTACCTTCGTGGGTTGAAGTCTCCATCAACGTGGATGTACGATAGCACCACCTATCGAAACCATGACAAAAACATCCGTGTCTCCAATTGCGTTTGAATCTTCCAAACCCTTCCCTTTACATTCTTGCAAGTTGCATGCTTTACTTTCCGCTGCTCATATACTCGTTGCATGCTTGCTTGATATGTATTGTGTTTGTTAAACTTGTGCCAGAACTCCACTTGAACTTAAAGAAGTTAAAAACGGCAACTTTTGGTACTTAGTGTCTAATCACCCCCCCCCCCTCTAGACACCTCTTCTCGATCCTTTCAATTGGTATCAGAGCTTTGGTCTCCATGGCCTTTGTTTAATCACCATTGGAGGAAGATGGATGTGTCTACTTTAGGGAGTACTAGACATAGAGTGCCTATTCTTGATGGAGAATATTTTCATGAGTGGAAAAATGAAATGCTTGAGATTTTCAATGAATATCATTTGAACAAGTACATTGCTAGCCCTTGTGCACCTCATATTGATCCCTTGCATCCCACACCCGAAGAGGATCTTGACATGATTTGCAATCTTATAACAATCAATCTTATCATAAGAGGATTGCCCAAAAATTTTATTGCTAGTTTGCCTACTCTTGATTGTGCCTATACTATATGGAGATTTCTTGAGGAATGATTTCCAGATTATTCCTTGAAAAATTTAGATGAAATTCTCCATAAGTCTATTGCCTTGAGTAAGATGAATTCTAGTGATCCTAGCTTTGGTGATTGTCTATTTGAGCTTACAAATCTCATGCGTGCCATAGGAGATGTTGGAATCATTAGCAATATCATTTCTGACGCTATTAGAATTCAAAAAGATAATCATAGAAATGATCATTTGTCTAATGAATTACCCTCTCTAGGAATTGATCAATCACAAGATGATGTTGAACATGGATACTATGATGAGGATGATGATAGTGAATATGATCTTGATGATGCAATGAGACACTTTGGTCTTATGGCAAATCTTCGCGGCTACATGGCTGGAGGAAAGGAATGGGTCCTTGGTAGTGGATGTACTAATCATCTGACCGGAGATAAAGATATGTTCCGTGAGCTTGCTGAAAACGATGGCCCTCGAAAATGTGTCACTTTTGGTGATAATTCAAAGGGTAAGGTGGTTGGCCTTGGTAAGGTGGCCATATCACATGATAGCTCCATACAAAATGTCATGCTCGTGGAATCTCTTGGGTACAATTTACTTTCAGTTTCTAGACTTGCTGATTTCAGTTTCAATGTCCTATTTATCAAGTAGATTGCCAAGTGTTTCATAGAGATAATCATAAAATGGTCTTTACCGTGTAATGAGAGGTGATCTATACATTGTTGATTTCACTAAAAGGCTCAACCTAGAACTTGCTTTTATTGCTAAATCCTCTAAAGGTTGGTTATGGAATGAGACGATTAGGTCATGTAGGCATGCGAAACCTTGACAAGCTTATTAAAGGAAATCATATCCTTGGCGTTAACGATGTCATATTTGATAAGGATAGACTTTGCGGTGCTTGTCAAGGTGTAAACAGGTTGGAGGAAGGCATCCCGTGAAGAACATCATGACCACAAGGAGGCCACTCGAGCTACTTCACATGGATCTTTTGGTCCCAACGCTTACAAAAGTCTCGGTGGAAATTCTTTTGGTCTAGTTATAGTTGATGATTTTTCAAGATTTACGTGGGTGTTCTTTCTCGATGATAAATCGCAGGTCCAAAAGATCTTCAAAAACTTCGCTAGGAAGGCCCAAAATCAATTTGACGTGAAGATCAAGAAGGTTCGAAGCGACAACAGAACGGAGTTCAAGAACGCAAATGTGGATACCTTTCTTGACGAAGAAGGGATTTCACATGAGTTCTCGGCTACGTACACACCTCAACAAAATGGAGTCGTTGAGAGGAAGAACCGGACTCTTATTGAGATGGCAAGAACGATGCTTGATGAGTACAAGACGCCAAAGCACTTTTGGGCGGAAGCGGTTGAGACAGCTTGTCATGCAACAAATCGCTTGTATCTTCACAAGCTACTCGGCAAGACGGCATACAAGCTTCTCATCGGTAACAAACCCCAAGTTGGATACTTTCGAGTATTCGACTCAAAGTGCTACATTCTTGATAAGCATCGTCGTTCTAAATTTGCTCCTAAGTCTCATTAAGGTTTCCTACTTGGTTATGGCTCAAATTCTCACACATACCGTGTCTACAACAATTTCACCCGAAAGGTTGAAGAGACGGTAGATGTGAAGTTTGATGAATCTAACGGCTCGCAAGTAGAGCATAATTGCCAATTGATGTAGGAGACAAAGACCCTTCGGAAGCAATCCAAGACTTGTCCATTGGCAAGATTCGTCCAACGGAGGTGAAGGAGAGTACCTCGTCCGTCCAAGTGGAAGCTTCTACCTCAAGACAAGGTGAACCAAGAGTTGATATCGAAGCATCCACGAGTGGGACACACCAAGATGAAGAAAACGAGGAAGTGCACCAAGACGAACGTCAACAACCTCCCTCTCCACCATGACAAGAGAACGACAACGTCAAAAACGAAGAAGGCCAAGAAGAAGAACAAGATGAAGAAGATGTTCAACCAAGACCCAAGCAAAAGCTTTCACGAGTTCGAGCAAGAATCGCCAAAGATCATCCCGTCGAGCAAATCTACAACGATATCCAAACCGGGAGAATCACTCGCTCTAAAACTCGTTTAGCTAACTTCTGTGAACACTATCCATTCATTTCTAGCATTGAACCTATGAAGGTTGAAGAAGCATTGGAAGATCCTAATTGGATAAATGCCATGCATGAAGAGCTACACAACTTTGAGAGAAATCAAGTGTGGACATTGGTTGAGAAGCCCGACAACAACCACAACATCATTGGTACCAAATGGGTGTTTCGCAACATGCAAGATGAAGATGGACAAGTAGTTCGCAACAAAGCACGTCTCGTCGCCCGAGGCTACACTCAAGTCGAAGGTATGGACTATGGTGAGACATATGCTCCCGTTGTTAGACTTGAGTCCATTCGCATCTTACTTGCTTATGCTAATCACCATGAGATCACCTTGTACCAAATGGACATTAAAAGTGCCTTTCTAAATGGTGAAATTGAGGAGGAAGTTTATGTTAAGCAACCTCCAGGCTTTGTCAATCCTAAGAAACCTGATCATGTCTACAAACTTCACAAAGCCCTTTATGGTCTTAAACAAGCTCCTAGAGCATGGTATAAATGCTTGACCAAGTTCCTTATTGAAAAAGGCTTTGAAATTGGTAAAATTGATTCTACTCTTTTTACAAAAAGGGTTAATGGCGAACTATTTGTGTGCCAAATTTATGTTGATTATATTATATTTGGTTCGACTAACCCTCATTTTAGTGAAAAGTTTGGAAAGCTAATGTCGGAGAAGTTTGAGATGTCTATGATGAGTGAACTCAAATTCTTTCTCGGTTTGCAAATCAAGCAAACCAAGGAAGGTACCTTTGTCTGTCAAACAAAGTACACCAAGGACTTATTCAAGAAGTTCAATATGCAAGAATGCAAAGGTATGACTACACCCATGCCTACTAGTGGACATCTTGATTTGACCAAAGATGGTGAACCGGTTGATCAAAAAGTTTACCGCTCTATGGTTGGTTCATTGTTATATCTATGTGCTTTACGTCCCGATATTATGCTAAGTGTGTGCATGTGTGCACGTTATCAAGCTGCTCCTAAAGAATGTCATCTTAAGGCCGTGAAAAGGATAGTGAGATACTTAATCCATACACCAAATTTTGGCATTTGGTATCCAAAGAGGGCTTCTTTCGATCTTGTTGGCTACTCCGACTCGGACTATGCCGGTGACAAGGTTGATAGAAATTCCACTTCGGGTACTTGTCAATTTCTTGGTAGATCTCTTGTATCTTGGTCTTCCAAGAAACAAAACTCGGTATCCTTATCCACCGCCAAGGTAATACATTGCCGCTGGTTCATGTTGTGCTCAATTACTTTGGATGACCCAAACTCTTAAAGATTATGGGATATATGTGAAACATGTTCCATTACTGTGTGACAGTGAAAGTGCTATCAAGATTGCTCACAATCCCGTGCAACACTCTCGAACAAAGCACATTGAAGTTCGTCATCATTTCATTCGAGATCATGTTGCTAAAGGGGACATTAATCTTAAGCATGTTCGCACCGAAAAGCAATTAAGCGGATATATTCACTAAACCACTTGATGAGAGAGTGTTTTGCAGGTTAAGAGGTGAATTGAACATCATTGATGCTTCAAACTTGGAGTAGGAACTCCATTTGATGCATGCAAGGCATGAGCCTATGACTAATCCTTGACATTCCTCTTATGATGACAATCTTATGTCTTGGATATATTTGCACCTTGCGTGTTATCTAACCCTTGTAGGTACTTGGATGAATCCAAATCTATGAGATTGCAACTCACTCACATCTTGAGCAATCTCTACATCACCAATTCTCTACACAATGGTGGTTGAAGACAAGGAAGCACGAAACCATTCGAACATATCCTTTGGCAAATTCTATGTTGAGTTTCATCATTGTCATTTTGGATACACAAGTGCTCTTCCTTGCAAAACTAACCCATGTAGGTAGATGAACTCAAACTCCAAGGGGTGCTCCCAACTCTTGATGAGCTACATCAACCTTGAGCAATCCACACAAGTTCAACTACATGATTATGATCAACACCACCACCCAAGGTATGTTATTCCATCTTAGAGAAGCTTTACTCCAAGTCATGGGACAAAGCAACTCAACAAGATGTGAATACATCAAGATGCTTTAACGAAAAATGGCAACCCCATTTTGAGCTTAAACGATGAGTATGACCTATGATCAAGTGATCTCACTTGACTCCTAAGTCAATATACTCTAACATAGGTGACTTTGTCGCTGACCAATTCTAGATGAAGTTCTCGTGCATTTCTCCGTGCTTTTGCATTTGCATATTTGTTTCCCCTCTCAAAAAAAACTTCATCTAGAATCCTTTTAATTTCTTTTCTTTTCTGTTTGTTCTGCATTCTCTGCATCCAATTCATTGCAAATCTTTCAGCTAATTCCTTGCAAATCCTTGTGAGATCTTATTTGTCCAGTGAGCTGAGGTGACAAGTGCTTTCTCTGCAATGAACTCGGTCTCACCAGTCTGATGCCTTCGGTCCAACCAATTCGCTTTGGTACAACCGAACCATGCAACTCGGTGTCACTGATTTCACCACAGGAAAACCAGCTTGCCACTTATTCCTCCATTCTTTTGCTCCATCTCCACTCAATGATTCGTGTCCTCTACCAGCGTCATATTAGACATGCTGCTTTGCTCTGTGACTCAAGGACCAACCCATTTTTATCACATGTCCAGAAGTGCCCTTCTTGGAAATTGATGTCAAAGGGGGAGAGAGAGATCACATCAAAGCTTAATCTTTCCTATAGGGGGAGCAAGAGAGAATACTCAGGGGAGAGAGTTTCTCAACAAGGAGAAAGTAATATCATTAAAGACCCCAGATGCTTGGTGTTCAAGAGGAGAGAAGTCACATGTCTTTAAGAGGGGAAAGACATGTTCATATTTGTTTGATTGCTTGCATTAGCTCAAGCTCTGTTGTTTCTTTTCTTTTGCTCTGATTTTCTGTTCCCTATCTTCTCCCAGTATCCCATGCTAGATTCAGGGGGAGCAAGACATCTAAGGGAAGGAAATCCTTAAATTCATTGCATATCTTTACCTTTGGGGACATGTCTATATCCAATGTGGTACTCAAGACTCACTCTCTACATGTCATCCCAGTCTTGGTACTCTTGTGGTTTCTTTTGTTTGCTCTGGCTAGTAGGTGTATCTGTGTTATCTAACCTTGTTTACGCAGGTTCATCCCATCCTTAGCCAACTCAAGACCACAAGGTAAGTATATGCATCATAATCATGTGTATGAGGAATTCTTGTTGATGTACATACTGTTTGCAAGAAGGACTCATGAGCATGAAGGTACATTTCCCACAGTCACATCTTTTGCTCTGATGCATATAGCCAAGATACATGTAACACATGCTTACTCATCATGTTTATGCATTCACATGTTCTTATATTCCATATTCACATGATTGCATACATGTAGGGGGAGTCTATGCATGTTACATGTCTTTTCAAAGCTTTACTTGCTATTCTCTATATCCTTATCTAAAGCTTTGATGTATGTTGTCATCAATTACCAAAAAGGGGGAGATTGAAAGCACAAGTGCTCCCTAGGTGGTTTTGGTAATTAATGTCAACATATCTCTTGTTGGACTAACACTTTTACCTAGTATGTTTCAGATAAGTTCAACAATGAAGTGGCATGGACTAAAGGATGTGGAACCCCTTCAAGATGCTAAGGACAAAGGATTGGCTCAAGCTTCAAGCACAAGACTCTACATTTTATATTTTAGTGATCCAAGATCACATTGAGTCTATAGAAAAGCCAATACTATGAAGGAGGGATGAGGTGTTGCTTAATGGCTTACTTGCTCAAAATGCTTAGTGATATGCTCCAAAGCCCTCAACTACTTTCTCACATCCACATATGACCTAAACCAAAAATCTAACTCGGCCCTACCGATTCTTTCTATCCGGCGCCACCGAGTTCAGATGTCATAGCCACTGCCACAAACCCTAGGCCAATCGGTCTCACCATAGCGATCTCGGTCTCACCGAGATGGGGTTGTAATCTCTCTGTGTATATCCATTACCAAAATCGGTCTAACCGAATTGGATTAATCGGTACTACCGAGATTACAATGCAAACTCTCTGGTTAGCTTATTACCCAAATCGGTCCCACCGAGTTTGTGTAATCGGTATCATCGAGTTTGCCTGACCAACTCTCTGGTTAGCTTATTACCAAAATCGGTCTCACCGAGTTTGTGTAATCGGTCTCACCGAGATTACGTTATGCCCTAACCCTAACCATATCGGTCCTACTGAAGTTGCATGTCGGTCCCAATCAAAATCCTAATGGTCACTAGATTTGCTGAATCGGCCCGACTGAGTTTTTCAATTCGGTCCCACCGAGATTGGTAAGTTGTGTGTAACGGTTAGATTTTGTGTGGAGGCTATATATACCCCTACACCTCCTCTTCATTCATGGAGAGAGCCATCAGAACGAACCTACACTTCCAATACACATTTTCTGAGAGAGAACCACCTACACTTGTGTTGAGGCCAAGATATTCCATTGCTACCATATGAATCTTGATCTCTAGCCTTCCCCAAGTTGCTTTCCACTCAAATCTTCTTTCCACCAAATCCAAATCCTGTGAGAGAGAGTTGAGTGTTGGGAGACTATCATTTGAAGCACAAGGGCAAGGAGTTCATCATCAACACACCATTTGTTACTTCTTGGAGAGTGGTGTCTCCTAGATTGGCTAGGTGTCACTTGGGAGCCTCCGACAAGATTGTGGAGTTGAACCAAGGAGTTTGTAAGGGCAAGGAGATGCGCCATCTTTAACGCCGGATTCGATCGCCTGTGTGTTTGCCAGGTTATTCGCCGTCGTTGCCATGTCATTTGCTTACGTGTTGCACTTTGCCATGTCATCATCTGCATTTTTATCATGTCATCATGTGCATCTCTTTGTGCATACGTGTTCGTCTCATGCATCCGAGCATTTTCCCCGTTGTCCGTTTTGCAATCCGGCGCTCCTATGTCCCCCAGCGCTCTCTTTTACCTCTTTTCGTGTGCGGGTGTTAAACGTTCTCGGAATGGACCGAGGTTTGCCAAGCGGCCTTGGTATAGCACCGATGAACCGCTGTCAAGTTTAAGTGTCATTTGGAGTTCGTTTGATACTCCAAGCAGTTAAGCAAGATAGCAACCGTAAAGCCTCCTTCTCGTTGCAGCCCAACACCCCTTCTAAAGTGGCCTAAAACCCAGCAAACTCCCTCCATGCTCTCGGCCGTTTGATCACGATCGTGGGCGTAGCTGCTCCTCATTTGGACTCTCCTAGCTCCCTCTACCTATAAATATGTGATCCTCCTCCGGATTTGTTTCCAACCCTAGCCCGCTCCCTCATGGCCATGGACATTTCGTCCCGCCACGGACATGTCCAACGCCACCGCTGCAGCCGCTCCATCCAATCCCGGTCGCCACCTGGCCTCCACCGCCCGTCCCTCGGCCCGCGGCCCAGCCCGAGTGAGGCCCGAGGCCGGGCCCGATCCTCTGCCATGCCGCCATGAATGCCCGCCTGCCGTGGCCCGGCCTCACTCCGATCGCCGCCCGTCGGCAGCGCCTCCCGTCCGCGCCGCCCACAGCCGGCCGCCGCCATGCGCCGCCCGCCGCCGCCCGGCCGCCCGATCTGGCCGCCTCGCCCGCGCCCGTGGCGACCTCACTCCGCCTCCCATGTGGGATCCGTGGGATCGGCGAATCCGGCCGGATCCGCCATCTCCGGCGAGCCTCGCCTCCTTCCCCACCATCTCCGACGAGCTCCGGCCAGATCCGCCGCCGCCTCGGTTCGCGTGCCCGGAGGTTGACTTCCCCCCCCCCCCCCCCTCCGAAATCCACCAAGTCCCGAGTGTTTTCAACATTATCATGTCATGTTCATGCCATCATATATCTGCATCCGTAGCTCCGTTTCGTTCGTGTAATATGTCAAATTATTCGCCTCGACGAGTACTTCATTTCGTTACATTGCATCATGTTCATTTAAGTTCATCTTGATGTCTGAATCTTCGTTGCAATAGGGCTATGTGATGTTAGTTTCAGATTCTTATCAGAACATGCACTTTTGTCATTTTTGCCATGATTGATGTGTGCACCCTATGAACTTGAGTCCTACATGTGTTTTGTAATATGCCATGCCATCTTTCCAGGGGTGTATTCCATGTATTTTTTTGATCTCTGTGGTGACTAGCACAAGCATGCAAAATGGGCTTCATGATGTTGCTGATTTCAGCCCCTGTTCTGCTGATATTTTTATGCCATGTTAACTTGATGCTACAGAGAGATCCATGCATATTTTGAGATACTTCAGTAAGGATGTTTTGAAAATTGGTCATTCTCTATCCATCCATGCACTTTTTTGCAATTATGGAGTGTCATAGCTTGAGCCAATCGAGCTCTACTTTTGCTATAAAATGTTTCCTGGCAGGTTGTTTACATGTTATTCAATTGCGCCAAGGTTGTTGTAATTGATCCGTGTATGCTATGATGTTGTTCTTGCCATGTATAGCTTCTATGCCATGTCTTCTTGATGGATGTATGCTTAGTTTATCATGTATTGCTCTGTGGTGAGTGATTCAAGCTCACCAACATGCCTACTTATTATCTGTTTATGCCATGCTCCAGTTTTGCACTAAGTCTGAATCTGTTTATGTTTTTGCTATATTCACATGCTTGCAACTGTATTTTCTGATCCTTTTTGGCTCATGGCCAGTAAGGGACTTTTGTTCTATGCAATTAGTAGATTCATGCCATGCCTTTGTTTGCCATGATAAGTTCCTGTAACATGTTGTTTCATAGCTCTAAACATGTTAACCTGATGTTATTTCTGCCATGTCCTGTGATTTCTGCTAAGTCTGAAACTGTTATTAGTTGCAATCTTGCCATGTGTGTTTGAGCATGTTTTAGTGATTTCTGGAGATAGCTCAGTGTTCATGTTTTGTTATGCTTTACCTGTACTTCATGCCCATGCCTTTTGTTCTTATGTTGAGATGTTTTAGCATAGTGTTTTGATGCTTGCAATATGCCTAGTTGCTGTTTTGGACAGATTGTTGTCATGACTTGTATAGGGTGTATGTGTTGATCCGTTGCTCCGTTTTGAGTGTGCTCTATATGAAACTTGCTTGTTTTTTGCATGTAGTTTCATATTATCATGTTGCATCCTTGTTTTTAGGTGTTTGCTTGATGTTTGTATGCATTTCGCATCAATGCCATGTTTATCTTGTTTTGCTCATATCTTCTAGGCCGTAGCTCCGAATCTAATGAACTTTATATATAACTTGACTAGAATTTCGTGTAGATCATCGTGGTGCATCTTAACTTGCTGTTTAACAACTTGAACATAAGGTTTTTTCAGATCTGGACCAATTTCGAAATGTGCAGATGAGGACTTACCTAATTGTTCTATGTTGTCCCCGGCCTCATTTAAACTTGCTTTGATGTGTTGCTCTTGTTTGCATCATCTCTTGCCATGAGTAGTTTCATGTAGCTTTGTCATGCATCATGCTTGTTGTGCATCTTGTCATGTTCATGTGTGGTGTGTTTACCTTGTTGTGTGCTTCTTCTTGTTAGTTCCCGTTTTCGTTGCGATCGTGAGGATTCGTTCGTCTACGCTTGGTTCGGCTTCATCCGTTCATCTTCTTCATGGACTCGTTCTTCTTCCTTGCGGGATTTCAGGCAAGATGACCGCTTCTACGGATCTCACTACTATCATTGCTATGCTAGTTGCTTCGTTCTATCGATATGTCGCGCTACCTATTACCTGTTTATCAAGCCATCCCTAATTGCCATGTCGACCTCTAACCTTTGTCACCCTTCCTAGCAAACCGTTGTTTGGCTATGTTACCGCTTTGCTCAGCCCTCTTATAGCGTTGTTAGTTGCGGTGAAGATGAAGTTTGTTCCTTGTTGGAACATGGAGATGTTGTTCCTTGCTGGAACATGTTTACTTGTTGGGATATCACAATATATCTTATTTAATTAATGCATCTATATACTTGGTAAAGGGTAGAAGGCTCGGCCTTATGCACAGTGTTTTGTTCCACTCTTGCCGCCCTAGTTTACATCATATCGGTATTATGTTCCCGGATTTTGCGTCCCTAACGCGTCGGGTGATTTATGGGACCCCCTTGACAGTTAAGCTTTGAATAAGACTCCTCCAAGAAGGCCCAACATTGGTTTTACCATTTGCCTCACCACCACCTACATTTCCCTTTGGGAGTAATTAACCCAAGGGTCATCTTTATTCAGCCCCGGGCCAATGCTTGTCTAAGTGTTGGTCCAAACTAGAAGTGCTTTGCGTACCTCAAGGAAACTTGGGGTTTGGTTTTAGTTATGGACTGCTCATCCTGGTCGTGGCTCGAGACGAGATACGCGCGGCTACTATCGTGGGTGTCAGACGCCGGAGGTCTTCTTTGGTCTTGTTTTATTGTCGTCGAAATGTCTTGTAGCCGGGATTCGAGACTGATCGGGTCTTCCGGGAATATCCTTCGTTGATCGCGAGAGCTTATCATGGGCTAAGCCGGGACACCCCTGCAGGTATAAACTTTCGAGAGCCGTGCCCGGGTTATGTGGCGATGGGAATTTGTTAATATCCGGTTGTAGTAAACTTGAAGCAAACTCTTCTAAAATACACCAACCATGTGCGTGAATCGAGTGTCTCTTTTCGGGTTGATCGAGAGGAGAACACGGTTTTCGGGTTATGTCCGGCGTAAGTAGGAGTTCGTGATCACTTCTTGATCATTACTAGTTGACGCATCGCCTTTGATTCTCTTCTCGCTCTCATTTTGCGTATGTTAGCCACCATATATGCTTAGTCGCGCAACCTCACCACTTTACCCTTCCTTTCCCATTAAGCTTTGCTAGTCTTGATACCCATGGTAATGGGATTGCTGAGTCCTCGTGGCTCCTGATTACTACACCAACAGTTGCGTGTGTACAGGTTGTCTGCGATGATCTTGACGCGAGAGCGATGTTTGCTTGTTTGGAGTTCTTCTTACGCTTCTTCTTCGATCGGGGATAGGTTCCGGTCGGCCTTTGGGCTAGCAGGTGGTGGATGTCGTTTGAGCTTCATTTACATTTTCATCCGTAGTGGGATGTTGATCTTGTATTTGATGTTGATGTATTCTTGTGGCATTTGTGCCTTATGTATGTATCCCCATCTATTATGTAATGTTGATGTAATGATATCCACCTTGCAAAAGCGTTCCAATATGCGGGTCTATCCTTGGTGGGACCGTCGAGTTCCTTTTGGATAGGGTCGCATATTGGGCGTGACACCTACTTCGTGAAGATCTACCACTAGTGAGGCAAGTCCTTCGTGGGCGACGGCCATGGTGGGATAGACAAGGTTGCTTCTTCGTGGACCCTTCGTGGGTGGAGCCCTCCGTGGACTCATGGCAATCATACCCTTCGTGGGTTGAAGTCTCCATCAACGTGGATGTACGATAGCACCACCCTATCGGAACCACGATAAAACATCCGTGTCTCCAATTGTGTTTGAATCTTCCAAACCTTCCCTTTACGTTCTTGCAAGTTGCATGCTTTACTTTCCGCTGCTCATATACTCGTTGCATGCTTGCTTGATATGTATTGTGTTTGTTAAACTTGTGCCAAAACTCCACTTGAACTTAAAGAAGTTAAAAACTGCAACTTTTGGTACTTAGTGTCTAATCACCCCCCCCCCCCTCTAGACACCTCTTCTCGATCCTTTAATGAGTTCATATCTATCTTTGCAAGCTAAAATAGCTGAAGAAGCTTCTTTATCAAAAACATAACCCTCAGGAATAACATGCAAGTCTTCATCATCACTTTCATCAATATAATCAGTTTCAATAATTTCTTTCTCTCTAGCCCTAGCAATTTGTTCATCAAGAAAGTCACTAAGGAGCACGATGGTATCAAGCATAGAAGTAGTTTCATCATAAGTATCATGCATAGCGAAGTGGCATCATCAATAACATGCGACATATCGAGCGAATAGCGAAGCAGGTTTAGGAGTCGCAAGCTTACTCAAAAGCGTAAGGTGAATCAAGTGCGAGCTAGATGGCGCTCCTTACCTCCCCTCGTAGTTGAGGGATAAATTGTTGTCTTAGCATCTTTCAAGTTCTTCATAGTGACCAGCAGATATAAATCCCAAGTGACTCAAAGAATAGAGCTATGCTCCCGACAGCAGCGCCATAAAATAGTCTTGATAACCCACAAGTATAGGGGATCATAGCAGTTTTCGAGGGTAGAGTATTCAACCCAAATTTATTGATTCGGCACAAGGGGAGCCAAAGAATATTCTCAAGTATTAGCAGCTGAGTTGTCAATTCAACCACACCTGGAAGACATAATATCTGCAGCAAAGTGTTTAGTAGCAAAGTAGTATGGAAATGTAACGTAACGGTGGCAAAAGTAACAAGAGTAAAGTAATATTTTGGTGTTTTGTAGTGATTGTAATAAAGAGTAACGGAAAAAGTAAATAAGCGAAGAACAATATGTGAAAAGCTCAGAGGCATTGGATCGGTGATGGAGAATTATGCGGATGCGGTTCATCATGTAAATGATCATAACATAGGGTGACACGTAACTATCTCCAATTCATCAATGTAATGTAGGCATGTATTCCGAATACGGTCATACGTGCTTATGGAAAAGAACTTGCATGACATCTTTTGTCCTACCCTCCCGAGTGGCGGTGAGGTCCTAAGCGAAACTAAGGGATATTAAGGCCTCCTTTTAATAGAGTACCGTAACAAAAGCATTAGCACATAGTGAATACATGAACTCCTCAAAATATGGTCATCACCGAGTGGTCCCGATTATTGTCACTTCGGGTTGCGGATCATAACACATAGTAGGTGACTATAGACTTGCAAGATAGGATCAAGAACTCACATATATTCATGAAAACATAATAGGTTCAGATCTGAAATCATGGCACTTGGGCCCTAGTGACAAGCATTAAGCATAGCAAAGTCATAGCAACATCAATCTCGTAACATAGTGGATACTAGGGATCAAACCCTAACAAAACTAACTTTCGATTACATGATAGATCTCATCCAACCCATCACCGCCCAGCAAGCCTACGATGGAATTACTCACACACGGCGGTGAGCATCATGAAATTGGTGATGGAGGATGGTTGATGATGACGACCATGACGAATCCCCTCTCCGGAGCCCCGAGCGGACTCCAAATCAGCCCTCCCGAGAGGTTTTAGGGCTTGGCGGGCGCTCCGTGTCGTGAAACGCGATGAATTCTTCTCTCTGATTTTTTCTCCCAGCAAATATATAGAGTTGGAGTTGAGGTCGAGGAGCTCCAGGGGCCCAAGAGGTAGAGGCGCGCCCTAGGGGAGGGCACGCCCCACCCTCGTGGCTAGGGTGTGGGCCCCTGGTCTTCATCTTTTGCAAGGATTTTTATTATTTCCAAATAGGCGTTCCCGTGAGTTTCAGGTCATTCCGAGAACTTTTGTTTCGCACATAAATAACACCATGGAAAGTCTCATGAAAACAGCGTCCGGTTAGTTCCATTCAAATCATGCAAGTTAGAGTCCAAAACAAGGGCAAAAGTGTTTGGAAAAGTAGATACGACGGAGACGTATCACTCAACGACGGTACTGTGCTGGTCCTAGGCTAGACGGTACTAGAGACGCGAGCCTAGAACACGAACAAAATCACGGCGCTGCACGTAAACAAGGGAAAAGCACACTCTAGAATTTTTTTTTCGCTCTGTATTTTTTTGCGCTCCTCTTTTTCTTCTTTTTTTGCAAAAAATCACTATAATGGCGAGTGTCTCAAAACTCTTCCCAGGTCAAAATGACAGGATGGGCACGAAATTTTTTTACTATTGTTTTTTCGGAAATCGTAAGGCAAATGACGATGAAAAAGTGCGACAAAAATCACTATGATGGCACGTGGCTCAAAAAGACCTGTAAACGCCTAAAAATAGGATAGGAAAATATTTTTGGTCGCCAAATTTTGGCCTAAAACTGCCCGGGGTCTCGGACTTTTTTCCCAAACCTACTCGAGCAAGGAAACACAAATCAGAAAATAAAAGTATCTCGAAAACAAACCTAATATGGAAAGGACTCGGATTGGTTGTATATGTGGATCGGATTGGTGGTGGACAGGCGGATGTATATGGCAGCGGTAAGGAATATGTTGGTGGTGGTGGTATATGGCAGGAACGATGACGATGGTACTGCACAGGCGTGGACAACTTGTGAATGTAACTCGAAACTCTAAGGGAAACTAGACGCTAAGACCAGCAACTTGACACGCATTTATGCAACCACAAATTCAACAAAGCAAAATATCGAAAAAGACTATGCAAAGGCTCGGGATCGGTTCTGGATATGATGAACTAACCCTAATTTTTTGTGGCTTTTCGTGGATCGTAGGTATGAAGAATAGACTCGGTCTAAACTACGAAAAACTATAAAGTCTCACCGAGCAACCTGAAAATCTGATACCACTTGATAGAGGCAAAGGTGTCCCGTCTTTCGATGAGATGGTGGCTATCATTTTGGAGGAAGTTGACTTTGACGATCCGACTACGAACGTGCGAGGACGTCGCGCCTTAGCAATCACTAAACCAACTCCGAGAGGTTATTGACCACACCGGAGCATGATCAACCTGACCACGAAGGTCTACTGCTTCCTCACGTAGGCAAACGAAGAACGAGCAAGAAACTAAGATTGCAATCTGGATATTGCGAATATAAGAGGAAAGCTTTATTGATCAAGGTGGGGTTACGTGGACGCCTTTGTCCGTCGTTGAACACAAATGAAGTACGCCGGGTTGCAGCTATGGCAAACTTTAATCTAAACAAAACACAAAGTTCTAAACGGTGCCCTAAGGGCTGCATATATGGAGGAAGTGGGGGGAATTTCGTGGCCCTTGGGGAAGGGGTCCGAAACCGACCCTATCTCTTGTTTCCCCACACATACGGACTCTAAAAACAACCTCTACTTATGTATTTAGAAATTACATGGGCCTGGCCCAATAATAAGGTGACGAGCCTTTGGACGAAATTTATGAAGTGGCATCTTGTATATTTCATCCAAGGCTTCATGTACTCATTATGGTGGCTTCAAAGTCCTGAAATCATCACTTGTAACTCCATTCTTGTTCCCCTTACATGCCATCCTTCTCCATCCTTGGTCTTGCTCCGGTGTTCATCCCTCTTATCGATGCTGGGCCCTTCATTTGTAAGCAAAACAAATGTATCCAATTTAGGCGACATCATATTCTCATGAACATTAGAATCATTACCAAGAAACGAAAGTACCTGAAAATTTAATTGGCGTGCGCGAGCTCTAGTAATTGGTCCAGTATATGTAGCAGTAGGGGTTGTGGGTGTAACAATGGTATTGATGTCCTCATCAGGAGTCCTACCAGGATTAGGACTAGTTTATCTTCTAATACAAACCAGATACAAGTCCGGGTCTTGATTCCTTGTAAGGGAAATATTCCTTACGCCTTTCCTCTTAAGCCGGCCCACCATCACGTGAACCGGCCTACTAGGCCTTGGGCCTTGTCGTCCGTCAGCCCACCCACCGGGTCACCAGTGAGTTGCAATATTCAGGCGGGTTGCCCGTAAACCGCCAGGTCCAGGCGGGTCGTCGGTGAGTCGCCAAGCTCCAGCCGGGTCATACATCCGGCGGGTTACACCGCAGGGTATATCCCCGACAGGAGCTTTCCTGTGTAAATAGTTTTTCTCGTTTTTGTTTTTCCATCTTTAATTTGCTTTCTTCAAGAAAAACTAAAAACTTCAAAAATATTTCAGTGTGTTTCTTTGAAATTCTTTTCTTTTCCTTGAGTCATACCAAGAAGAAGACCACGATGAAAATGTCGAGTGGCTCTCATATGCAATTACTGTTGATCTAAAAAAGAGCCCATATTACCTTGTCTTCTCCTTTTTGAATAAAATGTTTGCAGATTCCAGCTTAGTCCACAACACTCTTGCACTATTATTATTTTCATATCAATCGGTCATGCAAGTGAAAGGCAATAATGACGATATTTGATGAATTGGATGTGGCAGAGAGAAACGGGTATGAACTCAACTTGTTCTGTTTTTGTAAATATGTTTAACCTAGTATCCATGATTCAGCATATTATGATCAAACATGTTTGCAATGACAATTAGAGATTATAGTTCCTCATGCCATGCTTAAGTAGCTAGGAGTGGATAATGATTTATCTTGGATGTCAACATGCATTAAAATGATTGTGATGTAGTATGATGATATGGTGTCCTCCTCTGAATGTTTCAAGTGGCTTGACTTGGCACATGTTCATACATGTAGTTGAATCAGACCCAACATAGCCTCTATGATATTTATGTTCATGGTTTTCATATCCTACTCATGCTAGTGTTCAATGTTAATTATGCATAATGCATGTTCACGACCGTTCCCGCTCTCTAGCTGGCCGCTTCTCAACCTATCTGCTAGCCTTCACCTGTACTAAGTGGGAATACTGCTTGTGCATCAAAATCCTTAGACCCAAGTTATTCCAGATGCAGTATTACCCTGTCGTTCTAAGTAAATTTGCATGTGCCACCTCTAGAAATTTCAAATGAACATCTGTTTTGTGTGCCTGGACCGCTCATGGAGCGACAGGGGGCAGTCAGTATCTTCCAGCGGGTTATTCTCATGATGAGTGTTTATTCACTCATCATTGCACGAGAGGGGCGGTAATAGGGATGCCCAGTCCCGAATGCAAAAATTGTGAATAATTAAACAAAACTCTGCCCGGGTTGTTGTTGGTATGGACGGTACCCGTGGATTCAGCTAGCCGTGGAATGTGTTTGTTGGTGGAGGGGGAGTAAACCTTTACTTTTATTGCTTGGGAACCGCCACTAATGTGTTTATCATGGAAGATATTGATAACTCTTGATCGTAACGTTGACAGGAAGGGTGTGCCTCCCAAAATTATATTTATCTCTGTTTTAAAGCTTTGAGGTCTGGCACCTCTACAAATCCCTTCTTCCCTCTACGAAGGTACTATATATTTAATTTTATGTTGAGTCATCACCTTCTTAAACAAGTGCCAGACTTGAGAGCACTATTGTCATCCTCATGCATTGTGTATAGTTAATGTTGGATGAATCATGACTGGATCTTTTCTACCATGAATTACAATGCTTAGTCGATGCTTGAACTTTGGAGGTGCTCTGCATTTATGTTTTGCGGTCTTAGAAAGGGCTAGCAAGATACCACTGTTGTCATATTATATCATGATTGTTTTGACAAAGTGTTGGCATTTGATATATCTTATTATTGCTCTCTAGTTGATTATGCCATTGATATGAGTTAATATAATTTCTGAGAGTTATTGTTGACATGGTTAGTCATGATCTTTGCTAAAAACCTGGGTGCTACTTAAGCTTATTTATGTAAACAAGAACAAAAGAGTTCGTAAAAGTTTTTCTTTTTCACTTTCAGTTTATCAACTGAATTTCTTGAGGACAAGCAAAGGTTTAAGCTTGGGGGAGTTGATACATCTCCATCGTATCTACTTTTCCTAACGCTTTTGCTCTTGTTTTGCACTCTAATTTGCATGATTTGAATGAAACTAACCCGGATTGACGCTGTTTTCAGTAGAACTGCCATGATGTTGTTTTTGTGCAGAAATAAAAGTTCTCATATTGGAACGAAACTTTTTGGAGATTTATTTCAGAATAAATAAAGAATCCTGGGACCGAGAACCACTGGAGGGGGTGCCTGGGTGAGCACGATACACCAGGGCACGCCACCCCCTCCAGGCGCGCCCTGGTGGGTTGTGCCCACCTCGTGGCCCAGCAGACCCTAATTCCAACTTCATAAATACCTATTTTCGAAGAAAAACATAGGGAGGAAGTTTCATCGCATTTCACGATACGGAGCCGCCGCCACCTCTTGTTCTTCATCGGGAGGCCAGATCTGCAGCCCGTTTGGGGCTCCGGAGAGGGGAATTTGGTCTTTGTAATCACCAACCCTCCTTCATCACCAATTCCATGATGCTCCCCACCGGGTCTGAGTAATTCCTCCATAGGCTCGCTAGTCGGTGAGGAGTTGGATGAGATTCATCGTGTAATCGAGTTAGTTTTGTTAGGGCTTGATCCCTAATACCCACTATGTTCTGAGATTGATGTTCTTATGACTTTGCTATGCTTAATGCGTGTCACTAGGGCCCGAGTACCATGATTTCAGATTTGAACCGTTTATGTTTTCACCATTATATCTATGTTCTAGATCCGATCTTGCAAGTCATATTCACCTATTATATGTTATGATCCGTAAACCCCAATGTGATAGTAATTGGGATACTTTCCAGTGATGACCGTAGTTTGAGGAGTTCATGTATTCACCATGTGTTAATGCTTTGTTCCGGTTATCTATTAAAAGGAGGCCTTGATATCCCTTAGTTTCCTTATGGACCCCGCTACCACGGGAGGGTAGGACAAAAGATGTCATACAAGTTCTTTCCATAAACATGTATGACTATTTACGGAAAACATGCCTACATTATATTTATGAACTAGACCTAGTTTTGTATCGCCCTAGGTTATGACTGTTATATGATGAATATCATACAACGAATCCACCGATCTAATGCCTACGAGTTTTCCACATATTGTTCTTACTAAGTTACTATTGCTATTGCTACTTTTACAACTGCTACAAAACTGTTACTGCAGCTACCGTTACTACTGCTATTGTCACCATTGCCATCAAAACTATCATATTACTGTGCTACTAATCACTTTGCTGCAAATATTTAATCTCCAAGTGTGGTTGAATTGACAACTCAACTGCTAATACTTGCAAATATTCTTTGGCTCCCCTTGTGTCGAATTTGTAAATTTGGGTTGAATACTCTACCCTCGAAAATTGTTGCGATCCCCTATACTTGTGGGTTATCAATACACCTCGGCGATCCTCGAGATCTGAGATGAGAATATTTGTTGAACCAGCTTTCAAGACCAACGGCCAAAGACGAAGAACAGTTCGGAAGAACTAAGGAGTGTCCCCAACTTGAAGACCGGTTCAGGGGGCTACTGACGGTGTTCTGGACTAGGGGGTACTCACCGACCAGGTGGGTTGAGCTGAGGACCCCCATGGCGGTACACTCATGGGCCACTTCGGACAGCCCATGACGCATACAAGGAAAACCCCCTGAAGACTTGGTGCACAAAACGAGGACTCTTCTAAACCCTAGGCCTCCGGTATGTTATATAAATCGAGGCCAGGCTAGTCAATAGACGATCCGATATTCATTAGAACAATCTCGTGGTAGATACATGTACTCTGTACTACACCCCATATGAATACAATGAAAAGCAGGACGTAGGGTATTATCTCTTCGAGAGAGCCCGAACCTGGGTAAAACTTTGTGTCCATGTTATCATCGCTCTAAGACGTCTAGCTCAGGACCCCTACTATGAGATATGTCGGGTTTGGAACCGACACCCAGTGCCTATATAAGCCAAGGGGTTTAGTCCGTAGAGGCAAGGTTTTTAGAGGTTAGAGCTCACACATACGATCTCGAGGTAGACCATCATGTACTATGTACCCCATCCATAATTAATATAACAAGAGCCGGACGTAGGGTTTTACCTCTTCGAGAGGGCCCGGACCTAGGTAAATACCGTGTCTCCTTACTTCATGTTATCATCATGCCAAGATCACCAGCTCGGGTTCCCCAACCCGAGATCCGTCAGTTTTAGCACCGACGCATGGAGCCAGGGCCGATCCTGACATTTTGGGGGCCCGGGGCGAAACCAAAACTCGGGGCCCTTTCCATGACAATCAAAATAATAATACTAATAACCATCTCTCCTCTTATAAAAGACTCATCCGATGATGATGGCATGTGTCATCCGCTATTTTTGATCATCTAGTCTATATCTAATGCATGCGAGGTAGGTTATGGTATTGAAAAGAGACCCCCACTACTCTGCTCCATGTTTGCGTAAAATGCATTGGTATGTCCGAACCAACCCCAACCCTTCTCGACATCATCCAAACAAATATGAGGAATATACCATGGATGAATCCTAACATATTTGTAGTTATATATATACCGAGAACAAGGTGTTTTTTTTCAAGTTTATGAACATGTATCCGTTTATTTTGGATTTGTTGCAATGCACAGGCAAGTTTGTAGTATGTGTATATATACTTGAATCAATTCAAAACCAATATTCCTATGAAATAGTTTATACACACAAACACGATATTGAAAATAAATAAAAAATAGAACATAATTGAACAGTGAAAAAGTTATGCGTCAAATGTGCAAAGAAGGACTACTGAATAACTTTTTTTGAAATCGACTGTTGAATAACTTAATAGTGAATAATAATATGGTATACCTCAGATTATTTGGATCTGCTTCGCCGATGGCACCTTTCGTGCGCTCCGCCGAGACACGAAGAGGACTCGCACTTGCAACCCGGCGTATGTGGGTGTGTGCGCTCAGCGATCACACGATGTGGATGACATCTCGAGTGGAGACAGAAGAGCGGAGCTTCGCCGGTGAAGCAATGACTCGCGATCGAATCTGGGGTTCGGGAAGATTGGATCTTGAAAGAAAAGGGGAATTAGGAAAGCAAACGAGCCGTGTTCGAGGCTACGTCTGGCCAGCGTCACGATGAGTCGAGAGGAACGAGCTGCGTCGCGTGGGCTAGCAGCTGCCTAAGTCTGCATGTCCAGCCCATGTAGTGCGTAGCTCCTTTTCAAAAAATAGTGAATATCTTCGTGTGTGGGCTAGCCTAAGCTAGCAAGCGTCACGTAACCACAGGTGGGGGCCCCTGCAGCTTGGGGGCCCGTGGCGGCGTCCCCTCTGCACCCCCCTGGGGCCGGCCCTACATGGAGCTCGTCGAGAGATGCCTTCTTTTTTCCTATTTTCAGAGAGAGAGAGGAGTTTGGGGAGAGAGAGAGGGGGAGTTTGGGGCTATGGTTAGAGTACCAAGCAAAATATGGGTTCCTCAAATTAGGAAGGTTCCCAAAAAGGAGTTTGCGGGGTGGAAGAATCTGGGACTGTGGTTGGACTTGCTTTAAGAGTCTAGGATTTTGTGGGAAGGAAAAGGGCATGTGGAGGAGATGGTTGATAATAGTGAGAGGGACGACGATAGTGCATATGGTAGATATGTAGGCGATCGCCACTGGACTATTCTTGTTGTAAATTTTTGAAGCTAACACTATAGTGATTAAGGAACAGATGAAAACACATTTCATGTTTCTTGGCATCATATAGTAAATTAATAAATATAGGCGAACGGAAATTTAGGAAACAAGTTTTGCCAAGTTGTTAATGAAATCTTTTGACAAGACACTCCATATGGAGATATGGGCAAAATTCATAAGTGAGATGGGGTTGCTAAGGATTTTTTATAATTAAATTGTATTGTCGCATCTTTATACAATCTCGCATTATGAAAGTAACTTTTTTTAACAATTCAAGTGTCCAATCTAAAGAAATAGTTTTGAAAGTCTGGATTTTCCAATGTTGAGAAAATTCCAATTTTACATAGCCACGAGCCACGAGAGAGTATAAAGGTAAAAATAATAATGCAAATATGTGATTAAACTACTCAGTTGAAGATGATGGGTACATGATTTTTTAATGTTTCGTTCTTTTGTCCGTTAAAGATGATAATTTCTAGTTCTTGATTTTTTCTAGGGGAACCTTGTTCTTGGAATCGAAAGTTAAATTCTTGAGGGTATTGGACAAATTTATTTTTTAGCACAAGGCTTATAAATTCTCAAATAGGACTCTACGTGTAACACTCATTTCTACACTTAGGCCTTCCACTATGTATTCGGTGTCATATTACTGAAAAGCATGCCACCTACGCGTCGATGCCAGCCGGAAAACTTTTGGCACCGCTATGCACACAGACCCACGTGCATAAACAAACCAATCAACCCAACTACCATAGTCTTCCTCTCCCTCATTAAAAAAGCCCTACCACCTGAGGGAGTCCTGGATAAGGGGGTATCCGGACAGCCGGACAATATTTATCGTCCGGATTATAGAAGCGTCAAGATACAAGACTCAAGACTTCGGCTCGTGTCCGGAAGGGACTCTCCTTTGCGTGGAAGACAAGCTTGGCGATCCGGATATTATGTTTCCTTCCTTGTAACCGACTCCATGTAAACCCTAGCTCTCCGGTGTCTATATAAACCGGAGAGCATGGTCCTTAGAAGGCCGATCACAATTACAATCATACCATCATAGGCTAGCTCTTAGGGTTTAGCCTCTACGATCTCGTCTCTCGTGGTAGATCTACTCTTGTATTCCACATATCTTCAATATTAATCAAGCAGGAAGTAGGGTTTTACCTCCATCGAGAGGGCCCGAACCTGGGTAAACATTGTGTCCCTTGCTTCCTGTTACCATCAGCCTGAGACGCACGGATCGGGACCCCTACCCGAGATCCACGGTTTGACACCGACATTGGTGCTTTCATTGAGAGTTCCTGCGTGTCGCCGCTTCAAGGCTTGATGGCGTCTTCAATCGAAATCAACAACACGGTCCGAGGTGAGACTTTTCTCCCGGACAGATCTTTGTGTTCTGGCGGCTTTTCAAGACCACGGGCCAATTCGCTGGCCGATTGGAGCAGATCGGCACTTACCGCCACCGTGATCGAGTTGAAACTTGAACTACACAACGGATATCCACGGGGACTTGATCTTCGACGGGTTCGCGCCCGCGCCAGGAGCGCCGGACAGCCACGACGAGCACGGCCTAGACCTGCTGTCGGATAGTGCCCGGGACATCATCCCCGAAGCAGCCCCGGATCTAAATCTAGGGCTGGTTATGCTGGGTTTGCGGATCTGAGGGTGGACCGCTGCCCACAGGCCGCACACTTATCGGCGTGGAGCTGAACACGGTCTCACCTCTGTGGAGGCCGTAGCCACAGGCCCCGGACTCATATCCGGTTGTTGGTCCTGGTCCGCTCACTCTCAAGCCACCGAGCTGTGGGGCTCGTAATGGAATTTCATCATTGCGGATATCTTTTCAAAGACACTCGCCCTTTGGCGACATGCTGAGCTCATTGAAGTCTCTCTCTTTGTTAGGAGGCTCTGGGCCGAACTATGTCCGGCCTGAGTGGGAACCCGAGAAACCTGCGAACCACACCCATAGAGAGTGCTGGGTCTTCAAGCAGGCTGGCAAATTAAATGCCGAACACAAGGGGAGGGACACACCAAGCGAAGACGAGGATGAACCTCACCAGCCGAACACTGGGGGACCGAAAATATTCCTTCCAGAGGCTAAAACAGTAAACATGATCCACGCGACTCACACATCCACAAGAAGGCATGAACGTGCGCCCATAGAAGCGCACGATGTAGAGCCCGTGCATCTCCATCGTCTCACTCACGGATGTCCCGTCCGATCTCTTTCGATCACACGGGCGGCCGAACTACAATTCGGCAAGGAGGATCACAGGCCTTGGTGCTTGACCCAATAATCGACGGATACCGTCTCACCCGCGTCCTCATGGACGACGGCAGTGGTCTCAACTTAATATACGAAGACACTGTCCGCAGAATGGGGATAGACCCATCCAGAATTAAACAAAGCAACACCACTTTTGAAGGGGTGATACCAGGCGTTGCAGCCTGCGCCAGGGGCTCCGTCGTGCTGGAAGTAACATTCGGCTCCCCAGACAACTCCAGGAGCGAAGAGCTTCTCTGCACTGTTCGCACCCTTCCGAAGCAGCTATCACGCATTGCTAGGTAGAACGGCCTTCGCCTGCTTCAATGCATTGCCACACTATGGCCACCTCATAATCAAGATGCCCGGTCCCCGTGGTGTCATCACCGTTAGCGGAATCATAGAGCGCCCTTCACACGCAGACGAATACGTGACGGCCTTGGCGGCCGGACTATAAGCGGCCTCCAGTATTAGAAACCATGATTGGTCATTACGACCACGTATTAACGGCTAGACGAAAGTCCGGTAGCCCGGATAAAATTCAAGCGAGGCACCGTATATGTAATCCCATAATGGAAACCGTGGGCTGTATATATTTAATACAGCCCCACGCTCAACCCGACCTTATTGGCGGGCCAATAGCTTCCACTTTTATTACTAATCGCATACTTACTTTGCACCCTCCTACAAGTTTTTTCTTTTTTTCTGAGACAACGTTCATGCGATACCCTTCCGTGATACGGCACAACTGGAGACAAAGGCGCAGACGTGCGGCATGGCCCCGCAATGAGTTTCTTTTTAGATTAAGCCCCTGTGTAAACCTTTTCTACTGCCTCTTGTTGTTTAAACCATCCCATGGGTTCTATACCCACAGAGGATACTGCCGTTTTTGGCGTTTGGCCACGGTAGACTAAATTGCACGTACCTAGGAATAAAGGGCTTACAATAGGCTCTTGTCAGCCTATCTTCTTTTACAAAGGACCGAATACCCTCGGGAGTGTTCAAGCGCCATGAGTTTGGCCGTATATGCATCAGCTCGAATCATGTCTTTGGTCAAATGTTGGGTTTTCCTGGCTCTGGGTTTGCCACCTTACGTTCGCTATCATCCGGCTAAAGGCAGGCCAAGGAGAACTACTGCGATTGTGCCCTGGTTATTCCGGATGAGCGCCTCAAGAGAGAAAGCCGGCCGACCATCATGATACAGCGAGAGACTGTTCAACCACTCAAAGACTCACCGGAATCCCTAAAGATTCCTCCGCATTAACGAAGGGCCGTTTCCCGGCCATGTACACACGTGCACGTATTCTGATGCACGCTAAGGTACCAGGGGCTACATAGTAGTCCCACCATTATACTCTCATGGCTGTTTAAAGTGTTACAGCCTATATAGTCCGGTTTGCCCTAGTTCGACGTGCGATCACCTCCTTCATGGACCAAGACGTTGGATCAAGTGTGATTAAGCATATTTTTTCGCGAACACCCCCGCATTATATGTGTGGGGGCTGAAGCCAACGACTGCTATCTTTCGGACTACTTATACATATAAGAACGGCCGCACAGGGGGGACAATCATACTTTTGGGCAAAAGTATAAACATAGCCTCATAATTAAACTAAACATTGTTCTCTACAATGATTCGACTTATCACTCGAATGAACCATTCTTCGAGCACTACGCCTCTATTAGGCGGGCACCTTCCGTGACTTCCGCCAAGTAGTGCTCGGCCGGATATTGGCCTCCCGCCGGATCCTGGGTCGCTATTGCAGTGGCCTCCATATCCGTCCAATAAGCTTTAACGCGGGCAAGCGCCATCCACGCACCCTCTATGCACGCCGACCTCTTCATGGCGTCAATCCGAGACACGGCTCCAAGGAACCGCCGCACCAAACCAAAATAGTTGTCCGCTTAGGCCCCCTTCGGCCAAAGATGGTCTATTACGTACCGCATTGCTGGTAGCCGGACAGCTGTGGAGCTCCGCCATAGCAGCCACCTTCTCATTCAGCGCAGCGTGGCGTAGTGGGAGCATTGAATCATGCGACCGAAAAGCTTCTCCACTTCTTCATCGCCTTGACCCTCGAAGAACTTGATGGCAATCAGATTTATTGGCCAAGTCCGTGATATGCATCCGCGGACTCAGCGCCCCGCCAGGGAGCATACTTGGGATCCAAGAACTTCGTTCTCACAAAGCAAGTATGAGCCCCAGCCATGATTTGTCGGCTGTTGGGCTCTTCCGCAGATCTTGCGGATCTCGGTCCGCATCTCCTTGGCGGCATTAAGTGCCTTGTCCAGCTCGGCCGAACTAGCCTTACTCTCCTTTTCGAGGAGTGCGTACCGGTCGGCAGCATTCTTTAACTCCCCAGCCATTTCGGCTATCTTTTATTCGCTTCGGTGATGAGCAGCCTGTTCGGCTCTCAATTCTTCGGCCACCTTTAGGGCAGCCGCATTGCTAGCCCGAGCTTGTTCCTTGGCTTGAGCAAGCTCCGCCCTCAGGGCCTCCACGACAGCACCACCATCTGCAATGCAACCACATGGCATCAATATTCTGCCCCTCTTACATTTCCCTTTACATCATAATAAGGGAAGCCGAGCACATACCACATGACTCCTCCGGCCGCTTATTCACCAAAGATGATATCGGCATCAATTGACCCGATCTCTTAGTTCTGGCAATTTCAAAAGACCGGTCGGCTCATGCCAGTATCCTTGTATACACACACATGTAAGACGCATCATTAGTATATGATCCCCATTTTACGCCTTACCGGCGGGCAACCGAGTCTCGAGGCTACTGTCTATAGGGAGCACACCTTGCGCGTGCTTCATAACCAAAAAGTTGTGCATTTTTTACTACATACCTCAAAGCCTTTGAGCAGGCTTGTAAATGCCTCATTCAAGCCGCTGGTAGCGGATGAAATATTCGTGAGCACCATGCTCATTAAGGAGTGGTGCTCCTCCGAGAGCGCGGCTCGCTCCAGACGACCCGTCAGTACATCCGGCCGGACACTAAACTGCGCCGGACCCTTCTCATCTCCCCCCGTGGGAGCCAAATGCTTCGGGCTCAGGGCGGCTGACGTATTAGCCCCCGGCTTCGGCAGATCTGGACTCCTCCGTGTCGCCCGCCTCATGAGGCGGAGAGGTGGGTGGAGTCTCACTCTCCATCATCTCCGGACGAAGGTCCCCCGAAGACAAACTCTGTTGAGAAGAGCTGCTCGCCGGACTGCAAAAGTCAAAGTCCTGTTTATGGATCTTGGAGTAACGCCACACTTTCGAATTGATGAATAACTTACGGCGTGTTGGAGGGATGGCCCCCTAGTGGGCACGACGCGGCGAGGATGCCCGTCGCGGCAAAGCCCTCGGGCGATGTTTTCTTCCCTTGTTTGGGCGTCTCCGCCTCCAAATCTTCGGAGGCGGCCCTCTTCTTCCCGCGTAGGGAGGAGGCTTTGACCTCCCTTTTCCGGCTATCCTCCATAAGAGAGGTAGCCATTTCCCGGCTTTGGATGCGTGGCGGCGTGAAGTTCGGCTTCACTTGCCCTTTCCTTCGCCTTTCCACGAAGGGATTTTCTTTGGCCTTGCGGCCCAAAGATCTTTGCAAAAGTGGGGCCAAAGCGAGCCTTCGTGAAGTGGTGCCGGACACTGATTCTCTCCGCCTTGTTAAGCCATTCACGGCCATGGCGTAGTTTTCGAATAATGGTTATGATAAATATAAACAATGTGTCCAGCTTTGAGGTTACTTACTTGGGCATCTAGGTGATTGCAGCTTAGGCCTGCATCCTCGGTGGTATCCGGACACTTTACTTGAGGTCCGAAGAATAATTTGCACATTCCTTCGAGCTTTAGGCGAAGAAGTGCTTGATAGTCCGCGGACCCTCGGATTAAATTCCCACATCCGGAGGCCGACGCGTTTACTGCAGCAACATCCGCCGAATTAGCATCACTTGCATTATGTTGACAAGATTTATGTCCCTCTCAATAAGCTCCCGGATGCGATTCTGCGAGCTTCACAGTACATCGCCCAGCCCATAGTTCCGTCCCACATCGGTCCAAGACGCCACCGTGATGGAGGGCCTGAAAGCGGAACTCGGGCGGCCGCCCACTTTGTGCCCCCAGGGGCAATAACATAGAACCATCTCCGTTGCCATACGTCCGGATACTTCCTAAAAGAACCCTCGGCCATGGGGCATCAGCGTTTTACGCTTATTATAGCACCTCCGCACTCGCATGTCACCCCTTGATCATCTTGACTTCACATTAAAGGTCTTCACCATAAGCGAAGTGTGGGTTGACGTGGAGGAAGGCCTCACACCACGATAATGAAGGGACGAGATGTGGAGGATGGCGTGCAGAGCTAGATCATGGAAATCCAACCCGTAGTAGAACATGAGCCCCCTCACGAAGGGGTCGAGGGTGAGGCCTAGGCCTCGGAGGAAGTGAGGGATAAACACAACGCTCTCGTTGGGCTCCGGCATGGGGATAACTTGCCCCCGAGTAGGAAGCATGTGTTGGATATCGGCGGTTAGGTATCCGACCTCCCTAAGCTTCGCAATGTCCTCCTCTTGAATCGAGGAGGCCACCCACCTACGGCTGTTGCGTCGGATCCGGACATGTTGGAGGATCCGGGTGCTTTGGAGCTTGGGTTTTGAGTCTTTGGAGCTCGAGGGGCAAGGAGGAGCAGGAGAGGTGGTAAAAGGCGTGAGGCCTTAACCCCTTTATAAAGGGATGAATACCAAGAGTCCTCGGTATTGACCAAGCTTGAGACTTATCTAAAAAAGACACGGAATCATACCAACGGTCGCCGTGGGGTCACATATACCCATATTGATAAAAGAGCCCGTATTAAGGGGGACACGATCTTTGCTTTGGCAGGACGTGCCAATAAAACCGCCTCGCGACGCGAGGAGACGCCGGTTCGTGTTGGACCAGGCCACGATACAAGGGCATGAAGTGCAAAAATTGCCGCCAGAATGGATTCATGCCGGGTATGTAAAAATCATCTTGCAGAGTATTACCTGCCCACGTGTTCGATAATCATCTTGGAGTATTGAGGAGGAACCCGCCTTGCAATGCCGAAGACAAGAGTGCGTCTTTGGACTCATCGTCATTGAAGCCTGGTTCAGGGAGCTCACGAGGAGTCTTGGATAAGGGGTATCGAATGGGACCGTATTCATCGTCCGGACTATAGAAGCGCCAAGATACAAGACTCAAGACTTTACCGTGTCCAGGATGGGACTCTCCTTTGCGTGGAAGACAAGCTTGGCGATCCGGATATTATGTTTCCTTCCTTGTAACCGACTCCATGTAAACCCTAGCTCTCCGGTGTCTATATAAACCGGAGAGCATGGTCCTTAGAAGGCCGATCACAATTACAATCATACCATCATAGGCTAGCTCTTAGGGTTTATCCTCTACGATCTCGTGGTAGATCTACTCTTGTATTCCACATATATTTAATATTAATCAAGCGGGAAGTAGGGTTTTACCTCCATCGAGAGGGCCCGAACACAGGTAAACATTGTGTCCCTTGCTTCCTGTTACCATCAGCCTGAGACGCACAGATCGGGACCCCCTACCCGAGATCCGCCGGTTTTGACACCGACACCAGCATCTCCTTGGGATGGCCTTTTCCCCACTTTCTCCGCATCCTTTGCAGACCGCAGGGCAAAAAATCCCAATCCAGTTCAAGCGGATCCATCTCCTTCCTCACATCCTCTTCTTGATTCAACATCCGCCCATCAAATCCATGTCAAATGGAGGTTCTGCGGCGGAGGAATTAGGCAGGCCATCACCGGGCGGAGGTTGAGCGGGGCGACCTCGCAATGGAGGTTGCCGGTGTCGGGCCCCCTAGAGGCGTGGTCGCAGGCGGGTCTAGCTCACATCTGGGGACAGAGGTTGCAGCCAGAGGGTGGTGGTCGCGGGTGGCCTGATCTCGCGACCGGAGGCAGGGCCATGCGAAGCGGGAGGCGGTAGAGCCTAGGAGACCGGCAGGGTGCACACCGTTGTCGTGCAAAATCCAGTGGCGGCGACAGGCGGCAAAGAGCTCACTAGAGACGATGGACTGAAGCGAGGGTACAATTCATGCTATTGCTTCACGCGTGAAATTGAGATAGCTAGTCTGTGAAATGGATTTTTTTTATTACTTGGATGAATTTAGCATCGGAGCAAGTAGGTGTTTCGGTGCCATGAAATTTTCTTGTGCCATGAACGATTGTAAGAATCTTGTTAATTACTCCCTCCATCCCATAATATAAGAACGTTTTTCAAGCTATGTTAATATTTTAGCTTGAAAAACGTTCTTATATTATGGGACAGAGGGAGTAGTTAATATATTGATGGGGTTTTTCAAAAAAAAAATCTTGTGGCACCGTCTGGGCAATGGGCATCTGTGTCAAAAGTGGATTTGGCACCGATTTTGGCTCCAGGGCCTTAATAGTAGTATACGATAGAGACTGACACATGGTTATGAGAAGGGACCCAGTGACCAGAGACCAGAGACCGTACAAAATCCAAAATCCAGCGAACTACCGGCCCTCTGTTTCTAAAAAAGAAATCATCTACGCTTTCTTTCTTTCAGCAGAAGAAAGAAAGGCGATCTCGCCTCCTGCCGCTGCCAGGGCGTCTTCCTCCTCCGCCATCCTCCAGCGGCTCCCCTCCACTGACGACCTCGGTCGTCGGTGCTGAAGGGGGTCGCCGGATCCACGCGTGTGGATTGTTTTAGGCATTAGTTTCTTAGGATTTTGGGTTGTTCATCGTCATGGCTTCGGCGGTGGCGATGGCGGCGCCGACTAATAAATCTTCAGATCCTTCCCCAACGAGGCGATCCGTTTTTGGGGTGGATTTGGAAACCGCATCGTTCAAGCAAGGATGATGCGTGGCGGCAGCATCCTCGTGGTGGACCTGTGTCCTCGGGCTCCGCCGTTCTTGGGCCGGCGTTGCTCCAGGCCGCCGTGGAGCTTGGGAGGTAGTCCGGGGAGCGTATGCGATTGTGGTTGTGATCGCATCGGCATCCTGGAAGATGGTGGATCTGGGTTCGTGGTTCGTGGGCGGCGGTATGGTTTCCTCCTCCAACGTCTTAGTTGCGCTTGGGGTGCTGGATCCGAGTTCGATGGTGTGTCCGGTGTTGCCCGATGCGATTCGTTCAACGGCAATGGCTTCGCCTTTATTGGCGAAACCACCTTGAGGTCCGCAGTCGCATATCAGCGATGGAGCCGCGTCGAGCTTCGGGTGTGGAGGTGATCCGCCATTTTCTCCTTTGGTGGTTGCTATGGTGGTGCAGGCGGTGGACGGGCGTTAGTGTCAATCTCGGAAGGATTCTTCATCTTGTTTGTAATTTTACTTCTTGGTGGTGTTCACGTATTGCAAAGGCTAGCGTTCTGCTGTTTTTTCAGTTTTGTCAGGTCGGTATGTACGTGGGTTGTACTATGATCCTTATGATATAAATAACGAGAAATCTAACCACCGGTACCGGTGGTTTTGCAACAAAGGTCTGATTCGCCAATCATACGATCCGCATCTAATGATCCACGTTCTACCTCCCGCCTGGATGGATCGCTAGCTACTTTTTCTTTTCAAATTGGTGATTGCTATACCCTAGGAAGAAAAATAAAAGCGGCCGATGGGGATCGAACCCTGAATGCATGACCCTCCATACGCTCCGTTCGACCAACGAGCTACTGACATGTTAGTGGTTCAAGTTGGAAAACATAAGAACAGAACCTTTTAAATCTCGTAGCATCAAAATAAAAGTTGTGCTAATTCTTGATTTTTTTTCTTTGGGGCTGGAGTCAAACTTCAGATTCAAGAATTGTGACGAGGACATGAACCACATGGACTAAGCTGCTTGTTGTGATAAATTGTTGCATGGTGGTACTTGTGTCAATTCCTAAAGCTCGACTAATGTTGTTTGTCTTGATTTTATGCGTGTTTCCAGCTTGAGTTAACTAGTTCGACAAAATGAAATCGTAATTTCTTTGGGTGGACGAGACTTTGCTCCAAATTTAGTGGTTCTTGCCATCTATCCGAGCATGGTAATATACGCAGTGATTAGCCGGTAACTTAATTAGGCTGAAACATGGTAACCTTTTGAGCCTGCTATTTTCTTTTGTTGAAAAACACCTTCAGTAACTCATGTGTAAATAACTTGGTATATACATTATAGCGGAATTCGATAACTTCTTGAGCCTAGACGCGATAACTTTCTTGACCGGAAAAAGTTCTTAAAAAGTATACATCCATTAATTTATCGAACACCGTTGTAGTTGTGACCCCAGATATTTGTTTTGCTCTAAATATACTCTCGATAACTCACGTACATACAAACGCCATGTTAACTTTGGAAAGTATGGAGAAATAGTTGATGAAATATAACCCTCCCCCCCCCCGGTATGTTTTCTGTGAATAGCGGTAACTCACACATCACAGACCTGATAACTTATGTACCCCGTTCCTGCTAACTTTACCGACTCCGGAAATGATGAAATATCCTCTGGTAACTTTTCGTATGAACAACATGGTAACTCACATTTCATAGACACGATAACTTGTGTGCCCCGGTCCTGAATCGTTGTCTATAACCCGGCGAGGGTGGGGTGGGGAGTTGTTGAAACATACCATAGTAACTTCGTGCAAATAACACCGATAACTCAAACATTAAGTGACTCCGATAACTTATGTACCCCGGTCACGATGACTTGGTCGGCGAGGGTGGGGGTGGGGCAAGTCATTGAAACATGCCATGGTAACTTATGTGCAAATAACATGATAACTCATACATGGTACACCTGATAACTTATGTACCCGATCCCGGTAAATGTGGCGACTGTGGCGAGGGGTGGGGGGACCGGAAATTTCTATGTAAATAGCATGGTAATAGAGACATACAAAGTTCATAACTCCCATAGAAACGCATACTGTAATTTTTGACCAGATTTTTTGTTGAAAAACATACACCCGGTAATTTCTGTGTAAAAAACATGATAATGTATACATTGTAGACATGATAACTAATATCTTACGTTTTAAACACCACGGTATCTTTCATCCAAGGGGGGAAGTTTTTGAAACATTTTCACCGATAATTTACGTGTTAAATTACCATACTTCCCATGCCTTAACCTTCTCGTCAGAAGTTACCACCTTATCATGGTATAGTTATCATGTTGCTCATACCATAGTTATCACGTTGGTCATGCCAAAGTTATCAAGCCAAACTTTTTTTTCTTCTGATATGACAGAAATAAGAAAGGTTTAAATAACGTTGTTTATCTACAATAGACAATAACAACAGGTGGCTTAGTTGGTTATTAGGCTCAACAGCTATTGCATAGACCTCGGTTCAAATTCTCTTTCAAGCACCTTTATTTTCTTTTCATATTATGCAGCGAAAACCAGAAAAAACCACTAGTGATTTACTATGGTTTTTAAGAGAAGGAAAAAAAAACAGTGGAAAGCGAGCGTGAGAAGATAGCACACCTATCGCTAACTATCGGGAGAAGTGGACCGCACTCCTGCGGATCTGTTGCTCACAGTCCTATAAACAAGACACATATTATACCATGAAAAAAAAAGTAGGCTTCCATGCCGGTAGACCATCAGCGAGAGTAGAGAGACGTGAGAGGTATGGCCCGCCTGCAGTGTTACTATGGAATCGTTAGAGCTCACAGTCCTATAAACAAGACACATATTATACCATGAAAAAAAAAGTAGGCTTCCATGCCGGTAGACCATCAGCGAGAGTAGAGAGACGCGAGAGGTATGGCCCGCCTGCAGTGTTACTATGGAATCGTTAGACGAGTCGTCCCTCTCCGAACAGCCGAGCAGTACCAAGAAAAAGTAACTCAAACCAAACCCACCAGAGTCACTGACAGAGAGGCTCAGTTCACGCGTCCCACGATTGGGCTCAGCTGCGGTGGCACAAGCTCACCGAGTCCCGGCGACGCGCAGCCGATAACATAACAACCGGAGACTAGAGGCAGATATATATATAACGAACAGCAGGGGCAGTGAAATTGGAAGAGGAAAGCGAATTCCCCCAGAAAATAAAAAAAATCCGCGGATATGCCGAAGACCTCCTCGTCGCCTTCCCCCACCGTCGCCCCAATGAATCCCCTCCTCCCCTCCTCCTCCTCCTACCTCAAATCCCACCACCCGCCGGACCCGGACCCCGGCTCCCCGAAACCCAGCCCCTGCAGCTACCTCCTCCATGTCGACGCCGACGACGAGGCGCTGATCCAAATCCCCGGCGGCCCGAACCCTAGCCCGGGGGGGCCCGTCGCCTCCTCGCTCGCGCTGCCGCCCATCGACCCGACGCCGCACATCTCCTCGCAGTTCTACACCTTCACCGCCGCCTCGCACGCGCTCATGCTGCGCTGCATCCTCGCCGGCCGCCCCGCCGTCGCCGAGGAGGTCCGCGCCGCCACCTCCCCCTCCGTGCTCGCCTCGTGGCGGGCGGTCTGGAAGGACCGGAACGAGGACACCGCCTACCTCACCGCGTGGAAGCGCATCCAGGACAAGCTCGCCGCCTCGGCCGACGGCCGCCACCTCCACTTCAAGTCCAACCCCGCGCAGCGCGTCTCCCATGTCGGCCAGTGGCTGGACATAGTCTCGGAGGCGCACGCGGACCCGGACCTGCTCCGCCACCTCGGCCTCAAGGACACCGTCGAGCGTATCAGGCAGGCCTGGACTGTGGGAGCCAAATTCTATGGTATTCCCGAATCATTTGTCAGGGTATGTGTTGCTGCGTGCCCCGTTTGTAAGGCTGCACCTGCTGGACAGCCTGATTCTGCTATCTCATCGCCAGGACGTGGTAAGCGGCGCCGCAGGTTTGAATATACGGAGACGCTGGATGTGCCGGCACGAGACGTGCCACGCCGGCTACAGCAGCTGGCTGCCAAGCACAAGGTGGTCCTCTGTATTAGGCAGAAGTATATAAGGTATAAGCCATTCATGGCCGAGGTGAAGGATTATGCATGCCATCGTGCTGGAGTGCCAACTTCAAGTAGTGGGAATACTGTGTCCTCTTCAGCCAGTGCCTCTGAGGCGAAGAAGCCACGGGGGCTGAAGCGGGAGCCATACCAATCCAAGAGGTGTGGCTGTGGGTTCCGTATCAGGGCTATTGTGCCCATAGCCAATTATAACGAGAAAGACAAGAGTTTTGTATACCAAGAAGAGGGCACTGCAGTGTTCAAGCTTTACGCCGTGCACTCAGGTCATGAGCCCGGGCCACTTGATGGCAGTGCTCGGATTGTTCACAGGTTAGTTGGGCATCAGGGGACATTTGAGTTTGATCCAGACATTTATGATGTCAATGAGGAAGGTGAGCCTAGCTTTACGATTAAGGGGGATGTAGATGTTGACATTGATGACTCGCATCAGGCAGTCTTGCAACAAGTCCGGGAACTCAGAGCAGAGGTGGTCTCCCTAGAAGGGAAGGTTGCTAAGATGCACCCAGAGCTATTGGGTTCTCTTTCCAATGAGCTATCTGAGGTGTTGCACAGGATTAGGAAGTTTAATTTGGATGGCAACACTTACCAGCCAGAGGAGACATTGATGATGGGCAATGAGGTCGGGATGGGCGACTGGTGATGTGTCGCACCATTTAGATCATCCACGACGGTGCATTCTGCAAGGAGGATGACATGCTTGATGACGATGATACTGATTTTGGTTCAAGCCTTGGGCCCATCGTCTCATGGGATAGAATGGCAGCAGAGTGCGAGGACAGGAAGATGCTAATGGGTGATAGCCCAAAGTGTGATAAGTGGATGCTGAAGGAGAATGTTGGTGACTTTGATGAAAAGAGTATTCTTAACTGTGGGGATGAAGATGGTGGCGAGGATTCCAAGATTATTAAGCCATTGATGCATGATGATACCATGGTAACTGACTCAAGTTTGTTAGGCATACAAATAGACGGATTCTACTCTGGGCCCAAGTGGTATGATTCACCTGTAGGTTTAGATTCCAGTGGCGATGCAGGAGATGTCAGTTTTAGACATGGACTTGTGTGAGATTTGTGATTCACCCCTGATACCAGGAAGGTCTTGTAAATTCTGTATGCTAGAATGTCATAAGCTTGCACCAATTTAATGTAGTGTCTGTAGGTGGAGCTTCAAAGTAACCTATCTTCCCTGATATATACAGGCTGATTAATCAATTCAACCTTCTTAACTTGTCTATAGTGCCGCTGTTGATTACTGTTTTCCTTCAAGACAGTTGAACATTGGTTCTGTTCTTTAAGTTTTTAATCATAGTATTTTATTATCTTATTATTGTACTTTCGAGAGTTAACTTAACCTATGTTTTTGTGCGTGCACATGTGTTGAATTTGGCGCACTACATCAGTAGCAGGACAATCTGCTGTGTTATTACTACGCAAGTTGCATCGTTCTCATCGTTGCTTCTTATTTGCATCCAGTGTATTAATATTTATTGATAACTTTCACTATAGTGATCCTACTATACTTAGTTGTTCATTTTTGCCTTGTTTGCAATTTTACCTATTGTTAATGCAACAGCTAAAGAAACTGAACCTGATATGATATGCTGTTGCTTATGCATTATGTAATATACGCATACTGAAATTTCCAGAGTTCTTCTTGTGTGGTTTAATTTATTGTAACCTCAGCTTTTCTGTGTGAGGTGGATGTTGCTTCCCTGTACATTGATCTATGGTTGACTGGTTCGTGTTTATTGTGAGAAGGGATATTCCTCATCTTATGGTCACATAAGCATCATTGCTTGCAGAAACAAAATAGGTATCTTATTCAAACATTCTAAAGACAGGAAGGGTTTTAATGCCTGTCTGGCTACCAGTATATTTCATGTCATATATGCTACAGTATTCACATAATTCTTGGAACATTATGGGCATCTAAAATCTTTGATCATGCTCAGGAAAATGATTATTAGTGCTAGATGTCATAATTCTGGGCAGCTAAAATCGTTGTTCATGCTCAGAAAATGATTAACAGTGCTAGAAATTGTAGGGAAACTTTTGATTTACATTCAGTATATTGCTTTACAATAAAAATAATTCAGGGAGGTTCTCTGCATACATTTACTCTTTCGAATGTGAAACCATAGTACATATGCAAATGGTGTGCCCAAGTATAACTACTGCATATCATCCAAATCCTCTCCAATGAACTAGTTTTGTGTTGCACAAATGGCTGAAGCAGTGAAGCATATAAATTTAGGGACAAACAAATTATGAAGAGAATGGTGTTACTTTGCTGGATTGTGATTTTGGGATCAGTTGAACACGATCATTTTCTTGGCTACACATGTGTTTTTGGCTTTTTGCTGGTGATTTACCAGTAGCATATTTCAACTGACCATTTATTCGTGACATAAGCATACATACAGGTCTGTCATCAAATTTTTAGATGCGCCCGTCTCTTTTCTGCTTATTTAAGCTTATTGGCATCAGATGACACCACCGTCAGCTTGAGGTTAGAAGAACTCATATTATTCTGTGTCCTCCTCTATATATAGGAAAATGTGTGCAGGTCAGCAGGTCATCACTGCTCATGATTTGGATGAAATGAATGTCAGAAACAGGTCACATTTGAAGTTACCTTAGACTCTTTAGTACAAGCAACGTAGCATATCCAATGCAATAACGGGAATTACTCTGACATAGAATAGAAAGAACATTGACCTGGAATTACTCTCTTTTGTAGAATTGGAAGGCATTTTGTTCCCCAGGTAACTGATGCTGAACGAACATCTGAAGATTGTTTCAAAGTGATATGTTCTATGCTAGAAATTGAGCAACCTTCCTACATCTCAGATTCACGCAGTGCTGAAATTTATTCCAGGTAATAAACAGTGCCAATATCTGAAACATGGCTTCTAGAGATATTATTTCTGTAGTAATGTGAACCTACCTGAAATTTGGCAATTTTTATTTACTGGTTACCACTTGAGGAATCACTGTTTACAACCTGGCCAAAAACATTAAGTGGAGGTTACTGAATGAGTTAATATTTGCATACTTATTTAACTAAATAGGTTATCCTTTTGTTTTTTTTCTGTTATCGATAATATTCAAGTTTGTTGCGGACCTATCAAAGTTATGTTTTTTTGAAAACTCATGTTGTGTTTGCTGTAGGGAGGTTAGTTTATGCCATTTTGTGTTTGTTCATGAGACTGCTGACATGCATTGTTAGCCTGATCTGATCCATTTGGTCGCTTTGTGGAATGGGCTGCTTATAGGATCAACCAGTTCCTCATTTTCTTGTTAAGCTTGAGGATGAAACGTCTAGTCTGTTATTATGCTACTGATTAGGTAACAGTACTCGTTAGGTAATTATGCTACTGATTGAGATATGCCTTATCTGTAACGTGGGATCGGGAACATCTAGTCTTTGCACCTCGCTTGTTCTGCTTGTGAGCAGCGTCTGCCGTTCCTGGAAGGGCCTTCCAAAAGTTGGAAGTGATGCCGGTAACCTGATAGGCTGCTGTTCCTTTTGCCTCTCAAGTTCATTATTGATCGGCGGAGGACGACGTTAGATCACCGCAATGCAGTGGCCACTGATTTGAATGCTTCGATGCCTGTCCATCGGTAAAAAGTCACATTTGGTTCAGGATTTGACATACCATTTGTTCGCACTTGGCACTTGGCACTTGGTAGCGCTATCTGATAGTGCAGCTCATTTAACTGGGACCAATTGTGTCCCAATCATCCAGCAATCTGTAGCTCTCAGAACCGCTGATTGGGGCGTGTACTCAGTAATCACATGGTGATCTGCATACCAGCCGACGCCGACGCCACGAGGTTGTGCCGCCAGCCCCTGATGAACCCTTCCTTCTCCGTTGTCAGTGTTCATAGTCGCCACCCACCCTGGGCGAGTTGTAACCACCCACCACTCAACAGTTTTTAGCCTTCAGAATAGAACGATGGTTGGTGCATGCACATGTACTCCTGGGGCAGTCCCATATTAACAGTTGACGCCGAGCAGCCCAATCAGCGCCTTGATCCATCCCAAGGCAACAACTGTGTGCACTAGGATATTTCCGGCGATCAGATCATCACAGGGAAATTGAAAGTTCAACTGGTGTTGCCCCAGATTATCTGTGTATATCGCTCTCAAGCCAACCTGGACAGTTGTAGCTCTGCAGTGAGAGTCGGTTGAGGTGAGTGAAGCCGAGAGCCAGAGCTTTCTCAGGAAGAGCACGACAAGTGACTACCATGGTGTATGGCCACCTGCACATCCGCATCAAGGGTCATCGCCGTCACGTTCCTGGCCATGTGCATTGCCTCTGCGGGCTGCGGCCGCCGCCGGTGACAAGGACGACCTGACGGCATCGTCTTTAGTCCTGCAGCGGCCCTATCTAGAATGCCGGGACCGCCGGCTTCGATTCCTTCACCCGGTGCTCCAGTGGCTGCTTTTCGTAGCCGGGTTCACCGGACCAGTGCGAGGCAGTTTGCGAGCATGAATGCGCCGACGATACCCGGATGTACCCACGGCGGTTCTTGCAGCGAGCCTCGGACGAGTTCGGCTCATCGTGTTCGCTTGGCGTTGAGATCTCAAGCGCTGTTGTGTCTGCTTAGCTTTGTGTGATTGTGTCCCTACCTCTGCGCTGTCGTTGTGTTTTGGTCTTTGGTGCTACCATGCTTGTGCACTGTTCCAGGTGTTGAAGGTAGGCCTGTCTTTGCGCGTAGTCATCGTTCCTTTTTGCGTCACATTGCCTATGTACTGTTCAATTTGTGACTTGAATCTAGCATTAGCGAATAAAACTTCAGAGATCAACCCACAAGACGTCTTAATTCGTGTACTAGTAGCAGTATTCTATACTAGGTTGCTGATGAACTTAGAAAGTCTAAACTTGTACAAATGATCCAAGGCACAGGCCAAGTTTTTGTTTCGTTTTCTGACAGTAGGCCAAGTTTCTTCAGAGGGCTTCTTTATATGGAAAGAAAGCTGGAAACGTCCCTTAAAATTCAGTGGGCACTGACTGTACTCTCACAAGACTAAATAATTTCCAAAAGACAGCACAGGTGCGCACACCTCGAGTATCAGTTGACTCCAACTCCATCCATGCAAGCGGCGTCTCCATTCCAACCTCTAGGTAACCATACACGATCTCTAGATCAAGAATTGACGGTTGAATGTAACGATCCGTAGCCTCATATGCATCGCCATGTCATGAATCGCATCATCCCATGGTACCTCCATCTACTGCTCAGGTCCATCGTCTACCTACGGCTGCCATGACAAGTTGACAACCACTGACTGCGGTGGTGGTCCTGTCGATACTTTTCTTTGCGGTTGCAGTTGCAGCGGCCGGTGGCGGTGGCGCCGATTGAGCCGCCGCCGACGGCGATTGGTTCATCTCTCCTAGACCACTACTACTACTCTACAAGTATTCAGATGAGGCCGTGGTCCATCCTAGCTAGTTGATGTTGATTCAGATAATGTAATATCTTTGCATCTGCCTGCTTTATGTTTCGGTTCTTCCGTCAGTCCTATGTGTTCAGATCGTGCACTCCACAACTTGCTTCGATGGACCAGCGTGAACAACAGGCTAAGGATGTGGGCTTCGTCCACCGATTACATGTCCTATATGGTGTGCTTTTTGCATGCCGCGCCATTTCATCTTGCGGTGAAATGACCACTTGATTTAGTCTCCCTGAAATCTAATCAAGTCGATATCTAAGGGTTTGTATGCTTCCTTCTCTTTTTCCTGATTACCTGAGTTGCGTCTGCCTCTTGTGAAATGGCGCACTTCCTACGCTCTCTGTTCAGATGATGCGCAATTTGGCATCCGGCGAGTGGAGTATCAACCGCAAGTGACAGCGGACCCGGAGTGCGGAAAGTAATCGGCAGGCATCAAACTGTAAATGATGCAAGTTTGCAAGAAAAGGTACTACACGTTTCCCATGATCTTGGGGATCCATTCGACCCGATCTCACGTAGTACACCTAGATTCATTCCCATCGCACTCACTTTGCTAAAACAGTTTACAAAATTGACCTCATGCCAAGCATCATTAGCCTAGTTGCTGGCCGAATGATGAATAAAGAGCGCAACGCTAATGCTCCCAGGCCAGATCGAAGAAATTCTGCAGACTTTTGCGGATAGTTCGTTCAGAGAATGAACAGATGAATCCGTCGCTGGAGCAGACATATTCCCAGGCCCAGCAGCTATCCAGTGGTATCGGCGTGAATCGCGTTGGCCCAACTAACCCGATGGAATCAACGTGAATCGAGTTGGCCTGCCTGCCTGCGCGTGTCTTTCACTTCACTACTCCGGGAAAATATCTAGTGATACCATCCATGGGATGATACGCTGCTCCAGGGATGCATGGTACGTCAGATCTGAAATAAAGGGACAGGATCAAGTCACTGATGCATTTACACATGGGCGCTTGGAACATTTGCACTTTGCCCCTAGAAACTAGCATGTCTTTGCAGAAATTGCCTTAGACAGTACCGTTGGTTCTTTCCCTGGACCTAAGCACAGTACGTCGATCTCCATCTGAGCTTGCACTTTTAAATCCAGAAAAAAAGAATCAAGTCAAGAAACTGAAACTTCCATAGATAATTAGATCATTTACATGTTAAACACTAACACTAGTACTAGGGCGACAACATGCTAAATCCAGCTGAATTACATGGCCACCAAGGCTAGTTACAGATTCAGCTACTACAAGATGAGCTACAGTCTGAGCACAATTACAGAATTAGATCCAAAACTAACCATGACAATTCCCAATACTAGAACAAACCACTAAAGTTTGTCGTGGCTTATCAGCAGACTAACAACTAACTGAACTTGAGAGCCGCGAGCCGTTGAGTTTGCGCCATGTACACATCCATTGGTGGGCGCAAATGCACACCTACATGATAAAATCAAGAATTAGAACCTAAAACAGCCTTTCAAAAACAACCCAATCTTCTTCACCCTAGACCATTTAAAATAAATGAACCAATTCATTTGTGTACTTGTATCGAGAGGTCTCCTGGGGTCCAAATGATGGGCACACACACATGAGTAACCTGGTTTTAAGAACTCACCACACCAACCCTGTTTTAAGGATTCGGTACTAACCGTGTTCCTGTTACCTAGAAGGTGACATAATTAACCGTAAGTTCTTATCAACAAACAACCAAACTTCTACAGGTTTTCTGTAAATGAGAGGCATATAAGAAGAGTAACAAACCTTAGGTGATTCAGTTAGCCCAAAGTAAGCTTTCCATTTCTGTGACACAATCGGTACAATAGAAAATTCAGATGCCACTAGACCAGTAACCCACAAGCCATATAAAAAACATGTACTCCACCATCCCTGTGTATGAAGAAGAAATCACTAACAGAACAAAGATTACTGACAGAATCTACATCATACCACATGTTTCACATGAAATTTAAATAGTCATATGGTGTCAGCTACATTCTATCAACTTCAAACTGCAAACTAAGTTTGAACTAGATCCCAGTACTTGGAATAACTCTAGCCTCAACTTGTGTGTGGAACATCTCCAGAGACACATGATCTCAAGAAGCACGCAATGTTAGTTCTATTACCACCGTACAACATTAAATATGATAAGCAAATACTTTCGTCATGCCAAATAACCTGCATATATGTCGCATCATCTAATTCTCCTGGTCGATTTTGCTGTTTCTTGACTTATAAGAACATGTAAAAGGAAATCATTTGTTGAACTACAAAACCATGACATGTTCACAACTAAGTGAGTTATATTCACTTCCTTTTCCTTTTCCCACTCATTGTCGGCTGTTTCTTGAACTATTTCTATATAGCTAACTAAGAAAGTAGCAGTCGATAACTGCACATGTATTGAGTTCAGTGTGCCAGGTACAAAAAGGTTGTTACTCACCCTCCATGCCATCATTTCCATTTTAGGAATCTAAACAGTCCTAACTTCTTATTTTACCCATAATATTTGTTAAAAGTCAAAGACTCTATATTTTTCACTTGAGAAACGCAGTCCTCCTGAAAAGGCAGGAACATAATTATATAAGCCAGATCAAACATATTACGTTGTCACATGTTCCGTGTAATATTTCCAAATCCAAAAATGATGTGAGACAAGAATGCATAGTTGTAGTTGTCCCAAAGATTTTTGGTCTGGTAGCTATGCGCCATAAACCTCATCAGAACATAAAAGGCCAGTAAGTCAGTTTATTACACCGTGAAAAAGTATTGATCCGTCAAACTTTTCTAGTTTCAGCTTCTGTGATGTGAGAACAAGCACATAGATTTCCAGTACTCAGTGGTCTCAGTTTGACTGAGAGCCTACCGGGATTTCTGTTAGCCAAACCTTGTTGAGCCTCATTTGGCATGAATTTTGTCAATTACTCGATCTATAGACATGACTCAGTATAAGTCTAAATGCTCACTTACGCTAGGCTGTGCGTGTGGTTTTCAACTACTGTATGTAAGAAACATTCTAGAAAACTTTATAAGAAAGATTGTGTGTATTTACAATTCAGATAGACATGTTATTGTTAGGAGAGGAAGTGGCAGTCAACATTATAACACTGATAGACATTCTTCTAGTTCTTCAAAGATTAAAATACTCATACATATCTCTGCTCCAAACTAACTTTACCATCTATTGAGACTGAATTGCGAGATAAATTTTTATAACTAAGTGCTACATTGTGGACGGCAATTGACAAGCCAATCTTTTATTCTAAAAACAAGATGTCTCGACGGACACTGAGATTAAAGGATGAACTAACCATATGAGCTTGGCTCCTCCCATATCTGTTGCATTCCGTGGGCAATCATGGCTCCGATTGGTCCAGAACTGCTAATGCACGCAACATCGTAGTTGGAGGAGGCAGATCCTGCTGCAGCCTGCAGACAAATTGACCTGTACTGCTACAGCTGCCATGTCCAATCGCCGTCAGTGCCAGCGAGACATGCGCCATGGTATACCGCTGGACTGGCTCGGATAGGAACCCCTCGAACGACACCGACTCCTGCAGCGCCGATATCCAGTCCTAAAACCAAAGAATGAAATCAGGAATACGGAAGAGAAAGGAGGCGCTGCCTCTTAGCCAATCGCCATTGGGCAGGGTCTTCGGCTCGCGTGACTTGGTCGGCTTCAGCGGCGCGGGGGAGGGGGAGGGGGATGGGGGTTAAGGCGACCAACAGTGGAGGGGGTACGCACCATGGTGGCCGGCGGCGGTAGGACATGACCTAGGCGGCGGCGGTGGGGAAACAAGCCGTATCGAGAACAACGGCCGAACAGAACAGAGCGATATCCACTTAGTCGCCGAATTTCGAAATAGTCCAGGGTGTCTCGTGCATAATTTCCAACGCGAACTGAGCTACTCAATCATGCGCCTCCAGTCCAGATCCAACGGTCCACATGATCCGGTATCAGCGTATCATACCACGCACGGTATCACCAGATATGCACTCACACTACACCTCCCGCTGGCTCCCGCGCTTTTCTGCCTGGATTCGATGCGAATCCAGTCCGGCGGCATCAGAATCGGTTCGAGAAAATGTTCTCTCTCGCCTGGATGCCCCACGTGCCATGCGGTTCATGCCTAACCTGCATACAGCTGGAATGAACGAAGCGGGAAACGATCTTAAAAAGTTTTTAACCACGGCCGCCCGTCGTCAACCAGTCAAGCAGATACGTGCGTTGCGCATCTGTACAACGAGTCGATCACAAAATTAGGCCACGGGTTGGTGAGCAAACAATTTACCAACTCCGCGCGCGTGCGGTAATCTGACGCACCACTCCACCTGGTTCTCCATCACTGAGAGAAGCAGCCGTCCTTTTTACCATTGGGTAAAACCCAAGTCTGCGAAAGCGGGTCAAGCAGCGCCGCTGGCCCAGCTGGCCGACTATTACCGCCTAACCGAAAGCGAGCACGGATCGTATCTCGTGCTAAACACTGCAAGCCTGCATCTAATCTTTCTCTAATCACAGCATCGATCCGCGGAATGTGCCACCTTCACTTGGCTCGTCAATCTTAATAATAAGCTACAATCTAATTGTATTTGGCAGCTGAGGCCCGTGACTTGCAGAGCAGAGCTGGGCCGAAGTCGGCTTTACGTCGCCATCCTCCTAGATCGCGGAGGATCCCCGCGCCGCGCATGCTTATCCCAGAATAATTAGCCATCAGGCACGTATCCCATTCCTTAATCAACATACTAACCATGGTGTTTTGCTCAGTAAATAAACTAACCCGAAGGACGAATTTTGCGTGATCGTGACGTGCTTACGTTCTCCGACAATTAGCTTACGCGATCCACTATCTAAAACGCCCCTCACATGCGCGGCCTCCCGACCGGAGACGCCGAACCGGAACTGCCGGAGACGCACGACGGCCGCCTACCTGCCGTCCAGCAGTTGCAGTTGGTTTCCTCCGCCGCCCGCCCCCCCTCGTTTTTACCGCCTCCGCCGCACGCGGCCTCCTCCCCGATGAAACCGCCGACGCAGCAGCCGCCCGCCATTCCGGCAGCTGATTCCTGCGCCGTGGATCCACCTGCCTCTGCTTCGACGGTGCGTGCGTGTACCTCGGTTTTGCACCGCCCGACCCAAACTCCCAGCCGGAGCCGGTGGCGTCACATGCCGCGCGGTACGCACGCACATGCCGCTCCTCCTCTGGCGCCGGCTCACGTGACCGCCTCGGCGGGTCGACACGCGCCTGCCCTCGTTCCCAGAGCGCAGCACATGCAGGGGGCGAGCTGCCCCATGTGTCCGCACGGGAGGCCCGAGGCTGACCAATCCGCCAGCGGCGCAACGTGCGAGCCCTGCACTGCACGTCGCTGTACGTACGCGCACCTCTACACTTCTCGATCCACTAGCGTAGTAGCGGTGGCACAGTGTGGTGTGGGACGGGAGCTGTTGGAACGAAAAGTCGTTGCCCGCGCCAGCCAGTGGCCGAGCGCGATCTGTTTGTTCCAGCGTACTGTAGGGTACGTACTCCTACGTGGGTGAGAGCGATTGGTTTGCTTGCTAAATTATCGACCTGTGCTGAAAATGGAGAGGACGAGGTGGTCGGCGATCGGGCCCGGAGTAGCATAATGACCTAGGAGCGGTGATTCATTTGGTCGCCCGTCCGTCCGCCGCGAGTTTAGAGCAACTTTAATGGGGCGACCAAACGGACGGTGCATTTGTTCTTTTGGATCGGCCGCTCATCCGGCGTCCGCCCAGTTGGTCGGCAGTGCGTCCAACGTCGACCCATTTCATATCCGCATTTAACTTTTAAATAAAAAAGATCCGCGGCCGATTATGTCAGCGGCCATGTCTCATGTCGGCACCATGCCAGCGCCGGCATACAATGCCGGCTTCAGAAAATGCCACGGTTCATGCTGGCGCACTCGCTTTCTACGGCCGCACATACATGCCAAAGACAAAAAGGGTGGGACTTGAGTTCGACCACGCCATCGCGGCTCCGTGGTCATCTTGGCACACACCCGCCGACATACAAAAAAGATGGCCCTCGCCGCCATAGATCACTCGTCGTCGAACTTGAGCATGTCGGCCTGCATCTTCTCGAACCATGGCCTCTTCCTTGGCGACACGGTGTTGAGATCCACCATCATGATCTCCACCCCGGTCATCATGCTCGCAAGAGCCACTTCTTTCGCCTTTGTCTTTGCGTTGGCGGCCTCGATCTCTAGCATCTTGGCTTGCTTCTCCGCCTCGAGCTCGAACATCTTGGCTTGCTTCTCGGCGTCAAGATCAAGCATCCTCCTTTGGATCTCCATGAAAGCATCCATTTGCTCCGCTTTGAAACGCCGGCGCTCCTCCTCCCTTGAGTCATTGTTATTAATCATGCCGTCCACGCTTGCGATCAAGGCGTTGGTGGCCACATCTCGCTTGTCCTCCTTCTTGGAGTTGGTCTTCCCCCTCGGCCGTGCCGGCTCGCCCTCACCAACATCCTCCACGGCTTTCTTCCCCCCACGTGCCTTGAGGGCGGCCTATTGCGCCTTGAACTTTTCTTCGTCCTTGATGACCCGATAGCAATGGGAGAGGTTGAAGCACTTGCCATTGTGTTGAACCTTGAATGCCTCCAAAGCTTGAAATGCCTACAAAATGTTTCCATGCAAGCATATGGGCAAGTGATAGCAGATGAAGACGTAAAAGGATGATCTTGATGACACAAAAGAGGGCGGCTTGCTTGCTATCATACCATGTCTTGCATGCCGATGCCGCTCATGGGGCGGGCCTTGACGCTCTCAAGGGTGGCGCAAAACTTGTTGCACTCTTGTTGGATCACCCTCCACCGCTTGGAAATGGAGACCCATCCGCGCGTGCTCACAAATTGGTAAGGTGGAAGCTTCTTACGCTCTAACAGCCCCAAAATTGGGTTATCAATTTTTGTGCTGTTATTCTCTCCTGGCACTCATTTTCAAAATTTTCTCCTGAGTTTGCTGGATGACTCTGATAAATTTTGTCATTCCCAACCTTTCAAAACCTTGCTCATGTCCTTGTCAGTGGGCAAGACCTCCTTTGCATCATCTCAAACCCTAATTCCAAATTTTTGGAATTTGAATATGCCCTTTGTGAATGCAAAGGAGTCATCATTTTCCTTGCTCTATTGATCCTCCCAATTGTTCCCAAAGATCATCCTATCTTTCTGAACATTGGATATGCAAAAATATTGCTAAGTTCCATGCAATATTTTTGAATTGTGATTTATTCCTTTTCTTGCCTTTCTGAGGAATAAAATCCAAAGGCATAGCTAGCCATCTCCTAAATTCATGAGAATTGGTGGAGTTGATACTTATGCCTAATCCAAGCTCTGGCAAGTATATTGGCCATAATTAAATAAGGAAAATTGTCTTTTCCTATTTAATGTCAATATTGTATTTCTGCCATTTTCTAAAGGAACTACTATTTTTATAGCAGAGAAAATTCCCACATAGATTGTGGAGCTTGTCCTTGCTATATAATCACTAGTTCCATCCTAATCTCATGTTCCTCAGTTCAAAAATTTGGCACATGATCCAATGCAAGTTTCTGCCATCTCTGAAATTTTGCAAAGGAAGTGCTTTATACCTAATTCCAATGGAGATGCAATTTGGCAGGGTGATTAACATGGATAAATAACCCCTGGATGCCAAATATGAGATCAATCCATCCATCCTAACTCCCTATGCAATTTTCAAAGTTTCTGACCAGAATACAACTTTGTGAAGGAAGTACCTTCATAGGGTTTCCAAATGGGATGAAACTTTTCCATCCTCTCAAGTATCTCAAATCATTAGCCTCCACCCAAATCCAGTTCATTTCATTGAACTATGTGAGCACAGGAGCAATTCTTGTTTTCTATCCAAATTTTCTGTTTGTGAAGCAAGTGTATTTTATCATGCTCCATTATGGCTGATAATTTTCCCAGGCTTTCTCCTATCTATATGATCCATCTCCACAAGATTTTGGCTCATTTCATCTAGCCATTTGCCATGAGGATTTTTCTGAAGTTTCTGGGCAAAACTGATAGCTGTGAAGAAAGTACCATTTTGGCAAGACTATTTGGTATGATATTTTTGCAGCATCTACCTATGATCAAATCATCAAGCTTTGCCAAGTTTTAGCTTAATATATCACTCTTAGTGAGTGCTTCTTCTTGATTTAGTTTCTGGGTCAGATTTAGCAGTTGTACAACAACTATGCTAAATACTTGAACAAATGGCTTCATTATTACCAGGACTGTAGTCCTTTCTACCCTAAGCCTCCCAGACATCAAGTTTACCTTTTACCCTCTCTGGTTTAATCTCTAGAGTGTGGCCAAGTTTGCAATAGCAAACTTGTGGAGCTTGGTTTACTCACCTCGATTTGTCTCTGCCCGTCTGTTTACCGTAGTAACACTCAAGTTACGAAGGACTATGCGGTAGACATGAGCTGGCCTCAGTAAAAACTCCAGAGCGCGCCCACGCCACGATGACTACTGAGGCAACCAGCCAAAAGCGGTGGCCTAGCCCTTTATTAAGCGTGCATCGGCCTTTCCGAACCAGCTACGGCCTCGCCATTAATGCCCAACAGTTCCCCCTCGCCGTCGCCTTCCCCCTGGACCTCTGGCCCCCTTCGTTTTCTTCTCCGGTGAGCCGTGCCAACGACTGAAACAGTGTGCTCCTGTGAATCATCGCCTTCCACCCCGATGTCCTCTTCCTCCGTTCGTCCGCGAGCGTTGCTCGATTCCGTGAGCCTCTGGCGCTTGTCCTCACCCACCTCGTCGCCTCCCCGCCGCTTCCCGTGAGCCTTGGTCGTTACTTGGCCTTGCGCCCCTCGCGGCCGTCTGACACGCATCGCGTCTGCGTGCCACCTCCTCCCCTCCCCCTCGAGCCCTCCCCGCGGCTATTTAAGCACGCCCCGAGCGTCCTCGCAGTCCACAACCCCCCTCACGAGCCTCTCCCGAGCCCGAGCCCTCTCGATCCCCATCACCACTGTGGGCGCGTCAGCCTCCATCGATTCCGGCACTCCCGAGCCCTCCTCGCCGTTCCTCCTCCACCACCACATCCCCCATGCTCCAGAGAGCCGCCCCATAGCCTCGGCCTCCTCTCTCCCTCGCCAGAACCCCGTGTCCAGCGGCGGCCGAAGCCCTTCTCCGCCGCAAGCCTTGCTGCGGCCGCTGCGAAGCTCTCCGGTGGCAGCAACCACCACCCCGAGATGCGCCTTTCCGTCCTGCGCATTTCGGTAGGTCGCACGACCCACGAGGTGGCCGGAGTCGCCGGCGATCCTCGTCGGGGCGATCCCCTGCCTCGGCTCGTCACACCCCCGAGCGGGAGGTTGAAGACGCCAGGGCCAGGCGGGCCCCTCCTCGCGCGGCCCCACCTGTCGGCGACCGTAGGGCGTGGCCCCGCTGGCCACGTCGGATAAGTGGCGGCGCCCCGCCGCGAAGTCGTTTTCCCCGCGCGAAAGCGCATTTCTGGAAAGTGCGCTTTCAATCTCAGAAAGCGTATTTTTCCTCTCCTTCGGCCGGGAATACGTTTCCCTCTCTGGAAAACGTATTTTCAGAAAAGACATGTTCTGTTTAAACTACCAGGGACCTGTTTGTAGAAGTATTTTTACAGACTAGTCCCTGAGCTTTAAACGTCCGTATATTTTTACCCATAACTCCGAATAAGGTGATTCCAACGCTTAATTTCTCTGTTCGTCGAGCCCTTTTCGATGGGACCATTTTCTTGATGTTTGAACATTCTGAAAATGACCATTTTGCCCTTGCCCGTAAACAGCCCCCTCCGAGAGAGAACTGTTTCAGGCAAATCTCTCCGTGATCGTTCCGCACTTCTTCCCGGAGTATTTGTCGACCCCAGGCAAGCCAACCTCTTATCATGAGCCCCAAACTTGCATGTTGACTTTGCTTGCACCTTGTGTGTGTAGTTGCAGTTGTTTCATATCATTTTCGTCTGCAGTTATTCCATTATGCCTGTCATGCATGCTTGTGTTTTCACGATATCGTTTGCCATGCTAATTAGAATGTTGTTATTGATAATGACATGTCACTACTCTACTTTATTTGCATGTCATCGTTATAAAATGTTATGAGGATTGTAATGCACCGCTGATATGCTATTACTTAGTATTGTCATGTTCCTTATGCTATAGTTGTGCACTTGAGAAGTCAATATTTTGTTCATGCATTTGTATGCTGCATGCTCATTGTTGCATTCATGTTCATGATGGTGGAGAAGGAATTAAAATGACTTAGTAATAACAAACCTCCTCCGTAATCCATGGGATAGAGTCATAGTGCCACCAAATCAAACTTTTTCAGTGCAGCCACATTTGCCTTATTGGGAAGGCCTTAATGCGATCTATTGTCGTGCCTCTCGCCGGTGCCTCCAACTAGGGAAGGTTATGGGCATGCTTACCCTGATCAGGTAGTCGGACATAACCTTGTGTGCCCGTTGTTAGAATTTTTGGTACCGGTCCCCGTGAGGGACGTTTTGGCCACGACGGTGGTTGTTGTGTCTTTGGTAGACACGGGGCCACCCAGGACTAGCCCAGTTGGGAGTGGGTCGGAGTGGCCGGGAGAGTATCATGGCAGTAGGTCGGTTTCGTCGGAATGCCGTTGGTCCACCCGAATGGGATGACGAGGCCATGGGTTCCGTGATGTGGGTACAGTGTGCTACCTCTGCAGGGTGTATATAAAGTCTATCGATAGCAACACAGTTCGTAGTAGATCCCACTATCAGGTCTTGGTCGAAATGGAGGATAAACCTGAAATAATTAAGTTGGTAAATAAATATGTGATAACAAGAATATGGTGACTTGGACTATGAGATAGTCGTGAGAAGTCACGATAATTTTTTGATATGATCATGAAATGAGATCTTGATGAGTGTTGGAGACCAAGTGTTGGTCATGGTTGTGATCACCGGAAAGATCACCGTTCGGTTGCGAGGCAACCCGTTGGTAAGAGAGTCCGCGGGACTCGGTGCACAAGTTTGGTTGCATTGCATGAGTAATATGTTGCATTTAAAAACCAAGGGAACAGAGGATGATTGCATAAAGTTAACATGCTATGTCTGCATTGGATATAATCGGTAGTTTATTTTCAGCATAGTTTCATGATGCCATGCCATGCTTTGATCTATATGTTAAATTATGCCATGATTGAGATGATATGCTATGTTTTGCTATTACCATGTTATAAGCATGTTTTGATAGGCCATGTTATTGCCATGTTAGTAGATGCTATGCTTTTGTTCACGCTTAGTTGATTTTTTTTATCATGCCATGTTTAGTAATTGATATGAGATAGGCTGTTGCATGCGCTTGGTTCTTGCTTTGTCTTCTGCTTGTTTGGATGCTATGTATTTGGTTGTCTCGCAAGTACATTTAATGTACTGACCTGGCGTGTCGTGCCAGTTTTGTAGGTCATACCCGAATTGTTCGCTTGATCCGTCGTGCTAGTCTGTAACCTTGCCAGTCCTGTGAGTTGTGGAGCCCAGCCAGAGTTGTTATGCTGCCAAACCAAGACTTCCGCCGCCATTTTGATAGACTTCCGCTGCCATTCAAATAGCCGTAGGGCTATGCCAGATGATTGTATTCATCAATGATGTAAGCTTATGCACATGTATTTGATGAATATTATTGTACCTAGAATGCTGTATTATGGACCGGTCATGCGTCGGGTGTTATCCTGGGCTGACGTGCGAAGGCCCCCTGCTCCATGCGGATCGGGGTGCCACAAGACATGGCATCAGAGCAGCCATGCTGGCATAGGTTATCCTAGCATTAGATCACCGCTACCATTAACCTGTAATGGCCCTAAGGGATTTGACCCATCCCTGGCATCCGGCATGGCCACTGTTAATCAACAGGTGGCGCAGTCGGGACCGACACGTCCTCACCCCGCTGTCCCCGCCTAGTTATCCGTGGAACGAATAGCAACCATATCCTTTCTAGTCGGCCGCACCGCTCACCCTTCGCCATTAAGGGAAAGGGGCCACACCATGCGGGCATGTCCCGCATAGCTGCCTACGAAAGCCTCCTTTCCGCTTGTCAGACGCTCACCCCTCGGCCGACCATGTCCCTGCAGAGAAGCTTAGCTAGTAGCACTCCGACCATGGACTGCACCTTCAAAGCCCCAAGTTTTACTCCCGCATCGGTGCCGTCAACCACACTGGCTTTCCACCCCTTCTTACCGAGATGCTCACCAAAGCCTTTTGCTGTAAGGCTAGCCCCGATTACCTGGTGTTCCAATCGGCACCCGTCCCTCACCTTCATCGCTTTGATGCAAGAGTGCACATCAGCCTAGGTCCCCAGCAGATGGCCAGTCGTTGGTTTTTTAGGGTAGAGCTATGCCTACCTTTGATTTAGCCATTCAGGCCGCTGCTGTGGAGGCTATGCTTCACCTCCGAACCAGGTACCTGCATATGGCAGCGAGGCGGGATTTCTGCTTTTACCCCATTGTGACAGAAGTAGGAATGCAGCCTTCTCCCGCTATCCAAGGAGATGACCCCGCAATCGCTCGCCTGGTGCAGTATATCACAGCCTAGGGGATGATGATTTCCAAGATACTTGCTGAGTTTAGAACCTTGGACAATGATGCGGTGAGAGTCGTCAAGGAAGCCTATCGTGAGGCTCGTAAATTCGCATCTCAAGTCATTTGCCCAACGCCATCTGAACCAGTGCTACCCTCTCAGCCTGTGTTGTGGCCTAGACCCAACATCATCACCCTCGATAAGGCTCTTTTACGGATCCACCAGCAGCATTTGCTTGGATCAATTTCAGCCACACCCCCAACAGCCGAACCCCAACCCATAGTGTTGTCGGACGATGAAGATGGAGATTGGTTCAGTCTTCGTCCTCCCGGAGAGCCCCAGCAAGGCAAGCCCTCTGCATGACCTCAGTCAAGTAGTGAGATGAGCAGTCTGTCGGTTCATCCCTGATATGAGGATAGAACTATGTATCCCGGTATGAGTTGTTTCGTTTACTGCGTAACGCGTTCGTGCTTTGTTGTATGCTTGTACTGTTGTGATCCATATGCTGTGTTCTATGTATGTTTTGTGCTTTTGTTTTTGTGTTGTTTTTGCTTGTCTCTCCGCTCAAGCGAAGCGTTTAATGAGTTGACACTGTGTTGCTATCAAGATTAGTAGATCACATACACTAAATAACATTGACTCTTCCCGAGTCTATAATAAAATGCGCGCTGGTGTAGATATATATATGCCAGGATTATATATACCCACTAGCATTAAAACACCTTAGAAAGATTTGCCTGTTGTGTTTTTCATTGCATGTTTATTGCCTCTGTCTATTTGCTAGTTTAGATTATACTGCATGCTGCACGCATACCCGGTTCACCCACGAGTGCATTCGGGCAGTACTCGGGGGAATGCAACGTCACATATCCCTCTCTATCCGTGCATACTCCGTGTGCCAGATTTTCAAATCTAGAACCTCGAAGAGGCATTTCCGTCTGGTAATTCCTCGTCCCTAATTCTTTTTCCTGATTTCATTTCTGGAGGAACACTGCCAACTTTATTTCCCTCGGTCCAGTACATCTACCCCGATACAAGTTTCAACTCGATTCTACCTCGACACCTACATTTCGTGGAGATATCCATGAAATTTTCCTCGTACCCTAGTGTACATCTTGAGCTAGCGCAGCCACCTAACCTGCATCTGGACCCCACCACCACCGTCACTGCCTTGCGTGGCGCAGGTAGATCGTCACCACCGCTCCACCGCAGCACGCGATTACTCCACGGCGCATAAGCGGCGGAGAATCAAGCGTGGCAAAGGACCACCCAAAGGCGCCATCTTCTCCCGCATCTGAGCCACCACACCGAAGTCGCGTTGTCCCGAAGCTCGCTCATTCTGATGAGTATCGGCCAGCGGGGAGGACGAACGATCACAGTTTGCCCTAGCGATCATGCGAGGAACAACCGTAGCGCCACCAAGAACACCTCCTCGATGAAGGAGCTCGGCTCGATCTCGCCCAAACCGAAGAGGTAGTAGAGCGGCATTGCGTTTGTGCGTTGGAGGAGAGCCGCGCTGCCGTCTTTATAGCCCAACCCCGGTGTACGGTGAGCGAGGTCCAGGAGAACCGCTCATCGCCGCTGCGCCAAGGCGTCAGAGGCGAATCCACGGCAAAGGCCCGACAAGGTGCTGGCCCGCAACATGAGTGCTCGCTGCACCGGCGTTGTGCACGCCGCGCACTATGGCTCTAGGGTCCTCATCGCCCTAGGAGCTAGATCCGCGCTGCACCAAGCCGCACGCGGAGCAGCAGCACAGAAGAAGCAGCAAGCTGGAGGTAGAAGGAGGAGGCTGCCAGTGGGCCTGGACCCACGTGTCAGCAGGTGAAACCACTGTTCATTGGGTGCATCCAGTATTTTTCGGGAGTTTGATCTCGAATGCCCTTAGCCGTGGATATAACCAGGTTTGCCTTATCTCTCTTTGGGTGTACCAATTATCGGTGCCCCCAACTAGCTTGAAATTAACCTAGAGGTTTTTCTCCGGAGTTGTTATTCTTTCGTTTGTGCTGTAACCCAAGGAATCTCGAGGACGAGATTCTTTTTAAGGGGGGGAGAGTTGTAACAGCCCCAAATTGGGTTATCAATTTTTGTGCTGTTATTCTGTCCTGGCACTCATTTTCAAAATGTTCTCCTGAGTTTGCTGGATGACTTTGAGAAATTTTATCATTCCCAACCTTTCAAAACCTTGCTCATGTCCTTGTCAGTGGGCAAGATCTCCTTTGCATCATCTCAAACCCTAATTCCAAATTTTTGGAATTTGAATATGCCCTTTGTGAATGCAAATGAGGCATCATTTTCCTTGCTCTATTGATCCTCCCAATTGTTCCCAGAGATCATCCTATCTTTCTGAACCTTGGATATGCAAAATATTGCTAAGTCCCATGCAATATTTTTGAATTGTGATTTATTCCTTTTCTTGCCTTTCTGAGGAATAAAATCCAAAGACATAGCTAGCCATCTCCTAAATTCATGAGAATTGGTGGAGTTGATACTTATGCCTAATCCAAGCTCTCGCAATTATATTGGCCATAATTAAATAAGGAAAATTGCCTTTTCCTATTTAATGCAAATATTGTATTTCTGCCATTTTCCAAAGGAACTACTATTTTTATAGCACAGAAAATTCCCAAATAAATTGTGGAGCTTGTCCTTGCTATATAATCACTAGTTCCATCCTAATCTCATGTTCCTCAGTTCAAAAATTTGGCACATGATCCAATGCAAGTTTCTTCCTTCTTTGAAATTTTGCAAAGGAAGTGCTTTATTCCTAATTCCAATGGAGCTGAAATTTGGCAGGGTGATTAACATGGATAAATAACCCATGGATGCCAAATATGAGCTCAATCCATCCATCCTAGCTCCCTACGCAATTTTCAAAGTTTCTGACCAGAATACAACTTTGTGAAGGAAGTACCTTCATAGGGTTTCCAAATGGGATGAAACTTTTCCATCCTCTCAAGTATCTCAAATCATTAGCCTCCACCCAAATCCAGTTCATTTCATTGAACTATGTGAGCACAGGAGCAATTCTTGTTTTCTATCCAAATTTTACATTTGTGAAGCAAGTGTATTTTTACTTGCTCCATTATGGCTTATAATTTTCCCAGGCTTTCTACTATATATATGATCGATCTCCACAAGAGTTTAGCTCATTTCATTTGGCCAATTCCCTGAGGATTTTTCTGAAGTTTTTGGACAGAAATGATAGCTGTGAAGGAAGTACCATTTTGGCAAGACTATTTGGTATGATATTTTTGCAGCATCTACCTATGATCAAATCATCAAGCTTTGCCAAGTTTTAGCTTAATCTATCAATCCTAGTGAGTGCTTCTTCTTGATTTAGTTTCTGGGTCAGATTTAGCAGTTGTACAGCAACTGTGCTAAATACTTGACCAAATGGCTTCATTATTACCAGGACTGTAGTCCTTTCTACCCTAAGCCTCCCAAACATCAAGTTTACCTTTTACCCTCACTGGTTTAATCTCTAGAGTGTGGCCAAGTTTGCAACAGCAAACTTGTGGAGCTTGGTTTACTTAGCTCGATTTGTCTCTGCCCGTTTCTTTACCATAGCAACACTCAAGTTACGAAGGACTATGCGGTAGACATGAGCTGGCCTCAGTAAAAACTCCAGAGCGCGCCACGCCAGTGGTGACTACGAGGGCAACCAGCCAAAACGGTGGCCTAGCCACTGTTCGCGTCGGCATCGCTGCTCCGACCCGCTCTGGCCTCGCCATTAATGCCAAATAGTTCCCCCTTGCCGTTGCCTTCCCCCTTGACCTCTGGGCCCCTTCGTTTTCTTCTCCGGCAAGCCGTGCCAATGATTGAAACAGTGCGCTCCTATGAATCGTCGCCTTCCTCCCGATGTCCTCTTCCTCCGTTCGTCCGCGAGCGTTGCTCGATTCCGTGAGCCTCTGGCGCTCGTCCTCACCCTCCTTGTCGCCTCCCCGCCGCTTCCCATCAGCCTTGGCCGCGCCTGCCGACGTTGCGCCCCTCGCCGGCGCACGGGCACGTCGCCAGCCACGTGCCACCTCCTCCCCTCCCCCTCAAGCCCTCCCTGCGGTTATTTAAGCATGCCCCGAGCTTCCTCGCAGTCCTCAACCCCCTCCTCGAGCCTCTCCCCGAGCCCAAAGCCCCTCTCTGACCCCCACCATCGCCATGGCCACCGCCTCGGGCCTCCATCGATTTCGGCACTCCCGAGCCCTCCTCTCTGTTCCACCTCCACCACTGCATCCCCCATGCTCCAGAGAGCCGCCCCATAGCGTCGGCCTCCTCTCTCCCTCGCCAGAACCCCGTGTCCACCGATGGCCGAAGCCCTGCTCCGCCGCAAGCCTTGCTGCGGCTGCTGCGAAGCTCTCCGGCGGCAACAACCACCACCCCGAGATGCGCCTCTCTGTCCTGCGCATTTCGCTAGGTCGCCACGACCATGAGGTGGCCGGTCATGCGGCGATCCTCGTCAGGCGATCCCTGCCTCGGCTCGTCGCTTTTAAGCGGGGTTGATGACGCCTTGAGGGCCAGGCCGGGCCCTCCTCGCTGGCCCCACCTGTCCGGCCGTGGGCATGGCCCCGTTAGCCCACGTCGGATAAGTGGCGCGCCCAGCCAAGTCGTTTTCCCGCGAAACCGCATTTCTGGAAAGTGCGCTTTCAATCCCAGAAAGCGTATTTTCCCTCTCCTTCAGCCAGGAATACATTTCCCTCTCTGGAAAGCGTATTTTCAGAAAAGAAACGTTGTGTTTAAACTACCAGGGACCTATTTGTAGAAGTATTTTACGGACTAGTCCACAGGCTTTAAACGTCCGTATCTTTTACCCGTAACTCCGAATAAGGTGATTCCAACGCTCAATTTCTCTGTTCGTCGAGCCCTTTTCAACCATTTTCTTGATGTTTGAACATTCTGAAAATAACCATTTTGCCCTTGCCCGTAAACCGCCCCCTCCGAGAGAGAACTGTTTCCGGCAAATCTTTCCGTGATCGTTCCGCACTTCTTCCCGGAGTATTTGTCGACCCCAGGCAAGCCAACCTCTTATCATGAGCCCCGAACTTGCATGTTGACTTTGCTTGCACCTTGTGTGTATGTAGTTGTAGTTGTTTCATATCGTTTTAAAATGCGGTTATTCCATTATGCCCGCATGCATGCTTGTGTTTTCACGATATCGTTTGCCATGCTAATTAGAATGTTGTTATTGATAATGGCATGTCACTACTCTACTTTATTTGCATGTCATTGTTATAAAATGTTATGAGGATTGTAATGCACCGTTGATATGCTACTACTTGGTATTGACATGTTCCTTATGCTATAGTTGTGCACTTGAGAAGTCAATATTTTGTTCATGCATTTGTATGCTGCATGCTCATTGTTGCATTCATGTTCATGATGGTGGAGAAGGAATTAAAATGACTTAGTAATAACAAACCTCCTCCATCATCGATGGGATCGAGTCATAGTGCCACCAAATCAAACTTTTTCAGTGCAGCCACATTTGCCTTATTGGGAAGGCCTTAATGCGATCTATTGTCGTGCCTCTCACCGGTGCCTCCAACTAGGGAAGGTTATGGGCATACTTACCCTGATCGGGTAGGCGGACATAACCTTGTGTGCCCGTTGTTAGAATTTTTGGTACCGGTCCCGTGAGGATGTTTTGGCCACGACGGTGGTCGTTGTGTCTTTAGTGAACAGGGGCCACCCAGACTAGCCCGATTGGGAGTGGGTCGGAGTGGCCGGAGAGAGTATCATGGCGATGGAGTCGGTTTCGCCGGAATGCCGTTGGTCCACCCGAATGGGATGACGAGGCCATGGGTTTCGTGGTGTGGGTACAGTGTGCTACCTCTGTAGAGTGTATATAAAGTCTATCGATAGCAACACAGTTCGTAGTAGGTGTTGGAAATATGCCCTAGAGGCAATAATAAAATGGTTATTATTATATTTCCTTATTCATGATAATTTTCTATAGTTCATGCTATAATTGTGTTATCTGGAAATCGTAATACATGTGTGAATGCATAGACCACAACATGTCCCTAGTAAGCCTCTAGTTGACTAGCTCGTTGATCAATAGATGGTTACGGTTTCCTGACCATGGACATTGGATGTCGTTGATAATGGGATCACATCATTGGGAGAATGATGTGATGGACAAGACCCAATCCTAAGCATAGCACAAGATCGTGTAGTTCGTTTGCTAGAGCTTTTCCAATGTCAAGTATCATTTCCTTAGACCATGAGATCATGTAACTCTCGGATACCGAGGGAGTGCTTTGGGTGTACCAAAGCGTCACTGGCAATGGCGGGTGACTATAAAGGTATACTCTGGTATCCCCGAAAGTATCTCTTGGGTTGACACGGATCGCGATCGGGATTTGTCACTACGTATGACCGGAGAGGTATCTCCGGCCCACTCGGTAATGCATCATCATCTTGAGCTCAAAGTGACTAAGTGGTTGGTCACGGGATCATGCATTACTGATGCGAGTAAAGTGACTTGCCGTAACGTAGATTGAACGAGGTATTGGGATACCGACGATCGAATCTCAGGCAAGTAACGTACCAATTGACAAAGGGAATTGTATACGGGATTACTTGAATCCTCGACATCGTGGTTCATTCGATGAGATCATCGTGGAACATGTGGGAGCCAACATGGGTATCCAGATCCCGCTATTGGTTATTGGCCGGAGAGCTGTCTTGGTCATGTCTGCGTGATTCCCGAACCCGTAGGGTCTACACACTTAAGGTTAGGTGACGCTAGGGTTGTAGAGATATTAGTATGCGGTAACCCGAAGTTGTTGAGTCCGGATGAGATCCCAGACGTCACGAGGAGTTCCGGAATGGTCTGGAGGTGAAGAATTGTATATAGGAAGTCCAGTTTGACCCACCGGAAAGTTTCGAGGTCATCGATGATATCTTGGGACCACCGGAAGGGTCCCGGGGTCCACCGGTGGGGCCACCTATCCTGGAGGGCCACGTGGGCTGAAGAGGGAAGGGAACCAGCCCTGGTGGGCTGGTGCGCCCCTTGGGCCTCCCCGCGCCTAGGGATGGAAACCCTAGGGGTGGGCGCCCAGCTTGACTTGGGGCAAGTCCCCCCCTGGCCGCCGCCCCTTGAGATGGGATCTCTAGGGGCGGCGCACCCCCTAGGCACCCTATATAAAGAAGGGGAGAGGGAGGGCAGCTGCACCCTAGTCCTGGGCGCCTCCCACCCCTAGGGGGCATGCGCCCCCCTATCCCCTATATATAGTGGAGGGGAGGAAGGGAAGCCGCACCCTAAGCCCTGGCGCCTCCCTCTCCCTCCCGTGACACCTCTTCCTCCTCCAGTAGCGCTTGGCTAAGCCCTGCTGGAATCCCGCTGCTTCCACCACCACGCCGTCGTGCTGCTTGATCTCCATCAACTTCTCCTCCCCCCTTGCTGGATCAAGAAGGAGGAGACATCTTCGCTCCGTACGTTTGTTGAACGCGGAGGTGCCGTCCGTTCGGCGCTAGGATCATCGGTGATTTGGATCACGACGAGTAGGACTCATCAACCCCGTTCTCTTGAATGCTTCCGCTCGCGATCTACAAGGGTATGTAGATGCACTCCTCTCTCTCTCTTGTAGCTAGATGACTCCATAGATTGATCTTGGTGATGCGTAGAAAATTTTAAATTTCTGCCACGATCCCCAACAAAGGGTATCATGAGCTAGGTCTGTCGTAGTTTCTATGCACGAGTAGAACACAATTTGTTGTGGGCGCCGATTTTGTCAATTTACTTGCCGTTACTAGTCTTATCTTGATTCGACGGCATCGTGGGATGAAGCGCCCGACCGACCTTACACGTCGCTTACGTGAGACAGTTCCAACGATCGACATGCACTAGTTGCATAAGGTGGCTAGCGGGTGTCTGTCTCTCCCACTTTAGTCGGATCGGATTCGATGAAAAGGGTCCTTATGAAGGGTAAATAGAAATTGGCATATCACGTTGTGGCTTTTACGTAGGTAAGAAACGTTCTTGCTAGAACCCTATTGCAGCCATCGTAAAACATGCAACAACAACTAGAGGACGCCTAACTTGTTTTTGCAAGATATGCCTTGTGATGTGATATGGCCAAAAGGTTGTGATGAATGATATATATGTGATGTATGAGATCATGTTCTTGTAATAGGAATCACGACTTGCATGTCGATGAGTATGACAACCGGCAGGAGCCATAGGAGTTGTCTTAATTATTGTATGACCTGCGTGTCAATGCATAAACGCCATGTAATTACTTTACTTTATTGCTAAACCATTAGCCATAGTAGTAGAAGTAATAGTTGGCAAACAACTTCATGGAGACACGATGATGGAGATCATGGTGTCATGCCGGTGACGAAGATGATCATGGCGCCCCGAAGACGGAGATCAAAGGAGCAATATGATATTGGCCATATCATGTCACTATTTGATTGCATGTGATGTTTATCATGTTTTTGCATCTTATTTGATTAGAACGACGGTAGTAAATAAGATGATCCCTCATAATAATTTCAAGAAAGTGTTCCCCCTAACTGTGCAACCGCTATGAAAGTTCGTTGTTTCAAAGCACCACGTGATGATCGGGTGTGATAGATTCCAACATCCACATACAACGGGTGTAAGACAGATTTACACATGCAAAACACTTAGGTTGACTTGACGAGCCTAGCATGACAGACTTGGCCTCGGAACACAAGAGACCGAAAGGTCGAACATGAGTCGTATGGAAGATACGATCAACATGGAGATGTTCACCGATGATGACTAGTCCGTCTCACGTGATGATCGGACACGGTCTGAGTTGAGTCGGATCATGTATCACTTAGATGACTAGAGGGATGTCTAATCCGAGGGAGTTCATTAAATAATTTTATTAGATGAACTTAATTATCATGAACTTAGTCTAAAACTTTTGCAAATATGTCTTGTAGATCAAATGGCCAACGCTAATGTCAACCTCAACTTCAACGCTGCTCCTAGAGAAAACCAAGCTAAAAGATGATGGCAGCAACTATACGGATTCGGGTCCTAACACGAGGATCATCCTCATAGCTGCCAAGAAAGCATATGTCCTAGAAGCACCGCTAGGTGAAGCACCCATCCTGCAGAACCAAGAGCGTTATGAACGCTTGGCAATCGCGTCTTGATCATTACTCCCTCGTTCAAAGGTCGGCATGCTTTACGACTTAGAACAGGGCTCCAAAAGCGTTTTGAGCAACACGGAGTATATGAGATGTTCAAGAGCTGAAAATGGTTTTCCAAGCTCATGCCCGAGTCGAGAGATATGAAGTCTCCGACAAGTTCTACAGATTGTAAGATGGAGGAAAATAGTTACATCGGTGAGCACATACTCAAAATATCCGGGTTGCAAAACCGCTTGTCCCAGCTGGACATCAACCTCCCGAACCAGAGGCGGTCATTGACAGAATCCTTGATCGCTCCCACCTAGCTACAAGAGCTTTGTGATGAACTACAATATGCGAGGGGATGGTGAAAACTATTCCTGAAGTATTTTCAATCTTTGAAATCAGCAGAGGTGGAAATCAAAAGGAACATCAAGTGTTGATGGTCAATAAAACCACCAAGTTCAAGAAAGGCAAGGGTAAGAAGAACTTCAAGAAGGAAGGCAAAGGGAGTTGCCTTGCGCCCGTAAGCCAGATTCTTGGGGAAGAAGCCAAAGAATGGACCCAAACACGAGACTGAGTGCTTTTATTGCAAGGAAGCGGACACCGAAGCGGAACTGCCCCAAATACTTAGCGGACAAGAAGGCCGGCAACACTAAAGGTATATGTGATATACATGTAATTGATGTGTACCTTACCGCACTCGTAGTAGCTCCTGGGTATTTGATACCTGCATGTTGCTCATACTTGTAACTCAAATGAGCTGCGGAATAAGCGGAGACTGGCGAAGGACGAGGTGACGATGCGCGTCGGGAATGGTTCCAAGGTCGATGTGATCGCCGTCGGCACGCTACCTCTACATTTACCTACGGGATTAGTTTTAAACCTCAATAATTGTTATTTTGCAGGAACATTGTATCTGGATCTCGTTTAATACGAGATGGCTACTCATTTAAATCCGAGAATAATGGTTGTTCTATTTATATGAGAGATATGTTTTACGGTCATGCCCCGCTGGTCAATGGTTTATTCTTAATGAATCTCGAATGTGATGTTACACATATTCATAGTGTGAATACCAAAAGATGTAAGATTGATAATGATAGTCCCACATATCTGCGGCACTACCGCCTTGGTCACATTGGCGTCAAACGCATGAAGAAGCTCCATACAGATGGACGTTTGGAGTCTCTTGATTTCGAATCATTTGACACGTCATGTAACCATGCCTGATGGGCAAAATGACCAAGACTCCGTTCTCCGGAACAATGGAGCGAGCAACCAACTTATTGGAAATTATACATACTAATGTGTGCGGTCCAATGAGCATTGAGGCTCGTGGTGGTTATCGTTATGTTCTCACCCTCACTGATGACTTAAGTAGATATGGGTATGTCTACTTGATGAAACACAAGTCTGAGACCTTTAAAAAGTTCAAGGAATTTCAGAATGAGGTAGAGAATCAACGTGACCGAAAAATAAAGTTCTTAAAATCAGATCGTGGGGGAGAATATTTAAGTCACGAATTTGGTACGCACTTAAGGAAATGTGGAATCGTTTCACAACTCACGCCCGATCGAACACCTCAACAGAACGGTGTGTCCGAACGTCGTAATCACACTCTATTGGATATGGTGCGATCTATGATGTCACTCACCGATTTACCGTTATCATTTTGGGGATACGCTCTAGAGACAGCTACATTCACTTTAAATAGGGCATCGTCTAAATCCGTTGAGACGACACCGTATGAATTATGGTTTGGGAAGAAACCTGCCGCCGTTTCTAAAAGTTTGGGGATGCGATGCTTATGTCAAGAAACTTCAACCTGAAAAGCTCGAATCCAAGTCGGAAAAATGCGTCTTCATAGGATACCCTAAGGAAACCATTAGGTATACCTTCTACCTCAGATCCGAAGGCAAGATCTTTGCTGCCAAGAACGTGTCCTTTCTGGAGAAAGAGTTTCTCTCGAAAGAAGTAAGTGGGAGGAAAGTAGAACTCGATGAAGTAATCGCCTCTTGAACTGAAAGTAGCGGCTCAGAAGATGTTCTGTGGTGCCTGCGCCGACTAGAGAGGAAGTTAATGATGATGATCAAGGTACTTGGATCAAGTTGCTACCGAACTTGAAGGTCCACAAGGACACGCTCCACACCGTAATGGTATGGCAACCCTGTCTTGGAAATCATGTTGTTAGACAACGGTGAACCCTCAAACTATGAAGAAGCGATGGCGGGCCCAGATTCCAACAAATGGCTTGAAGCCATGCAATACGAGATAGGATCCATGTATGAAAACAAAGTATGGACTTTGATGACTTGCCGATGATCCATGAAATGATAGAAAACAAATGGATCTTTAAGAAGAAGATCGACGCGGATGGTAATGTTACCATCTATAAAGCTCGACTTGTCGCGAAGGGTTATCGACAAGTTCAAGGGGTTGACTACGATGGGACCTTCTCACCCGTAGCGAAGCTTAAGTCCGTCCGAATCATGTTAGCAATTACCGCATTCTACGATTATGAGATATGGCAAATGGACGTCAAAACGGCATTCTTTAACGGCTATCTTAAGGAAGAATTGTATATGATGCAGCCGGAAGGTTTTGTCGATCCTAAGAATGCTAACAAGGTCTGCAACCTCCAAATAGCTCCATCTATGGGCTGGTGCAGCATCTCGAAGTTAGAACATTCGCTTTGATGAAATGATCAAAGCGTTTAGTTTATCTTGAGACTTATGGAGAAGCCTGCGTTTACAAGAAAGTGAGTGGGAGCTCTGTAGCATTTCTCATATTATATGTAGATGACATACTTTTGATGGGAAATGATATAGAACTTTTGGACAGCATTAAGGCCTACTTGAATAAGTGTTTTTCAGTGAAGGACCTTGGAGAAGCTGCTTACATATTAGGCATCAAGATCTATAGAGATAGATCGAGACGCCTCATAGGTCTTTCACAAAGCACATACCTTGATAAGATATTGAAGAAGTTCAATATGGATCAGTCCAAGAAGGGGTTCTTGCCTGTGCTACAAGGTGTAAAATTGAGCTCGGCTCAATGTCCCACCACGGCGGAAAGATAGAGAAAAGATGAGTGTCGCCCCCTATGCCTCGCCATAGGGTCTATCATGTATGCCATCGCATGTACTGCACTGATGTAAACCTTGCCGTAAGTTTGGTAAGAAGGTACCAAAGTAATCCCGCATGGAACACCGGATAGCGTCAAGAATATCCCAAGTACCTAAAAGGACTAAGGATATGTTTCTCAGATATGGAGGTGACGAAGAGCTCGTCAGTAAAGGGTTACATCGACGCTTAGCTTCGACACGTATCTGGATGACTCTAAGTCACAAACCGGATACGTGTATATTTTGAATGGTGGGGCGAAGTCGGTGCAGTTGCAAGCAAAGCGTCGTGGCGGGATCTACATGTGAAGCGGAGTACATGGCAGCCCGGGAGGCAAAGACATGAAGCAATCTGGATGAAGGCGTTCATTACCGACCTAGGAGTTATTCCCAATGCGTCGGGGCCGATGACTCTCTTCTGTGACAACACCGAGCAATTGCCCTTGCCAAGGAGCCTGTGTTTCACAAGAAGACCGCATACATCAAGCGTCGCTCAACTCCATTCGTGAAAATGTTCAAGATGGAGACATAGATATTTGTAAAGTGCATACAGATCTGAATGTCGCAGATCCGTTGACTAAACCTCTTCATGAAAGCAAAACATGATCAACACCGTAACTCTATGGTTGTTCGATTCATCACAATGTAACTAGATTATTGACTCTCTGCAAGTGGGAGACTGTTGAAATATGCCCTAGAGGCAATAATAAAATGGTTATTATTATATTTCCTTGTTCATCATAATTGTCTATTGTTCATGCTATAATTGTGTTATCCGGAAATCGTAATACATGTGTGAATGCATAGACCACAACATGTCCCTATTAAGCCTCTAGTTGACTAGCTCGTTGATCAATAGATGGTTATCAAGCTTCTCGACCATGGACATTGGATGTCATTGATAACGGGATCACATCATTGGGAGAATGATGTGATGGACAAGACCCAATCCTAAGCATAGCACAAGATCGTGTAGTTCGTTTGCTAGAGCTTTTCCAATGTCAAGTATCATTTCCTTAGACCATGAGATCGTGTAACTCCCGGACACCGTAGGAGTGCTTTGGGTGTACCAAACGTCACAACGTAATCGGTGACTATAAAGGTATACTACAGTATCCTGAAAGTATCTCATTGGGTTGACACGGATCGAGATCGGATTTGTCACTCCGTATGACGGAGAGGTATCTCTGGGCCCACTCGGTAATGCATCATCATAATGAGCTCAAAGTGACTAAGTGGTTGGTCACGGGATCATGCATTACTGATGCAGTAAAGTGACTTGCCGGTAACGAGATTGAACAAGGTATTGGGATACCGACGATCGAATCTCGGGCAAGTAACGCATCGATTGACAAAGGGAATTGTATACGGATTACTTGAATCCTCGACATCGTGGTTCATTCGATGAGATCATCGTGGAACATGTGGGAGCCAACATGGGTATCCAGATCCCGCTGGTTATTGGCCGGAGAGCTGTCTCGGTCATGTTCGTGATTCCCGAACCCGTAGGGTCTACACACTTAAGGTTCGGTGACGCTAGGGTTGTAGAGATATTAGTATGTGGTAACCCGAAAGTTGTTCGGAGTCCCGGATGAGATCCCGGACATCACGAGGAGTTCCGGAATGGTCCGAAGGTGAAGAATTGTATATAGGAAGTCCAGTTTCGGCCACCAGGAAAGTTTCGGGGGTCATCGGTATTGTACCGAGACCACCGGAAGGGTCCCGGGGGTCCACCGGGTGGGGCCACCTATCCCGGAGGGCCACGTGGGCTGAATAGGGAAGGGAACCAGCCCCTGGTGGGCTGGTTTGCCCCCCTTGGGCCTCCCCTGCGCCTAGGGTTGGAAACCCTAGGGGTGGGGGCGCCCCACTTGACTTGGGGGGCAAGTCCCCCCCCCCTAGGCCACCGCCCCCCTTTGAGATGGGATCTCTAGGGGCCGGCGCACCCCCTAGGCACCCTATATAAAGAAGGGGAGAGGGAGGGCAGCTGCACCCTAGTCCTTGGCGCCTCCCTCTCCCCGTGCACTCACCTCTCCCTCTCGCCGAAGCTTGAAAGCTCCCGCCGAGATCGCTGTTGCTTCCACCACCACGCCTTGGTCAGGCCTGGATCTCCATCAACCTCTCCTTCCCCTTGCTGGATCATGAAGGAGGAGACGCCTTCCCCAACCCGTGCGTGTGTTGAACGCCGAGGTGCGTCCGCTCAAAGACTAGGATCTTCGGTGATTTGGATCACGGCGAGTACGACTCCCTCAACCCCGTTCTCTTGAACGCTTCCGCTCGCGATCTACAAGGGTATGTAGATGCACTCCTCTCACTCGCTGCTAGATGACTCCATAGATTGATCTTGGTGAAGCGTAGAAAAATTTTATTTTCTGCAACGTTCCCCAACAGTAGGTCCCACTATCAGGTCTTGGTCGAAATGGAGGATAAACCTGAAATAATTAAGTTGGTAAATAAATATGTGATAACAAGAGTATGGTGACTTGGACTATGAGATAGTCATGAGAAGTCACGACGATGTTTTGATATGATCACCAAACGAGATCTCGATGAGTGTTGGAGACCAAGTGTTGGTCATGGTTGTGATCACCGGAAAGATCACCGTTCGGTTGCGAGGCAACCCATTGGTAAGAGAGTCTACGGGACTCGGTGCACAAGTTTGGTTGCATTGCATGAGTAATATGTTGCATTTAAAAACCAAGGCAGAACAGAGGATGATTGCATAAAGTTAACATGCTATGTCTGCATTGGATATAATCGGTAGTCTATTTTCAGCATAGTTTCATGATGCCATGCCATGCCTTGATCTATATGTTAAATATGCCATGATTGAGATGATATGCTATGTTTTGCTATTACCATGTGTCGGTGTGGAACGATGCTACCTCTTGAGCACTGTGTTGGATTTCCCCGAAGAGGAGAGGATGATGCAGCAAAGTAGCGTAAGTATTTCCCTCGGTTTTTGAGAACCAAGGTATCAATCCAAGAGGAGGCTACGCACAAGTCCCTCGTACCTGCACAAAACAATAGCTCCTCGCAACCAACGCGATTAGGGGTTGTCAATCCCTTCACGGTCACTTACGAGAGTGAGATCTGATAGAGATGATAAATAATATTTTTGGTATTTTTGATATAGAGATGCAAAGTGAAAAGTAAAAGTCAATGTAAAAAACAAAGCAAGTATTAAAGCGATGGAGATTGATATGATCAGAATAGACCCGGGGGCCATAGGTTTCACTAGTGGCTTCTCTCAAGAGCATAAGTATTCTACGGTGGGTGAACAAATTACTGTTGAGCAATTGTGTAATTGAGCATAGTTATGAGAATATCTAGGTATGATCATGTATATAGGCATCACGTCCGAGACAAGTAGACCGACTCCTACCGCATCTACTACTATTACTCCACTCATCGACCGCTATCCAAAGATGCATCTAGAGTATTAAGTTAAAAGCAGTAACGCTTTAAGCAAGATGACATGATGTAGAGGGATAAATTCATGCAATATGATATAAACCCCATCTTGTTATCCTCGATGGCAACAATACAATACGTGCCTTGCTGCCCCTTCTCACATCGGAAAGGACACCGCAAGATTGAACCCAAAGCTAAGCACTTCTCCCATTGCAAGAACTACCAATCTAGTTGGCCAAACCAAACGGATAATTCAAGAGACTTGCAAAGATAACCAATCATACGTAAAAAGAATTCAGAGAAGATTCAAATATTGTTCATAGATAATCTCGATCATAAACCCACAATTCATCGGTCTCAACAAACACACCGCAAAAAGAAGATTACATCGAATAGATCTCCACGAGAGAGGGGAGAACATTGTATTGAGATCCAAAAGAGAGAAGAAGCCATCTAGCTACTAACTATGGACTCGAAGGTCTGAACTAAACTACTCACACTTCATCGGAGGGGCTATGGTGATGATGTAGAAGCCCTCCATGGTGCATGCCCCCTCCTGCGGAGCTCCGGAACAGGCCCCAAGATGGGATCTCGTGGATACAGGAAGTTGCGGCGGTGGAATTAGGTTTTTGGCTCCTCTTCTGATCGTTTGGGGGTACGTAGGTATATATAGGAGGAAGGAGTACGTCGGTGGAGCAACAGGGGGCCCACGAGGCAGGGGGGGCGCCCCCACCCTCGTGACCACCTCTGTTACTTCTTGGAGTAGGGTCCAAGTCTCCTGGATCACGTTCGGTGAGAAAATCACGTTCCCGAAGGTTTCATTCCATTTGGACTCCGTTTGATATTCCGTTTCTTCGAAACACCAGAAATAGGCAAAAAGCAATTCCTGCTGGGCCTCCGGTTAATAGGTTAGTCCCAAAAATAATATAAAAGTGGTAAATAAAGCCCAATATAGTCCAAAACAGTAGATAAAGTAGCATGGAGCAATCAAAAATTATAGATACGTTGGAGACGATCGTGCATCCCCAAGCTTAATTCCTCGTCATTCTCGAGTAGATAAATGATAAAAAGAGAATTTTTGATGCAGAGTGATACTTTGGCATAATTTCAATGTAAATCTTCTTAATTGTGGTATGAATATTCAGATCCGAAAGATTCAAGACAGAAGTTCATATTGACATAAAAATAATAATACTTCAAGCATACTAACTAAGCAATTATGTCTTCTCAAAATAACATGGCCAAAGAAAGTTATCCCTACAAAATCATATAGTCCTGCTATGCTCCATCTTCCCCACACAAAATATTTAAATCATGCACAACCCCGATGACAAGCCAAGCAATTGTTTCATACTTTAACATTTTCAAAACTTTTTCAATCTTCACGCAATACATGAGCGTGAGACATGGATATAGCACTATATGTGGAATAGAATGGTGGTTGTGGAGAAGACAAAAAGGGAGAAGATAGTCTCACATCAACTAGGCGTATCAACGGGCTATGGAGATGCCCATCAATAGATATCAATGTGAGTGAGTAGGGATTGCCATGCAACGGATGCACTAGAGCTATAAGTATATGAAAGCTCAACAAAAGAAACTAAGTGGTGTGCATCCAACTATCTTGCTCACGAAGACCTAGGGCATTTGAGGAAGCCCATCATTGGAATATACAAGCCAAGTTCTATAATGAAAAATTCCCACTAGTATATGAAAGTGACAAAATGAGAGACTCTCTATCATGAAGATCTTGGTGCTACTTTGAAGCACAAGTGTGGTAAAAGGATATTAGCATTGTCCCTTCTCTCTTTTTCTCTCATTTTTTTATTTGGGCCTTTTCTCTTCTTCTCTTTATGGCCTCTTTTTTTGTCCGGAGTCTCATCCCGACTTGTGGGGGAATCATGGTCTCCATCATCCTTTCCTCACTTGGGACAATGCTCTAAAGAATGATGATCATCACACTTTTATTTTTCTTACAACTCAACAATTACAACTCGATTCTTAGAACAAAGTATGACTCTATATGAATGCCTCCGGTGGTGTACCGGGATATGCAATGAATCAAGAGTGACATGTATGAAAGAATTATGAACGGTGGCTTTGCCACAAATATGATGTCAACTACATGATCATGCTAGCAATAACAGAATGATGGAGCGTGTCATAATAAACGGAACGATGGAAAGTTGCATGGCAATATATCTCGGAATGGCTATGGAAATGCCATGATAGGTAGGTATGGTGGCTGTTTTGAGGAAGATATATGGTGGGTGTATGATACCGGCGAAAAGTGCGCGGTATTAGAGAGGCTAGCAATGGTGGAAGGATGGGAAAAAGTGCGTATAATCCATGGACTCAACATTAGTCATAAAGAACTCATATACTTATTGCAAAAATCTAGAAGTTATCAAAGCAAAGTATTACGCGCATGCTCTAGGGGATATATTGGTAGGAAAAGACCATCGTCAGTCCCCCGATCGCCACTCATAAGGAAGACAATCAATAAATAAATCATGCTCCGAAGTTCATCACATAACGGTTCACCATAATGCATGCTAAGGGAATCACAAACTTCAACACAAGTATTCTTTAAATTCACAACTACTCAACTAGCGTGACTCTAATATCACCATCTTCATATCTCAAAACAATTATCAAGCATCAAACTTTTCTTAGTATTCAACGCACTCAAAAGAAAGTTTCACATATCTTGAATACCAAGTATATTAATCTTAAGCAAATTACCATGCTATTAACGACTCTCAAAATAATCTAAGTGAAGCATGAGAGGTCAATAGTTTCTTTAAAACAAATCCACCACCGTGCTCTAAAAGATCTAAGTGAAGCACTAGAGCAAAAATTATCACGCTAAAAAGATATAAGTGAAGCACTATGAGCAAAACTATCAAGCTCAAAAGATATAAGTGATGCACATAGAGTATTCTATCAAATTCCAATTTATGTATGGCTCTCTCAAAAGGTGTGTACAGCAAGGATGATTGTGGTAAACTAACAAACAAAGACGCAAATAATACAAGACGCTCCAAGCAAAACACATATCATGTGGTGAATAAAAATATAGCTCCAAGTAAATTACCGATGGAAGTAGACGAAAGAGGGATGCCTTCCGGGGCATCCCCAAGCTTTGACTTTTTGGTGTCCTTGGATTATCTTGGGGGTGCCATGGGTATCCCCAAGCTTAGGCTCTTGCCACTCCTTGTTCCATAATCCATCAAAAGAATTTACCCAAAACTTGAAAACTTCACAACACAAAACTCAATAAAATCTCGTGAGCTACGTTAGAGAAAGAAAACAAAAGACTACTTTAAGGTACTGTAATGAAATCATTCTTTCTTTATATTGGTGTTAAACCTACTTTATTCCAACTTCTCTATGGATTATAAACTATTTTACTAGCCATAGATTCATCAAAATAAGCAAACAACACAAGAAAAACAGAATCTGTCAAAAACAGAACAGTCTGTAGTAATCTGTAACTAACGCAAACTTATAGAACTCCAAAAATTCTACCAAAATAGGACGACCTAGACAATTTGTTTAATGATCAGAATCAATTAGAATCAGTATTTTATCACGTTCTGGTGATTGTTAACAATTGTTTTCGTGAACAGAAAGATTCTGGAAATTACAGCAAGATCAAATAATTATCATCCAAGAAGATCCTATATGTCTAACTTGGCACAAACACTAATTAAAATATAAAACCACATCTAAACAGAGGCTAGATGGATTATTTATTCCTAAACAGAAGCAAAAACAAAAAAACTAAAAATAAAATTGGGTTGCCTCCCAACAAGCGCTATCGTTTAACGCCCCTAGTAGGCATAAAAGCAAGGATAGATCTAAGTATTGCCGTCTTTGGTAGGCAATCCATAGGTGGCTCTCATGATAGATTCATATGGTAATTTTATTTTATTTCTAGGAAAGTGTTCCATGCCCTTCTTTAAGGGAAATTGGAATCTAATATTCCCTTCCTTCATATCAATAATTGCACCAATCGTTCTAAGGAAAGGTCTACCAAGAATAATAGGAGATGAAGGATTGCAATCTATATCAAGAACGATAAAATCTACGGGCACATAATTCCTATTTGCAAACAATAAGAACATCATTAATTCTTCCCATAGGTTTTTTAATAGTGGAATCCATAAGATGCAAATTTAGAGAGCAATCATCAAAGTCACGGAAATCTAGCAAATCACACAAAGTTTTGGGAATAGTGGAGACACTAGCACCCAAATCACACAAGGCATGAAACTCATAATTTTATTTTTAATTTTGATAGTTGGTTCCCACTCATCATAGAGTTTTCTAGGGATAGAAACTTTCAACTCAAGTTTTTCTTCATAAGATTGCATCAAGGCATCAACAATATGTTCGGTAAAGGCCTTATTTTGACTATAAGCATGAGGAGAATTTAGCACGGATTGTAACAAGGAAATACAATCAATTAAATAGCAATTTTCATAATTAAATTCCTTGAGATTCAATATAGAGGGTTTAGCAACATCTAGTTTTTTATTTCTTTCAATCCCACTTTCATCAATTTCATCATCAAGATCTAAATACTTCGAATTTTTGGAACGCCTTCTAGGTAGAGGAAGATCATATTCAGTTTCATCAAGATTCATATTGCAAAACAAAGATTTAATGGGGGACACATCAATAACTTTTAGATCTTCATCTTGATTTTCATAGGAATTGGAAGAACACGCTTTAATAAAGGCATCTTTGGAAGCACGCATCCTAGCGGTTCTTTCTTTGCACTCATCAATGGAAATTCTCATAGCTTTGAGAGACTCATTGATATCATGCTTAGGAGGATCAGATCTAAGCTTTAAAGAATCAATTTCAAGAGAACTTCTATCAACGTTCCTAGCCAAATCATCGACTTTAAGCAATTTCTCCTCAAGCAAAGCATTAAAATTCTCTTGCGAACTCATAAATTCTTTAACACTAGTCTCAAATTAAGAGGGCATCTTATTAAAATTTCCATAAGAATTGTTGTAGGAATTTCCATAATTATTAGAGGAATTACTAGGATAAGGCCTAGGATTAAAATTCCCTCTATCTGCCGTTGTTACCAAAATTATTCCTACCAACAAAATTCACATCCATAGATTCATTGTTGTTCTCAATCAAAGTAGATAAAGGCATATCATTAGGATCAGAAGAAACACCCATAGTAGCAAATAATTTCATAAGTTCATCCATCTTTCCACTCAAAACATTAATTTCTTCTATCGCATGCACTTTTTTATTTGTAGATCTTTCGGTATGCCATTGAGAATAATTAACCATAATATTATCTAGAAGTTTAGTAGCATCTCCTAGAGTGATTTCCATAAAAGTGCCTCCATGACGAATCTAAAAAGATTTCTAGAAGCAAAAATTCAATCCGGCATAAAAGTTTTGTATAATCATCCACAAGTTCAAACCATGAGTAGGACAATTACGTATCATTAATTTCATTCTCTCCCAAGCTTGTGCAACATGTTCATGATCAAGTTGCTTAAAATTCATAATATCGTTCCTAAGAGAGATGATCTTAGCAGGAGGAAAATACTTAGAGATAAAAGCATCTTTGCACTTGTTCCAAGAATCGATCCTATTTTTAGGCAGAGAAGAAAACCACGCTTTAGCACGATCTCTAAGCGAAAAAGGAAATAGCTTCAACTTAACGACATCATTATCGACATCTTTTTTCTTTTGCATATCACATAAATCAACGAAGCTATTCGGATGAGTAGTGGCATCTTCACTAGGAAGGCCGGGCGAATTGATCTTTCATAACAAGATTCAACAAAGCGATTATTGATTTCACAAGATTCAAGATTGGCAAAAGGAGCAATCGGAGTGCAAAGGAAATCATTATTATTGGTGTCGGTGAAGTCACACAATTTGGTAGTATCTTGAGCCATCGCGACAAACAAACAATCCAATACATGAGCAAACAAAAGGCAAGCGAGAAAAAGGCAAACGGGAAAAAGAGGAGGAGATTGGGAAAGAGAGGGCGAATAAAACGGCAAGGGTGAAATGGGGGAGAGGAAAACGAGAGGCAAATGGCAAATAATGTAATGCGAGAGATAGGGATTATGATGGGTACTTGGTATGTAGACTTTAACGGCACCAGAAGTGGCTTGGTGTTAGGAGTCCAAGTCTTGACTTGCTCTTTATGTAAGCCTCCCTAAGAACGGGCGCTGTAAATTCTTCTTGCTACCTCTTGAGCATCGCATTGGATTTCCCCAAGAGGAGAGGATGATGCAGCAAAGTAGCGTAAGTATTTCCCTCAGTTTTTGAGAACCAAGGTATCAATCCAGTAGGAGGCTACGCATAAGTCCCTCGTACCTGCACAAAACAATAGCTCCTCGCAACCAACGTGATTAGGGGTTGTCAATCCCTTCACGTCACTTACGAGAGTGAGATCTGATAGAGATGATAAATAATATTTTTGGTATTTTGATATAGAGATGCAAAGTGAAAAGTAAAAGGCGAAGTAAAAACAAAGCAAGTATTAAAGTGATGGAGATTGATATGATGAGAATAGACCCGGGGCCATAGGTTTCACTAGTGGCTTCTCTCAAGAGCATAAGTATTCTACGGTGGGTGAACAAATTCTTTGTTGAGCAATTGATGTAATTGAGCATAGTTATGAGAATATCTAGGTATGATCATGTATATAGGCATCACGTCCGAGACAAGTAGACCGACTCCTACCTGCATCTACTACTATTACTCCACTCATTGACCGCTATCCAGCATGCATCTAGAGTATTAAGGTAAAAACAGAATAACGCCTTAAGCAAGATGACATGATGTAGAGGGATAAATTCATGCAATATGATAAAAACCACATCTTGTTATCCTTGATGGAAACAATACAATACGTGCCTTGATGCCCCTTCTGTCACTGGGAAAGGACACCGCAAGATTGAACCCAAAGCTAAGCACTTATCCCATTGCAAGAACTACCAATCTAGTTGGCCAAACCAAACGGATAATTCGAAGAGACTTGCAAAGATAACCAATCATACATAAAAGGAATCAGAGAAGATTCAAATATTGTTCATAGATAATCTCGATCATAAACCCACAATTCATCGATCTCAACAAACACACCGCAAAAAGAAGATTACATCGAATAGATCTCCACGAGAGAGGGAGAACATTGTATTGAGATCCAAAAGAGAGAAGAAGCCATCTAGCTACTAACTATGGACCCGAAGGTCTGAAGTAAACTACTCACACTTCATCGGAGGGGCTATGGTGATGATGTAGAAGCCCTCCGTGGTGGATGCCCCCCTCGTGAACTCCTAACAGGCCCCAAGATGAAATCTCGTGGATACGGAAGTTGCAATGGTGGAATTAGGTTTTGGCTCCTCTTACGATCGTTTGGGGGCGTGAGGTATGTATAGGAGGAAGGAATGCGTCGGTGGAGCAACAGGGGCCCACGAGGCAGCGCGCCCTGAGAAGCGGCGCCCCCCACCTCGTGACCGCCTCTGTTACTTCTTGGAGTAGGGTCCAAGTCTCACGGATCACGTTCGGTGAGAAAATCACGTTCGAAGGTATCATTCCGTTTGGACTCCGTTTGATATTCCGCTTTCTTGAAACACCAAATAGGCAAAAAAAGCACAATTAAGGTTGTGCCTCCGGTTAATAGGTTAGTCCCAAAAATAATATAAAAGTGGAAAATAAAGCCCAATATAGTCCAAAACAGTAGATAAAGTAGCATGGAGCAATCAAAATTATAGATACGTTGGAGACGTATCAAGCGACACCTATGGGATCACAAGAATCCCTACTACGGTTCTTGGTAGGCGCGAGGTTGCGAGGAGAGCAGGTCTAGTAGACAGCACAAGGATCGTTTACCCAGGTTCGGGCCGCAAGGATGTGTAAAACCCTAGTCCTGCGTTGGTGGGTGTATTTCGGAGAGTTCTTGAGCTCTCGAACTAGTTGTGGTCAGCGTATGGTTCGAAAGGGCCGAATCCTTCTCCTGTTCGCCTCGGGCCTCCTTTTATAGGAAAAAGGGGTGCCACAGTGGCACACATGAGGTGGAAAGGTGTACAGTGTTGCGAGGTTATCCCTCGTATTACAGGACAAGATGCATTTAATGCACCACTTAGGTGTCCCCTTGCTTTATCGGGGACAGGGGCGAGGCCCGTCTCGTTCGTCGCTGCTCCTCCTCGCTTCGACACGCGCCCCAGCCAGTGATGCGTGCGGTGCCATGTAGGCAGGCAGGCAGCTAAGGTGGCGCGGTGGTGGAGCCTTCACGAAGATCAGCATGCCGCCACGCAGGCGCTTGATGAGTTGGCCCGGGAGCTGCATGTTGCCACGCAGGTGCCCGCCCAGCTGGTTGGGCTGGGAGACGCATCTGAGCAACGGCGGTGGAAGCTTGGTCGTCCGGTCTCAGCGGTGGCCTGCTGTCGTCCTTGGTGAGGGCCTTGCGGGTGGCTCGGCAAGGGTCTTGCCGATGGCGTCTTGTCGTCCCGGCAAGGGTCTTGCCGGGGGTCTTGGTAGCCTTCCTCGGCAAAAATCTTGCCGAGGATCGTCGTCTTCTAATCCTCATCTGATCTTGAATATGTTTTCACAAAGATCTGCATGAGGATTGAGGTGCCACATGTGCTCATGAAACTCGTGGTGCACACGAGTCCAAAAGGTCGAATGCTTTTTCTCGGCGCTCGTCTTTGGGTCTTGTCCAAAGTCTCGCCAACACTCGCAAAGAAGCTTGTCCTCGGCAGCTTTCTACGCCTTCGTGTGCTAGCTCTTGCGCTTCGGCTTAGGACCGGCGGCTTGGTTGGCGAGCTCGTCCTCGAACAAAGGCTCCACTTCAATGTCGCACTCATCCTCTTCCTCTAGCCCATAGTCCTCCGGGAACTCGTGGTCGAGGGGAAGTCGCCCAAATCGATGCCGACCTGATCACGCATGAAGGCCGCTCGATCAGATCATAGCCGGTGACGGCGTGAACGCCCAGCGGCAAATCCGGCTTTGTATCTTGTCGGGATCGTATCCAGCGCCCGGCGCACCACCCTTGAAGATGAGGTTTTGCATGTAGTCCTCGTCGACGGCGGACGACATTTCCTTGAACATGTTACGGGCGTCCGGGAGCCCGCCGGCCGGTGTCTGTCGCGCGTGTTTCCTCGTGCCGCCGGACGACGAGCCACTGACCACCGGGTGGCGTTGAGGTCGATGGGCGGCGCGCTGGCGTGGAAGGCGCGACCACGCTCACGTCGGGTGAGCACTCCCGGGAGAGGCGGGAGGCCTGCGGGTAGACGTGGAAGCTGGGGACTGGGTTGCAAGCCGACGCGCGGGGTGAGTCGGGCATCACCATTCGAGGAAACGCCAACGAGCCGGTGCTGGCCGCGGCGACGGCGGCTTGGAGGACGCTGTGCTGGCTAGGGTTTACCCCTAGCATGTAGAGCGCCTCCCTCGTTCTTTGCCGTGGACGCTGGCGTTGGTGAACTCCTGCGGCCTTGGGCGGCAGCGGTGGCTCATGCGGGCGGCCTCATGCCTCGCGTCACGCCCGCCCGCCTTCCTCTCTTGCCGACTCCCTTGCCCGCTGTTCGGGCGCAGCGCCTTCTTCGGCTTGGTCGCGGCGGCGGTCTTGCGTGGGGCACGAGGCTTGCCTTTCCCGGAGGGGGCGACGGCGCCGAACGAGGTGAGGGAGGCGAGGCCGGCGACGGCGTCGAGGTCGAGGTCGATGGCGTCCTCCATGGCTGGTTGGGTGGCAGGGGCGCGCGCGGGCGGGAGCGTTTTCGGGGAAAATGGGGGGAAATGGTGGTGGCTGCCACCGACCAGTGGGCCCGGGGAGAGGAGTAGGCATGCGCGCATCCGACTCGTGTCCGCGCCGACGCAAATCCGGCTCAAAATTGGGCCTGGAATGGGTCGCTCGCGGACGAAAAACGGACGCGCGTCCGTTTGGGTCGGCGCGTTGGGCCACCACTTTTGTCCGTGCCTACCCAAACGGACACGGGCGGACGAAATGGGTCGCCTGATTGGAGTTTCTCTTATCACGCAGACAGACGGCACAGTTACGTATAGGCCATTGCAGCCAAGTTGGCTGGCTCACGATGGGCTAGTGGAATTTCGGTGTGGGGCTCACGCGCGCTATACTTGCATCCATCTAGGAGTGGTAGTCCAGCGGGCACATTGATCGTTTCTTATCCACGGTAGGCCGAATTTTGTGTTTTGACCCTTTTCATGTATAAAATCGAGATCTGACCCCATTATGAAATTTTTTCGACATTTGACCCTTTTGGCTACCGCCGTAGACCCCGGCGGTAGGCATGTACAGGCTAGCGCCGTCCACCCTGGCGGTAGGTTGCTTTGACGGCCGTCTGGCCGTTAACGGGGTCTGACGTGGCAAAGGGGCCTACCACCGCCCGCCTTGGCGGTAGGCTCCAACACCCTACCGCCGAGGTCTCGGGCGGTAGGGTCCTGGAGGATAAGGTTTGGTGGGGTCCACTCACCACCCACCCACTCAACTCATTTTCTTCCTCCTCGAGCTCTCACTCTCTCCCCCTTTTCTCCCCCACCCAAGCACCCACTAGATCCCCCTCCATTGCTTGAGATTTGTCCCGTGGATCGAGGCCATTTGCATCACCCAAGGTACCTCCCCCATCCCCCCTTCATTTGGTTGGTTCAAATCATCTAGTTTTGTCGGAATCAACTAGTTTTGCAACCCCCCTAGTTCTTCCTCTAGTTTAGCATTTATTGTGCATTTATGGCACATTTATGGGGCATTTATGGTGTATTTATGGTTGACCTAAGTAATATGTGTCACTCTTTGTTGTGGCAAGCTAGCTTAAGTGTTAGGGTTTGGGGTTTAGTTAGGTTAGGGTTAGAGTTACTGCTATGATTAAGGTATACTAGATCTTAGATTCAAATGTTATATTTTAGATGGTTCATCCATATGAAATGGCCGGTCCATGGATGACTCAATTTTGTTTCATTGTTTTTAGATGGATAAACTAGTGAATGTGCATTATTTGGACAAGGCGGCTTTCATGGATGGAAATGCCGACGAAGGGGAGGAGGTCATGGTTTTTGACACAAGCCCGAGCTATGATGATATTGTCGTGGAAGTGAGAAACGTCCTCAAGGATTAACCCAAGTGATGGTGTGAAGCTTATTTGGCGATATGATGTGGGAGTGGGAGTAAAATCCCGATTAAAGAGTATGCCCATCACCTCTCAATTGCATTGGGATGTGTATAAGGAGGAAGTTGAGGGATCACAAGACAAGTCACTTGAGTTATTTTCCACATGACAAGTAAAGGTTGAAGTTCCTCGACCACTACTCGACTTGAACCGAAATGTGTCCTCCCCAATACATGATGCTGTCGTGGTGTATGACCACAATGCGGCTAGCCAACCACCAAGTGGCCAACCAAATGAAGAGGACATCAATGCTAGAGCAATAGTTCTTGTACGTGATGATCATGTTGGAGATGAGGCCGTTGCTCATGTTGGAGATGAGGCCGTTGCTCATGTTGATGAACATGCAAATGTTCATGTTGATGAAGATGCCATAGCTCATGTTGATGGAGATGTTATTGCTCAAGATGATGTGTATGCGGAAGAAGAAGAGATTCATTACAATCCCATTGGTGAATTGGATGTCATTGTGCATCAACAAGACATGGACCAGAACCTCCCTTATAGCCGTATGTGTAGGTATGAGTCGGATGATGAGGGTCCACCAGAAGAATTCGATGAGGATGGATTCACGCCGCAAGAAAATCAAATTTACAAGAAGGTCAATGGTAAGGAAAGAGGACCCTCTTTGTCTCGTGATCTTAGCCTTGCCGACAAGGCCGTTGTTGATGGTGGCATGAGGTTGGGTGATACGTCTCCGTCGTATCTACTTTTCCAAACACTTTTGCCCTTGTTTTGGACTCTAACTTGTATGATTTGAATGAAACTAACCCGGACTGATGCTGTTTTCAGCAGAATTGCCATGATGTTGTTTTATGTGCAGAAAACAAAAGTTCTCGGAATGACCTGAAACTCCACGGGATGTCTTATAAAAAATAATAATAAATCCTCGCGAGGGTGGCCCACACCCTGTCCACGAGGGTGGGGGGCGCCCACCCCCCTCTAGGGCGCGCCCCCCGACCTCGTGGGCCCCCTGGACACCTTCCACGCCAACTCCAACTCTATATATTGGCTTTCGGGAGAAAAAATCGAGAGAATAAATCATCGCGTTTTACGATCACGGAGCCGCCCGCCAAGCCCTAAAACCTCTCGGGAGGCTGATCTCGAGTCCGCTCAAGCTCCGGGAGAGGGGATTCGCCGTCGTCATCATCAACCATCCTCCATCACCAATTTCATGATGCTCACCGCCATGCGTGAGTAATTCCATCGTGAGGCTTGCTAGATCGTGATGGGTTGGATGAGATTTATCATGTAATCGAGTTAGTTTTGTTAGGGTTTGATCCCTAGTATCCACTATGTTACGAGATTTATGTTGCTATGACTTTGCTATGCTTAATGCTTGTCACTAGGGCCCGAGTGCCATGACTTCAGATCTGAACCTATTATGTTTTCATGAATATATGTGAGTTCTTGATCCTATCTTGCAAGTCTATAGTCACCTACTATGTGTTATGATCCGGCAACCCCGAAGTGACAATAATTGGGACCACTCCCAGTGATGACCATAGTTTGAGGAGTTCATGTATTCACTATGTGTTAATGCTTTGTTCCGGTTCTCTATTAAAAGGAGGTCTTAATATCCCTTAGTTTCCATTAGGACCCCGCTGCCATGGGAGGGTAGGACAAAAGATGGCATGCAAGTTCTTTTCCATAAGCACGTATGACTATATTCGGAATACATGCCTACATTACATTGATGAATTGGATCTAGTTCTGTGTCACCCTATGTTATGAATGTTACATGATCAACCGCATCCGGCATAATTAGCCATCACCGATCCGGTGCCTCTGAAGCTTTCCATATCTTGGTCTTCGCATATTTACTTTTTCGTTACTCTTTGTTACAATCACTACAAAATACCAAAAACATTACTTTTGTTGTCTTTACTTTTGTTAATTACCACCACTATCATATTACTTTGCTACTAAACACTTTGCTGCAGATACTAAGTTTCCAGTCGTGGTTGAATTGACAACTCAGCTGCTAATACTTGAGAATATTCTTTGGCTCCCCTTGTGTCGAATCAATAAATTTGGGTTGAATACTCTACCCTCGAAAGCTGTTGCGATCCCCTATACTTGTGGGTTATCATTGGGCTTGATCGAACCATCACCTTGCCCGAGGATGGGTGATCCAAGGCCACCGGGTGAGGATGAGAATGTTCATTTGAAGAAAGGGATCAAGTTTGGTTGTTTGCAAGAGTTCAAGATATGGTTGAGTGACTATGCCATTCGGAACCATAGGCCATTCGTTGTTGGTCATTCCAACAAAAAGTGCGCTACACAATCAAATGTGACAAAAAAGGTTGCCCATGGAAGGTCCGTGGAAGAAAGATCAAGGAAACTGGGCAATGGGAGTTGAAGAGTTGTGTGGCCACCCACAACTGCATACCGGCGGAGAAAGCGGACTGAAGCAAGGGACACCACCAACTCACGTCCGAGTATCTAGGCTATAAATTGTTGAATGAGATATCCCATGATCCAACCGTGAAGGTGAAGTTCCTGTAGGACCTTGAGAAGAGGTGTCTAGAGGGAGGGTGATTAGACACTAAGTACCAAAGTTGCAGTTTTTACCCTTTTTAAGGTTTAAGTGGAGTTTAGGCACAAGTTTAACACTCACAACACATAGCAAGCAAGCATGCAAAGAGTATATGAGCAGCGGAAAGTAAAGCATGCAACTTGCAAGAATGTAAAAGGAAGGGTTTTGGAGGAATCAAACGCAATTGGAACCACGGATGTTTTTGGCGTGGTTCCGATAGGTGGTGCTATCGTACATCCACGTTGATGGAGACTTCAACCCACGAAGGGTAACGTTGCTTGTGAGTCCACGGAGGGCTCCACCCACAAAGGGTCCACGAAGAAGCAACCTTGTCTATCCCACCATGGCATTAAGCCCACGAAGGACTTGCCTCACTAGCGGTAGATCTTCACAGTAAGCGATCTCCTTGCCCTTACAAACTCCTTGGTTCAACTCCACAATCTTGTCGGAGGATCCCAAGTGACACCTAGCCAATCTAGGAGACACCACTCTCCAAGAAGTAACAAATGGTGTGTTGATGATGAACTCCTTGCTCTTGTGCTTCAAATGATAGTCTCCCCAACACTCAACTCTCTCTCATAGGATTTGGATCTGGTGGAAAGAGGATTTGAGTGGAAAGCAACTTGGGAAGGCTAGAGATCAAGATTCATATGGTAGGAATGGAATATCTTGGCCTCAACACATGAGTAGGTGGTTCTCTCTCGAAATAGGATCTTTGGAAGTGTAGGTTTAGTCGATGGCTCTCTCCACGAATGAAGAGGAGGTGGAGGGTATATATAGCCTCCACACAAAATCTAACGTTACACACAATTTACCAAACTTCGGTGGGACCGAATTGAAAAACTTCGGTCGGGCCGATTTAACAAATTTAGTGATCGTTAGGATTTTCGGTGGGACCAAATGCAACTCGGTAGGACCGATATGGTTAGGGTTAGGGCATAACGTAATCTCGATAAGACCGATTACACAAACTTCGGTGGGACCGATTTTTTAATTAGCTAACCGGAGAGTTGGTCGAGCAAACTCGGTTGAACCGATTATCAAACTCGGTAGGACCGATTTTGGTAATAAGTTAACTAGAAAGTTTGCATTGTAATCTCGGTAGTACCGATTGCTCAAACTTCGGTGAGACTGATTTTGATAATGGACATACAGAGAGATTACAATCCCATCTCGGTGAGACCGAGATCCCTATCGGTGAGACCCGATTTTCCTAGGGTTTGTGGCGATGGCTAAGACATCAAAACTTGGTGGCGCCCGGATAGAAAGAATCGGTGGGCCGAGTTTGACTTTAGGTTTAGGACATATGTGGATGTGAGGAAGTGGTTGAGGGTTTTTGGAGCATATCACTAAGCACATAAAGCAAGAGGCTCATTAAGCAACACCTCATCCCTCCTTGATAGTATTGGCTTTTCCTATAGACTCAATGTGATCTTGGATCACTAAAATGTAAAATGAAGGGTCTTGAGCTTGAAGCTTGGGCCAATCCTTTGTCCTTAGCATCTTGAAGGAGTTCCCACATCCTTTAGTCCATGCCACTCCAATGTTGAACTTATCTGAAATATACTAGATAACAGAGTTAGTCCAACAAGAGATATGTTGACATTAATTACCAAAACCACCTAGGGAGCACTTGTGCTTTCAATATCCCCCTTTTTGGTAATTGGTGACAACATACATCAAAGCTTTAGATAAGGATATAAAGAGTAGCAAGTAAAGCTTTGGAAAGACATGTAACAAGCATAGGCTCCCCTACATGCATGCCATCATGTGAATATGAAATATAGAAGCATGTGAGAGCATAACCATGATAGAGCAGGCAATGTGTTACATGTATCTTGGTCATATGCATCAGAGCAAGAAAAACAATATTAAAGGAAATACCCTCATGCCTATGAGTCCTTCTTGCAAACAGTATGTACATCAGCAAGAATTCCTCGTACACATGATTGTGATGCATATACTTACCTTGTAGTCTTGAGTAGGCTTAGGATGGAATGAACCTGTGTAAACAAGGTTAGATAACACAGATACATCTACTAGCGAGCAAGCGAGAAGAAACCACAAGAATACCAAGACTGGGATGACATGTAGAGAGTGAGTACTAGGTACCACAGTTGATTAGACATGTCCCAAGAGTAAATATATGCAATGAATTTCAATGATTTCTTTCCTTAGATGTCTTGCTCCCCTGAATCTAGCATGGGATCTTTGGGAGAAGATAGGGAGCAGAAAATCGTAGCTGAACGATATAAATGAACAGAGCTAATGCAAACAAATGCAAGTAAGCACATATGAACATGCCTTTCCCTCAAGAAGACATGTGGCATCTCTCCTCTTGAACACCAAGCATCTGGGATCCTTGAGAAATACTTTCTACTAGTATTCTCTCCCCACAGAATCTCTCTTTCCCTCTGAGATGTGATCTCTGTCTCCAAATGATAAGCTTTGATGTGATCTCTCTCTCCCCCTTTGACATCAATTTCCAAGAAGGGCTTGATAAAAAGTAATATCTCTCCCCCTGTGACATTAATGGGTTTGATCCTTGAGTCACAACATACAGCAATGATAAAAATGTGATGCTTGTAGAGGACAAGATTCATTGAGTGGAGCTGGATCAAAGGAAACACAAAACAAGTGGCAAACTGTTTTTCCTGTTGTGAAATCGGTGGCACCGAGTGGTATGCTTCGGTGGGACCGAGAGTTTTCGGTTGAACCGAAAATAACAAATTGGTGTAACCGAGTTCATCGCAGGGAAAACACTTGTCACCTCAGCTCACTAGATTAATAAGATCTCACAAAGATTTGCAAGGAATTGGATGCATAAAATGCAGAACAAAAAGAAAGAAACCTAGATGAAGTTTTTTTTGAAAGGGGGAACAAATATGCATGAGACAAATGGAAAAACACAGAAGAAAACACAAGGGAACTTCATCTAGAGATGGTCGGCGATGAAGTCACCTATGTTAGAGTATATTGACTTAGGAATCAAGTGAGATCACTTGATCATAGGTCATACTCATCGTTTAAGCTCAAAATGGGGTTACCATTTTTCGTTTAAGCATCTTTATGTATTCACATCCTGTCGAGTTGCTTTAGCTCATGACTTGGAGTAAAGCTTCTCTCAGATGGAATAACATACCTTGCTTGGTGGTGTTGTCCATGTAGTTGAACTTGTGTGAGTTGCTCGAGGTTGATGTAGTTCATCAAGAATTTGGAGCACCACTTGGAATTTGAGTCCATCTACCTACATGGGTTAGATCTTGCAAGGAAGAGCACTTGTGTATCCAAAATGACAATCATGAAGCTCAACATAGAATTTGTCAAAGGATATGTTCGAAAGGTTTCGTGCTTCCTTGTCTTCAACCACCTTTGTATAGAGACTTGGTGATGTAGAGATTGCTCAAGATGTGAGTAGGTTACAATCTCATGAAATTTGATTCAACCAAGTACCTACATGGGTTAGTAGCATGCAAGATACAAATATATCCAAGACATAAGATTTTCATCATAAGAGAAATATCGGGGATTAGTCATAAGCTCGTGTCTTGCATGTATCCAATGGAGTTTCTACTCCAAGTTTGAAGCATCAATGATGTTCAATTCTCCTCTTAACCTGCAAAACACTTTCTCATCAAGAGGTTTAGTGAATATATCCGCTAATTTTCTTTTCGGTGCAAACATGCTTAAGATCAATGTCACCCTTAGCAACATGATCTCGAATGAAATGATGATGAACTTCAATATGCTTAGTTCGAGAATGTTGCACATGATTATGACCAATTTTGATAGCACTTTCATTGTCACACAGCAATGGAACATGTTTCACATATATCCCATAATCTTTAAGAGTTTGGGTCATCCAAAGTAATTGAGCACAACATGAACCAGCAACAATATATTCCGCTTCGGCGGTGGATAAGGATACTGAGTTTTGTTTCTTGGAGGACCAAGACACAAGAGATCTACCAAGAAATTGACAAGTACCCGAAGTGGACTTTCTATCAACCTTGTCTCCGGCATAGTCCGAGTCGGAGTAGCCAACAAGATCGAAAGAGGCCCTCTTAGTCCAACAAGAGATATGTTGACATTAATTACCAAAACCACCTAGGGAGCACTTGTGCTTTAAGTTCCTCATGAGTTTGGTCTTCGAAAGATTCGGGTACCCGGTCAAGTATGGAAAGGCGTGGATGGCGAAGGCAAACGCTATAAGGATGTTGCATGGTGATTATGTCGCCGTGTACAACATTCTTCCGAGAATGTTGGGAGCCATTGCTCATCGGAACCCGGGCATGCGCCATAGGGTCAAGTCAATCGAGGGAGTGTTTCATTGAGCTTTTTGGAGCTTTGGGCAATGCATCAATGCATTTAGGCATTGCCATCCCATGTTGTCAATTGATGGCACGTTCTTGACCGGAAAGTACAAGGGCACGTTGATGGTAGCAATGGCCCACTCGTCCAATGACAATGTGTTGTCGGTGGCATTTGCGTTGGTGCCTTCTGAGCACGATAATAATTGGCAGTGGTTTATGGATCATGTGAGGACGAAGGTGATTGGCCCCAAAAGAGAGGTGTGCATCATATCGGATCGCCATCATGGGATTCTCAAAGCAATAGAAGTTGACATTCTAGGCTATCCAAAGCTCCAACACCGTTGGTGCATGAGGAATTTCGTGGCAAACTTTTACCGTGCATGCAAGAGTAAGGAGTTTTGCAAAGATCTTACCCATGTTTGTGTGGCATTCAACACCGACACATTCCAAAGCCGCTATGATAAGCTATTCAAGGCGTTAGAGAAGAACAAAGGAGGGAGTGAATTCTTGACAAGGAATTTTCGGAGAAGCATAAGTGGTCACGTGCTTCTGACGAAGGAGGTTTCCGATACGGAGACATGACAAGTAACATGGTGGAATGCTTCAACAATGTGCTCAAGGGTGTTCGTTCCTTGCCGGTCCTTTGCAATAGTGAAATATACCTTCTTCAAGCTCAACGAGTATTTTCTGAGGCATTCCGAAGAGGCGGCCAAATGGATAGGTGAGAAAATGGAATTTCCCTTCAAAGTTGAGGATTGGTTGAAGCATCAAGCGCGCAAGTCTTGGCGTCAACAAATCATTAATTTCAATGAAAAAGAACAAATCTACCAAGTCGATGAGCCGGGTGGCACAACAAGGGACGGCATGATGTATGGTGGAGTAGCATATGAGGTGCGCCTCAAGACCCGGTGGTGTTAGTGCGAGAGACCTCACAAGTATCATTGGCCTTGCTCGCATGTGATGACCGCCGCAAGGTTCAGAAACTTGAAAGTACCCGATGGTACCACCTTGCGGTTGCGTGAGTTCACATTGGAACGAACGAGATTACATGGGCTCCTAGGTTTCATCCCTTCCTAGATCAGTCATAGTGGCCTGAGTATGATGAGCCATACATCGTCCCCGAACCCGAACTCATGGTGCCTACAAAGGGAAGAAGAAGAAAGAAGAGGTTTAGGGGTGACATGGATGACCTAGCTGGATACACCGGAATGAAACAATTTGGTAGCGGCCATTTCGTGGAGGCACCGGATATCAATAGTTGTGGTAAATGTGACGAGCCGGGACACAATGTTAGGAAATGCACCAAAAAGCCACGGACCGATGCCAACACTCCGGATCCTAGTCAAAGTGGTGCCCGAGAGGAGGTACCGTGGCACCACGAGGAGGTAGGAGTGGTAGTGGACGAGGAGGCAGGAGTGGTGCATGGAGGACGGACGAATCTTGGCTGTAGTGGACGAGGAGAGAGTATTAGAGAGGCGTGGGGGACGGTCACCGGTGGCCGTGGTCGAGGGGATCAGAAGGGTTGATAGAGGAAGGCCTATTGACATCTTGCTTAACCCAGATGGTTGAAATAATGTGAATGGTACTTGTTATTTGGTCTTGTTTATTTGTTTTTTTTTGCATACCTACATGTTATTTTACTTTACTAACTACCAAATTTCTCTTTATAGGCATGGCTTCTTCCGGTTCCGTGACGAGGCCACCGTGTGCTAACCGTGAGGACATGCCGGACAAGTGGACAGACACCGAGTTGGATAAGGTGAAGGACAAAGATATGAGAACTCCATCATGTTGGTGTGGAGATGTTTGCAAAGTTAAGGTATCCACCGACTGCAAGAAATCATGGACGGAAGGAAGAAGATATTTTGTTTATCCCAACTATGCCTACGATCGTCCTCGTCCAGCTCACGCCTATGATGTACCGCCGGTAAGTTGTTCAAGTTCAAAAATGTCGTCAACCATTGAATCTATCTTACTAATAACCACATTTGTTCTTTATTTGTACGTAGTCGCCGCCTCCACTTTGTAAGTACTTCACATGGATAGATCAAGATGTGCCAGAAGATATTAAGAAAGATCAACATCGAGATTGTCTAAGGAGGCAGCGGTTGTTTGAAGAAGCATTTCAGAGAGGCTTGGATGAAGAGCGTCGTGAAAAGGAGAGGATGGAGCGAAAGAAGCGTGAAGAGGAGAGAGCGCGCAAGGAGAAGATTGCTCGTCAAGAGGAGAGAGCAAGAAAGCTTGCAAGGGCTCGTGAAGCCCAAGAGGAGGATGAGGCACGCGACAAGAAAGGAAAATGGCCTCGTGTGACTCAATAAGGCTTACTTTCGAAAAACTAGTCATGAACTATTCCTTCGCTTCGAGAAACATGTGATGGACCGTGTCTTTGATTTGTGAAACTTGTGTTGAACTATGTACTTTATTTGCGAAACTTGTGTTGAACTATGTCGTCAACTGTGTCTTTGATTTGTGAAACTTGTGTTGAAACTATGTCATGAATTACATCTGTTGTGCTGTTGTTTTTGCTGTCAATTAGAAATGATGAACACGATGGAAAAATGTAGTAAATTTTAGCTACCTTTGCAACCTACATGAAGCCCGGCGATGGGTTATGACACCCTCATCGCCATAAGGCCTGGCGGTAGGCCGTGAATCCAAACAGCTAACCTGCTGGAGCGCAAGATCTCCCCTGTTTTACGGTAGGGTTGGCTATCCTACCGCCAAGGGCGACGGCGGTAGGGTGGCCACCCAAACGACTGTTCTACTGTGACCAAAATATGCATTTTTTTTACGGTAGGGTTGGCCCCCCTACTTGTGATCCTCAGCGGTAGGGTGGCCACCCAACGGGCTTCTTCTGTTGTGACCAAAATATGCATTTTTTTGGCGGTAGGGTTGGCCACCCTACCGCCGCAGTCCCTGGCGGTAGGGTGGCCACCCAAACGGCTGCTCTGCTGCTTCTCGTGTGACCAAAATATGCAATTTTTGGCGGTAGGGTTGGTGACGCTACCGCCGTAGCCTATGGCGGTAGGGTGCTGATCCATGTCCCACTTCATTTATTTTATATCCCTTTTCCTTTACATTTCTTACAAACTTCTATGAACTAAGCATCCACAAATGACATCCACAAACGATCGAGTAGCAAAGACATAAATAACTGAGCATAGTTCATTACATCCACATAAGTTCAAACTACAAATGATCAAGTAGCAAAGACATACATAACTAATCCATGTCCCCCTTCTAGCGATTCGAATGACATAAGTTCAAACTACAAAACTCAAGCTCGAGCATACATTTTCTACTTCGGAAAGAAAGATCTAAAACGCATAAGACGTTCAATTTGTGCGTCACAATCAGGATTAGGCTTGATTGATAATTCATGATCCGCCCAATTCTCCAACACACCTTTCGTTTAGCGAACCAGGTCCATCGAGCACGCGGCGTTCCGGAATCTCCGACTTGCCTTGTCTGATTGCCCATCCAATGACCTGTCGGGTTTTCTCAAGTCCAACTCATGGAATTCTTCTATGTTCGAGAGAAAAAAGATCTCCGTTGCCACAGAATGTCTGCAAGCATATTCCTTCTCATGCAGCTCATTAAGTATCTTCTGTTTTTCTTTCACAAGCCTACAGAAAACTTTTCTCTCCTTAAGATCAGAAGGTTCCTCCATGAATGGATACTTGTTCAAATCTATCATGGCAGAAAACTCCTCATCATTGCTCTTGAACCATGCTTCAAGCTCCCTCTTGATACCAAGTTCTCGCTCCGGTACAATCTTCTCAGACGCTGCCGCCAAACTCTTAGATGCAATGCCACAACACTTCTCATATACTTTCTTCAATTTGCTCCGGGTCATGTTTTCCATGCTACATGAAATGGAACAAACCATAACTCAAATCAAATGATACAATACAAACACAAAGCATAACTTATTTATAATGACCTAGGTTACATAATGTTCTCACTGGTTCAAATGACATAGGTTGCATAAATGATAAGGGCACATGCCATTACAGTCCAAATGAAACTACAACATCATTTGTTTCAACCCCCTCTACTACTCCATCAACAATACATCTTTGTCGTACGACCCGGGGTTGCAACAAATGACATCATTTCTTTCACGGACCCAAGCCCAACGAGTTGCCCGACTAAGCATCACCGACGATGGTTGCCTAACTAGCCAATCAATGATCTGGCCAGGGTTGTTAAAGTCCATCTCATTCACTTCATCCCTTGTTCCACACAATACAAGTTGCCTTGCAAGAGCGCGTCTATGATTTTTCTCTTCATTCTTGGGCTTGCTTATGTTTTTCTCTTTAGCTTGGTGCTACCTCTTGAGCACTGCGTTGGTTTTTCCCTTGAAGAGGAAAGGGTGATGCAGTAAAGTAGCGTAAGTATTTCCCTCAGTTTTTGAGAACCAAGGTATCAATCCAGTAGGAGGCTACGCTCGAGTCCCTCGCACCTACACAAACAAATAAGAACCTCGCAACCAACGCGATAAAGGGGTTGTCAATCCCTTCACAGTCACTTACGAAAGTGATATCTGATAAGATAATATTTTTCGTATTTTTTGATAAAGAGTAAATAAAGATGCAAAGTAAAATAAACGGCAATAGAAATAGCTTAGTGATGAAAGATTAATATGATGGAAAATAGACCCGGGGGCCATAGGTTTCACTAGTGGCTTCTCTCAAGATAGCATCAGTATTACGGTGGGTGAACAAATTACTGTTGAGCAATTGATAGAATTGAGCATAGTTATGAGAATATCTAGGTATGATCATGTATATAGGCATCACGTCCATGACAAGTAGACCAAACGATTACGCATCTACTACTATTACTCCACACATCGACCGTTATCCAAAGATGCATCTAGAGTATTAAGTTCAAAAGAACGTAGTAATGCTTTAAGTAAGATGACATGATGTTGAGGGATAAACTCATGTAATATGATATAAACCCGATCTTGTTATCCTCGATGGCAACAATACAATACGTGCCTTGCTGCCCTAACATCACCGGAAAGGACACCGCAAGATTGAACCCAAAGCTAAGCACTTCTCCGATTGCAAGATAGATTAATCTAGTAGGCCAAACCAAACTGATAATTCGAAGAGACTTGCAAAGATAACCAATCATACATAAAAAAATTCAGAGGAGATTCAAATATTGTTCATAGATAAACTTGATCATAAACCCACAATTCATCGGATCTCGACAAACACACCGCAAAAGAATAGTTACATCAAATAGATCTCCACGAGAATCGTGGAGAACTTTGTGTTGAGATCCAAAGTGAGAGAAGAAGCCATCTAGCTAATAACTATGGACCCGAAGGTCTGAGGTAAACTACTCACACATCATCGGAGAGGCTATGGTGTTGATGTAGAAGCCCTCAAGTGATCAATGCCCCCCCCCCTCGTGAGACTGGGAAAAGGCCCCAAGATGGGATCTGACGGCATGTAAGGTTGCGGCCGGTGGAATTAGGTTTTTCGTGGATGCCTCGATGGTTTGAAGTGCGTGGTATATATAGGAAGAAGAAGAACGTTGGTGGAGCAACATGGGCCCCACGAGGGTGGAGGGCGCGCCCCCTACCTCGTGCTCTCCCCGTTGATTGCTTGACGTGGACTCCAAGTCCTCTAGATCACGTTTGTTCCGGAAATCACGTTCCCGAAGGTTTCATTCCATTTGGACTCCGTTTGATATTCTTTTTCTGCGAAACTTTGAAATAGGCAAAAAAAATAGTAATTTGGGTTGGGCATCCGGTTAATAGGTTAGTCCCAAAAATAATACAAAAGTGTATAACAAAGCCCATTAATCATCCAAAACAGAATATAATATAGCATGGAGCAATAAAAAATTATAGATACGTTGGAGACGTATCACTTGGTATAACTTAACTCGGGCATCGTCGCACTTCAACACATAATACATTGAAAAATCTCTACAAGCCGCATTCAATACATCAACGACTTTGACCCACAAGTCCATCTTTTCCTCAATGACTGCACGTTCACGCATCGTCGCCGCCTTCGCGTAAGTCTCAACAAAGATGATCGATCCTATCCTACAAGTCGAGGGATTACTATAACAGTCATCCAAGGCAAAAATTCAAACCGTCTCTTGACAAAAACTATAACCCTATGAGTAGATTGAGCTATAATTCGAGAGGTAACTACTCTAACAAAACCCTAATTAAACTAAAAATGCTAGTGACACAATACATTGTCAAAGCACAAACATTACCCTAAATGCATCATATACATTGATTTCACCACAACAAAACCATGAACTAGTGATTTCAACAAAATGAGCAAAATGCTTGATTTGAACTAACCAAATGAAGGGGGGATGGGGGAGGTACCTTGGGTGATGCAAATGGCCTCGATCCACTAGCCAAATCTCAAGCAATGGAGGGGGGTCTAGTGGGTGATTTGGTGGGGGAGAAGAGGGGGAGAGAGCTTGAGCACGAAAGAATAATGGGGTGAATGAGTGGGTGGGAAAGCAGCACAGCCCCCTCCTCACAACCTTATCCAGGAACCTACCGTTAGATTGCCTCGCGGTAGGTTGCAAGAGCCTAGATGGCGGTGGTAGATCCCTTTGCCACGTGTACACGGCCGTTAACGGACAGACGGCGTCAGTCAACCTACCGCCACGGTGGACGGCGGTAGGCCCCTGCCGCCGGGGTCTACGGCGGTAGCAAAAGGGTCAAATGTCGAAAAAAATTCATAACAGAGTCAGATCTTGATTTTATACGTGAAAAGGGTCAAAACACGAAAATTTGCGTCCACGGCATTGGTCCAATAAATAACGCTGGGCGCGGAGCTACTACTACTCCAGATGGACGAACACTTTCCGTTCCGCTCTCGGCGATCTCGTCTTATCATCATGAACTACCGCTATTGCCTCCACTTTGGGCAATTAACCTGCCAAGGAGGGTACGTGCACGCGCAAGAGCTTATCTTGGCAACTTCTCACGCCAGCAACCAAAGCCTGGAGCCAGCATGCGTGTTCACATGACCACACCACACACCTGTTTACGTCGCTAAGGCTGGTCACAATGGGCAAGAACATAAGCTAGTAACTTCACACTTCCCTAAACTATGTTACTATCTCCATAGTGGGTAGGAACATCTATGTAGTGTCATGCAACGATATATTTATTAGGTTATAGACTCGTTGTTTCTTGGAGTGTGTGATGTTCCGGTAACTTAGCTAGTTACCACAAGCGCATCTCTCTTCATTAAATACGTGCCACATAAGCAAAGTTGTATTGAAGTGTGTGATGTTACTCCTAAGTTCCACCCCACTGTGACCAGCCTAAAAGGGAAGCGCATTCCAGGTCTATTATGGCATTACCAAACAACAATGGAAAATGAGCCTTCAAAAGTAAAATAAAATAACACCGCACGAACAGGCCACATGTTATGTTTTTAGGTTTTCGCACCTACTCTACTTGGTTGAGAGATTCATAACCTTGTACTAGTACTGCTGCCAACAACTCTGCCTTAAAAGGGAGCTGCGCAGGGCCAGCAAAAACTTTGCAGGAAATTAGCAGGTGTGGAAAGGACAATGCATAATTTCTAGAGAAAAAAAGTCTTCGGGATCTCCCCTAACCACTTTGTACAATAAATGTGGCAACGCCCGTCACAGCTAAGAGGATGTTTGGATACTCTCTAGTCATGTGACTAGTAGTAGTCAGACTAGAAGTTTTTAGTCAGGCCCTATTTGAAAGGTGACTACTACTAGTCAACATTAAATGTCTTAGTATTAAATGTCCCTTGTGCAACACCAATTAGAGGAGAGAGAGGAGGACTTTAGTTAAGTCAGGGGTGTTTGGAGGTTTACTGACTAAAGATGACTACTACTAGTCTCTAGTCAGTAAAAGTTGGGGGTAGGGTGACTAGGGACTAAACTAGTTTTAGTCACCCACTAGTCAGGGGTGTTTGGAGGTTTACTGACTAAAGGTGACTACTACTAGTCTCTAGTCTCTAGTTTCTAGTGATCTAAACACCCTCTAAGACTAGCCACAATGGAGAGTAACATACACTAGTAACATACACATGTCCCTAGACTATGTTACTACTACTACCTCAATAGTGGGTAGTAACATAAGTGTGGTAACATGCAAAGCTTCATTTATTAGGTTATAGACTCATATTGCATTGGGACATGTGATGTTACAAAGATGGCCATTGAGATTCTTAAGTCTTACATCTCTCCTCATTAACTCACTACCACATAAGCAAATTTGCTGAGTTGGACTCGATGTTACTACCGAAGTTACTCCCACTGTGGCTAGTCTAAGAAAACCACCATGAGGGTAAAAAGTCACTAGATTAATCAACCTGGCATTCTGGACTCGATGTTCCGTTTCTGTTCTTTGAATTGCGAGTGGCCTAGCCCACGTTGTTAAATTACAAATGCATCGGGATAATAATTTCTTAAAATTCTGACGGTGGCCGAACACATAAGCATATTTTTCTACTGATCGGGTGAACCTTCTTGGGCGCGACGGCTTATAGAGAAGGGGAAAAAAGGGTCGAGCAGGTTCCAGGAGATGGTTAGCTTGGATGGCAAGCAAGAAGATGGAGGCGGTGGCACGGACCCGTCGGCGACACGTCTGAACAGATGGGCGCGTGACGGGGCCACGGTTCGGTGGAGGTGGACCAGCCGCGGCACGTATGGGCGCGAGCCGTGGCACGAGATTGGTGTGAATGAGCTCCTCGCGTGGGTCGTCCTTTCTGGACGCGGTTGTTGACCCGGGTCGGTGCCGCTGCCGCTGCGTCTGCGTGCGAAGGCCGCGGCTTTCCTTTTCCCTCCTGTAGTGGTTGTTTGGATATAGGGAATTAGATGTGAGATTTTAGAAAACGAGTTTTTGGAGGATTTTTAGGAAAACCAGTTTTAGTTAGTTATTCTGTTAAGGTAATTATACCCAATACCTTGTTTGGATGGGAAAATTAGAAAAACACGATTTTGAGTTCTTCCCAAACAATACATGGAGGTGTGGTGCTTCGGCTTGCTCTTGGCACCTACACGCACAGCGGCGGACAACCACACAACTGCTCTCTCGTGAGGCCATCGCCGAGGCCGCCAGGGTGGTCGCGCTGCTCGCCTGATCGTGCTCGGCTTCGTTCGCCGGTGTCATGCATGTTGGCTCAGGTTCCCATCAAAGAAGCACGTACATGCAACTCACATACGGCAAGACACGAGTACACGACGTAAAGCACCTTGATTGATTCTCAAGCCGGGCACGCATGTAGCATCTAGCTAGCTGCTGGATCGATTGGCCGGTAACAGCAGAGCACAACACACATGCTAGGGAGGCGTGACGACGACGTAGAAGCTGGAGCATATGGACGGCGACGGTGGCTGTCAAGCGGCCGATGGACACGACGGCAGCCGGCCCAAGTCTGCATCTGCCATGGAGGCGCTGGTCTAGGTGGAGCATCGCAACCTGCATGCTCCGGCTGCCTGGCCGAGATCGGCAACGACATCTTTTGGCTTTGTCAAGCTGCTGTCGCGGCCGGCGGAGTTTACCATGATCAGCGCGTCGGACTTCGCTGATCTCCTGATGCATATAGAAAATGCGTTTGTATAAAAATGTCTATTAGTCGTTTTTGTATAAACTGGTTTTTTGGGGTTTTGGAAGACCCAGTTTAGTATATCCATGAGTTAGTTAGATGATCCAAACAATGTTTTAGGTTGTTACATTAAAATCGGGTTTAAGGAAAACTAGTTTCCTATAATCTAGGTATCCAAGCAACGCCGATGAAAGCTGCCTTTTGCCGTGCGTGCATTGCGTTGATGCTTGTAGCCCCCAAAAAAAGGATCTGAAAAAAATGTAAAGACGAAAATAAGGTGGATGTGTGTGTAGCTTGCCATGCTTGTGAAGCTACTCTACATAGCGGATGGAATGGAATGGGGACGGGTCAGCATTTCGGCGAAGGTTCGGTCAGGCGTTCAATGTTTTCGGTCTATTTCTTCGATGGCGATGTCTCGGAAAAAAGCAGTCAAGCACGTAAGAGTAACTCATAATCCTCTGTCACGATTAGACTAATGCTAATACTGGAGACGAGCAGAGCAGAGTAGTCTGAAGCAGCAAAGCAAAGTTGCACCCGGACGCAAGAAAGAATCTGAAAAGGTGCGCGCGCGCGTACGTGGTGACTGGTGGCAGCCACGCACGGGCCACTCGCCCGTGCCTGCCTCTTCCCACGCCCTTGTCAGTCACTCGGTCGGTCGGTCGGGATCTCCTACAAAAGCTCCCCACAGGCCGCACCCTCCCTCCTCTGTTTTTCATCCGTAGTCGCTAGTCCAAGTCCAACCCCGAGTGCCCGCGAATTCCATTCCATTTTGCCAGCCCGGTCCGTCCGTCCTCGGCAGCGACCGCGGTTTGACTCCGGGAACCAAAACCAAAATCCACGCCTGGAATCGCGAGGATTTGGTTTGGTTTGGTTTGGGGGCTCGATTTTCTCCGCCCGTTTTAGCCGACGCTGACCGAGACAACACCGGCCCTCCCCACACAAAACCGACTGCCCGCGCCGCGATCGGCACACCGGCGCCCAAAACCCACCGTCTCCGTCCCCGCACCCGATTTTGAACCGCCCACCCAACCCAAACCTTCCTCCTCCCCTTTGGAAGGGTGGGGAAAAAGAAAAGGGCGAGGGGCGCAAGAAACCGCCCGGGGAAGGAAGGAAACGGAAGCGGCGAGCGCGGCGATCTCCGGCCATGGAGCGGTGCCATCCTTCCGAGGTGTACGAGCTCTTCGTCCGGCACATGAACACCCCGAGGTGAGTGAGAGGGCGGGCGTGGGGATTCCAGTCTGGCGACGCGGTTCTTTCTTGGTTCTTGCGTCGATTTCGAGCGGTTTGGTGAGCGTTTGTGTGCGGTGCAGGGTGGTGGTGGACAACGGGGTGTGCGAGACGGCGACGCTGGTCCAGGTGCACAGCGCGCGGAAGCACGGGGTGCTGCTCGAGGCGGTGGCCGCGCTGTCGGACCACGGCGTCTGCGTCCGGAAGGGGTACATCTCCTCCGACGACGGCCGCTGGTTCATGGACGTCTTCCACGTCACGGACGCCGCGGGCTGCAAGGTCGCCGACGCCGACAAGCTGCTCGTCCGGCTCGAGTCCTCGCTCGCCGCCGCGGCGGCCGCGGCCGACGCATTGCCGCGGCCGGCGGGGTGCGACTCGCCCGCCAAGGAGGCGCTCTGCCTGCTCGAGCTCATCGGCGTCGACCGCCCGGGGCTCCTCTCGGAGGTGTTCGCCGTGCTGCACGACCTGCGCTGCAGCACCGTGGACGCCAGGGCGTGGACGCACGGCGGCCGCGTCGCCGCCCTGGTGTTCGTCCGCGACGAGGACACCGGCGCGCCCATCCACGACGTGGCCCGGATCAGGCGCATCGAGTCCCGGCTCAGGCACGTGCTCCGCGGCGGCGCGCGGGGCGCGAGGACGGTCCTGCTCGACGCGGCGGCGGTGGGCAACCTGGACCGGAGGCTCCACCAGCTGCTGAGCGAGGACAGGGAGGCCGACCGCCGCGCCCCCGCGGAGGGGCCGACGACGACGACGACGACGGCGGTGGCGGTGCAGGAGTGGGGGGAGAGGGGGTACTCGGTGGTGACCGTGAGCTGCCGCGACCGGCCGAAGCTGCTGTTCGACGTCGTCTGCACCTTGACAGACCTGGACTACGTGGTCTACCACGGCACCTTCGACACCGACGGCGATCACGCGCAGCAGGTGAGGCTTCTACCAGTTTCTTGTTCAATCGATCTACAGGAAGATTGTTCTAGAGCAGGTTGTGTGCCCCGTATTTCGGGGAGCTTTAACTTCCCCTCTTGATAGTGCTTGGCCCGGGCTTCCTAGACGTTTCTTTGCCCTTCCATCAATCTGCTGTCCTCGTTGGTTACCTGCTTAATTCAATTTTACCACTGTTGTTATATTGGCTTCAACTACTCTGAGCGGGCAGAAAGTTCAAACGGGATCAGCTTTTCCCTGTCATGAAATGGGATTAAGTTTCACCTCAATGGCTCAATCATATCACACTAGTAGGAATATCTCGTAAAATTGCAGTTATTATCATATGATTAACTGAAAACCTTGTCGAAATGCTCATCTCCTGCAAGAAAGAATTCAGACTACTCCATGCAACTGATCTGATTTGCGTTTGCTTTGGCTTGGGCGCAGGAATTCTACATCAGGCGGCTGGACGGGCGGGCGATCAGCTCGGAGGGCGAGAGGCAGCGGGTGATCCAATGCCTGCAAGCGGCGATCGAGAGGCGCGCGTCCGAGGTACGTCCCAATTGAATATCTCCTTTCCTTGCCCTCCATGCCACGCCACCCTGGACAAAAAAGCACCCGATCCCCCACCAGAGAGTCCCTTTCCGCCCAACTTTCCACTTGAGCGCCATGTGTTCGGCCGAATACCCCACCGCCGCCGACTAACCCGATCCTCCTCCTTTCACAGGGCGTGAGGCTGGAGCTGCGCATCTCCGACCGGCGCGGGCTGCTGGCCTACGTGACGCGCGTGTTCCGGGAGAACAGCCTCTCGGTCACGCACGCCGAGATCACCACCAGGGGCGACATGGCCGTGAACGTCTTCCACGTCACCGACGTGGCCGGCCGCCCCGCCGACCCAAAGACCATCGACGAGGTCATCCACGGGGTCGGCACCGAGAGCCTCCGGGTGGACGAGGAGCGGTGGCCCCGCCTCTGCTCGACGGAGGGCGACGCCGGCGGCGGCGGCGGCGCGGGCGCTGGCCTGTTCTCGCTCGGCAGCCTGGTGAAGAAGAATCTCTACAACCTCGGCCTCATCAGATCCTGCTCCTGAAGGGCCGGAGGAGGAGGAGGACGCGTGTCGGATGGGTTGCTTTGTGTGAATACGGGACGGTACAGGGGCTAGTTTGTAAATTAAGTACTAGGTCTTCTTTTCTTTTCTAGGTCTAGCGGTTACGTGTACATAGCAGACACGAGGAAGTTGCTGGTGGGTCGTGTATGTACGTATGTTCCGTTTACGTGCAAGTAGACAAATAGACCGATGTAAATAGGGTTGTACATATACTACTAGTATGATGATATACTAGTGCTTTAGTTCCTTGTACCGGCTGTTTTCTACGTGCACAAATCAGGCAAATTAAGCTGCCGATATCGTAAAAAAAACAAGACATTTAGATTAAAAATACCTGAAAATCATATGTAGAAAGCTGTCCTAGAGAGGTACCTGCGACTTTGTAGAGTTGTACAATGGTTTTTTTGCAGGCGAGTTGCAAAATGATTAAAGTTGTGTGTTGGACGTTACTTCAACTTAAACGTCTAGGCCTCTTTGATTCACGTAATTCTAAAAAATACAGGATAGACAAAAATGCAGTAATTGTGTATAACAACAAAGGATAGAGGATATAGATAAAAATGCAGTAATTGTGTATAACGACAAAGGATTAGAGGATATAGGAATTTTGCAGGCTTGGGTGCTTTGGTTCACAGAAGTAAAAAACAACAAAATAAATCATAATAAACAGGGTCAAATCAAAATTAAACCACGTGAAAATGTGTAAACAGAGTCGAATCAAAATGGAACCACATGAAAATGTATAATTACCTCCGCAAAAAAAAGAAAATGTATAATTAGCAATGTTATCATGGCACTAAGGATCTCAGTCTCAGTTCTTCATCCGTAGGGATTCAAAAAAGAGGTTCAAGTGGATTCTAAGTTTTTCCAAATTTCCTTTGCTACATCTTTTAAGGCCTTAAAGCAGCTGGAGCTTTCATTTTTCATAGTGTGCTAGGGAGCTGCTATGTTTGCAGGTGCTTATTAGCCTACAACAGAGCTAGCCATGCATAAGCAAACAACTCGTGCCGTACCCTGAGTCTGAAAAGCATCCAAAGTGGAATCGAATATATATGCTAAGTACCCATATTAACATGTAACTGGACAATTCAAACTGCAATGACGCCGCAACATTTCCACGGTGCTGCCATGTGTTGGAACAATAGAAGCTAAAAAATTCTAAACGTCGCAAAGCGGCATTATGAAAAGTCCAAATGTAGGCCAAAAGGAAGATTAATCAACGGAGTATGGCGATCGATTCGACGCGATTTTGTTTTGTTTGAACTTTGCAGCCACCGATCGTTCATCCACCGCGACAAGAAACCCGGCAGAAAAGTTCACTTCTCTATCCAGCAGCGATTCATTCGCTGTGTTCCAATATCAACAATAGAAAAGCACTTGACTTGGCCACAGCCGCGCTACAAAATCGACTTGCGGCAGGCCAGTGATCCACGAGGCGTCCATGCGTGACATCTGAGATCAGGCTCACGACCCTGTCTGTCCCCGGAAAAAGAAACATACCAGCCAGCCGACCACGTATGCAACCGTTTCGTGTCTCGCTTTCACGAGAATTTTCGCCATTCGCCTCGGTCTCAAAGCGAGGCACCAACAATTACTTGTATAACCAACACACACACAAAGGCCGTGGAATTCTTTGTGGCGAGCGAGGACGCCGACGCTCGCCCGAAACCAGCCAGACAGATCATGCACAAGAAGAAGGATCTGATGGAGAGTGGATGCCGAAGGGCCCAACAACCACCGACCTACCGCCCCAACTGCCGTTGATCGAACCAGAAGCACGCTTGGCACAGTAGTAGTAGTAGTACCGACGCTGCGCGCGCCCGCGATTGCTTTCGGGGCAGCTGCGAACTGGCGACGAAAAGGACCGGTTAACAAAGTTTCATTTCGTCCCTCGAGATCTGAGATGGCGTTGGTTTGGTTTGGTTTGATGGGGGCGAGCCGTTGGTTTCCTCGTCACTCGATCGGATCCGGGCGAGGACGACCGGTGGTTGCGGCGTCCGTCGGTCCACGCGGAGCAAAACGTGCGGGAAATTACAGCTAGCATGAGCGAGGAAATGGGTTTGGCACGTCGGCAGCCATCGTTACCGTTTTTTTTTTAGGGAAGCCATCGTTACCGTTTAATTTAATCAATCAACCACAAGTTGACAACTGGGTGAAAGGCCTCTCTGCAAATTGCGATGGATCGTACCACTGTCATGGTTGGTTACCATCAGCGGATTGCATTGATGAAATAGGCCTGCTCTTTACACACTGAGTCTTTCATTCCAGAAAATCTTTATCGTGAAAATATGAAAAGAGATGTATCTGAAGCTAATATACATCTGTATACATTCTTTTTATTTATTTTGATAATGCGATTTTCGAAAAAAAAATACATAAACATCGAATCGTGCGTGGGGAGAAACCGTTCGTACTAGGAATGGGTGGCATTGAGTGGCGGTGTCGAGGGGCTCCTGGCGTCGTGTCGGCCCAGATCTGAAGCGGCCCGGCATGTCTATCAGCTTGTCCAGCTGCAGGGGTTTTGGTCTCGACCGGATACTTGGTGCACATGTTGCTTATGCAACCTGCTTTCGCCTACCTACTATCTAGGCGGCGAGGACGACGCCATTGCTGGCTTCGATTTCGACAAGGATGCTGATGCTGCTCGCTTCTTGTCTGGCCCTCAAGAAGAGTGTACCCCAGAACCTACTACCAATTAATTCCCGGAGGCCTTCAAAATGACAGCTCCACAACTCATGTGCCTTGCCAGGACGGGATCATGGCAGCATGAGCAACATTTATACTGATTATGTGGTAGCTAATGATAAACCGTCTCGGGAAAGTATGTTAGGTAGCGGATTGATTTGGCCTAGCACAGCCAACTTGTGAGGAAGTATCATACCAGACAGATCCACTGCGTGCTATGAAAGAATGGTTCTTCCCCAACCCACTAAAGCGGGGCTGGACAAGGGCATTATATATACAGGGCCGTAACCGATCTGTAGTAGGTATGTACAAAAGAATTTGTGGCCATTTGCCAGCTTATCATGAAGTGATGAAGGCGTGGTTCACACAACCAGTTACGACAGCGCACGAGCAAAGCATGAACTATTTTTGTCAGTTTTTCTTCTCCTTTTTCGAGCCTACACTGGGTCACTGCTTCGAGGTATTATCCTTACGGGAAGGCCAGCCGGCATGCTGTCGTACGCATCAGCTGCTGCATGGGTCGTTCATCGGTGAAATGAAGACCCAGCCCATCCTCGATGTAGGAGTCGTCCATATACCTCGTCTTGGACAAGGCTTGGGGATTTCTCCAGCTCCTGGTGCTGCTGCTTCTGTTGTCGCCCTGCTCCAGATCACCCTCGCTTCCCTCTGATATATCACCACTGTGATGGCTGGAATGGCTATTGCCTGTCATATTATGATATCCAAACGCTGGAGGCTCGAGAAAACTGCCTTGCGGATCATGGGAAGATGCAGGGGCCTGGTTCCACCAGTTGTTGCCTGTGGAACTGTCTTCGTTACCGTTCTGCTTTGTAGGAGCATGCCGGAACAAAGTGCTTGATGTAGATGCTCCCATATGACTCTGAACCCTTCCGTACAGATCAGAGTAATAATCCTCATCTTCTTCAATTTCAGATGTTTCCCTTGCTAGTTGACTTGCGTTCTGACCAGCCTCGAGGGATGCTTCGTCAAAATGGGGAGCTTCAGTTCTATCCACGCGTGGTGAATGCCGCATGTAATACCAATCCAGAATATATGGGTGAATTCTTTGATCTGTGTCCAGCAATCTTAAGGGATCCAAATTATAACCAGCAGGTGGGAAGGCCTCTGCATGGTTACGGATAATACTTGGGAGCAGTTGATGGAAGATATCATCCCTTTGACCTGTACTATCCACAAAGCCTGATGCTTCCATTGCCTGATACTGCGCAACAGCTTGTTGACGTGTTGTCTTTCCTTGAACTTCTGTAGGTTATGTAAGAACTGTTTGCCGTCTGCACTTGATGCCAATGATGGATAAACACTCTGGAAACTGCAAACAATTATGTAATACTGTTAGACTTCAATCTTGTTGTTTCTGTTGGTGTTAATGTGTGTCAGTGTGAATGGATGTCTAGTAGTTAGGAAAAAGTGAATGGTAGCTTCGAAAATCACAGGATCAGTGCTATCTATACCTCTGCATTGTCCCACTACAACCATAAGGTAACACCAACAAAATAACAGCGTTTTGTTGGGGTAATACTAACAGAATGATAACATGGTTGCAAGATATACAAGATTAAAAATTAGTATATCATGTCTTAGGAGAAAAGCACTCTCTGCTATGTTGAATTGCCTCAGATTTAACTAAGTGTTGAAAATACACACTGTTTTAACAAGTTAGCTAACATTTTCCATATTTTGCACAATTTAGACAGATTGTTATTTTCTTTTAAAAGGATCAACATCTTCTGAGAATGGGACTCCAGAGGAAATACATACTTCCAAGAAAAAAACTCCTTAAATACACCATATTCTGGCGGAAACTACTTAAGTACACCAAGCTAGTAAGAAGCATGTGAAGTACTTGAAAGTATAATTTACCTTAAGAATGATTTCTCCATTTTCCCTTGGGAGCTCCTCAGGTTTTTAGGTGCATCAAATGGAGAACCATAGTTTCTATTGCCGTGTCTTCTGAAGTCAAATAAGCTTAAACTATTGAAACACACAGCAAAGCAATGATGTTAAGTGTTGCAGAGGCTCAATAAAGATAGATGGTCAGAACATAAATTACGAAGAGACTTCAGCAACTGACCTGCATACATCTCCCACTCCATCTACATAAATTGTGAAGTCCGATATGAAGTGCAGAATGTCATCAACACGCTGTAAATTTATAACAATTTACAGCTGTTACAAAACTGTAGAGAAACGCATCATCGAGCTAGTTTAGACCATTACCTTTGGTACCTCAAAAATGAGCAAGTAAGGAGTGATGAAAATGGATGCCATCTCTTCTAATAGCATTACTATGGTATACTGCATTCACAATATAAGAAGACACTTCTCAGAGCTATAATAGGAAAGACAAAACACATAGCCAATACAGACATATCCTGGACCTCAACCACTGACGAAAATCTAATGCAGATGGCAAATGATATCTAGGAAGCAAACCACTTTGCCGAGTACTGTTAATCTAAACACCAAAACTAAACTTTCTTTTAGATGTATCACTCTTTTAACTGAAAGAGATGAAAAAAACTTGAAAGCTCAACATTGTCATATCTTTATCGGGGGAAAATGCCATTTATATATTCAACCTATTCATTAATTTAACTGTCCCGTACTAGAAAAAAAAGCTTTTAACTATTTTATTATCAAAAGCCAAATGCCACATGAGTACTATCTTAATCATAGCAGCACTATAGCTGAATTCAGGTACCTGAAATAGTGTTTCAAATTCTTTCCGAACCAGTTCACTGCTCTCTTTACCACGCATACCGCTTCGGCATGTAATGGGTTTGCTGGACAACGAGGCACATAGCCCCTTCTGGGTCAATTACTTGAAGCTCATCAGCCACTACTTTTCGACTTATAGCTGCTATTGTCCCAAAAACAATAGTATACCAGAATAGATTCCTTCCGAAAATCTTCAAAAGTATGGATGTGAATTTTAGAAGGTGCGTAAAATGCAAGTAAGAGAAAGACAAAAGGTGCCGATAAAGAACTTACATGACCCTCGAGGATGGATTCGCCCAGAAATCCCATAATTATAAGAGCACCAGCCAAACCACCAGAAACAAAAGACACAAATTTTGCTATAATAGAAATTAGTGGCGTAGGAAATTGCTTCAAGTAATTCAATGAATGCACAGCACTGTTGTTCATCCTATGTCTGAAGAAATGGTCTACCTGAAATTATTGTAAGCAGTCGAGTTTTAGACAACCAAGGTAAACAGAATAGTATGTATAGCCCTCAACAGACGAGTTGCTTGCAGCTAATATGAGGTTTGTTAGCCGCATAAATCATGAAAATAAGAAGTAAATGATGTCATACATTCATTTAAATCAGTCAATAGTAGTAGTAGTGACTAAAATTAATGAGAGTTCTGCATGAGAAGCTACCTCATTATACTCCCTGAAAATCCACCTTGATAAATTTGACCATCTTCTGGATGATGCTGTACTGGGATGATTATAAATTTCTTCAGCATGCCTCAGAATGAGGTACACCAGTGGGAAAATCACAAGGCAGGGCGACAGGATCAACATTGCAATGCCAACAAATACAAGTCGTTTTTTCAATGCAGCTGGGCTTGCTAGAAAATCTTTTCGAACGCAGAATTTACTGCAAAGCAAAGGATACGGGTATTCAGTGCAAGTAACTAAAGCTCACCAATAGAGAAAACTCCATTAACCAAACAAAATCTATGGAACCGTCCAAAAGCAATGTGCGGGTTCTTGCTAAAGCTTCACAGTAGATGACATGCACACTGGAAGCTGCGGAAATATCATGACTACATATATGCATCTGTAGCCTGTAGGTGCTAACATGTAAGGCGATGTATCCTATGCATCGTGCTTGGTGCATCCTTGTATCCCCTCAATCCAAGCCTTACCCTTGCACAAGGGGTTGGATAAATACACAATAGGAATATGCTGCATAGAATGTTACCACACGAGCTGCTGGGTGAGATCTGAACCAGTGAATAGAAGTTGGATTCATCATAAATTACTACATGAATTGACAAATAATTGACCTAAATAAATAAGGTGTTCTGTAACTGGTTATCTAGAAAATTATCTGTAAAGCAATAAAGCTTGGACTATATGCTGCATCAGTAACTACATATTTGGTAGCCAGTAACCAATTATGGTACTATTCGCAGTGAATGGCAAATATCAAGGTTTAGACAGTATATATGGCTTAGTTGAGCAGGCAGTGGCTTAACAGCTTACATGGACTGATCAAGGGCGTGTTTGCTTGCTTGAACTTATATAAGCAGGAGCACAGTGTAGAAAAGCAAATGCAAGCATGATCAACCAGATAGTGAAAATAATTTTAGCCAAACAAATACTCCCTCCGTTACTAAATATTTGTCTTTTTAGAGATTTCAAATGGACTATCACATACAAATGTATATAGACATATTTTAGAGTATAGATTCACTCATTTTGCTCTGTATGTAGTCACTTGTTAAAATCTCTAGAAAGACAAATATTTAGGAACGGAGGAAGTAGTATTGTAATAGTTATTACTCGTTCAAAAACACATTACTAAAGAGTAATCAATGCTTAAAATACTGAAGTACAAATTTACCTGTCAAACATACTCTGGAAGATGCACCAATTTAAGGTCCATTCTAGGGCTTTTGGAAGTATCACATGATTTCTCCTGTCATGTACATGAGATTTGACAGTTGGACCAGCACCAGGAAGCCAAGGACGAATTGGAAATGAGATAATGCCTTTATTCACCATCCCTATCAAGTAATTTTCTTTCCTCATTATTCTCATGATAATATCATGCTCTGAGAGATCCCTAACAACACAGAGTTTTTTAGACTTTTGTAGCAGGACAACCTTCTCGATTATTCTGGGCCATGATATCGTCTGGATCTCAAGATCTGTAATCTTAAGGCTACAAAAGAAAAATAAGGGTAAGTTATAAATTGTTGTGGGCTAACACACACACACACACACATGCATGCATGTGCGGTAAGCTGAATATTACCTATTATAGTAGAAGTCACGTGCATTCAGTGTACTTTTCAGTTGTACAAAGAACTTGAGGAAGTTGATAAGTCCATATGTTACCAATATAACCATTGATCCAACAGTGACCATTTTAGGAAACGTAAAGGGTACTAATGGATTATGCTTGATGGCCTCCATCAGATCACATGGTTTTCCTCCAGACTCAAGTGCCTCCACACCACATTTCAAGTGGCCAATGGCATTCCAATCAACATATAAAAAGAAGAACCCAATACAGCACACACGTAAACAGTACATTAAGGATCTCGATTATCCATTTGGTAACAATACACCTCAGTCCTTTTAGCAGAAATATTCATAAAGCCTTTCAAGAAAATATCCAGGTCAGGGATCGGTTCTTCCTTGACGCCTTCACCATGGAGAAGTCCAGACGGGCTCTCACTTCCAGAACTTGGCAATCTTCGGTAGTCCGACAACTCAATTTCAGGTGGAATATCAATGAGCAGTTGTGATGATAATGGTGATTCTCTTCTCCAAGGCCACTTAAATAATGTTTGTGAATTTGTGTCCTTCGAAGGGAAGGACATCATTCATGAAAGGAAGAGCCAATGCCAATTGGAATCCTTGCCATGCCACAGGAAATGACCTATAAAGAGAACGAAGAGGATGTTAATGACTCACATTTTGAGTAACACCAGTCTCCTGAAGATCTACAGGCTACGGGTATGGTAAATCAAAGAAACTGAAGTAATGTCACAGGCAAGCAATATTTTCCCCACCTAGACAAACCCAAGGGCAAGCTCTGAACAGGCTTAATAAGGCAATAATATTGGAAAATCATTGCAAACACAGTGAACATAAAAGCATCAAACAGTTAGGCGCAAATCAAATTAACCGATGTTAAGCTTGTAAACACCGATCAGCAACCATATGCTGCCAAACTAAGGAATCAACCGCCGCCAAGAGGACGGCGTAATCGCACTATCTCCTTCCACGTATTCTGTGTTATCATCAGCGGAGCAATCCGGTTCTCTGCACCTCAAGGTCGGCAGCTAAACAACACGTTTGAGCTAACTTGTAGCAGAATCCCTACAGCCAGCGCCCGAACCACCATATAAAGCATGATCATCACAACCACTAAAGCTTTCCCCCGGCCAACAGCAAACACCCAAACCTAGATCAACTGGTTTGCTAGAGCTCGGTTTCATCTCATAATAAATCGTAATAAAATAAATGAATAGAAAAAGAGTCGTGAGCGGATAAGAGGGAGGGGCGGAGTCCTGCACCGACCTGATGGGCACCGGCGGGCGCCGGCGCGCCGGCGCGACGAAGGGCGGGTTGCGTGAGGAGGAGGAGGAGACGGCGGCGCGGGCCGAGGGTTTCGCGGGAGGAGGTGACTTGCGGTGGACTGCGGCTCGTCTGGTTGGGAAGGGGAATCGGACGCACGGGGGGAAGACGATGAGAGAGGAAGACGGAGGCGGTGCGTTTCGGGAGAAGAGACGTGACGGGATCGGGGGATGGAAGGAATCGTACGGGAAGGGGATAATAATTTGTTCGTTTCCTTTATCCGGGGTTTTCCCTTTGCTCTGCGTCGCGCCGGTCGCCGAGTTGATTGGGAATCGTAATTGTTAGGAATTAATTATTAGAGATAATCTTAAATAACAGCATGCACGGGATCCTCTCTAGGAAACCGCCGCCTCGTTCGTGCGGGAACCTCTCCAGACAACCGTCGCATCTGCTCCTCGCATCCCGTCGAACAGGCGCATCTTCTTATAAGCGTCGGTTCCCTTTGTATAAATATGTGATCATCAATGGAATGAGATACTTTGATCAAATCATTCTTTTACACGTTATCAGCACTTGTCTCTGCCCAGAGCACGCATAGGCAAATCACGCCGGCGACAGTCGCCGGATAAGAGAGCTAAAGGGAAGAAAGGAAAAGAAAACTTCGAGAAACAATCCAATGAAGGAGGAAATTTGTTTAGTGGACAGTGGTGCCTCTAACACAATTCTACGGGAAGTTAAATACTTCCGAAGTCTCATAAAGAGTAAGGGAAGTGTTATGACAATTGGTGGTCATGACACGGTAATTGTTGGTTCTGGTCAAGCCACATTTACACTCCCGAATGGTACAAAACTTGAAATCCAGGAGGCTTTATTGTATCCGGATTCAACTCGTACCTGTTGAGTTTTAAGGATATCGCATGAATGGCTACCACATTGAAACTCATGAAGACAATGCGGTTGAAAGCACGCTTATAACTTTCGGCGAAGGGATCCAACAAGGAAACCCTTGAGAGGCACTGCTCTATCTTACGGATGTATTACACATACATCAAGCCGAGGCGACATTTGGCATACAAAATAATTTTTCGGAATCTTGACAAGTTCAAGATATGGCATGATCGCTGGGTCATCTGGTGTGGGGATGATGAGAAAAATCATTGATGGTTCAACTGGACACAACATAACGGTTGCTAATTTCCCCAAATCCTCGGATTTTGTATGCCTTTGCATGTGCAAGCTGGAAATTAATCACAAGACCTTCATATTCGAAGATCAAGAATGAACCACTTAATTTTCTTGAACGCATTCAAGGAGATATATGTGGTCCAATTCAACCGTTATCGGGACCATTTAGATATTTTATGGTGCTCATTGATGCATCAACAAGATGGTCCAATGTGTGTCTATTATCAACAAGGAACCATGCTTTTGCAAAGCTGATCGCTCAAATCATGAAACCGAGGAAAATCATCCACGAACACAAGATAAAATCCATCGAATGGATAATGCTTTGCTGAATTTAGTTCCACGAGCATTCAACGATTCTTGCCTAGCTTTGGGCATAAGCGTGGAGCATTACATGCCATATGTACACACACAAAATGGTCTTGCGGAATCACTTATCAAGAGGATCAAGTTGATAGCAAGACCACTCCTACTGAACTGTAATCTTCCAACATCTTGTTGGGGACATGCGGTATTGCATGCCGCGGAGTTGATCTAAATTCGACCAATTTGCATATCATACGGCCTCCCGTTGCGGTTAGTACGTGAAATCAACCAAGTATTTCCCATCTTGAGAAGATTCCGGTTCTTATATGCGTGCCGATATCACCACCTCGGCGATACATCGATGGGTCCACATAGAAAAATGGGGATCTATGTGGGGTACAATTCTCCGTCGATTATAAAGTACCTGGAACCTCTAACAGGGGATCTATTTACAGCCCGGTACGCTGATTGTATCTTCGATGAGGAAAATTTTCCGGCATTAGGGGGAGAAAAGAACCACAAATAATGCCGGGAAATAGATTGGAATGTCAAAGGCATTCAGTCCTTAGATCCACGTACGAATGAATCTGAGCTGGAAGTTCAGAAGATTATTAATTTGCAAAATATTGCAAATAATCTGCCTGATGCATTTACTGGTTATAAAGGTGTCACTAAATCCCATGTTCCTGCTATGAATGTTCCAGAGAGAGTTGAGATATCTCATAAGACCACTCAACCTCCCAAGAGGGGGAGAAAACTGGACAAAAAGGAGAATGCTTCTCAGAAGCGTCCAGCGGAAATGAGGATCCCTCAAATAATAAATGCAGGTCAACCGCGAGTTGATATTCAACCTAGTGTTGAAAGACACCTGAAGGATGTTATGCATCGAACCCGGCCTGGCTGTGCACACAAATATTGATCTTTGGGACATCGGTACACCTTGACTCGATTGTTGTGGGAAATCACGATGAGTCGGAAGGTATTGATGAGATTTCCATCAACTATGTTGAATCGGAGAATCATTCAATGTAAAGACTACAATTGTCGACATATTTTTCGCCTCAAAGATTGCGAGATGACACGGCATTGGATCATGAACCTAAGTCCATGGCGAGTGTATGAGACGCCAGTTGGTCCAATTGGAAGGTTGCAATAGAGGACTAATTGCGCTGCTTGCCAAGAGAGGGTATTTACCGCGATAATACCTACTCCTCCTAATGTTTTCCCGTGGGGCAAAATGGGTTTTTGTTAAGTAAAAGGAACGAAAACAATGAGGTGGTGAGATATAAATCGAGGCTTGTAGCACAAGGGTTTACGGAGACCCGGCATCGATTATGATGAAACATATTCTCCTGTGATGAGTGGAATCACGTCTTGATACTTGATATCACTGGCGGTGCAAATGAATTTGTATATCCAATTGATGGATGTGGTATTTGCATATTTATATGGGTCACTTAAGACGGATATCTATATGAAAGTTCCCGAGGGACTGAAGATTTCGGATCCGAAAGCTAATCGTAACATGTATTGCATAGAGCTACTGAAGTCGTTATACGGCTTGAGACAGTCGGGCAGAAAGTGGTATAACCGACTAAGTGAGTTCCTTCTGAAGAAGGGTTACTCAAACAACAATGATTGCCCATGTGTGTTCATCAAGAAATCCACTAATGGATTTTGCATAATTTCCGTGTATGTTGATGACTTGAACATCATTGGGACTACACGAGAAATACATGAGGCGTGTAATCATTTAAAGACGGAATTCGAGATGAAAGATTTGGGTAAAACCAAATTTTGTCTTGGTTTGCAACTTGAACATTTTTCTTCAGGAATACTTGTTCATCAGTCTGCTTATATCCAAAAGATATTGGAAAAGTTCAATATGGATAAAGCATACCCGTCAAAAACACCTATGGTCGTCAGATCTCTTGAAAGAGATAAAGACCCATTTAGACCTAAGGATGATGATGAAGAGGTATTAGGACCTGGGTTTCCTTACCTCAGTGCTATTGGAGCACTAATGTATCTAGCGAACTGCACCAAGCCTGACATAGCATTTGCAGTTAATTTACTGGCTAGATACGGTAGCATCACCAACGAAAGCGGCATTGGGTTGGTGTGAAGAATATTTTCAGATATCTTGAGGGCACCAAAGATCTTGGTTTATTCTATCGGAAAAATCAAGAGAGAACCATGGTGGGGTATAGCGATCTTTGGATACTTGTCGATCCCCATGATGCCGGATCGCAGACTGGTTTTGTCTTCTTACATGGAGGTACAGCCTTCTCTTGGAAGTCAACAAAGCAAACCTTAGTGGCAACATCTACCAATCATTCTGAGATAATTGCTTTGTTCGAAACAACACGAGAATGTGTATGGCTTCGCAGAATGATGAACTTTGTCCAAAGTTCAAGTGGGATTGGTTCGTTAAAATCACTCACCATTATCTATGAAGATAATCTTTGCTTGTATTGCACAAATGCAAGCGGGTTATATTAAGAGCAATATTACGAAGCATATTTCTCCTAAATTATTTTATCCCCATGATCGGCCAAGAAAAGGGGGAGATAAGTATTTTGCAAACGAAGTCATGCGACAATCTCGCTGATCTGTTTACTAAGTCCTTACCAAGTTCTCTGTTTCATAAATATGTAACTGGAATTGGTATGCGACGACTTCGAGACTTGCAAAATTCAGGGGGAGAAATCTCCTAAGATATAACCTGTTAAGATCATAAGATCATTAATATTGCACTCTTTTCCTTTATGAGTTTTTCCAAATGGTTTCTCATGTAAGGTTTTTAATGAGGCAATATCAATGCAAGCATGGACGATATATGTCGTTTTCTCCTTATTTTCCCACTGGGTTTTAGAAGGAGTTTTTCATGGCATATTGTATATTTCTCCTCAGTTTTTCCCGCAGGGTTTATGGAGGAGATGATTCCAAAGGATGATCAGTCACAAGGACAAGCAAGGATTAGGGGGAGTGTTAGGAATTAATTATTAGAGATAATCCTTGTTGTAAATAACAGCATGCACGGGATCCTCTCGAGGAAACCGCCGCCTGCTCGTAAGGGAACCTCTCCAGCAACCGTCGCATCTGCTCCTCGCATCCTCGAGCAGTAGCATCTTCTCATAAGCGTCGGTTCCCCTTGTATAAATATGTGATCATCAATGGAATGAGATACTTCGATCAAATCATTCTTTTACAGTAATGTCTTGCGTATTAGAGGATTGATGGTCTGGTTAACTATCGGTACACCAGCAAAACACGTTTCAAGTAGTACTATAATAGCAACTCCAATGGGGCGATCCATTTCGTCGGCCGCCGCGCGCCGATCCAAACGGACGCGCGTCCGCTTTTCGTCCGCGGCGACCCATTTTCGACCTATTTTTAGCTGGATTTACGTCGGCGCGCACACGAGACAGACGCGCGCGCTCGCCCTCTCCCCTCCCCTGGCCCGCTGGTCGGTGGTACATTTCCCTCTCCCCATCCAACAACGCACCGTCGTCCGCCTCCTTCGTCAGCCGCCGGCCAGTTCAACATAGATAGTACCAAGTATCAACTGTTAAAAGAAAATATGAACTACTCGTCGGGGTGGCCGGATAATATGGATACATAGATAGCTTATAGCATAGACTGTTAAAATAAAAGATCAACTACTCGTCGTTTTCCGACTCCGACTCGGTAATGTCCTCCTCTGACGTCTGAATGTAAGCGTTAGCATACCGCTCGTCCTGGAAGTCCCAGGAGGACGCTTCTTCTAGCTTCATTTTCAATTGAGCGGCCTGCTCCGCGCACGCTTGTCCTCCCGATAGGCAGCTCGCTCTTGTAGAACTGGCGCTCGTCGATGATGTTCTGCGGGAAGCGTTCACACCACACCACCATGGCTTCCACGTCCATCTCAGCGATGGTGAGGCGACGCTGCCGCCTCCGGTGGTCATGACGATCCTTGTTGGTGAAAGGCCGCGGAAGAGGCGCGAGATCCTGCGCCCGCTGGCTCGACACGTCGGGAAAATTCATCTCCCGACGAGGCCTCAGGAGGCGCCACGCCGCCGCGTCGTCTTGTGAGCCGCCTCCTCTCTGATGTCGAAGGTCACGAAGAATGAGGCGTTTCTCGCCAAACCAGATCTCGGAGGAGAAGGCGCCGGAGCGGCGCTCGCGGACTCCGCGAAAATCCGAAGCGCCCAGGCGGCGCATCGACATGGTGGCGCAGAGGCGGCGAGGCTAGTGAGAGGGGGCGAGACGAGTGGGCGGCGGACAGAGTGTGGAGCGCGCCTTCTTAATAACGAGCGCCGGCCGCGGCGCGCCAAAACCAGTGCGCGAACCTTTCCCACGCGCTGGAGCACCAAAACCAGCGCGCGCTAGGCCGATTTTTTCCCACGCGCGTGAACCTTTCCCGCGCGCTGGAGCGCCAAAACCAGGGCGACGACATGGCCGCTGGCATGATCTATGCGCGCGCGGTCATGAAATGGGTCGGCGCGTTGGGAGCACTGCCGGCCCAAATCTAAAAGAGGGCGGACGCCGGGCGGGCGGCTGACCCAAACGGACAAAAAGCGGACAAAAGCGTCGTCCGTTTGGGTCGGCCCGTTGGAGTTGCTCTAAGAGCATTCGTAAAAAAAAATAGTATAAGGGCATCTCCAACAGCCGCGCTAAATAAGCGTCGCAAATTTGCCCTTTTGCTTGCTAATCGGTAGAGGGGTTTCCAGTGACGCGCAATAAGCGCTGACATATAGAGTTAGTAGCCATGTCCGAATCACCATCGCGCGTTGTGTATTAGGTGCGCCCGCTTCCGCGTGTGGCACACTCGAGCGCTCGCGCCGCACTCTCTCCACCGCGCCATCTTCGCCCCGCGCGCGCCGCCGCCAGCGAATTGATCCGATGGACGCCCACGCCGACACCCTCACCCCTTCCTACAGCCGCGACCCCTCCACCGCCGCCGCCGCAAACCCTAGCGCGGGGAGCTTTGGCTTCGCCTCCATGAGCTCCTCCGAAACACCGCATCGTCTGTGACCTCTTCATGCCGCCGCGGATGACCTCGGCGGCGGGTGGCGTCGCGCCGGCGCCCGCCGTGAAGCCACGTGCCCCCCTCTCGAAGCTCCCAAATGCGGCGCGGCCGAAGAAGGGCAAGGCATCCTCGACGAAGAACAAGGCGGCGGACGGCTCCGGCTCCTCGAAGCCGTCGAGGAAGAAGCTTGCAGGGCGTGCGACGGGCGCGGCGGCTACAGCCGTGAGATCACTTGTTGAGCCGGCGGCCGACGCGCACAATGTGTTCGAGGAAATGCCCCAATGGTATAAAATTTTCCCAACTTTTTTTGTTGTTATTTTTTGAATGCATACATATAGATAGCTTATTTGCATTGTCCTATATACTTTGTAGTGTCAACGATGAGGCATACATGTCAACTATGGGTGTTGGCTCCAACAATTCGCATTGGTCTCAAACCAATGACATGCATGTCGAAGACCATGAGTTCAAGGTGGACGAGGATGGTGAGGGCATTGTCGACGCACCGAAAGGAAGAGGAGGCAACTACACCAATGAAGAAGACGTCTTGATATGCAATACTTGGTTGCAAGTGTCGAGGGACCATCCGTTGGAGGTGATCAAAGTAGAGATGCTTATTGGAACCGGATGAAGGAACACTTTGATGTATGCAACGAGAGTGGAATTGACCGCTTCGCTCCATCTCTTCGCTCCCGGTGGTCGACACAACAAGGATTGTCAAAAGTGAATGGCCGCACAAAAGGCGGTTGACAAGTTGAACCCAAGTGGCACTAATGATGAAGATAGGGTAAGTGTCATTTCATCCATGTTCATCATGCTTGTTGTTGGTGTTTGTAGCGCTAACTTGTTTTGTTTTCATGTAGCTAAATATTGCACAAAACTTGTTCAAAGGAGAGGAGAAGAGGACCAAGAAGGGGAAGCTCAAGAAAGGAAGGCCATTTACCTTGCCTCATTGCTATGAAGCATTGAAGGATGATGAGAAATGGAAGAAGCGTGATGATATGGATGATTTGGATTTGAGTAACAAACGCAAGCGAACAATTGATTTGGATGATGATGAGGAGGAGGCATCAAGGGATGACGGCAAGACCCCCACACCAAACTCGGTTTCATACTCGAAGTCAAAACGACCGGATGGAACCAAGAAAGACGTAAAAGAAAAGAAGAAGAGGAAAGGAGATGATGAGCTCAAAAATGCTATGGAAGCTATTGTGAAGGCAAGAAAAGAAGCCAACGAGGTGAGGAAAATGGCAAGGAACCAAGATGCCACGGCCGAGGAGAGGAGGGTGGCGGCCGAGGAGAGGAAGGTGGCATTGGAGGAGAGGAATGTGGGCATGGAGGAGCGATCTAGATTGTTGGATTGGGAGAAGCACTTGTTCTTCTTGGACACATCTATCCTCAATGAGGCGCAAAAGGAGTATGTCAATCCTGCCCGTGAAGAAGTCTTGATCCAAAAAAGAGCCATGATTCGCGCCATGGGTGGCAGTGGCCTTGGCCGCATGGGAGGCATGGGTGGCTTCGGTGCTACCATGGGCGGCATGGGTGCCATGGAGACCATGGGAGGCATGGGTGGCTTTGGAGCACCTCCGTGCGGCATGGCCGGCATGGGAGGCATGAGTTTTGCGTCTCTCATGGGAGGCATGGGTGCACCTCCGGGCGCCATGGGCGGAATGTCTTCCGGTGTGCCTCACACAGCTTCCCATGAAGATGTCGTTGAAGATCTTGCCAGCACCTTCCGAGCTTCACGTGATGAGGGTGCAGCGCGCGATAATGAAGAGGAGGAGGAAGAATCGTCTTCGGAGGAGTCAGAGGAAGATGAGGATGAAGACGAGGACGAGGCTTGATTGTTGATGTGCCTTTCGTTTGTGTCATGAACTTGGTTTGCATTTTGAACTTGGTTGGATGATGTTGTGGGCATGACTTTGAACTTGTGGGCATGAAGTTTAGTCATCAACTTGTTTGTGTGATTTAAATTATTATGCCATGTCTTTGTTTTGTGATGTTTGAAATGCATTTTGTGTCCAAAATGCAACATATGGCATCTTGGCCGTGAGTTGTGTACGCATTTTTTGTATTCTTTGGAGCTACGTACCTTGCTGCATTTTCTGGCTGCTTTGGAGCCAGTGCCCGCCGCGCCAAACCAGGCGATGGGCGCATAAACTGGTTTTAGCACGCCTTGTGGCGTTGGTTGTTGGACATGCTCAAGAGCAGCGAACCAACATGTGGTTGGATGGTTAGAGGGACAGTATCCCAACCCATCAGGGTTCGAGTCCTGGTGCTCGCATTATTTCTAGATTTATTTTAGGATTTTTGGTGATGTGTTTTCAATGGGAGGAGACGTTCCCGTCGACGACGAGGTGAAGGATATATGCCCTAGAGGCAATAATAAAGTTGTTATCTATATTTCCTTATATCATGATAAATGTTTATTATTCATGCTAAAATCATATTAACCGGAAACTTGATACATGTGTGGATACATAGACAAAACACAGTGTCCCTAGTAAGCCTCTACTAGACTAACTCGTTAAGCAAAGATGGTTAAGTTTCCTAACCATGGACATGTGTTGTCATTTGATGAACGGGACCGCATCATTAGGAGAATGATGTGATGGACAAGACCCATCTGTTAGCTTAGCATAATGATCGTTAAGTTTTATTGCTATTGCTTTCTTCATGACTTATACATATTCCTTTGACTAGGAGATTATGCAACTCCCGAATATCGTAGGAATACCTTGTGTGCTATCAAGCGTCCTGGCAACGTAATCGGGTGATTATAAAGATGCTCTATAGGTATCTCTGAAGGTGTTTGTTGGGTTGGCATAGATCGAGATTAGGATTTGTCACTCCGAGTATCGAGAGGTATCTCTGGGCCCTCTCGGTAATGCACTTCATAATAAGCCTTGCAAGCAATGTGACTAATGAGTTAGTTGCAGGATGATGCATTACGGAACGAGTACAGGGACTTGCCAGTAACGAGATTGAATTAGGTATGAAGATACCAACGATCGAATCTGGGGCAAGTAACATACCGATGACAAAGGGAATAACATATGTTATCATTACGATACGACCGGTAAAGATCTTCGTAGAATATGTGGGAACCAATATGAGCATCCAGGTTCCGCTGTTGGTTATTGACCAAAGAGGTGTCTCGGTCATGTCTACATAGTTCACGATTTTGTATTATATGAGTTATGTGATTTGGTGACCGAATGTTCTTAGGAGTCTCAGATGAGATCACGGACATGACGAGGAGTCTTGAAATGGTCGAGAGGTAAAGATTAATATATAGGACGATAGTATTCGGACACCGGAAGTGTTCTGGGGGTACCGGGTACGTATCGGGTCACCGGAAGGGGTTCCGGGCAACCCCCGGCAAGCTATATGGGCCTAATGGGCCAAGAGTTGGACAGACCAGCCCCGGAAGGGGCTGGTGCGCCCCTATAGACCAAATAAGAGGAGAAGGAAAGGAAGGGAAGGGAGAAGGAAAGGGGAGGACTCAGCCTCCCCCTTTCCTTCCCCTCCTCCCTCTCTTTCCTTCCCCCTCCGATGGATATGGAAGGGGGGAGGCCGACTTGTTGGAGGCGCCCAAGTAGGATAACTCCTACTTGGGACGCCCCTTGCAGCACCTCTCCCTCTCCCACCTATATATATGTGCGGGGGGCACCGCTAGAACACACAACATTGATTCCTACCCGTGTGCGGCGCCCCCCTCCACAGTTTACGCCTCCGGTCATATTGTCGTAGTGCTTAGGCGTAGCCCTGCGCGGATCACTTCACCATCACCGTCACCATGCCGTCGTGATGACGAAACTATCCCTTAACACTTTGCTGGATCAAGAGTTCGAGGGACGTCATCGAGCTGAACGTGTGCAGAACTCGGAGGTGTCGTACGTCCGGTGCTTGATAGGTCGGAACGAGAAGAAGTCCGACTACATCAACCGCGTTGTCAAACGTTTCCTCCTTCGGTCTACGAGGGTACGTGGACACACTCTCCCCCTCTCGTTGCTATGCATCTCCTAGATAGAACTTGTGTGATCGTAGGAAATTTTTTGAAATTGCATGCTACGTTCCCCAACAGTGGCATCCGAGCCAGGTCTATGCGTAGATGATATGCACGAGTAGAACACAAAGAGTTGTGGGCGATCATAGTCATACTGCTTACCACCAACGTCTTATTTTGATTCGGCGGTATTGTTGGATGAAGCGGCCTGGACCAACCTTACATGACCACGTTCATGAGACCGGTTCCACCGACAGACATGCAACTTGTTTTGCATAAAGGTGGCTGGCGGGTGTCTGTTTCTCCAACTTTAGTTAACTCGAATTTGACTACGGCTGGTCCTTGTTGAAGGTAAAAATAGCAAACTTGACGAAACATCGTTGTGGTTTTGATGCGTAGGTAAGAACGGTTCTTACTAGAAGCCCGTAGCAGCCACGTAAAACTTGCAACAACAAAGTAGAGGACGTCTAACTTGTTTTTGCAGGGCATGTTGTGATGTGATATGGTCAAGACATGATGTGATATACGTTGATGTATGAGATGATCATGCTTTGTAAAAGTTATCGGCAACTGGCAGGAGCCTTATAGTTGTCGCTTTATTGTATGAAATGCAATCGCCATGTAATTGCTTTACTTTATCAATATGCATTAGCGATAGTTGTAGAAGCAATAGTTGGCGAGACGACAACGACGCTACGATGGAGATCAAGGTGTCAAGCCGGTGACGATGGAGATCATGACGGTGCTTTGCAGATGGAGAACAAAGGCACAAGATGATGATGGACATATCATGTCACATTGAGAAACAGTATAATGCAGCTAGTTAGGAGCCTCCACATCGATTTGACTGTCTCAGCCGTCAGATCTTTCAATCTACGATCCAGATCAGCACTGGTCGTCCCAGTTCGCCCGCTTGCCTCTCGTACCGTCTCGCGGGCCACTTCTCCACGGAACGACCTGATCTTTCTCTCCTTAATCGGGCCACGGAAGGCCCACTTGTTTCCAGTTCGCTGCTCCACGTCGCACAGATTCGAGCGCTATCCTTCCCCATTGCAGTTTCTCTGTTCCTCGCCGCCGTAGTTTCTCAGTCCCTCCTCGATGCACTGTGGGCGAGCTTCCCGACGATGGTGTGCCTTCTAGGACTCCGGTCCCATCCGTCCTAATCTTCTAGTCCTCTACCATGTTTTCACGTGCGGATCTTAAACAGGTATTGGCCGCTTATCATTGCTATCGCCTCTTCTCGTGCATATTCCCTCCGTTCCAAATTACGAACTAAAACCACGACGAGTAATTTGGAACGGAGGGAGTAGATGGTAATTTCGTTTGTGATGTGTTGTATTCGTTGAACCACATGGCATCTCAAGGTTCCGGGTCGCATACAAACAGCGGGACTATCTTTGTTTGCTGCCCACCCAATATGCTATATTGACTGTATTTACTAATTTACTACTAGCTGGTTTATGCTGATTTTTATCAGACCTAAGAATCTTGGATCCCCAACTAATGGATGGCTTGGAAGCTCTGCACGCGTAATGCCGCTCTTTTTTCTATACTGTGTTTTTCTCTTCATCGCATCACTCTCTAAGACTGTAAGGGTGATAATGATAGCCCACAAATCGTTGCATGCTTGTTGGTACTTATATATCATTTGTCTCCAATTTTATTTTGAAATCCATAATTTAAAAAATATGATTTACTACTTAGACTAAGGGACAACAACTCCATTTTCATCAATTTTACCGCATATAATTTCTTACATAGTGTATTTTCTTAAAAATACACGGGCGCCGCAACGCGCGCCTTCATGTTCTAGTATTTTTATTGCATGTGATGTTTATCTTTTATGCATCTTATTTTGCTTAGTATGGCAGTAGCATTATAAGATGACCCCTCACTAAAAATTCAAGGTATAAGTGTTCTCCCTGAGTATGCACCGTTGCGACAGTTTGTCTTGCAGAGACACCACGTGATGATCATGTGTGATTAGCTCTACGTTCACATACAATGGGTGCAAGACAGTATTGCACATGCAGAATACTCAGGTTAAACTTGACGAGCCTAGCATGTACAGACATGGCCTCAGAACACTGGAGACCGAAAGGTCGAACGTGAATCATATAGTAGATATGATCAACATAGAGATGTTCACCATTGAAGACTACTCCATATCACGTGATGATCGGACATGGTTTAGTTGATATGGATCACGTGACCATTTAGATGACTCGAGGGATGTCTATCTAAGTGGGAGTTCTTAAGTAATATGATTAATTGAATTTAATTTATCATGAACTTAGTCATGATATTATTTGCATATATATATTGTAGATCAATAGCTCGCGTTTAGCTCCCTGTATTATTTTGACATGTTCCTAGAGAAAAATAAGTTGAAAGATATTAGTAGCAAAGATGCGGATCGGCTCACGTGATGCGAGGATTTTCCTCATTCTTTGCCTGTAAGAGTTATGTCCTTGATGCACCGCTAGTTGACAAAACTATTGCGAGGAGCGGATGCGAGCGTTATGAACGCGTTTGACAAGCTCGTATGATGACTACACGATAGTTTAGTGCACCATGCTTTACGACTTAGAACCGACTTCAAAAATGTTTTGAATGCCATGGAGCATATGAGATGTTTCAAGAGCTGAAAATGATATTCTAGACTCATGCCCGTGTTAAGAGGTACGAGACCTCTGACAAGTACTTTGCCTACAAGATGGAGGAGAATAGCTCAGCTAGTGAGCATGTGCTCAGAATGTCTGGGTATGTCGGTGTCAAAACCGGAGAATCTCGAGTAGGGGGTCCCGAACTGTGCGTCTAAGGCGGATGGTAACAGGAGGCGGGGGACACAATGTTTACCCAGGTTCGGGCCCTCTCGATGGAGGTAATTGATACGTCCATTTTGCATCATGCTTTTATATCGATATTTATTGCATTATGGGCTGTTATTATGAATTATGTCAGAATACTTATGGCTATTCTCTCTTATTTTACAAGGTTTACATAAGAAGGGGAATGCCGATTTACCGGAATTCGGTGGAAAAGGAGCAAATATTAGAGACTTATTCTGCACAACTCCAAAAGTCCTGAAACTCCACGGAAGTCATTTTTGGAAATAATAAAATATCCAGCGGAAGAAGTTCACTAGAGGAGGGCCCACCTGTCCACGAGGGTGGGTGGCGCGCCCTACCCCTAGGGCGCGCCCCCTACCTCGTGGGCCCCCGTTGGCTCTCCGATGCCCATCTTCTGCTATATGAGGTCTTTCGTTGAGGAAAAAAATCATAAGCAACCTTTCGGGACGAAACTCCGCCGCCATGAGGCAGAACCTTGGCGGAACCAATCTGGGGCTCCGCAGAGCCTATTCGGGCCGGGGATACTTCCCTCGGGAGGGAAATCATCGCCATCGTCATCACCAACGCTCCTCTCATCGGGAGAGGGCAATCTCCATCAACATCTTCACCAGCACCATCTCATCTCCAAACCCTAGTTCATCTCTTGTATCCAATTCTTGTCTCCAAGTCCGGATTGGTACTAGTAGGTTGCTAGTAGTGTTGATTACTCCTTGTAGTTGATGCTAGTTGGTTTATTTGGTGGAAGATCATATGTTCAGATCCTATATGCATATTATTACCCTCTGATTATGAACATGAATATGCTTTGTGAGTAGTTACGTTTGTTCCCGAGGACACGGGAGAAGTCTTGCTATTAGTAGTCATGTGAATTTGGCATTCGTTCGATATTTTGATGAGATGTATGTTGTCTAGCCTCTAGTGGTGTTATGTGAACGTCGACTACATAACACTTCACCATTATTTGGGCCTAGAGGAAGGCATTGGGAAGTAATAAGTAGATGATGGGTTGCTAGAGTGATGTAAGCTTAAACCCTAGTTTATGCGTTGCTTCGTAAGGGCTGATTTGGATCCACATGTTTCATGCTATGGTTAGGTTTACCTTAATACTTTTGTTGTAGTTGCAGATGCTTGCAATAGAGGTTAATCATAAGTGGGATGCTTGTTCAAGTAAGAACAGCACCCAAGCACCGGTCCACCCACATATCAAATTATCAAAGTACCGAACGCGAATCATATGAACGTGATGAAAACTAGCTTGACGATATTCCCATGTGTCCTCGGGAGCGCTTTTCCTTATATAAGAGTTTGTCCATGCTTGTCCTTTCCTACAAAAAGGATTGGGCCACCTTGCTGCACTTTATTTACTTTTGTTACTTGTTGCTCGTTACAAATTATCTTATCACAAAAACTATCTGTTACCACTTATTTCAGTACTTATAGAGAATACCTTGCTGAAAACCGCTTATCATTTCCTTCTGCTCCTTGTTGGGTTCGACACTCTTACTTATTGAAAGGACTACGATAGATCCCCTATACTTGTGGGTCATCAATAATACCCTACTTCCTGCTTGATTGATCTTGATGATATGAGTATTACAAGAGTTGATCTACCACGAGATCGTAGAGGCTAAACCCTAGAAGCTAACCTATGGTATGATTGTTGTTATATATATTGACTAGCCTGGCCTCGGTTTATATAATGCACTAGAGGCCTAGGATAACAAGAGTCCTAACCCGAATCGCCGGTGGGAGGAGTCCTTGTCTTGATCGCCAAGTCTTGTGGAATCTTCCTTGTATCTGGCGGTACCGTCCGAATCAGCCCATGAGTATCTGACCATGGGGGTCCTCAGCCCAATCTAACAGATCGGGAGATGACGTGGTGAGTACCCCCTAGTCCAGGACACCGTCGGTAGACCCCTGAACCGGTCTTCAAGTTAGGGACGCTCCTCGATTCTTCCAAACTATTCTTCATCTTCGGTCGTCGGTCTTGAAAACTGGTCCTGAAAACCGCTTATCATTTCCTTCTGCTCCTCGTTGGGTTCGACGCTCTTACTTATCGAAAGGACTACGATAGATCCCCTATACTTGTGGGTAATCAAGACTCTTTTCTGGCGCCGTTGTCGGGGAGTTAAGCGCCTTTGGTAGGTGGAATTTGGTAAGGAAAAATTTATATAGTGTGCTGAAATTTATCGTCACTTGTTACTATGGAAAGTAATCCTCACGAGGGGCTTGTTCGGTGTATCTTCACCCCGACCAAGAGAGCAAAGATTTGCTCCTCAACCTACTGAACCTCTTGAAAATGAAAATGTTCCCTTTGAATTTCCTTCAGGTATGATATAAAAACTGCTAGCTAATCCTTTTACAGGGGATGGAATGATACGTCTCCAACGTATCTATAATTTTTGATTGCTCCATGCTACTTTATCTACTATTTTGGACTATATTGGGCTTTATTTTCCACTTTTATATTATTTTTGGGACTAACCTATTAACAGGAGGCCCAGCTTTAATTGCTGTTTTTAGCCTATTTCAGTGTTTTGAAGAAATGTAATATCAAACAGAGTCCAAACGGAATGAAACCTTCGAACGTGATTTTCTCACCGAGCGTGATCTAGGAGACTTGGACCCTACTCCAAGAAGTAACAGAGGCGATCACGAGGTGGGGCGCCCCACAGGTGTGCCCCCCGCCTCAGGTCCCCCGTTGCTCCACCGACGCACTCCTTCCTCCTATATATACCCTACGCACTCGGCTGATCAAATACGGAGCCAAAACCTAATTCCACCGCCGCAACTTTCAGATCCACGAGATCCCATCTTGGGGCCTGTTAGAAGCTCCACGGAGAGGGCCGTCATCACGGAGGGCTTCTACATCATCATAGCCTCTCCGATGAAGTGTGAGTAGTTTACCTCGGACCTTCGGGTCCATAGCTAGTAGCTAGATGGCTTCTTCTCTCTTTTGGATCTCAATACAATGTTCTCCCCCTCTCTTGTGGAGATCTATTCGATGTAATCTTCTTTTTTGCGGTGTGTTTGTTGAGACCGATGAATTGTGGGTTTATGATCGAGTTTATCTATGAATAATATTTGAATCTTCTCTGAATTATTTTATGTATGATTGAGTTATCTTTGCAAGTCTCTTCGAATTATCCGTTTGGTTTGGCCAACTAGATTGGTAGTTCTTGCAATGGGAGAAGTGCTTAGCTTTGGGTTCAATCTTGCGGTGTCCTTTCCCAAAGGATGTATGAAGGGGCAGCAAGGCACCTATTGTATTGATGCTATCGAGGATAACAAGATGGGGTTTTATCATATTGCATGAATTTATCCCTCTACATCATGTCATCATGCTTAAGGCGTTACTCTGTTTTTAACTTAATACTCTATATGCATGCTGGATAGCGGTCAATGAGTGGAGTAATAGTAGTAGATGCAGGCAGGAGTCGGTCTACTTGTCTCGGACGTGATGCCTATATACATGATCGTACCTAGATACTCTCATAACTATGCTCAATTCATCAATTGCTCAATAGTAATTTGTTCACCCACCGTAGAATACTTATGCTCTTGAGAGAAGCCACTAGTGAAACCTATGGCCCCGGGTCTATTCTCATCATATCAATCTCCATCACTTTAATACTTGCTTTGTTTTTACTTTGCCTTTTACTTTTTACTTTGCATCTCTATATCAAAAATACCAAAAATATTATTTATCATCTCTATCAGATCTCACTCTCGTAAGTGACCGTGAAGAGATTGACAACCCCTAATCGCGTTGGTTGCGAGGAGCTATCATTTTGTGCAGTCACGAGGGACTTGTGTGCGTAGCCTCCTCTTGGATTGATACCTTGGTTCTCAAAAACCGAGGGAAATACTTACGCTACTTTGCTGCATCATCCTCTCCTCTTCGGGGAAATCCAACGCAGTGCTCAAGAGGTAGCAAGTAGAATTTCTGGTGCCGTTGTCGGGGAGGCTCACGCAAGGGCAAGTAAAGACTTGGACTCCTAACACCAAGCCACTTCTGGCGCCGTTAAAGTCTACATACCAAGTACCCATCACAATCCCTATCTCTCGCATTACATTATTTGCCATTTGCCTCTCGCTTTCCTCTCCCCACTTCACCCTTGCCGTTTTATTCGCCCTCTCTTTCCCAATCTCCTCCTCTTTTCCCCCTGTTTGCCTTTTCTCGCCGCCTTTTGTTTGCTCGTGTGTTGGATTGCTTGTTTGTCGCAATGGCTCAAGATACTAACAAATTGTGTGACTTCACCAACACCAATAATAATGATTTCCTTAGCACTCCTATTGCTCCTCTTGCCAATACTGAATCTTGTGAAATCAATACTGCTTTGTTGAATCTTGTTATGAACGATCAATTCACGGCCTTCCTAGTGAAGATGCCGCTACTCATCTGAATAGCTTCGTTGGTTTATGTGATATGCAAAAGAAAAAAGATGTCAATAATGATGTCGTTAAGTTGAAGCTATTTCCTTTTTTGCTTAGAGATCATGCTAAAGCGTGGTTTTCGTCCTTGCCTAAAAATAGTATTGATTCTTGGAACAAGTGCAAAGATGCTTTTATCTCTAAGTATTTTCCTCCTGCTAAGATCATCGCTCTTAGGAACGATATTATGAATTTTAAGCAACTTGATCATGAACATGTTGCACAAGCTTGGGAGAGAATGAAATTAATGATACGTAATTGTCCTACTCATGGTTTGAATTTGTGGATGATTATACAAATTTTTATGCCGGATTGAATTTTGCTTCTAGAAATCTTTTAGATTCGGCCGCGGGAGGCACTTTTATGGAAATCACTTTAGGAGATGCTACTAAACTCCTAGATAATATTATGGTTAATTATTCTCAATGGCACCTTTGAAAGATCTACTAATAAAAAAGTGCATGCGATAGAAGAAATCAATGTTTTGAGTGGAAAGATGGATGAACTTATGAAATTATTTGCTACTAAAAGTGTTTCTTCGGATCCCAATGATATGCCTTTGTCTACTTTGATTGAGAATAATAATGAATCTATGGACGTGAATTTTGTTGGTAGGAATAATTTTTGTAACAACGCATATAGAGGGAATTTTAATCCTAGGTGTCGGTGTCAAAACCGGCGGATCTCGGGTAGGGGGTCCCGAACTGTGCGTCTAGGCGGATGGTAACAGGAGACAAGGGACACGATGTTTTTACCCAGGTTCGGGCCCTCTAGATGGAGGTAAAACCCTACTCCTGCTTGATTAATATTGATGATATGGGTAGTACAAGAGTAGGTCTACCACGAGATCGTAGAGGCTAAACCCTAGAAGCTAGCCTATGGTATGATTGTTGTTCCTCCTACGGACTAAAACCCTTCGGTTTATATAGACACCGAATAGGGTTAGGGTTACATGAGTCGGTTACATCGGTAGGAGATCTACATATCCAGACGCCAAGCTTGCCTTCCACGCCAAGGAAAGTCCCATTCGGACACGTGACGAAGTCTTCAATCTTGTATCTTCATAGTCCGTGAGTCCGGCCAAAGGTGATAGTTCGGCTATCCGGACACCCCCGATCCCAGACTCTCAAGAGCCCTCGAACCAAAGCTTCAATGACGACAACCCCTCCAAAGCAGATTCAAAGACAGAGGAGGGAAAAGCCAGCCCTCATGATAGAGCGGCGGATGCAGAGGTAGAGGACGATAATTATATGCTCACCTCCAAAGATGAGGCAAGCCTCGGCATTTACTTAATTTGTCGTACTGAGGATCCTCGCCGAACAGAGCGTTTCAAACGCAGGGCTTATGGCCACAAGCAGCCTCAAGAAAAAGCGGCAGATTTTAGAGCTGACCAAGACTTGCTAGGCGATAGATGGACTGAAGTCCTTGCTTGGCGAAGAGTACGAACTCGAACGCCTCCAAAAGCTACCCCAAACGCAGGCCGTTGCCTCGATCAGAGGAGGAAGCACCAGCGTCTACCAACAAGACGGCATGGCGGGCCGCCACCCTGTGGCGCTGACGAGAGAAGCCTCTCGGCCCTCCGCTCAATCCACGCCCGACGCGCTCAAAAGTACCAAGGCACGGGAGAACGCGCGCCGGACTTGCGAGATATACTTTGGAGGATAAGGCAAAGCAAACAAGATCGATCTACAGATCGCGTGGGCCTAACGACTGGGATGATTACCGTCACACGGATACAAGAACCCCGGCCGGACGAACACGATGAGACAAAGCCCATATGAGCTACGCCGTGATATAGCCCAATACTGAGGCGCCAAGACACCCACTATGCTTCACGGATGAAGTAATGGATCATCAAATCCGAGGGCTTCAAACCCGTAAACATCGAATCATACGATGGTACCACAGATCCTGCGGTCCGGATCGAGGACTATCTCCTCCATATCCACATGGCCCGCGTGATGATCTACATGCCATCAAATACCTCCCACTCAAGCTTAAAGGACCAGCTCGGCATTGGCTCAACAAATTGCCAAGAGTCAATCGGTTGTTGGGAGGACACGGAAGCCGCATTCCTCGATAACTTCCAGGCACATATGTGTGACCACCAGACGCCCGATGACCTTAGCCACATAATTCAGCAGCCGGAAGAATCGGCGGACAATTCTGGACGCGGTTCCTAACAAAGAAAAATCAGATCGTCGACTGTCCGGATGCAGAGGCGCTAGCGGCCTTCAAACACAACATCCGCGACGAGTGGCTAGCCCGGCACCTAGGACAGGAAAAGCCGAAATCCATGGCAGCCCTCACCACACTCATGACCCGCTTTTGCGCGGGAGAGGACAGCTGGCTAGCTCGAAGCAACAACTTGGCGAACACCACGGTAGTTTGGATACCAAGGACAACAATGGCGGTCGCGTCGCAACAAGCATAAACGCCGCGTGCGGTGACAATCAAGATCTGACGGTAAATGCCGGATTCAGAGGCTCTAAACCCGGTCAACGGAAGAAGCCATTCAAAAGAAATACCGAGGCCCGTCCAACTTGGACCGAATACTCGATCGCTTGTGCGGATACATGGCACCCCGAAAAACCAGCCAACCACACCAACAGGGATTGTTGGGTGTTCAAGCAAGCGAGCAAGTTAAATGCCGAACTCAATGACAAGGGGCTGCATAGCGATGACGAGGAGGAGCCCGGCCACGAACAATAGAGGACGAAGGGCTTTCCCCACAAGTGCGGACGGTGAACATGATATACGCAACCCACATACCCAAAAGGGAGCGGAAGCGTGCACTAAAGGGACGTATATGCGATGGAGCCAGTTGCCCGAAGTTCAACCCATGGTCTTCCTGCCCGATCACCTTTGATCAAAGGACAACCCCACTAGCATCCGTCACGGCGGTTTCGCGCATTGGTTCTTGACCAATTATTGTGGATTTCACCTCACTAGAGTCCACGATGGGCGGCGGCGGCTTTGAACCTGCTTTACCAGATACAATGCGCAAAATGGGCATAGACCCGTCAAGAATCAAACCACAAAGACGGCCTTTAAAGGCGTCATTCCAGTGTAGAGGCCAATCATGCGAGCTCCGTTACACTTGAAGTGGTCTTGGATCCCGGATAACTTCCGGCGAAGAGTTAATCTTCGACATAGTCCCGTTCAGCGGCTATCATGCATCGCTTTCGGACGAACCGCATTTGCAAAGTTCAATGCGGTGCAGCACTACGCATATCTCAAGCTCAAGATGCCAGGCCCTCGAGGAGTAATTACGGTCAATGGAAACACCGAACGCTCCCTCCGAGCGGAGGAGCATCTGGCGGTTCTAGCGGCGGAAGTACAAAGCAGCCTCTTGAGGCAATTCTCGATTCCGGCTACCAAGCGTCCGGACACCGTCTGCCGCCCGGAGTAACCTACAGCAAGACCGCCTGGCACGTTCCGAACAAGCGTAGTAATGCGGCCCCAACCCCAGCCCTCGCGAACTCGCGAAGCCAATACCACGCGCACGTAATTGCGCTCTAAAGCACCGTGGGCATGGGGGACGGGCCACGACCACTGCATGCCCAGAATGCGGCTAGACCGCACTAGGGGCTCCCGTTTGTGTCATTCCTTTTTTTCTTTCTTTTTTTCTTTTTTTTTACTTTCGGGACTCTGTTCTCCGGAAAGCCCGGCACTAGAATTGCCGAACTCACGATGCAACAGCCAGAAAGCGTAGCTACGTCGAGTGTCCGTGTGGTCTCTATTACGAGCATTATACCTATTTTACATACCATCCCAGCCTTACCCCTCGAAGGGACATGTCAAAGTCCCGTACCTTACTTATCGCCAAATTTGTATCGTTACGCTTTTATTTGCAGTTTCTTTTGAATACACAATACATAGCTCTTGCCTAATATTGCATTCTTTCCCATTGTATATGTTCATCTATGACATTGCGCAACCGTACAATTTGGTACGGCCACCACACCAGGGGCTTATGTACCCCAAAAACATGGTGTGACAAGTCCGAACACTTTCACAAGTGCGGCACCCCGAACTTATAGCATTATATGCATCGGCTCGAATCATGTCTTGGGTCAATAGTTGGGTTTGCCCGGCTCCCATGTTTTGGTACCTTACGTTCCGTTATATCGGCTAAGGTAGCGCTGGGAGAACCACTGCGATTGTGCCCCGGTTGAGCTGGGTTGAGCACCTCAGTGGAGAAAGCTAAAACTGATCGTCATGATAGGGCGAGAGCTGGTCGCTGTTCGAGAGGTTTCTTCGAGTCCCTAAAGACTTATGCCGCTTATAGCGAGGAACCGCATTGTCCGGCCAAAGGCGTGGATAGCGCCCGAACTCGGTCTTAGAATACTAGGGGCTTCACGAAATTTAAAATTATAGAATTCTATGGCTAAGTGAGAGTGTTCAAGCACTATAAGTCCGGTTGCCTTGTTCGCTATGCGTTGAGCGCCTCCCTCGAAGGACCCAAGAATGGGAACAAGAGCGCTCAAGTTTATCCCTAACACCCCAAAGACTTTTCGTGGCATGGGGGCTGAAGCCAACGACTTTCCATCTCTCAGATTTGATAAACAGCCGCACAGAAGGTAATATTTTAGATTCACAAGCGTTGCTTAGCGCATATGAACAAGTTTTCAGCGTACAAGATAACAAATGTGAGTCTATTAAAAAATTACATCTTTGGAGCATTCACCCGCTATCAGACGGGCACCCTCCAGGACGCCCTCATAATACATTTCGGGCTTGCGATGCTCCTTGCCCGGTGGTGGTCCGTCCTTCACAAGCTTCTCACCGTCCAGCTTGCCCCAGTGCACCTTAGCACGGGCAAGGGCCCTACGGGCACCTTCAATGCAGACGGAGCGCTTGATGACTTCAATCCATGGACAGGCGTCCACCAGCCGCCGCACTAGCCCGAAGTAGCTCCCAGGCATGGCCTCCGTAGGCCACAGCCGAACTATGAGGCCCTTCATGGCCTGTTCGGCGACCTTGTGGAGCTCGACCAGCTGCTTCAGCTGGTCGCTCGAAAGCTGCCGGATGTTGACCTCGAATCTGAGACCAGAACACCTTCTCCGTCGAAGCTTCCCTCCTCGGCTCGGTGAAAGCGGCAGCATCGGACACACTGCGGGGCAGATCTGCGAACGCTCCTGGAGAGCTCCGGATTCGGGTAAGTAATAGATAATTCACTTTCACATTCTTACTTTGCATAAAGAATGCCTTACCCGCCGCTATCTTCTTTAATGATTCAATTTCCTGGGGGGCTTTTTGGGCTTGGCCTTAGCGGCTTTGGCACTCTCAAGAGCCGAGGCGAGCTCGGACTCTCGAGTCTTGAGTCACGCCTCCAAACTCTCGTGTTTTTCCACGAGCACAGGCCTCTTGCCGCACCTCCGCCACCCGCGCCTCCTGCTTCTCTCGCTCGGTGCGCCCCGCGGCCGCTTTGCTTTCTGCCTTGGACACCGCTTCCTTTAGGGTCGCCACCTCGTTCGTGGCCCCTACAATACCCATGTTATTCCTGTCTTTTTTTGCAACCAACTCCTTTCTATAAGGTATTACTTGCCTTCCTTGTCCTCGAGCTGCTTCTTGGCAAGGCCGAGCTCGTTCTCGGACCGCTCGAGGTTCTGCTTCAATGCATTGACCTCCGCAACAAGGCCGCAGAGGTCGCTGGCAATAGCCTGCACTCCCATATTGACATATTTATGTTAGACTCCTGCGTATATCTTTTTAGATCCTCGATCCGGCTTTTCTTTCCGAACAATCGAACTAAGCATCGGGGGCTACTGTCTATGCGGTAATATTTTTACACATTCGAAACTTACCTCAAAGCCCATTAGAAGGCTGGTACAGCTTCGGTCAGCCCGCTCTTAGGGGATGAACTTCTGGACCACCGCACTCATGATAGTGTGATGCTCCTCGTCGATGGAAGCGCCGTTAAGCACCTCCAATAGTTATCCGGTGCCTCCGGATGGGACGGAGGTCACCGGTGTCGCCATCTTGCCCTTCTTACGAAGGGGCTTATGGACTTCGGAACCACCGAAGGTTCGATGCGGAGTCCGCACAGGCCGGACTTAGAGCCCTCTCGAGGCTTTTTCCCCCTTTTGCGCCCGAGGGGTCCGGGAGGTCGCCTTGTGGCGCCTCCAGACCACCTCCTCCTGGTTGGGCCCTTTGGGACTCCACCAGCTGGCGTCATCTGCGCCACGAGGAGAGAGGCGGTCGGAAGTGAAGTGCTATTCACATCCGACGTATCCGAGAGCCGCTTCGGCAAGCGGCGAGCCTGCCCTTGGGCGGGCTACATGGTTATATTCGGCGTTAGAAGACACTATGCGACAAATGAAAAGCCATGAGTTATTCTGGAATCCGGACACTTACGATCTTGCCAGGGGCTTGGCCCTTGACGGCCACTCCTCGTCGTTGTCGACGTTGGTGGAGAAGTCCGGAGGAAGGGTCCTTCCTTTCTTGGACCCTCCGGCCTCCCCAGTCGGGGCGGCCTTCCTTTTCTTCTCTTCCCCCGCTAGGGGAGAGGCTTCTTTTCCTCCTCCTCGTTCGGGAGAGGATTACGCTCAGAATCGACAAAGACTGGTGTCGGGAGCTCCTCCGAGTTCCGGTGGCCTCCTTCTTGGCCTTCTGCTCTGTCACCACGTGAGGTGTTGGAACTAGCAGCCCCGTCTAGCGGGCGTCCGCTGGGTCTTCTCGCAAAGGAGCCGGACAGTTAATCTGTCCGGACGTCTCCAGCCAGTCCTGTCAAAGGTTAGGGAGTTTTTAGATCCCGCATAGAGTCAAACTATGAAAAAAGAGTCCCATAAAGGGTAAAATAACTTACCTCGCTGGCTTGACGCTGCGAGCTAAATCCGCGATCTTGATGGCGGATGCGGAGCTGGCGCCTTGGACAAGACCTTCCGGGCATCTTCGTGCGTAGTGTCGAAGAGTCGGCTCAAGGTCCGGTGCTATGCGGATCAAACTCCCACAAATTGAAGGCCCGTTCTGTCGGGCATGGGAGAATCCGGCGGATGAGCATAACTCGACTACATTGACAAGCTTGAGCTTCTTGTCCACCGTGTTTCGGACACAGTTTGGAGTCCGCCAGCTCTTCCAAATCACCCCCACGTCAGCCCGTCTCTTTCCATGATGTGAGCCGTGTGGGGAGCCAGATCTGAATTCGGGGCCGCCGCCCATTTGAGTCGCGCGGCTCGGTGATGTAGAACCACCCCGATCGCCACCTTTATGGTCTCCACGAAGGAGCCCTCAAGCCATGTAACGCTGGGCATCCCGCCGCCATGGCGCCCAGCACTCGCTTGTCGGCCGCCCACTATCTTCGGCTTGACGCTAAAGGTCTTCAACCATAAACCGAAGTGGGGCTAGATGCGCAGGAAAGTTTTGCACACCACGATAAACGCCGAGATATTGAGGATGAAGTTTGGGGCCGATCGTGGAAATCCGTGCCGTAGTAGAACATGAGCCCCGGACAAATGGGTGAAGTGGGAAACCTAGTCCGCGGAGGAAGTGGGTGAGGAACACCACCCTCTCATGGGGCATGGGGGTGGGAATGAGCTGCCCCTTGTTGGGGAGCCGACACGCGATGTCGCCGGACAAGTATCCGGCCTCCGCAACTTTTTCGATGTGCCCTCCGTGACGGAGGAGGCCATCCACTTGCCTCACGCTCCGGACATAATTGGAGAAGGTCGAGGTGAGATGTGCGGACTTGGGCGCTGGAGCTCGAGTGCGCGGAAATGGATGAGCAAAGGAGGAGGAAGGCATAGGTGAAAAGGTGGATCCTTATCCCCTTATATGGACGGACGAAGCTATGCGTCCCCCACCAGCCTGGTAAAGCTCGCTTATCTCCCAAGCGCCGTAAATTGATGGCGCGGTAGGGTTACCCACGTCCGTATTGATGAGAATCCGGAATAAGGGGGACACGATCTACGCTTTGACAAGACGTGCCAAGGAAACCGCCTCGCTAAACGCTACCGAGGTGGTACAAGAAAACGATTCGAACGTAAGACTTGGCCGTGACGTGATGGCACGCCGCGAATACGTGGAGCAGATTGATTTTGTGTAAATATTATTCTCTACGGTGTTATGTGGAAATTATTTTGCAGAGCCGGACACCGCCCTTGTGTTCAAAATCTTCTATGAAGTATTCGGAGGAGGAAACCGCCTTGCAATGCCGAAGAAAATATATGCGACCGGACTCGCTGCCATTGAAGCCTGGTTCAGGGCTACCGAGGGAGTCCTGGACTGGGGTGTCCTGATAGCCGAACTATCATCTTCGGCCGGACTCCTGGACTATGAAGATACAAGATTGAAGACTTCGTCCCGTGTCCGGATGGGACTTTCCTTGGCGTGGAAGGCAAGCTTGGCGATACGGATATGTAGATCTCCTACCGATGTAACCGACTTTGTGTAACACTAACCCTATTCGGTGTCTATATAAACCGAAGGGTTTTAGTCCAGAGGAGGAACAACAATCATACCATAGGCTAGCTTCTAGGGTTTAGCCTCTACGATCTCGTGGTAGATCTACTCTTGTACTACCCATATCATCAATATTAATCAAGCGTGAGTAGGGTTTTACCTCCATCGAGAGGGCCCGAACCTGGGTAAAAACATCGTGTCCCTTGTCTCCTGTTACCATCCGCCTAGACGCACAGTTCGGGACCCCCTACCCGAGATCCGCCGGTTTTGACACCGACACTAGGCCTTATCCTAGCAATCCTTCTAATAATTATGGAAATTCCTACAACAACTCTTATGGAAATTTTAATAAGATGCCCTCTGAATTTGAGAATAGTGTTAAAGAGTTTATGAATTCACAAAAGAATTTTAATGCTTTGCTTGAGGAGAAATTGCTTAAAGTTGATGATTTGGCTAGGAACGTTGATAGAATTTCTCTTGAAATTGATTCTTTAAAGCTTAGATCTAATCCTCCTAAGCATGATATCAATGAGTCTCTCAAAGCTATGAGAATTTCCATTGATGAGTGCAAAGAAAGAACCGCTAGGATGCGTGCTTCCAAAGATGTCTTTATTAAAGCGTGTTCTTCCAATTCCTATGAAAATCAAGATGAAGATCTAAAAGTTATTGATGTGTCCCCATTAAATCTTTGTTTTGCAATATGAATCTTGATGAAACTGAATATGATCTTCCTTTACCTAGAAGGCGTTCTAAGAATTGGAGTTTTTAGATCTTGATGATGAAATTGATAAATGTGGGATTGAAAGAAATAAAACCTAGATGTTGCTAAACCCACTATATTGGATCTCAAGGAATTTAATTATGAAAATTGCTCTTTAATTGATTGTATTTCCTTGTTGCAATCCGTACTAAATTCTCCTCATGCTTATAGTCAAAATAAGGCCTTTACCGAACAAATTGTTGATGCCTTGATGCAATCTTATGAAGAAAAACTTGAGTTGAAAGTCTCTATCCCTAGAAAGCTCTATGATGAGTGGGAACCTACTATTAAGATTAAAATTAAAAATTATGAGTTTCATGCCTTGTGTGATTTGGGTGCTAGTGTCTCTACTATCCCCAAAACTTTGTGTGATTTGCTAGATTTCCGTGATTTTGATGATTGCTCTCTAAACTTGCATCTCGCGGATTCCACTATTAAAAAGCCTATGGGAAGAATTAATGATGTTCTTATTGTTGCAAATAGGAATTATGTGCCCGTAGGTTTTATCGTTCTTGATATAGATTGCAATCCTTCTTGCCCTATTATTCTTGGTAGACCTTTCCTTAGAACGGTTGGTGCGATTATTGATATGAAGGAAGGGAATATTAGATTTCAATTTCCACTAAAAAAGGGCATGGAACACTTTCCTAGAAAGAAAATAAAATTACCATATGAATCTATCATGAGAGCCACCTATGGATTGCCTACCAAAGATGGCAATACTTAAATCTATCCTTGCTTTTATGCCTAGCTAGGGCGTTAAACGATAGCGCTTGTTGGGAGGCAACCCAATTTTATTTTTAGTTTTTTGCTTTTTCTTCTGTTTAGGAATAAGTAATCCATCTAGCCTCTGGTTAGATGTGGTTTTGTGTTTTAATTAGTGTTTGTGCCAAGTTAGACCTATTGGATCTTCTTGGATGAAAGTTATTTGATCTTGCTGTAATTTCCAGAAACTTTGCGTTCAGTAGCCAAACTGTTAAAAATCACCAGAAAGTGATAAAATACTGATTCCAATTGCTGCTGATCAATAAACAAATTTTCTAGGTCTTCCAAGTTTGGTAGATTTTTTTGAGTTCCAGAAGTTTGCGTTAGTTACAGATTACTACAGACTGTTCTGTTTTTGACAGATTCTGTTTTTCGTGTGTTGTTTGCTTATTTTGATGAATCTATGGCTAATAAAATAGTTTATAATCCATAGAGAAGTTGTAATACAGTAGGATTAACACCAATACAAATAAATAATGAGTTCATTACAGTACCTTAAAGTAGTCTTTTGTTTTCTTTCTCTAACGGAGCTCACGAGATTTCTATTGAGTTTTGTGTTGTGAAGTTTTCAAGTTTTGGGTAAATTCTTTTGATGGATTATGGAACAAGGAGTGGCAGAGCCTAAGCTTGGGGATGCCCATGGCACCCCAAGATAATCCAAGGACACCAAAAGTCAAAGCTTGGGGATGCCCTGAAGGCATCCCTCTTTCGCCTACTTCCATAGGTAATTTACTTGGAGCTATATTTTATTCACCACATGATATGTGTTTTGCTTGGAGCGTCATGTATTATTTACGTCTTTGCTTGTTAGTTTACCACAATCATCCTTGCTGTACACACCTTTTGAGAGAGCCATACATAAGTTGGAATTTGATAGAATACTCTATGTGCTTCGCTTATATCTTTTGAGCTTGATAGTTTTGCTCATAGTGCTTCACTTATATCTTTTGAGCGTGATAATTTTTGCTCTAGTACTTCACTTAGATCTTTTAGAGCACGGTGGTGGATTTGTTTTAAAGAAACTATTGATCTCTCATGCTTCACTTAGATTATTTTGAGAGTCATTAATAGCATGGTAATTTGCTTAATATTAATATACTTGGTATTCAAGATATGTGAAACTTTCTTTTGAGTGTGTTGAATACTAAGAAAAGTTTGATGCTTGATAATTGTTTTGAGATGTGAAGATGGTGAGATTAGAGTCATGCTAGTTGAGTAGTTGTGAATTTAAAGAATACTTGTGTTGAAGTTGGTGATTCCCGTAGCATGCACGTATGGTGAACCGTTATGTGATGAACTCGGAGCATGATTTATTTATTGATTGTCTTCCTTATGAGTGGCGGTCGGGGAACGGCGATGGTCTTTTCCTACCAATCTATCCCCCTAGGAGCATGCGTAATACTTTGCTTTGATAACTTCTAGATTTTGCTATAAGTATATGAGTTCTTTATGACCAATGTTGAGTCCATGGATTATACGCACTTTTCCTATCCTTCCACCATTGCTACCCTCTCTAATACCGCGCAAGACTTTTCTACCGTATCATACACCCACCATATATCTTCCTCAAAACAGCTACCATACCTACCTATCATGGCATTTCCATAGCCATTCCGAGATATATTGCCATTCAACTTTCCACCGTTCCGTTTATTATGACACGCTCCATCATTGCCATATTGCTAGCATGATCATGTAGTTGACATCGTATTTGTGGCAAAGCCACTGTTCATAATTCTTTCATACATGTCACTCTTGATTCATTGCATATCCCGACACCACGGAGGCATTCATATAGAGTCATACTTTGTTCTAAGAATCGAGTTGTAATTGTTGAGTTGTAAGAAAAATAAAAGTGTGATGATCATCATTCTTTAGAGCATTGTCCCAAGTGAGGAAAGGATGATGGAGACTATGATTCCCCATAAGTCGGGATGAGACTCCTGACGAAAAAAGAAAAAAAAGAAAGAAAAAAGAGGCCATAAAAAAGAGAAAGGCCCAAATAAAAAAAAGAAAAGAAAAAAATGAGAGAAAAAGAGAGAAGGGACAATGCTACTATCCTTTTACCACACTTGTGCTTCAAAGTAGCACCAAGATCTTCATGATAGAGAGTCTCTCATTTTGTCACTTTCATATACTAGTGGGAATTTTTCATTATAGAACTTGGCTTGTATATTCCAATGATGGGCTTCCTCAAATGCCCTAGGTCTTCGTGAGCAAGCGAGTTGGATGCACACCCACTTAGTTTCTTTTGTTGAGCTTTCATATACTTATAGCTCTAGTGCATCCGTTGCATGGCAATCCCTACTCACTCACATTGATATCTATTGATGGGCATCTCCATAGCCCGCTGATACGCCTAGTTGATGTGAGACTATCTTCTCCTTTTTGTCTTCTCCACAACCACCATTCTATTCCACATATAGTGCTATATCCATGGCTCACGCTCATGTATTGCGTGAAGATTGAAAAAGTTTTGAAAATGTTATAGTATGAAACAATTGCTTGGCTTGTCATCGGGGTTGTGCATGATTTAAATATTTTGTGTGGGGAAGATGGAGCATAGCCAGACTATATGATTTTGTAGGGATAACTTTCTTTGGCCATGTTATTTTGAGAAGACATAATTGCTTAGTTAGTATGCTTGAAGTATTATTATTTTTATGTCAATATGAACTTTTGTCTTGAATCTTTCGGATCTGAATATTCATACCACAATTAAGAAGATTTACATTGAAATTATGCCAAAGTATCACTCCGCATCAATTTTTTTTATCATTTACCTACTCGAGGACGAGCAGGAATTAAGCTTGGGGATGCCTGATCGTCTCCAACGTATCTATAATTTTGATTGCTCCATGCTACTTTATCTACTGCTTTTGGACTATATTGGGCTTTATTTTCCACTTTTATATTATTTTGGGATGAACCTATTAACCGGAGGCCCAAATTTGCAATTGCTGTTTTTGCTCATTTCAAGTGTTTCAAGAAACGGAATATCAAACGGAGTCCAAACGGAATGAAACCTTGGAACGTGATTTTCTCACGAACGTGATCCAGAGACTTGGACCGTACTCCAAGAAGTAACAGAGGCGGTCACGAGGGTGAAGCGCGCCGGGCGCCCCTACCTCGTGGGTCCCCCCGTTGCTCCACCGACGCATTCTTCCTCCTATATATACCTACGCACTCGACAGCATCAAATACGGAGCCAAAACCTAATTCCACCGCCGCAACTTTACTGTATCCACGAGATCCCATCTTGGGGCCTGTTAGGAGCTCCACGAGAGGGCCGTCATCACGGAGGGCTTCTACATCATCATAGCCTCTCCGATGAAGTGTGAGTAGTTTACCTCAGACCTTCGGGTCCATAGTTAGTAGCTAGATGGCTTCTTCTCTCTTTTGGATCTCAATACAATGTTCTCCCCTCTCTTGTGGAGATCTATTCGATGTAATCTTCTTTTGCGGTGTGTTTGTTGAGACCAGATGAATTGTGGGTTTATGATCGAGTTTATCTATGAATAATATTTGAATCTTCTCTGAATTCTTTTATGTATGATTGAGTTATCTTTGCAAGTCTCTTCAATTATCCATTTGGTTTGGCCAACTAGATTGGTAGTTCTTGCAATGGGAGAAGTGCTTAGCTTTGGGTTCAATCTTGCGGTGTCCTTTTCCCGGTGACAAAAGGGGCATAAGGCACATATTGTATTGTTGCCATCGAGGATAACAAGATGGGGTTTTATCATATTGCATGAATTTATCCCTCTACATCATGTCATCTTGCTTAAGGCATTACTCTGCTTTTAACTTAATACTCTAGATGCATGCTTTGGATAGCGGTCGATGAGTGGAGTAATAGTAGTAGATGCAGGCAGGAGTCGGTCTACTTGTCTCGGATGTGATGCCTATATACATGATCATACCTAGATACTCTCATAACTATGCTCAATTCTGTCAATTGCACAACAGTAATTTGTTCACCCACCGTAGAATACTTATGCTCTTGAGAGAAGCCACTAGTGAAACCTATGCCCCCGGGGTCTATTCTCATCATATCAATCTCCATCACTTTAATACTTGCTTTGTTTTTACTTTGCCTTTTACTTTTCACTTTGCATCTCTATATCAAAAATACCAAAAATATTATTTATCATCTCTATCAGATCTCACTCGTAAGTGACCGTGAAGGGATTGACAACCCCTAATCACGTTGGTTGCGAGGAGCTATCGCTTTGTGCAGGTACGAGGGACTTGTGCGTAGCCTCCTCTTTGGATTGATACCTTGGTTCTCAAAAACTAAGGGAAATACTTACGCTACTTTGCTGCATCATCCTCTCCTCTTCGGGAAATACAACGCAGTGCTCAAGAGGTAGCAAGAAGAATTTAGCGCCATTCTTGAAGGCTCACGCAAGAGCAAGTCAAGACTTGGACTCCTAACACCAAGCCACTTCGCGCCGTTAAAGTCTACATACCAAGTACCCATCGTAATCCCTATCTCTCGCATTACATTATTTGCCATTTGCCTCTCGCTTTCCTCTCCCCACTTCACCCTTGCCGCTTTATTCGCCCTCTCTTTCCCAATCTCCTCCTCTTTTTCCGTTTGCCTTTTCTCGCTTGCCTTTTGTTTGCTCGTGTGTTGGATTGCTTGTTTGTCGCGATGGCTCAAGATACTACCAAATTGTGTGACTTCACCAACACCAATAATAATGATTTCCTTAGCACTCCTATTGCTCCTCTTGCCAATATCGAATCTTGTGAAATCAATAACGCTTTGTTGAATCTTGTTATGAAAGATCAATTACCGCCTTCCTAGTGAAGATGTCGCCACTCATCCGAATAGCTTCATTGATTTATGTGATATGCAAAAGAAAAAGATGTCGATAATGATGTCGTTAAGTTGAAGCTATTTCCTTTTTCGCTTAGAGATCGTGCTAAAACGTGGTTTTCGTCTTTGCCTAAAAATAGTATTGATTCTTGGAACAAGTGCAAAGATTCTGTGGTGAAACTGCAAGAATTGCTAAATTTGGCACTAAAGATAAACATAGACCTGTGGTAGGTGTGCCTGTTATTTCTATTAAAATAGGAGATCATTGTTATCATGGCTTATGTGATATGGGTGCTAGTGCTAGTGTTATACCTTATACTTTGTACGAAGAAATTAAGCATGAAATTGCAATCACGAGATAGAAGGTATTGATGTTACAATTAAACTTGCTAGTAGAGATACTATATCAGCTATGGGAATTGTTAGAGATGTTGAAGTCTTGTGTGGGAAAATTAAATATCCTGCTGATTTTCTTGTTCTTAGTTCCCCACAAGATAGCTTTTGTCCCATTATATTTGGTAGACCCTTCTTGAATACTGTCAATGCTAAGATAGATTGTGAAAAGAATGTTGTTACTATTGGCTTGGATGATATGATTCATGAGTTTAATTTCTCTAAATTTAGTAAACAACACCGTGAAGAGGAATTGCCTAGTAAGGATGAAATTATTGGTCTTGCTTCTATTGCCGCATTCTCCTAGTGATCCTCTAGAACATTATTTGCTAGACCATGAAAATGATATGTTTATGAATGAAAGAAGGGAAATAGATGAAGTATTCTTTAAACAGGAACCTATTCTGAAACACAATTTGCGTGTTCAAATCTTAGGGATCCTCCTCCACCCAAGGGTGATCCTGTTTGAGCTTTAAACCGCTTGCTGATAATCTTAAATATGCTCATCTTGATGAAAAGAAGATATATCCTGTTATTATTAGTGCTAACCTTTCGTGAGCATGAAGAAGAAAAATTATTGAATACTCAAGAAGCACCGCGGTTGCTATTGGATATACTCTTGATGATCTTAAGGGCATTAGTCCCACTCTATGTCAACATATAATAAATCTGGAAGAAGATGCCAAACCAGTTCGTGATCCTCAATGATGTCTTAATCCTAAAATGAAAGAAGTGGTAACAAAAGAAATACTAAAGCTTCTTGAGGCGGGTATAATTTATCCCGTTGCTGATAGTCAGTGGGTAAGTCCTGTTCATTGTGTCCCTAAGAAGGGAGGTATTACTGTTGTTCCTAATGATAAAGATGAATTAATTCCACAAAGAATTATTACAGGTTATAGGATGGTAATTGATTTCCGTAAATTAAATAAGGCTACTAAGAAAGATCATTACCCTTACCTTTTATTGATCAAATGCTAGAAAGATTATGCAAACATACACATTATTGCTTTCTAGATGGTTATTCTGGTTTCTCTCAAATACCTGTGTCGGCTAAAGATCAATCAAAGACTACTTTTACATGCCCTTTTGGTACTTTTGCTTATAGACGTATGCCTTTTGGTTTATGTAATGCACCTGCTACCTTTCAACGATGCGTGATGGCTATATTCTCTAACTTTTGTGAAAAGATTTGTGAAGTTTTCATGGACGACTTTTCCGTCTATGGATCTTCTTTTGATGATTGCTTGAGCAATCTTGATCGAGTTTTGCAGAGATGTGAAGAAACTAATCTTGTCTTGAATTGGGAAAAGTGCCACTTTATGGTTAATGAAGGTATTGTCTTGGGGCACAAAGTTTCTGAAAGAGGTACTGAAGTTGATAAAGCCAAGGTTGATGCTATTGAAAAGATGCCATGTCCCAAGGACATCAAAGGTATAAGAAGCTTCCTTGGTTACGCCGGATTTTATAGGAGGTTCATTAAGGACTTCTCAAAAATTTCTCGACCTCGACTAATTTATTACAAAAGATATACCATTTGTCTTTGATGATGATTGTGTAGAAGCATTTGAAATACTTAAGAAAGCATTAGTCTCTGCACCTATTGTTCAGCCACCTGATACCCTTTGAAATTATGTGTGATGCTAGTGATTATGTCAGGTGCTGTTCTAGGGCAAAGAGTTGATAAGAAATTAAACGTTATCCATTATGCTAGTAAGACTCTAGACAATGCTCAAAGAAATTATGCTACTACTGAAAAAGAATTCTTAGCAGTTGTATTTGCTAGTGATAAGTTCAGACCTTATATTGTTGACTCTAAAGTAACTATTCACACTGATCATGCTGCTATTAAATAACTGATGGAAATGAAAGATGCTAAACCTAGACTTATTAGATGGGTTCTCTTGCTACAAGAATTTGATTTGCATATTGTTGATAGAAAGGGAGTTGAGAACCTGCTGCGCATAACTTGTCTAGGTTAGAAAATGTTCTTGATGACCCAACGCCTATTGATGATAGCTTTCTGATGAACAATTAAATGTTATAAGTACTTCTTGTAGTACTCCATGGTATGCTGATTATGCTAATTATATTGTTGCTAAATTTATACCACCTAGTTTCACATACCAGCAAAAAAAAGTTTTTCTATGATTTGAGACATTACTTTTGGGATGACCCACATCTTTATAAAGAAGGAGTAGATGGTGTTATTAGACGTTGTGTACCTGAGCATGAACAGGAATAGACCCTACGCAAGTGTCACTCGGAATCTTATGGAGGACACCACGCTGGAGATAGAACTGCACATAAGGTATTGCAATCCGGTTTTTATTGGCCTACTCTCTTCAAGGATGCCCGTAAGTTTGTCTTGTGTTGTGATGAATGTCAAAGAGGGACCTTTTCCTGCCTCTAATGGATATACACATATTTTAGTTGCTGTTGATTACGTTACTAAGTGGGTAGAAGCTATTCCAACTAGTAGTGCTGATCATAACACTTCTATTAAAATGCTTAAGGAAGTTATTTTTCCGAGGTTTGGAGTCCCTAGATATTTAATGACTGATGGTGGTTCACATTTTATTCATGGTGCTTTCCGCAAAATGCTTGCTAAATATGATGTTAATCATAGAATTGCATCTCCTTATCACCCACAGTCTAGTGGTCAAGTAGAATTGAGCAATAGAGAACTCAAATTAATTTTGCAAAAGACTGTTAATAGGTCTAGAAAAGAATTGGTCCAAGAAACTTGATGATGCATTATGGGCCTATAGAACTGCATATAAAAATCCTATGGGTATGTCTCCGTATAAAATGGTTTATGGAAAAGCATGTCACTTACCTCTCGAACTAGAACATAAGGCATATTGGGCTATTAAAGAGCTCAATTATGATTTCAAACTTGCCGGTGAGAAGAGGTTATTTGATATTAGCTCACTCGATGAATGGAGAACCCAAGCTTATGAAAATGCCAAGTTTTTTAAAGAAAAAGTTAAAAGATGGCATGACAAAAGGATACAAAAGCGTGAGTTTAATGTAGGTGATTATGTATTGCTATACAACCCTCGTTTAAGATATTTTGCAGGAAAACTTCTCTCTAAATGGGAAGGCCCTTACGTCATTGAGGAGGTCTATCGCTCGGTGCTATAAAAATCAACAACTTCAAGGCACTAATCCAAGGTGGTAAACGGTCAAAGAATCAAACATTATATCTCGTAATCCCATAAATGTTGAAACCAATATTATTGAAACCGTAACCCCGGAAGAATACATAAGGGACACTTTCCAAAACGTTTCAGACTCCGAAAAGGAATAGGTATGTGGCACAATAAGTAAACCGACTCCAAAACAGTTTTTAAGGCAATATTTCTCCGTTTTGGAATATTTAGAAAAATAGAAAAATAAATGGCATTCCGAGAAGGACACGAGGGCCCCACGAGGGTGGAGGGCGCGCCCTACCCCCTGGGCGCGCCCCCCTACCTCGTGAGCACCTCGTGTGCCCTCCGGACTCCGTTTTCTTGCACAATACGTATTTTGGTCGGTAAAAATTCATTATATAATCTCCCAAGGTTTTGACTCCAGATTACGCAAATCTCCTCTGTTCTTGTTTGAGCTGTTTTTGTCGGGGTTGTCAAGGCCGGGCATCATGTCGTCCCCTCCTCCAACAATGGTGACAACGATGCTTGGCTAATGAAGATAGATCCAAGAGGGAAGAACCCATGGAGATCAACAAGGATGAAGGGATCAAGAAGGCCACGGAGGAATAAGCTCCGAAAGAAGACATCCTTCAACTTGATCATAATCTTCTTACCCCAACCGAGATCAAAGCTTTCAAGATGATTGAGTTAGCTCAGATACGTAACAAGTATCTCACACGTGAAAATATTTTGTTGAAGGAGCATATTGTTGCACTCAAGGGCATTATCCGCAAGCTGGAGGACCTCTTACGCTCTATGTGCGACTATCCATCATCACCTCCATATTCTTCACCGACAAAGGAGACATAATCACATGGGTATGGGCACTCCCCTGGGCAACTGCCAAGCTTGGTGGAGGTGCCTCGGTATCGTATCACAACCACATCTCCTATCTTTACTGTTTTTCTTAGTTCGATCCTATTAGTAGTATCTTGATCTAGTAGAATAAAGTTTATGGCATGATCTAGTTTTGAGTTTTACTTTATGATCTCTCTATGTAATCGAGTCCATGAGCTATATATAATAAAGATTAGTGTTGAGTCAAGGGCTTGATTAGTTTGCCATGATCTTGAGTGAATAAAAAAAGAGAAAAAGAATAAAAGAAACAAAGAGTTCATATTGATCTTATTGAGAGTAATGACTTCATATAGAAAGAGTATGATGATTAAAAGTTGTTGGGAGTTGGCAGACATAGTTTTGGTCATCGTTGCAATTAATAGGAAGTAATAAGGAAAGAGAGGTTTCACATATAAATATACTATTATTGACATCTTTTATGATTGGGAGCACTCATTAAGATATGACATGCTAAAGAGTTGATGTTGGACAAGGAAGACAACATAATGAGTTATGTTTTCTTATATCTGAAATAAAGTATGTTGTCATGGGTCCTCCAACATGTTGAGCTTGCCTTTCCCCCTCATGCTAGCTAAATTCTCGACCAAGTAGAGATACTACTTGTGCTTCCAAAAACCCTTAAACCAGTTTTGCCATGAGAGTCCACCATATCTACCTATGGATTGAGTAAGATCCTTCAAGTAAGTTGTCATCGGTGCAAAGCAATAAAATTGCTCTAAATATGTATGATTGATTGGTGGGAGAAATAAGCTTTATACGATCTTGTGATGTGGAAGAAATAAAAGCGACGGACTGCATAATAAAGGTTCGTATCACAAGGGGCAATATAAAGTGACGTTCTTTCGCATTAAGATTTTGTGCATCCAACCATAAAAGCGCATGGCAACCTCTGCTTCCCTCTGCGAAGGGCCTGTAACATCCCCAACATCACACTACAGTAATCATCCTCTGATCATGCTAAGTCATCACCTTATTCCATTTTTGATCACAGTGGATAAACACCTCCTATCAAAATCCTCTCTGAAATAAATTCAAATTCAAGTGATAAATAAAAGTTGTTCAAATTCCGTGAACTAAAATGTTCCTACTCATGCTTAAATAATCCCAATGCAATTATAAAATTGGAACCAACCTCACCAAAATTCACAAAATGCCCTGGATTCTATTTTGGCGGTCCAAAGAACATTTATCTTGCCTTATTTTAGTTTCTAAAATACCTAGTCACTTCAAATGCCTTGAAACAGTTTGTGGCAGTTTCATAATTCACAAAGTATTTATGTGGCCTAGTTCCACATTTATCAAAAGTGTTTGGGCAGCCCTAATTATTTTTAGACAACTTCTGTTAATAAATAAAAGAAAAACAGACAAACTGAAAAGTATTAGGCCCAGCCCACCACAAGCCTCCTTCAATCTCAATACAGAGAATAAGGCAGGGGTTGTGCGTGGCACGCATCCGCGCCGCCATGACCACCATGGCCGCCGTGTCAACCATCTAGCGAGCCCCCGATGCGTATAAGGCCTCCCCGATGCGTGAGACAACCCTAGTCCCCAAATCCCCCTCCCTCGCTCATATTCGACGACCTCGAAGAGGTCGAGCTCATGGCCGTCGTCATCGTCGTCGATCCCGTTGCCACCGCCTCCCTTCGTCGTGCCAAGGCGTCCAGAGCTCCGCCATCGTCGTCTCCGTCGCCGCCATAGCCTGCTCGGTTGGAGCTCGGACGGCTGCCGCCTCGCCATCATGGCGGTCTTCTCTGTCGGCCGCCCCACCATCGCCGTCGATCTCCACCACCGGTGCCTCCCGCCTCGCCAAGCTCGTCCACGGCCTCCCGGTGAGCCTCCGCCGTTCCCCTTGCTTCCCTCTCTCCCGACGCCGGTTGTCGCTGGCCCCGCATCGCCCAAGCTCGGCCGCCGTTAGCCGCGGTTAAATGTCCGTCGCGCCGGTGCCCGTCGGTCGTCCCCTGGCCGCACCCCGCCGCTCCCATCGTCATGCGTTGCACCCGCGGCCCCCTTGCCTGTGCGCGCCCGCAATGGCTGCTGCATGTGGCCCAATGTTTTAAATAGCCGGCTATAGCTCCGCTATAGCCTTTTCAGCAGGATGCCGCTAAATGGTCGCCTTCACAAATAGCCCGCTATATCCCGCTATAGCTCCGCTATAGCTGTTTTTGGAGGCCCGCCGCTATTTTCCATAGCCCGCTATTTAAAACATTGATGTGGCCGCTGCCTAGTGCTTTGCCGTTCTTTGCATTTGAAACTTCTTTTGTTGCACCTTCCTCTTTGTCTCGGCCCTTCTTTGCTTGTCTTGGTGCTAGCTGCCCCTTGTCTTGAATTCTTCTTCGTCGCTTCGTGGTTGTTGCCGCTCATCGTCGTCGGTGCCGCTTCATTGTTGCCGTTACTCTGACCGGCCATGGCCGAGCTGTGAGTGAGTGTGTGTGTGTGTTACGCTTGGTGTGTGCGCATCACGGTTGGCCGTGGCCGTGTGCGCCCATGTGTGCGGCGTGGTGTGTGTGTGTGCGCCCGTGCGTGTGGCAGGCTATGCCCGATAGTGGCTGGTCCTTGCTTAGATTAGTGCTACTAGGTATTAATTAGTGCTAAATTAGTCTAGTAGTAGATGACATGTAGGCCCTTTTAAATAAGTTAATTTATTTATTTGTTTAGGTAAATAGTCAATGACATGTGGGTCCTGTTTGACCACATTGACTAGTCAACAGCCGATCGGTCAATCACGATCGACTAGTTGATCGGGTCAACCTAGCCTTCTGGTCCCATCTGTAAGCCACTATGGCTAGCTGCAGCTAGGTGTAAAAAGTAATTTACTGTTTATATTCGTAATATAAATAAATTTAGAAAAATGTTTAAAACTTTGAAAATCCGTAACTTTTAAACCGTAGCTCGGATCGTAAAAGTTTATACATGAAAGTTGCTCAGAACAACGAGACGAATCCAAACACGCGGTCCGTTTACCTGTCAGATGCCTCTAATTATCTGAACATGGAACATTCCCCCTCCGGTCATCTGTGTGATACAGGTCCGGAACCGGGAATACATTCCCGGTTGAATTCCCCCTTCACCTATATCGTGTGGCCGTGCGTTAGGTCAAACCCGACACAACATATTGCCATGTTACGCTTTGTGATGCTATGTTTGCTTTATATTTACTGTTTCTTCTCCCTCTTCTCCTCGGTAGACCCCGAGACCGATGCTGCCCCTGTGATCGACTACGTCGACGACAACCCTCCTTGCCAGAGCAACCAGGCAAGCCCCCCCTTTGATCATCCCGATATTGCCCATTCCATTCTCTCATGCTTTGCATTAGATTTTGCTACTGTTATTGTTTGCTCCTATTCTGCTGCATAGCCTGTTTATTGTAACCTGCTATTGTTACCTACCTGCTTATCCTAAACTGCTCAGTATAGGTTGGTTAGAGACCCATCGCGACCCCCACTTGACCCGACCGCCTGGCTGGATTATCAGAAGACCCGATCAACGGGATCGAAGACCAGGCCCCGACACCGCACATCACTTTCCCTTAGTTGCTCGAAACTACTGGGTTACTATCGAGTGCCGAGGGTGGAACCTCATACATCACTCCTGATGAGATCTACTCAGAGTAGTTATTCGGTCATGGTCATCGAGGGTGATTTCTCCTTAACCACTTCCGATATGACTCGTAGGTACACCCTCAAGTGTGAACCTCGAGGGTGGTTCCTCTTACGTTCACCTTGATGTTTACATCGAGTGGGAATCCGACAAGGGTGATTCCTCGTGTTTTCCCCTTGGTGTTAGACACACGGTTACTATGGTTACTATGACTTTGCACCGGACCTGTTACTAAAGACGGGTTGACCACGAGGTACCCGCTACGAGCTTAATTACGCAGTGATGTGGAGTCAGGTTGACCAAGGGTGCCCTTGAGATAATTACGTAGGCGTGGCGGGCATTCTTAGCCCTTGCCGCAAGTCCTCGAGACGGGCAACGGGTCACATCTTCGTGAGTCTCTACTTGTTACCGCTGCGCGTTCCTAATCCACTACGATTTGGATATTTGATCCGAGGGGCCTCGCCCGATAGCACTAACCATCACGTGGGCATAGTATGGGCGTTCTGCGTCAGATACATCGGTGAAGCTTAATAGGCGTCGGTGGCCCGATCGAAAGCCTGTGGCCACGGGTTGGACTGCGTAAGCACCGCCTTTTGTTGAAGGAGGTAGCTAGGTGCGCTCACCGCCGCAGCGTCATAACGTCTTGAGTTTCCGGGAGATGGCCCATGACCCTGAGGGCATAGGTTTAGTTCGTGCTGGCCTCTCTGTTAAGTCTAGGTCGGGTTACGACGTATTGTTTGGCCGAGGCGGGCATGACCAGGAAAGTGTGTCCGTCGGCGAAGTTAATCGAGCATGGTGGGTAAGTTGGTGCACCCTGCAGGGAAGAAAACATCTATCGATAGCACATCGTCCCTCTGATAAGCGGACACTTGGAGTTGTATCCCGATCGATACAACTAGAACTGGATACTTGTGATGAGAACTGGATGGTGATGAGAATTGGATTGTGATGATAATGGATAGTATGGCTCTGGGATTGCTTTCTCGCGGTGTCGAGAAAGGATCTCCGGCGATGTTGATAACTCTTCTACTACTTTACTTTATGCTACTCTACTCCCTCCTATTGCTGCAAGATGGTGATTTCCGGAAGATGCTAGTCTTCGATAGGACTAGGCCTTCTCTCTATTCGGCATTTACTGACCCGATCCACATATACAACCTTCCTTTGATAATGTTGCATATGTAGTGTAGATCCTTGCTTGCGAGTACTTTGGATGAGTACTCACGGTTGCTTTGCTCCCCTTTTTCCCCTTTCTTCTTCTTTCCGTTGATGCAAACCAGATGTCGGAGCTCAGGCCAGCTATCACCGCCGATGCCTACTACTACGTGGAGAGACCGCCGACCACCGGAGTAGTTAGGAGGCTCCTGTGCGAGAGGCCTTGCCTTTTCGATCGATGTTGCTTTTGTGCTAGCCTTCTTAAAGGCAAACTTGTCTAACTTATATGCATACTCAGATATTGTTGCTTCACTGACTCTTGTGTATTCGAGCTTGTGTATTCGAGCCCTCGAGGCCCATGGCTTGTAATATAAAGCTTGTATTATTTTATTTGTGTCTAGAGTTGTGTTGTGATATCTTCCCGTGAGTCCTTGATCTTGATCGTACACCTTTGCATGTATGATTAGTGTACGATTGAATCGAGGGCGTCACAGGGCCTATCTTTTATTATCTTCTACCTTATGCAAGAGTCATGGTGATCTTCACCTTTCCTTTTTCATTTTATCCTTTGGCAAGCACACTATGTTGGAAAGATCACGATATATATATATATATATATATATATATATATATATATATATATATATATATATATATATATATATATATCTAATTGGATGTTGGGGAGCATGAGTTATTATTGTTGACATTACCCTTGAGGTAAAATGTTGTGGGGCGAAACTATAAGCCCCTATCTTTTTATGTATCCGATTAAAACTCCGTAACCACAAGTATTGCGTGAGTGTTAGCAATTATGAAGGACTAGATGATAGTTGAGTATGTGGACTTGCTTTTAAGCTCTGACATAGACTCTTTCTGATGTTATGATAAATTGCAATTGCTTCAATGGTGAGATTATAGTTTGTTGGTTCTCAATAAAGTTTACGATTAAGTACTTTTGCATTAGATTATCGGCTTTTACGGCGAGGACAAGCGAGGTCTAAGCTTGGGGGAGTTGATACGTCCATTTTGCATCATGCTTTTATATCAATATTTATTGCATTGTTATTATGCATTATGTCACAATACTTATGGCTATTCTCTCTTATTTTACAACGTTTACATAAGAAGGGGAATGCCGTATTTGGAATTACGAAATTTGGAAAAGGAGCAAATATTAGAGAACTATTCTGCACAACTCCAAAGTCCTCAAACTCCACGAAAGTCATTTTGGAAATAATAAAAATATCCAGCATAAGAAGTTCACAAGAGGGGGGGCCCACCTGTCCACGAGGGTGGGGGGCGCCCTACCCCCCTGGGCGCGCCCCCCTTCCTCGTGGGCCCCCTGTTGGCTCTCCGATGCCCATCTTCTGCTATATGAGGTCTTTCATCGAGGAAAACATCATAAGCAACCTTTCGGGATGAGACTCACTTGCCACGCAGGCGGAACCTAGCGGAACCAATCTAGGGCTCCGGCAGGCTGTTCTGGGGATACTTCCCTCAGGAGGGAAATCATCACCAACGCTCCTCTCATCGGGGAGGGCAATCTCCATCAACATCTTCACCAGCACCATCTCATCTCCAAACCCTAGTTCATCTCTTGTATCCAATTCTTGTCTCCAAGTCCGGGATTGGTACTAGTAGGTTGCTAGTAGTGTTGATTACTCCTTGTAGTTGATGCTAGTTGGTTTATTTGGTGGAAGATCATATGTTCAGATCCTATATGCATATTATTACCCCTATGATTATGAACATGAATATGCTTTGTGAGTAGTTACGTTTGTTCCACGAGGACACGGGAGAAGTCTTGCTATTAGTAGTCATGTGAATTTGGTATTCGATTCGATATTTTGATGAGATGTATGTTGTCTAGCCTCTAGTGGTGTTATGTGAACGTCGACTACATAACACTTCACCATTATTTGGGCCTAGAGGAAGGCATTGGGAAGTAATAAGTAGATGATGGGTTGCTAGAGTGATGAAGCTTAAACCCTAGTTTATGCGTTGCTTAAAGAGGCTGATTTGGATCCACATGTTTCATGCTATGGTTAGGTTTACCTTAATACTTTTGTTGTAGTTATGGATGCTTGCAATAGAGATTAATCATAAGTGGGATGCTTGTTCAAGTAAGAACAACACCCAAGCACCGGTCCACCCACATATCAAATTATCAAAGTACCGAAAGCGAATCATATGAACGTGATGAAAACTAGCTTGACGATATTCCCATGTGTCCTCGGGAGCGCTTTTCCTTATATAAGAGTTTGTCCAGGCTTGTCCTTTGCTACAAAAAGGATTGGGCCACCTTGCTGCACTTTATTTACTTTTGTTACTTTTTGCTCGTTACAAATTATCTTATCCCAAAAACTATCTGTTACCACTTATTCCAGTACTTGTAGAGAATACCTTGCTGAAAACCGCTTATCATTTCCTTCTGCTCCTCGTTGGGTTCGACACTCTTACTTATCGAAAGGACTATGATAGATCCCCTATACTTGTGGGTCGTCAGTAATACCCTACTTCCTGCTTGATTGATCTTGATGATATGAGTATTACAAGAGTTGATCTACCACGAGATCGTAGAGGCTAAACCCTAGAAGCTAGCCTATGGTATGATTGTTGTTATATATATCGACTAGCCTGGCCTCGGTTTATATAATGCACCAGAGGCCTAGGATAACAAGAGTCCTAGCCGAATACGTCGGTGGGGAGGAGTCCTTGTCTTGATCGCCGAGTCTTGTGGAATCTTCCTTGTATGCGGCAGCTGTCCAAACTGGCCCATGAGTATACGGCCATGGGGGGTCCTCGGCCCAATCTAACAGATCGGGAGATGACGTGGTGAGTACCCCCTAGTTCAGGACACCATCAGTAGCCCCCTGAACCGGTCTTCAAGTTAGGGACGCTCCTCAATTCTTCCGAACTGTTCTTCATCTTCTTTCGCCAGTCTTGAAAACTGGTTCAACAAATCTTCTCATCTTCGATCTTGAGGATCGCCAAAGTGAATCCGAAGAGTTTACACGTTGGGTATCCGAGGAGCCCCCTTAAGTTTCCGGCCTTTATCAATGCCTTGTTATTTTTATGCCACACCTCGGGTTTGAAGTTGTTCCTGGAGGCGGTGTCCTCTTCGCGTCCGAGCTCTAACGCGGACTGCATTGGAGGTATCTTTTGCGATCGAGCACCAATGCCGGACCGCTTCGAGCTCAACGCCAAATGTATCCGAAGCTCCAATGCGGATCGTGTCCAAGCTCCAACGCCGACTATATCCAAGATGTCATAGATCATCTTGGTCCGTAAAAAGTTGAAGGAGTTTAGTCGAGCTTAATGCCGGAAATGCCCTCTATGGAGCTAGCCGCTAGCGCTTGAAGCTTTATGCTTGATCGCTTCCAGGTGGTGCACCACCCGATCATGAGCTGATTTTTTGTGAATATTTTTAATCGGGTGCAGTTTATTCTGCCGACAGATGTATATCCAGTAGCCTTCAAGGTGTGTATCAGTCTAAAACCTGAGATGCACCTGAAGGCAAGCATAAAACCCTTGTTCCCAGTAGCCCCTGAGACTCAGGTCGATGCACGAAATCGACCCGAGGATCAACTCCTAGCTCGGCAGCATACATAGGAATAAAAATGCAGTGTAATATATATTAGAGATAATAGTGATCGGCGAACGGGCCCCTGATAGAGGGTCATGAGAAGTCGTCGTGATATATTAGCTTGATGCCAGATAGGTCCAGATGGTACTTATTGTTGTCCGAAGATGCGCCTTCCCATAGTTCGATCAAGCCGAACACTGAGCCCTTTGAATTTTCTGCATTGAATAGGCAATGCAGTAGCCCCCGAGACAACTGGTCGGGTGGCAACAATGAATCGAGGATCGATGTGCCCTTTAATATTTGTAAATAATGAGCGCAAAGCCCAGTAGCCCCCGAGCCTTAATGTGGGCACGGGTGGCCGAATTAAGGATCGATATCCAGAGTAAAATCACAGATTATGTGTAATGATTCTATATATCCAAGTACTTTACATCATTTTTTGACTCCATTACGACCATTTATCAGTTGAAAGTGGCCCATCGTCGGCCTCTACCCCTTGGTAGATATCTTTAGCGAGGTGTTTCCATAATAACAAAACAACCCTTAGCTCACGTCTCGATTGCCCGAAGGCGGTTGTGTTAGCGGAAGCGAAAGCAATCGATATCTGGGGTTTATAACTTTCGCTTAGTCATAGGAGCTTTAAAGCGGGAAGCTAAGTATGAGCCCCGGTTAGTGTTCGGCGACATCCGAGGTCAAGCCGTAAACACTTGACCAATGTTATGAACGACCTGTCATTTAACATAGTCATCGGATCGCCGACTAGTTTACGCCTATTGTGACGATCGGTTTGGCTTTCTCCATCGAGGTGCTTAACCATGCGAGCTGGAAGCACAATCGCGATGGTTCTTCCTTTGCACACCTACCGAACAAAGCGAAACGTAGGAGGCAAGTACTGAGCAGAACCCAACTATTGACGAAGACACAATTCAAACCGATGCATATATGGCAATATCCGAGTATTTTTGCGAATCTCTAAAGGTGTCCGGCGTTGCACTCTGAGACTAATGCCGAAACACACAAATAGTTTAAAAGTGCAATAGGCTTGGAAAACCAAAAAAGCGTCGGTGAAAACTCGGCGTGCGAATAAGATCAAGTGTTCGGTGTCAATCTGAAAATTGGACTTTAGAAGAAAAAAAGTGCTTCTGTCGTGCTTTAACATGACACATCCTATCTCAAGACTTCAAGCGGGTCAGCCTATGGCTTCAACCTCCTATCCCAAAGGCGGAGTACTTCTCATTAGGCCAGTTTAGCAAACTAAACTCTAGCGGCTTTGAGAGGAAATTAGGCTCCCCGGCTAGTGACCACACACTCGTGTCGAAAAAAGGAGTGATAAATAATGATAATAATAAAAAAAAACTTTGCAAACGACTAAGAAGAAGAACACTTATTATAAAATGACTCATATAAATTTAAGAGCCCCCAAGTGACTTGGGTAAAAGAATTTTATGTATAATGATTCTATGTACCGAAGTACTTATATCATATCTGTGTTCACCCGAACTTTAAACGCAGCGTCTTAACCGACCGTCGGCTTCTCCCTCTTGATCAAGGGCGAAAAGTGTTATGTACTCCACATGTCGAGAATATCGACGGTGTTTCCGATAACCGAGCAATCAGGCCATAGGGCTATAACGAGACAAAAGCGGCGCTCGGGAACTTATGCTATATTCTTGCGATGGAGTGTAATAAGCATCTTCGAAGAAAATAGTACCCCCACCGATACCTTTCTCGGTTGCTCAGACTTGTGCAATAGATTTTTTGTACTCATGAGTTCCGTTGTGTGCCGACCATAATTGAAAACAATAAGAGCGCTAGCTTTCGGCTTCACCAGCCTCGAGGTCCGGCTCGGATGACCCGATCGTGACAATCGCAGAGGTGCTCCCTTTACTCCCTAGCCGAACAATCGGGAACGTGAGGGTAAACACAGAGCAAGGCAACCCAGCTTGCAAATCACTTAAGTCAACATGGTGCATATTGTGGCGTAATACACGAACAAGGAGCGAAGCCGTTACAAGTATAATCATTTGTAAGAGGAAAGGCTTCATAAAGAAAGCCCCCAAGTAAATGGGGTATTAGAATTTGTGTGTCACAAACAAGATTATGAAAAGGAATTTTTTTCACAAACAACTTTTTGCCAAAAAGGAATAATGCTAGGTCGAAACGAACACAAGTTAAAAATTTAAAACTTTGAGCATGAAGGCAACTTAGCTGGTTAATGTGTTCCACATTGATGACGCGGTCCGAGCTTGATGCGGGACAAGGTTCCGTCCCCCAAGCCGGTCCCGAGGTGGCGGAGCAAAGAGCTCGGCACTCCAAGTGGTGACATAGGACGGTCAATGCAGGCAGGCAGGTGATGCGAAGTCCCGGCATGGGGCAATGAAGTGTTAATGAAGCCCCGTCCAGTAGAGGCGACGTGGTATGTCGATCTGCCGAGTTGACGATACTGCCCGACCCGGATCATTTTCCTGTGCACAAAAAATAGTGCAAATTGGAGATAATAGTAATAATAATAATTAAAAAAATCATTGCATAGTAAATAATTTATGCAAAGTGAGTAATAAAAGAAAATATGGTCTGCTTGGCGAAGTGAATGTCGATCACGGGGGCATTGGCGTGATCTTGATAAAGGCGTGGCAAAGCACAGAATTCACGCAGTCGGTCCGAGTTCCGGATGCGGCATTCGCCGGACTATGTACGGAAATTGACCGAACCACCATGCGACCGTCGTTAATGCGGCCACCATTTGATAGACCTGTGTACATATGATGGACAAACCAGAGTAATAATTCCTTGAGAAAAATGAACCCAAACAAGCAAAAAATACTAGGATTAATAACACCTGGTTTATTTATTGTAGCAATCCGAAGAAAGGTGATTCCCAAAATTGGGACTCGATCCGCACACCCATTGCCTGATGGGCGATAAAGCGATGGCATGGCGATGCTGGCAAAGGTTGGCTCGCCGAGGCAAAGCCCTCGGTCCGCCATAACGTGGCCGGAGCTGGTCGGCTAGTGACGCCTAAGTCTCCGGAGTAGGTTGATGAAGAGATGGCGAAGCCCCGGTCCAAATGAGACGTGAAGCCTCGATGTCGACCGATGAGTCGAAGTAGGTCGGCGTGATGACACCAGCTTGAAGAAGAATACAAAGGCGGCCCCGCCGATGCAGGTCGTGGCGTGGTCAATGCCGCTTGATGAAGTGACCGTATGCGGCGATGCCGGTGTGCCCGCCTCCGTAATCCGTGGGGCGGCGATGTTGGTGATGATTTATCGCTTCGTAATGCTGAACTCTTGTTAAACTTGCCGAGATGATGACCCGAAGAAGTTGAGCTCGGCTCAATAAAGTGACAACGATGTCCGCGCAGTCGGCAGCCGTGAGAGCAACGTTATCGGACTGGTTTGACACCGGTAGCGATGGTGAAGATCATATTGAAAAAGACTTCAAAATTAGCGGGATGTGTTTGGGAACAAAACACAATACCCCATACAAAACTTCCTTCAAAAAGGATGTCCGAAATCCCGTTCATAAAAAAGATGAATTTGGGTCGGATTCGTTCTCGCGCAGAAAACAGATCCGAAGAGTGATGCACTAATCGGAAGGTTCCCGAAGTTTGGACGGTCGGATCGAGCTGAAATTTCGAGGGGTGGTAGATATAGGAATTCCGCAGCCGATCAATGGTTGGATCTTCCAAAGGACGTCCGAGCTAGAAGCTGGACACCACGCCCTAAACTTGTCCGATTCCCGTCCAGTTTGTGAGGGCTCCGTGATATATATACGTAGATTATCGGAGATTCCTCCATCGGAACTTCGATTTAAATTTTGCATGGCTGTTGTAGACGTAATTCCGCACTATTCCACTGAAGCAATCGTCAAACCGACGCTCGAGGAGGCGGTGATGGCGGATACAAGTTCGTTGTCCAGAAAAATAGCACGGCCGCCTGAGGGCAATGTTGACGTTGAGCCCTCGAGCTCCATGGATGATTCCTCTATGATCATGATAGAGATCGAAGTTGATGTTGATGAAGGCCCCCGTTCGAACATGACGATCGGATATGGAGCGCGATCCTCGGCCGAGCCAAGGTGACTAGTCGAGCCGGCGACGAAGATGCCGGCGTCGTAGTTGACCTGCGGGCGAGCCATTGATCCTTTTTCCAATCACACAGCGGAACTCTCAATGAAAGCACCAATGTTGGTGTCAAAACCGGCGGATCTTGGGTAGGGGGTCCCGAACTGTGCGTCTAAGGCGGATGGTAACAGGAGGCGGGGGACACAATGTTTACCTGTGTTCGGGCCCTCTCGATGGAGGTAATGCCCTACTTCCTGCTTGATTGATCTTGATGATATGAGTATTACAAGAGTTGATCTACCACGAGATCGTAGAGGCTAAACCCTAGAAGCTAGCCTATGGTATGATTGTTGTTATATATATCGACTAGCCTGGCCTCGGTTTATATAATGCACCAGAGGCCTAGGATAACAAGAGTCCTAACCCGAATACGCGGTGGAGAGAGTCCTTGTCTTGATCGCCAACTCTTGTGGAATCTTCCTTGTATGCGGCAAATTGTCCGAATCGCCCATGAGTATACGGCCATGGGGTCCTCGGCCCAATCTAACAGATCGGGAGATGACGTGGTGAGTACCCCTAGTCCGAGGACACCGTCAGTACTACAATCGCTTGAATCAAGTGGGAGTTAATCTTCCAGATAAGATAGTGATTGACAGAGTTCTCTAGTCACTATCACCTAGTTACTAGAATTTCGTGGTGAACTATAATATACAACAGATGACGAAAACAATACCCAAGCTCTTCGCGATGCTGAAATCAGCGAAGGTAGAAATCAAGAAATAGCATCAAGTGTTGATGGTTGATAAGACCACTAGTTTCAAGAAAAAGGGCAAGGGAAAGAAGGGCAACTTCAAAAAAAATGGCAAGCAAGTTGTCACTCCCGTGAAGAAGCCCAAAGCTAGACCTAAGCCTAAAACCGAAAGTGCTTCTACCGCAAAGGAATGGTCCTTTGAAGCGGAACTACCCCAAATACTTGGCGGATAAGAAGGATGGCAAAGTGAACAAAGGTATATTTGATATACATGTTATTGATGTGTACTTTACTAGTGCTAAGATTAGTAACTCAAAATAGGAGTTGCAGAATGAACATAGACTAGTTAAGAGCGAAGTGTGTTGGAAGTGATTCCAAAGGTTGATATGATCACCATCGCACACTCCCTCTACCTTTGGGATTAGTGTTGAACCTGAAATAAATGTTATTTGGTGTTTGCGTTGAGCATGAATATGATTAGATCATGTTTATTGCAATACGGTTATTCATTTAAGTTAGAGAATAATTGTTGTTCTGTTTACATGAATAAAACCTTCTATGGTCATACACCCGAGGTGAATGGTTTATTGAATCTCGATCGCAGTGATACACATATTCATAATATTGATGCCAAAAGATGCAAAGTCGATAATGATAGTGCAACATATTTGTGGCATTGCCGTTTTGGTCACGTTGGTGTAAAGCGCATGAAGAAACTCCATGAGGATGGATTTTTGGAATCACTTCATTATGAATCATTTGATACTTGCGAACCATGCCTCATGGGCAAGATGACTAAGTCTCCGTCCTCCGGAACAATGAAGCGAGCCAGTGACTTATTGGAAATAATACATGCCGATGTATGCGGTCCTATGAGTGTTGACGCTCGCGGCGGGTATCATTATTTTCTAACCTTCACAGATAATCTGAGCAGATATAGGTATATCTAGTTAATGAAACACAAGTCTGAAGCATTTGAAAAGTTCAAAGAATTTCTGAGTGAAGTGGAGAATCATCGTAACAAGAAAATAAAGTTTCTACAATCTCATCGCGGAGGCGAATATTTGAGTTACGAGTTGGGCTTCATTTAAAGCAATGTGGAATAGTTCACAAGTCACGCCACCTGGAACACCACAGCATAATGGTGTGTCCGAACGTCGTAACCATACTTTATTAGATTTAGTGTGATCTACGATGTCTCTTACCGATTTACCACTTTTGTTTTCGGGTTATGCATTAGAGACAACTGCATTCACGTTATATAGGGCATCATCTAAATCCGTTGAGACGACACCGTATGAACTATGGTTTGGCAAGAAATCTAAGCTGTCGTGTCTTAAAATTTGGGGTTGTGATGCTTATGTGAAAAAGCTTCAACCTGATAAGCTCGAACCAAATCGGAGAAGTGTGTCTTCATAGGATACCCAAAAGAAACTGTTGGGTACACCTTCTATTACGAGATCCAGGCAAGATATTTGTTGCTAAGAATGGATCCTTTCTAGAGAAGGTGTTTCTCTCGAAAGAAGTGAGTGGGAGGAAAGTAGAACTTAATGAGGTAATTGTACCTTCTCTCGAATTGGATAGTAGCTCATCATAGAAAACCGTTCCTATGATGCCTACACCAACTAGAGAGGAAGCTAATGATAATGATCACGAAACTTCAGATCAAATTACTACCGAACCTCTTAGGTCAACCAGAGCACGTTCCGCACTAGAGTGGTACGGTAATCCTGTTCTGGAAGTCATGTTACCAGACCATGGCAAATCTACGAACAATGAGGAAGCGATGATGAGCCCAGATTTCGAGAATGGCTTGAGGCCATGAAATCTGAGATAGGATCCATGTATGAGAATAGAGTGTTGACTTTGGTGGACTTGCACGATGATCTCCAAGCCATTGAGAATAAATGGATCTTCAAAAGGAAGACGGACGCTAATGGTAGTGTTACTATCTACAAAGCTTGACTTGTCGCAAAAGGTTTTTGACAAGTTCAAGGTGTTGACTACGATGAGATTTTCTCACTCGTAGCGATACTTAAGTCTGTCCGAATCATGTTAGCAATTGCCACATTTTATGAAATCGGCAAATGGATGTCAAAACTGCATTCCTTAATGGATTTCTTAAAGAAGAGTTGTATATGATGCAACGAGAAGGTTTTGTCGATCCTAAAGGTGCTAACAAAGTGTGCAAACTCCAAATGATCCATCTATGGACTGGTGCATGCATCTCGAGTTGGAATATATGCTTTGATGAGTTCATCAAAGCATATAGTTTTATGAGACTTCAAGTGTGAAGCTCAGTATTTACAAGAAAGTGAGTGGGAGCACTACAGCCTTTTGATAAGTATATGTGAATGACATATTGTTGATCGAGAAATGATGTAGAATTTTACAAAGCATAAAGGAGTGTTTCAAAGGAGTTTTTCAAAGAAAGACCTAGGTGAAGCTGCTTACATATTGGGCATCAAGATCTATAGAGATAGATCAATACGCTTTGATAAGATTTTTCAATGAGTACATACCTTGACAAGATTTTGAAGTAGTTCAAAATGGAACAGATCAAAGAAGGAGTTCTTGCACTGTCTTGCCAAGATGTAAAGTTGAGTAAGACTCAAAATCCGACCACGGCAGAAAATAGAAAGAGAATGAAAGTCATTCCTTATGCCTAGGTTCTATAAAGTATGCTATGCTATGTACTAGACCTATTGTGTACCTTGCCATGAGTTTGGCAAGGGGGTACGATAGTGATCTAGGAGTGTGATACGTCTCCAACATATCTATAATTTTGATTGTTCCATGCTATTATATTATCAATCTTGGATGTTTTATAATCATTTTATAATCATTTTATATCATTTTTTGGTACTAACCTATTGACATAGTGCCAAGTGCCGATTCTTTGCTTCGCATGTTTTTACATCGCAGAAATCAATCTCTCGCGAGTCCAGACGCATATGAAACTTCACGAGATTTTTGGACCGGAAGGAACATAATGGGCCTGAGCTGCGCCTCGGGGGTGCTCCAAGGAGGGCACTACCCACTGTAGCGCGCCAGAGGCTCCAGCGCCTGGTGGGTTGTGCCCACCTTGGGTGCCCCACTGGACCGCCTCTCTTTGCTCTATAAATACTCCAATATTCCCAAAACCCTAGAAGTCGGCGAAATATTCATCTAGCACCGCAGAGTCCGTAACCACGAGATCCAATCTAGACACCATCTCGGATGGTGTTCACCACCTCCATTGGTGCCTCTCCAATGATGCGTGAGTAGACCTTCAGGTCCGTAGTTAGTAGCTAGATGGCTTCATCTCTCTCTCTCTCTCTCTCTGAATTCTCAATACAATGGTCTCTTGGAGATCCATATGATGTAACTCTTTTGCGGTACTCCTAATGAGGATGTCACGTCCCATCTTAATACCTTCATGGAATTATGCGATATGCAAAATAAAAAAGATGTGGACAATGATGTGGTGAAGATGAAATTATTTCCATTTTGTTTGCGTGTTCTGCAAAAATTTGGTTCTCTTCTTTGCCTCGCTATAGTATCGATTCTTGGAATAAATGCAAAGATGCTTTTATCACTAAGTATTTTCCTCCCGCAAAAATTATTTCCCTTAGAACCCAGATCATGAATTTCAAGCAACTTGAACATGAGCATGTTGCACAATCTTTGGAAAGGATGAAAATGATGCTAAGGAATTGCCCAACTCATGGGTTAAATCTTTGGACGATCATACAATTTTTTTATGCGGGATTGAATTTTGTTTCTCGTAATCTTTTAGATTCCGCCGCGGGTGGTACTTTTATGGAAATTACTTTGGGTGAAGCCACCAAATTGCTTGATAATATCTTGGCAAATTATTCACATTGGCATATAGAAAGGGCTCCTACTAGTAAAAAAGTTAATTTGGTTGAAGAAATTTCTTCTTTGAGTGAAAAAGTTGATGCTCTTATGAAATTAGTTGCTAGTAAAAGTGCTCCCATTGATTTTAATGATATGCCTTTGTCTACTTTGATTGAGAAAAATAGTGATGCCATAGATGTGAATTTTATCTCTCGAAATAATTTCAACAACAATGCTTATAGAGGTAATTTTAATCCTAGGTCTTTTTCCTAGTAATTCCTCTAATAATTATGGTAATTACTATGGAAATCAATCTTATAATAATAATAGGAACACCTCTGATCTTGAGAATAATAGTAAATAATTTATCAATACACAAAAAGTTTTCAACACTTCAATATAAGAAAAGTTGAGTAATATTGATGATTTGTCTAGAAGAGTTGATAGAATTGCTCATGATGTGGAAAATCTCAAGATGAAAATTTGTGTGCCTAAAGTAGATGAATAAGTTAAAGCTCTTTATTTTTCTATGGTTGAAAGTAAGAAAAGAACCGCTATGCTCAGAGCTAAAAGAGAATTTTAAGAAAAAGCGTTTTCTAGTGATTACTTTCGCAAAAGTGATGAAGATCTTAAAATGATTGGCGTTTCTTCTAATGATTCCTTGTTTAGTAAAGTTAAGATTGATGAAAAAGGGACTAGAGAAGAGTCAACTTTAGGTAGAAGGCGTCCCAAGGGTGAAAATCTTATTGAGAAAATTGATGAAAGTGGGTTTGAAGAGGTCAAAACTTTAGCTAGTGATGTGCCCACTCTTTTGGATTACGAAGACTTTAGTTATGATAGTTGCTCTTTGATTGATTGTATTTCTTTGTTGCAATCCATGATAAATTCACTCCATGCTTATGAACAAAATAAAGCTTTTACTAAACATATTGTTGATGCTATGATGAAAGCTTTTGAAGAAAATTTGGAATTATAAGTTTCAATTCCTAGAAAATTGCATGATGAGTGGGAACCTATTATCAAAGTCAAGATTAAAAATGATGAATGTTTTGCTTTGTGTGACTTGGGTGCTAGTGTTTCTACAACTCCGAAATCTTTATGTGATGTGCTTGGTCATACCGGTCTTGAAGAATGTTCTTTAAATTTGCACTTGGTGGATTCTACTATTAAAAAGCGTATGGGAATAATTAATGATGTTCTTATTATTGAAAATAGGAATTATTCCCATATATTTTATTGTTCTTGATAGTGATTGCAATCCGTCTTTTCCAATTATTCTTGGTAGACCGTTTCTATGCACTACCGGTGCCGTGATTGATATGAAAGAAGGCAATATTAGGTTCCAATTTCCTTTAAGGAAGGGTATGGAACACTTTCCTAGAACAATAATTAGGCCACCATATGAATCAATCATGAGGGCATCTTATGGATCTCGAACCAAAGATGACAAAACTTAGATCCGTGCTTTATGCCTAGCTAAGGGTGTAAAACTATAGCGCTTGTTCGGAGGCAACCCAATGAATAAAATTTATTTTTGCTTTTTGCTTTCTGTTCTTGAGTGTTTACACAATTATGCTACTGTTATGATTGTGTTTTTTGTGTTTTAATTAGTGTTTCTACAAGTAAAGCCTTTAGGATCTTCTTGGGTGATAGTTGTTTGATCTTGCTGAAAACAAAAACTTTTGCGCTCACGAAAACAATTCTCATTTTTTACCAGAGCGTGATAAAATACCAATTCTTTTTGCAGAATATTAATATACAAATTACTCAGGTCTTCCTAATTTTTAAGAATTTTTGGAGTACCATAAATTTTAGAAATAGTCAGATTGCTACAGACTGTTCTGTTTTGACAGATTCTGTTTTCTTTGCATTGTGTGCTTATTTTGATGGCTCTATGGTTTTCTTTGATAAGTTTTTGCCATAGAAAAGTTGGAATACAGTATATATAAAGCAAACACAAAATATGAATTGGTTTGGTATAGTACTAATAGTAGTGATTTGCTTTCTTTTACTAACGGATCTCATGAAGGTTTTGTTGAGTTTTGTATGATTGAAGTTTTCAAGTTTTGGGTTATCTTACGTTGGATGAAGGAATAAGGAGTAGAAGAGCCTAAGCTTGGGGATGCTCTGGCATCCCAAGCTATTATCCAAAAATGATCAACCAACTAAGCTTGGGGATGCCCCCGAGTGGCATCCCCTCTTTCTTCGAACGACCATCGGTATTTTACTCGAAGCTATATTTTTATTCGTCACATACTATGTGTTTTGCTTGAAGCGTCTTGTATGATATGAGTCTTTGCTTGTTTTATTTTGTGTTTTAAGTCTTGATCCCTTGCTGGACACACCTATTTGGGAGAGCCCAAATTATGTCATGACTTGTTAGAATTGCTCTCTATGCTTCAATTAAATTTTTATGAGCTATGGACTTGCTCTAGTGCTTCAGTTATATCTTTTTGAGCACGGTGTGCTTAGTATTTTTGAATAAATGCTCTCTTGCTTCACTTAGATTTATTTGAGAGTTAGTAAAATTTTCAAGAAATTCTCTCTTTCTTCACTTAAATTAATTTGAGAGAAAGAAAGAAAAAAATTATGCTCATGATCTTCACTTATATTTGTTTGAGCTTATGAAAAGCAACACATGAAAATTAGTCCCAAAGTGATAGATATCCAAGAAGGATATAATAAAAACTTTCATGAAGATCATTGGACAAAATAAACTTGATTCTTAGTAATAGTTTTGAGATATGATGATGTAATATGTGGGTTATGTTGATGAGTAGTTATGCTTTAGTAAGAATATTGGTGTTAAGGTTTGTGATTCCTTATGCAAGCACGGAAGTCAATAGTCATACAATGAAATTATATCCTACTTGTGGTGCATTATTCAGTGTTATTTATGCTTAATGCTTGCTTATGAGATTATCTGTTTCTTGGTTGGTCGCTTCTCAATCTTTTGCTAGCCTTCATTTTGCACTAAGTATGATCTCTACTCGTGCATCCAAAAACCTTTAAACAGTTTTGCCACATGAGTCCACTATATCTACCTATATGCGGTATTCTTATGCCGTTCTAAGCAAATTTGCATGTGCCATCTCTAATTTTTAAAATAAACTTCTCTTTTGTGTGTTCGTTTCGCTCGCGGAGCGGTGAGGGGTGGCTAATATTTTCCATGCTAGATGTGTTATTCTCAGGATGAGTGTTTATTCACTTGTCATTGCACGAGAGTAAGGCAAAGGTATCAGGGATGCCCAGTCCCGAAATGAAAAATAAATTTACTTTATGTTGTCAAATAATAATGTCGGTGTACTAGAGTAGGGGTACCCTAGTATCCCGAACTCGTGCACGGGTAGTTGTAGCACCCCGCGGCAAGGCTTGCCAGGTGATCGCCAAGATCCTCCGTGGCTCCTTTGGAGCCATTCAAGAACAAAGTGTTTTAAGCCAAGGAGACAAGGCCCGGCAAGAGGAGCTTGCCGGAAGGCCAACCAAGGCACTTAGAAGACAAGGCCCGGCAAGAGGAGCTTGTCGGGAAGGCCCGATGAGCGACAAGCTTCCGGCGCGACAAGACAACGACATGACAAAGGCGCTTGCCGCGGCAGTTACCACTGCTTCCTCCGCTCCGGCTCATCCAACAACGTGTCACCACAGGACCCTTCCGGTATGCGTGGCGAGAGGTCAGGCAGCCAAGGGTGCGTGGTGGCAAGCGGCGCCGACAAGACTTCCATCGTGGCGAATCTGGCGCCTCGACGGTCCCTTTTTGCCTTTGTTTGGGTGACTTAGACGGGCATTTATTGCCTTTGTCCCTTGCCGCCGTGGTTAGGTATGATGCACCGTACATAAGTAGCTGTACCAACCACAAGTTCTTTTCCATTTTTACCCTTGCCTATGTTGCCACCTGTCGGTGACCCCTTGAGCATATAAAAGGAGTCCCATGTGCAACGTAGAGGGGGGTTGGAAGTTCGGCTCATTCGAAACCAGAAAATACTCACGCTAGGTCTTGTAGCTCACAACGCTCCCTAGCAAGAACACAATACAATCAGACAAGCAGCAGTAGGAGTATTATCTCTCCGGAGAGCTCCGAAGCTGGGTAAATCGCTGGTGTATTAACCGCCTCGATCTGCTCTTTCGTGCGATCTCCGCCCCACCGAACCGAAGGGACTCGGCCCGCCGGTCCCATAGGTGTTCGTGGGTCCGATCAGCTTCCCCGACATCTTTGGCGCGCCAGGTAGGGGGCGTCGAGGCTGTGTGAACCTGATCCGGCGTTCACACGAGCTGCATCTTCATCATCTTCATCGACATGCCACCGAAGAAGAAGGCTTCAAGGGTAGCCGGAATCCGTCCGCGTCGAACCCACCACCACCGGAGCAAATGGGTGGTGGGGTAGACACCGGCGGAAGAATGGACGTGGACGAGGGAGCCCACAACACTGCCAAGTCCAAGGACAAGGCTATGCAGACCTCGGCGTCCAGACATTCACCGCGCCCATCTCAGGAGGCGCGGGACCGACAGCGTCATGGTATTCACAATACCATACGCTCGTTGGACCAAGGTCGAGCTGGTGGATCTCGCAGTGCTCAAGACCAGCATGCACGCCAACATCTTTGGCGCTTGGCGAAACGAGGCACGGTCGCCCGGACGGGGACTGCTCCTTCTAACATAGATAGAAGTCCGAGCATATCCGCTCCTCGCACCGTTCGCCACTTTGCCGCCCGCCACTCGAGAAGAAGCTTTGGCGCGAGCTCAATCGCTCTGGATTACCCTCCGGCGTCCGAAAAGATCGACGTAATGGAGAGCCACCATTCGTAGTCTCATCAGCTTCACCAATGGCGACACTCCACGGCAGCCGAAAGCACATCATTGCCCGCTGGCAAGATTGTCAGGCACGAGCTGGTGGCGACGAAACCCGTGGAGGTGCAACTACCATGCACTCTCCACCCCGAAGGCCGAGATCTCCGACTCACCGGATCCACCTCGACAGCGACTCCACCGCATCGTCGGATCCACGAGCTCGTCGCGATCAGCGCCAAGTTCTTCACGAACGACAGCAAGAAGACGCTCGAACTCGCATCGAAGGCGTCGAAGGGAAGCGCCAGCGTCAATCGCACCAGCGGCTGGGCCTTCTGTCGACATGCATGCGCCTGGGGAACGGGCGACTTTGTCAGACGCTGTAGGTTGCCCTCGTTGCTCACCCGTGAGCTGCGGCAAGTCGATGGCCCGACAAGAAAAATTTCAAACCCGACGTGCGAGAGAAGTACGACGGCAAGATGCATCCGTCGAGTTCCTCAAGATCTACACCATTGCGGTGCAGGCTGCGGGGGGCGGCGACAAGATCCTCGCCAACTACTTCACCGGTACTCAAGCCCAATGTCAGATCCTAGCTCATGCACTTGCCAGACAACTCCATATCCTCTTGGGCAGATCTGTGCCATCAGTTTGTTGGCGCCTTCACAGGCGGCCACAAACCTCATGGCCAAGAGAGCGACCTTCACCTACTCGCCCAGAAGGAAGGAGAGCCCCTACGCAAGTACATTCAGAGATTCAGCCGTGTACACTACAACATTCCGTGATGTCCACTTCCCGCGGTAATCTGCGTTCCATCGAACGCGTGCGGTACCGCAGAGATGAGGGAGGAGATGGCGATGAGCAAAATCAAGGACGCTCACGAAGCTATATGCCCCGGGCCGACAAGCTGCGCGTCTTTGAGGAAGGAGGAGACTCCGCAGAGAATGTAGAAGCGGGAGGGTCTCGATAGTGAGGAAGCTGCCCCTGCAAAGAAAAGCCGTACAATTAATTATGAAAGAAGAAGGGCAAGGGTGTAAAGAAGTTGTCGAGCAGTCCCGGCAATGGAGGTGCCGCCAAGAAAGCCAAAGTTGGTAGCTCCGGCAAAGGAAGTTGCCGCTGCGTACCGACACGGCCAGCGATGTGATCGCCGACAAGCAGGACAGCTCCAACAAACAGTACTGCAAGATCCACCGCACCAAGGGCCATGACCTCCAGAGCTGCAAGAAGGTTGAGCAGCTTGTCGAGCAGCAGAAGGCTGAGTACGAGCGGCGCGACAAGGAGAAGGCCCAGGAAGGTGCTGGAGGAGCTGGCAAGAAGCGCCCCGGCCGGGGAGGACGCCTTGTGGCAAAGCCAAGCAGCGGCAAGGAGATGACCTCCGCGGCCGCGATAAGGACGAAGATGACGACAAATGACGAAGACATGGATGATGACGAAGCCGATGAGCAGAGTTCCGAAAGCCACAGAGGTCTTGTGCGCTGACGGGCGGTGCTTCTCTGCATACTTCACACCGCCACTCTCAAGCAAAGGATGCGGAGGTCAATGTGGCGTAACCATCCATCGAGTCAATGCAAGCCTGCGAAATGGTCCAAGACGCCTATCATCTTTAACATTGAGGACCACCCCGATCGCATAATCTGCGGTCGGGTGCTTGCCGATGTTGGTTTCACCAACTATCCGCAACCTCAAGGTCACTAAGATGTTAGTTGACGGCGGGCGGCTTGAACTCGATCTCCTCCGCGGTACTCTAGAAACTCCGGATCCTCGACAATGAAGCTCGAAGAGACGGCACATTCAGATGAATAAATCCGTGAAGAAGCAAGCCGAAGGGGAAGATCACGTTGCCGGTCACATTTGGCAGCGAGCTGAACTTCAGGACTGAGAGGGTCACCTTTGACATTGCCGATTTTCCATTGCCTTACAATGGGATACTCGGCCGTCCAGCACTCGCCAAATTCATGGCGGCCTCTCACTATGCATACAACTTGCTTTGAAGATGCCGGGCCGATAAGCGTCATCTCTGTCCCTGGCGACAAGAAGGATGCTCTTATCTGCGCCGACAAGATTTACTGGAAGCGGCTGACGCGATGAATCGCAAGACACTTGCCGTGAAGCTCCCGGGGAAGAAGAAGTCCAAGTCCGGCAAGAGCTCGATGCCCACTCCGGCAAGCGCACCTCTTCTTGAGTGCTGCGCTACCGTCGAGGACGCACCATCGAGCTCCACCGGCAAGTGCAAGAAGAAGGCGATGGCAGCTCCACCAGAGACCAAGAAGGTGTCCGCCAAGGAGGACGCAGACTGCGGTACCTTCACCATTAGTGCCACTCGACTCTAAATAGGAAGCGCGCTTCGTTGCCTTCCTGGCGGGCGGCGTCGGCGATGTTTGCATGGCAGCCGTCGACATCCCCGGTGTTCCCGGAAAGTAATTGAGCACCGCCTGGCTATACATCCTCATGCGCGCCCGTCAAGCGTAAAGCCGTGAAGCTGGAGGAGCGCCAAGAATTCATCGCGGAAGAAATCAAGAAGTTGGAAGCAGCAGGCCTTGTCGGAGGAGTACTCCATCCTACGTGGTTGGCCAATCCACGTAGTCGTCGCCAAAGCAAGCAGGAAATGGAGGCTTTGTATCGACTTTACCGATGTTAATAAAGCTTGTCCCAAAGACCCATTTCCCTTGCCGCGCATCGACCGATTGTTGACTCCACGGCGGATGTGATTTGCTTTCATTTCTTGATGCATACTCAGTGGTACCATCAGATCTTCATGGCGTAAGAGGATGAGGAGAAAACCGCATTCATCACTCCATGTGGCACATACTGTTTTATCTGAGATGCCTTTTCGGGTTAAAGAATCTTTGGTTCAACATTTGCAAGAGTAGTCCATGAAGCTTTTGAGCCACAAATGCACGCGAAATGTAGAAGCTTACATGGATGACATAGTGGTCAAGAGCAAGGACAAGACTACTCGATTCAAGATTTAGATGAAACTTTTGCAAATCACAAGTAAGATCAACCTCAAGCTCAACCCCGAGAAGTGCATGTTTGGAGTCCCCTCGCAAGCTTCTCGGGTTCTTCGTGTCTCGGCCGAGGAATTGAAGCTAATCCCGACAAGATCAAGGCCATTGAGAAGATTGAAGCACCAAAAGCGCGTCAAGGATGTCACGAAGACTTGCGGTTGCATAGCTGCTCTCAAAGAAGTTTACCTCTAGGTCTGCTGGCTGAAGGCCTCGCCATTTTCAAAATTTTGAAAAAGGCGGGTCCAATGAAATGGACTCCGAAGCGGAGGCTCTTCGCAGGACTTAAAGAGATACCTATCCTCCACTCCAACACTTGTCGCACCTAAGCCACAAGAGAAGTTGCTTTGCTATATATAGCGGCAACCAATCAAGTGGTTAGTGCTTTGCGTTAGTGGCGGAGAGGGAGGCGGATGACGAGCCGACAACCAAGGCAGATGCATCCAGCGACAAGCAAGGCACTTCACCGACAAGCTCTGGTCCCGACAAAGATGGATCTGCGCCCAGTTTACTTCGTCAGGTCCCTCTTGCAGGGGGCTAGGTCAAGGTACTCTGGTGTGCAGAAATTGCTTTTCGGCCTCCTCATGGCCTCGAGAAAGCTGCGCCATTACTTCCAAGCACATGAGATCACAGTTGTCACTCGCTTTCCACTGAAGAGGATACTTCAAAATCCGTGGCTACAGGCAGGATTGTCGAGTGGGCACTTTGGGAACTGCCAAGCTTTGGCCTCAAGTTTGAGAGCACATCAACTATCCAAAGCGAGCATTGGCGGAGTTCATAGCAGAATGGACGCCCAACACAAGATGAAGAAATTCCGCAGACGAGCATCCCCGTCAAGGAAGCAAGCAGAGAATGGCTAATGTACTTTGATGGTGCCTTCTCGCTGCAAAGGCGCCCGATGCAGCGTCTTGCTTATCGCACCACCGGAGAGCACCTCAAGTACGTAGTCCGGATGCACTTTCCTAAGGAGCAAGCAACAAACAATACTGCAGAGTATGAAGGTTTGCTTGCGGTCTCGTGGATCGCAGATAGACCTTGGGATCAAGAAGCTCATTGTCGTGGGTGACTCATGCCTTGTTATCCACCAAGTGAACAAGAGTTATCGAGTCCGTTGATGGAAGCTTATGTTGATGAAGTGAGGAAGCTAGAAGAACACTTTGACGGCCTACAGATGGAACACGCTCCAAGAGCTCGTAGCGACATTGCCGATGGCACTGTCGGCGCGCTGCACTTAAGCTACCCGTGGAACCAGGAACCTTTGTGCTCAAGGCGACTCAACCGATCAGAAGCGCCATCAATCGGCCAGAACAAGAATAGGAAGTTGATTTCTGGCGACTATTTTCCGGCCGAGCTTCCCGAAGCCGCCGCTAAGAAGGTCCCCAAGATCAACGCCGAGAGTGCTGAGGAGCAGTCTTCTCCGACAAGCCCTAGGGTTTGTTCCGTTGAAGCAAACGCTCCCGACAAGTTTTGCTCCGGCAAGCTTGCCGGGGAACATCAAGCTCCGGCTGAGCCGCGAGTTCTCGCCAGAGAAGCGGATGTTCCGCAGCAGTTATTGCCTTTAGTCCTTGTTGTCGAGCCGCAAGCTCCAAAGATGGGCGCAGCAGATTGTCCATTTCCTTGAAGACGGAGAACTTCCCAAGAGCAAGAAGAAGCGGAAAGAGTAGCCCGACGGTCAAGTATGTACCAGCTTGTCGATAGCACAATCGCATGTAAGAAGACTCAACGGTGTGTAATTGAAGTGTATTCGCCGGGAAGATGGATGGGTCTGTTGGCGAAGATACCGCGGAGGCATATGTGGTCACCACATTGGCGCAAGAGCACTTGCCCAGAAAGCTGTTACGGCAAGGTTTCTTTTGGCCGACAGCCCTCCGGGATGCAATCGCACAAGTAACCAAGTGTGAAGCGTGCGGTTCCATTCCAAGCAGATACACCGGCCGGCTCAAGCTCTCCGGACAATCCCTTTATCACAGCCATTTTCGATGCAGGGGCTCGATATCCTCGACCCCTTTCCCGAAGCTGTTGGGCTTTGAGTACTTGTGCGTTGTAATCGACAAGTTCACAAAGTGGCCGGAAGTGGAAGCGATGAGGAAGGTGACAAGACAATCGTGATCAAGTTCTTCAGTCGATTGTTTGCCGTTTGGGATCCCTAACAGGATCATCACCGACAACGGCACCCAATTTACTGAGCCGCACCTTCATGCGATGCGTCCAAGATCTTGGCGCCAAGGTCTGTTAAGCTTGCTCATCCAGAAGCAACGGTCAAGCGGAGAGGGCGAATCTTTGAAGTGTCATGCGGACTCAAGACCAGGACTTTTCGGCAGGCTGCACAAGTGCGGAAGAAACTGGATTGAGGAGCTGCCGGTGGTTCTTTGGTCGCCGTAAGCGACGCCAAATCGAGCCATCGGCGGACACCTTCGCTCTAGTCTATGGAGCGCAGGCAGTTCTCCCACGGAACTCGTAGATACGGGTCACCTCGAGTGCTCGCGATGATGAGCTCGAGCAAGAGCAGCTGCGACAAGATGACGCTACCGCTTCCTTGAGGAGGATCGTCTTGAGTCTTGTACGAGCTTCTTTCGATATCAGCCGAAGCTTTGCGCCGCTACCATAACCGCAGTTAATGCCAGAAGTCTCGAGGAAGGCGACCTTGTTCTTCGGAGCCGCGTTCGATCCGCCAAGAATTCCAACAAGTTGGCCTTGAAGTGGGAAGGCCCTTACCGGGTGAAGCAGGTCACTAGGCCTGGCGTTGTCCGCCTTGAGACCGAAGATGGCATTCTGGTGAGCAACTCCTGGAACATTGAGCATCTTCGTAAGTTTTACCCGTAAGGCGCGGTTGCCGGAACCTGTTCCGACAACCACCTTTTGTACAAGTCTTGCCGATGTTGCATGTAATCCTTTGTACAAAGCCGGGCGCAGACCCCGTGCATAAGTAAAGCTCGTGTGTTCCGCACATCTTGTCAGTTTTATGCTTTCTACATTATATTGCATGTGTTATCGACACTTTATGCGACATCCACCAGCAGTAGCACTAACGAGCCATGAAGCTCCATATCTTTATTTTCTTTTCTTTCTCTTTCTCAAAGAAAGAAAGGATCCCTCGCACACAAGTTTGCCGGGGGGGAAGGAGAAGATAACGATGTGGACCAAGCGTCGCTCGAGGAGGTTTAGCCTTACGGGAAGCAAAGCAGCAGAAAAGCTAAGTTGCCAAAGTTTGAGCAATCAGTTTTAAATTTTTAAGTTATTCTCCTCGAAACGACCCACTTTGTATGGAAAACACATGTGGCGGAGGAACCAACTTCGTAGCTAGCTGCGCCCTTACTTTGTTCGAGTCCGCTCAACAATTTAAGTGAGCGGCGACTAGTTCTTGACAAGGTTGTTGTTGCGGAGAAAGCACCGCCCAAGAAGTCTTGACGTCCACTTTTTCAAGGCCTTTAAGGTACTGCTACGGAAGCAAGTTCCCTAAAAGCGTGAGGGCAAAAACATACAAAGGGAGGAATCAAGTAAAGGAAATAACATAGCAATGACTACCGAAATAGAGTTATATATTACAAGATAGCTTGTCGCAGCTCTAATAGATTGTTTTCCCTAACATGACTAGCAGCGACAAGGAAAAGATAAAATGGACGGCCTAGTCTCTGGTGGCCATCAACCCTCTTGATCCTCGCTCACCCTGTCCACGATGGGAGCGACAAGGGTCTTGAGCGCCTCTACATCAGCATCCGGGCAAGGACACGAGGGCGTTGGTGAGGTTGAGGCCGAGGATTGCGGAAGGCCACCTTCATCGGCACCTTTTGGAGAGCTCCCTTGAATCTGGCGTGACTCCTCGGCCAGTTGCTTTGGGATCTCTTCCCGGAGTCATTGGAGAGCCGTCCTGCGCCCTTGAAGAACAAGCTGAGCTTGGCGGCTGGAGAATGCTCATCGGAGGAGTATCCAAGATCCACCATCCCAGCTCCGTCGGCTCCTATCAATGGCGGTAGCGATATCCACGAGACCCTCGGTCCAGTGCTCCACGTTATCCTGAAGGTATTAAGGTATGGCAGCATTCGCCGGCTGCAAATCGTATGATCTGCTCCCTGGCCTCGTCCAGCGTCTTGGTCGGTGGTCGGCTTCAACTCCAAATCCGGCGTTGGAGTCCTTGGCGGCGCTTGAGTTCCTTGCTCCTCTCGGCGAGACAGCCTCAGAGCTCGCCAAGAGTGTAGGCGTCGTTCTCAGCTCATGCTTGAGTGCAGCAAGCTCCTCGCCGCTCTTCGTCAGATTGGCCTCCAGCTGCGTCACTCTCGCCGCCAACTCCTTCTTGGCGGCCTCGGCATTTCGCGGCAGACATCCTTTGCTTCCTTGAGGGAATCGCCAAAGCGTTTGCTCGCAGCGACAAGCTCCTCCTCGTGGCTGTCAAGATTGACCTTCCGCTGCACCAGCTTCGCCTTCTTGCGCGGACAGCTTCTCGGTGACAAGCCTTTGTTGCTCTTAAACTTCAGCCTTCTCGAGGATGAAAGCTTTGCGCTCTCGGCAAGTCGCTCCCGCCTCCTGCACCTTACGGATCGGAGAGCCTCTCGATTGATGCCTCGGAGCTCCTCCGCGCGCTTCTCTATGTCCCACGCCGCTGCGCGACCGGGCGCTTCTCGGGAGGCCAACTTGGCGTGTCGGTAGCGGTAAAGTGATAGCGACTTCTGCGGCCATTGCTCCTCCTCGAGCTTCGCCACTGCTGTTTGCTGCCGGCCAGCGTCAACCAGCGTCGGCCGGCCGGCGGAGGCGAGCAACTCTTCGCCAAAGGTTTCCCCTTCAACCGGGCGCCTGAGGCTCGAAGCCCGGGGAGTTTGATGAAGACGCCTTGCCATGACCTTCAGATAGGCGCCGAGCCGGGCTCTTGAGCTGACGTGAAGTGGTAGCGAAGTGAGGATCGGCGGTCGGTGTAAGCGCTGTCGCCTCCTGCGCCCCATGGCCGTCGATCACGATCGCCAGACCCCTCGCCCGGCTTCTGCGGCAGCAGCCTCGGCGTGCCTCCCTTGTGGATTCATCAAGCAAACTCCTTCTCCGGCGACTTGGTCTCCATCGGCTCCATCACATATGGACCTGAAGACCGGAAAAGGAAGAAAAGTCAAGCAAATATTCAAAAAGAAGATCAGAAGAAGAAGCCAAGGGAAAATTTTCAAAGCAAGAGGAGTACCTGTGCTAGGATCAACTGTCGCCCTTGCCGGAGAACCGTCCCTTGCCGGAGATTTCTCCCTTGCCGGAGAATCCTCCCTTGGCGGAGTAGTCGAAGCAGACTGCCTGTCGGGAGCGGCTTGGGCCCTCTGGTGAGGCTGCTCGCCTGCTCTGCACAAACCAAGTCAGATATCAACAAAGAAGAAGCACCCAAGCACGCTAACAATGCAGAAAATAAACCAAACACTTACGTGGGGGGCTGTTGGGGGCTGCTTTGAAGAAAGCGGTTGCCGGGTCCGGCAAGGTGGTCTCTCGCATCTTCTGGCATCACGGCGGGATCGCCCTCGATGACAACCACCGAGTCTTAGCCCTTTTCGACGCTCTCTGGGCGGCGTCACGAAAGGAAAGGGTTCAGAATAAAGCAAATCAGATACAAGATAAAGCAACGAATTTGAAGAAATGCAAGTGCAACCACGTGCTTACTCCTCTTCTTCCTCCTCGTCGAGCTGGTAGCGGAGAGATCGAACCTGGCTCGCCCCCGGTGCGACGAAGTGGAGGAGTGGGTTCTCTTGGCCGCTTGGCGGGTGCAACAGCGGTGGACTGGGAGGGCCCCGCTCCAGTCGCCGCAGCAGGGTGAGATGCTTCCGCGGCAACAGTGCTTGCCGCGGTGGAGCTGGGTCATGTGCGGCGACTGTTCGCCCGTCTGCCGCCCGTTCGTCTCCGGCCTTGGCGAAGACGCCTTCTTGGTGGAGCCGGGGCTCCGCTTGCGGCAAGCTACTAGATGGAGGGAGGAGGCGCCCTCGGCGGGTTCGCTCGACTCGGCTTGGCTCGCAGGCTCCTCCTCGCCGCAAACTCCCCTCGCTCGACAAGGCTTGCCGCCTCTGCTCTCTGCCTCCTCCACGGTGAACCCGAATTACGCCCAGTAATGGCCGCCGCCTCCTCCAACCTGGTGGCGATCTGTGCATCTGCGTCGTCGGTGGTCGCTGGGTGAGCCTCTTACGCTCGTCGGCAGCGGATCGGCACTTCTTCCAAGCTGTCGAAGAACACCCGCCACGACGCCGTCTGCGCAGGCTCTTGCCAGTTGGAACGATTCCATGCGAGTCGCCAATGGCATCATTCTTGTGGATGCGGTCAAGCGAAGAGTTGTTGCACAATGGAACGACTCCCTCGGCAACCCGAACCACTCGGGATGATCGGGTCGTTCTTGAACAGCTCGTAAGCATCGCATCCAAATCCAAGACGGTGAAATTGAAGTTAAGGCACAGGCGCAGCCTCATAATGTCCGCTACGAACTCCCAAAGCGGGTCTCCTCCTCTCTCCTGCGAAGCGCGATGTGGCGGCGAAGGAAGTCTGCATAACGACGCCATAAAGAAGTCCGGCAAGCCTCGAGGCGCAAGATCCGGGTGATGACAATCTTCAGCCTAGCATCTTCCTACGCCAAGCTGCTTCCAATCGTTGCCGCACTATTGGGGTTTGGTATTTGAGGCGGTAAAGACTGCGGGTTCTCCTCTACGATCCAACACCAATCTGCCTCCACTCTTCCCACTTGCTGCGGAGCTCTCCTTCCGTGTAGGCGTCTTTCTTGCCGATCCTTGAGATCCAAGAAATTCCCTCCGGCAAGTGGCTCTCCTCTCTACTCGAGGTATGAAGAAGTGGCGGAAGAGGGCTACGTTTGGGTGGACTCCGACAAAGTTCTACGCAAAGATGTGCGAAAACTGCCATGGTCAGGGACAACATTGGGGGTGAAATCAAGGAGGCGAAACCCGTAGGTGTTCATGATATCGCAGAAGAACTCGGAGAAGGGCGGGCAGAGCCCGCAGTAGAAGAAGAGAGCGAAGAAGGGATACCCAGTTGGGGCTAATTCCAAAGCAGCGGCTGGGAGTACCTTTGTCTTGCGAGATGCTTCCTGCGTCTCGTCGACCAAAAAGGTAGTAGTTCTTCTCAGCTCCTTGGCGGCGAAATGGGGAAGATGGCCCGCTCCTTCCAAGAAGCACTGAGAGCCCGCTGCGCCTCGACGACGTCACACCCTTCCCTTGTCGGCTTTCGAGCCATGGCGGAGGCGGTGGAGGAAGCCGACGGCGCAGTGGCGCTGGTGGCGATGGGGGGCGGAGCGCTGCTCTCTTCTGACTTGGGAAGCAGGGGGGAGCGGCGGTGGTTTTCGAGATTGAACAGCGAAAGGCGAGGTGGGCGGACTGCCCCTGTTTCCTCTGCTTATAAAGAGGGAGGGGCGGACGTCACTTTCCTGATAAAGAAACCACCACGATCTACTACGATCCCTCCCACGACGCTGCGCGCGTTAAAGCGCTGCGCTGCCTGTGGAGGGCGTGGTGGGTCCGTGGTAAGTTATGGCGTAAACCAGGCCGCTGCTGTGCCGTGCCCTATTTTGGGCCTGGCTCAACAGCGCTTCGGCACCGCAGGTGTGGCTCTAGGCCGGGGGCTCCGTCGGTGTACTAGAGTAGGGTACCCTAGTATCCCGAACTTCGTGCACGGCGGTTATAGCACCAGCGGCAAGGCTTGCCAGTGATCGCCAAGATCCTCCGTGGCTCCTTTGGAGCCATTCAAGAACAAAGTGTTTTAAGCCAAGGAGATAAGGCCCGGCAAGAGGAGCTTGCCGAAGGCCAACCAAGGCACTTAGAAGACAAGGCCCGGCAAAGAGGAGCTTGCTGGAAGGCCCGATGAGCGACAAGCTTCCGGGCGACAAGACAACGCATCGACATGCAAGGCGCTTGCCGCGGCAGGTTACCACTCGTTTCCTCCGCTCCAGCTCATCCAACAACGTGTCGCCCTGGGACCCTTCCAGGCTCACGTGGCGAGAGGCTGTGCAACCAAGGGTGCGTGGTGGCAAGCGGCGCTGACAAGACTTCCATCGTGGCGAACGGTGGCGCCCCGACGGTCCTTTTGCACTGCTTTGGGTGACTTAGACGGGCATTTATTGCCTTTGTCCCTGCCGTCGTGGTTAGGGTATGATGCACCTTTGTACAAGTAGCTGTACCAACCACAAGTTCTTTTCCATTTTTACCCTTGCCTATGTTGCCACTGCTTTCGGTGACCCCTTGAGCATATAAAAGGAGGCCCATGTGCAACGTGAGGGGGTTGGAAGTTTGGCTCATTCGAAACTGTAAAATACTCACGCTTAGGTCTTGTAGCTCACAACGCTCCCTAGCAAGAACACAATACAATCGAGACAAGCAGCGGTGGAGTATTATCTCTCCGGAGAGCTCGAAGCTGGGTAAATCGCTGCGGTGCTTAGCCGCCTCGATCTCGCTTCTTCGCGGCGATCTCCGCTTCCCCAACTGAAGGGACTCGGCCCGCCGGTCCCATAGGTGTTCGTGGGTCCGATCAGCTTCCCCGGCAAATAAATTCCTTGAAAAGTGTTGGTATGGAAGGCACCCGTGGATACGATTAGCCATGGAAAGTGAAAGTATGGTTGAAAAAGGAATAAACTTTATTTTCTGATTGGGAACCGCCTATGATATATCTAGCATGGAAAGTTTTGGGAACTCTAGAAGTCGTTTTACCGTGGGATGGATACACCTCCCAAATGTTTTTATCTCTAAGTTTTTCGCTTTGAGCTCTGGCACCTCTACAAATCCCTACTTCCCTTTGTGAAGGGCCTTTTCTTTTACTTTATGCGATTTTTATTTTGAATTTGAATCTCCATCTTCTCTTATAAAAGCACCAACTAGGAGGCAATATGATCGTACTTGAGTATTGGGTGTAGCTAATATGCGAGTGTGTTTCATGAATGGATCAATGGTTGAGCACGATGGGCTATGGATAACTTATTTTAGCGTTGATATTTTGAAAGACATGGTTGCTTGTTGATATGCTTGAGTATTTAAATTATCATGTCAAAACTAGACTATTGCTTTGAATCAAATAAAAGTCCAAATGTCCATGCAATAATAAAATAATATGATATGACATGTTAGGCAGCATTCCACATCAAAAATTCTGTTTTTATCACTTACCTACTTGAGGACGAGTAGGAGTTAAGCTTGGGGATGTTGATACGTCTCCAACGTATCTATAATTGTTTATTGTTCCATGCTGTTATATTATCAATCCTGAATGTTTTATAATCATTTTATAGTCATTTATATCATTTTTTGGTACTAACCTATTGACATAGTGCCAAGTGCGATTCTTGTTTTCTCGCATGTTTTTTACATCGCAAGAAATAAATATCAGACGGAGTCCAAACACACCGAAACTTCAGAGAGATTTTTTTTGGACCAGAAGGAACATAATGGGCCTGAGTGCACAAGGGGGTGCTCGGAGGAGAGCACAACCCACCAGTATGCGCCAGAGGTCCAGGCGCATACCGTGGGCTATGCCCACCTCAGTGCCCCTGCACCACCTCTTTGCCCTATAAATACCCCAATATTCCCAAAACCCTAGGGTAGTCGACGAATATTCATCCAAATTACCGCCGCAGAGTCCGTAACCACGGATCCAATCTAGACACCATCTCGGATGGGGTTCACCACCTCCATTGGTGCCTCTGCGATGATGCGTGTGTAGACCTTCGGGTCCGTAGTTAGTAGCTAGATGGCTTCATCTCTCTCTCTCTGAATTCTCAGTACAACGGTCTCTTGGAGATCCATATGATGTAACTCTTTTGCGGTGTGTTTGTTGGGATCGATGAACTTTGAGTTTATGATCATATCTATCTCTTTATATCCATGAAAGTTATTTGAGTTTCTTTGATCTCTTATATGCATGATTGCTTATAGCCTCGTATTTCTTCTATGATATTTTGGTTTTGTTTGGCCAACTTGATCTGTTTATCTTGCAATGGAAAGAGGTGCTTTGTAGTGGGTTCGATCTTACAGTGCTTGATCCCAGTGACAGAAGGGGAACCGACGCGTATGTATAGTTGCTACTAAGGATAAAACGATGCTGTCGTGGAATTGTCACGGCAGATGTCCTCTTGCAAGGACTTAGTCGTGGAGCCATCGCAACTAGGAAGCTTAAAGTGGTTAATCGGGACAAAGGAAACGAGAGGTTTTATACTAGTTCGGCCCCTTACGGTGAAGGTAAAGCCTACGTCTAGTTTGGTTGGTATTGCTTGAGGTTTCGATGACCATGGAGCGAGATACGCTTATGCCCGGTTCTCGATTGGTTGTTTTCGTTGCCCTAAGCCGCCAACATTGTCGTCGCCCTTATATACACGGGTTGACGCTCAGAGCCCTCATGTAGTCCCGACCGCTTATAAACAATGTCCGCTCGGTGACTAGTCAAGTCTACCTTATGATACAAGTCTTGCCATTATGGCGGTTTTACTACAACCCAGGCCTTAAGTCGCTCAGGCCTTAAGTCCCTTGGTTGAGAGACGCCATCTTCATGCTTGGACTTGGGCTTCCGTCAGTAATCACTTTACGTAACTTGACCCCTCTGGGCGGCTTACACAAATAGTTATATCCCTGACATTAGGCCCCGGATTGATTTGGACTATATGTTCATGTCAATCTTTAAAATACCTATATGTCTTTGTCCTGCAGTCTTTTGTTTTGCACGAAGAATTTTAACCCGCCGTGACGTCATCATCTGGATCCGGGTTAAATCATCGTGACGTCATCTTCAATAAAACTTATTTTATTCCGTCATATCTTCAATGGATCTTTGTCTTTACTGACCATCCCGAAAATCGAGGCGCCAGAGCACCGGATAATAAATGTTATCTCCTCGCTTTCTCCGCGCCCTCTCGGTCAGTCCTCTCTTATAAATAGACCCGACTAGGTCTTCTTTCATTCTTCCTGTTCGCATCTTCTTCCTCTACTTCATACATCGCTTTGGAGCTCCGGCCGCCCGTCGCCAGCGCATCTCGTCTTCGCCGAGCTTGGCCACTGCATCGATCTGAACTTGACCAGAGAACGGCAGCTTTCCTCCTCCACGAGATCTTCGCGGTAAGTGTTTCCCTTCTGCGCCATAGATCTATGCTAGGGCTAGTATATGTTCTTACATGCAGTTCATCGTTCATCCTAGTTCCTCGCACTTGCCTCTGCCGTAGCTCGTTTGATCCAGTAATAGCGTAAATCTCGTGCGGTTGTTGTTCCACATCCATTTTTAGTAGTAGCAGATCTTCATTCTTTGTAGGAATCCTCAGTAGAATGTATGAACTTCTCCGCACCATTTTAGGTCTAGAAATTTTTCTTCTCAGAGCAATATTTTGATCCAGAATAATAACTGCTAGCTGTGAAACTTGCTTTTACCACCCGGAAAAAACCTCTTCTGATAAATGCTCTGGAACACAACAGTCGGAATGTCCGGCTTAAATAAATGACACAGAACCTTAATTGCTCCTCATGATCCGGAATTTTTTTGAATTGCACTTGATACTTGTAGCGGCTTAAATATTGTTGCACAGTCATCCTTATATCATTAGGCCCCTCATTAAGCCGCCACTTTACATAATTAAGATTTTTTCTCCCGGGTTAAATTTGAACCGGATCTTTCTTGTTTTTCCATAGGCCAATTGCTGTGATGGCTCCTAAGGCTCCCAAGGCCCATATAACTTGCAATTGGGTTCCATCCATAGTTACCAATAGCAAACTAGCTGAATTTGTAAAGTCTGGGCATCTGCCAAAAAAGGATGTCATGTCTTACCGTGCTCCTGACCCATCTGAAGAAAAGCCTCTCCCCAAAGCAGGGGAAGTAATAATTTTTACAGATCATATGAGCCGTGGATTTGCTCCTCCCGCTCAAAGTTCTTCAGAGAGGTTTAAATTTCTTTGACCTTAGACCTCAAGACATCGAACCCAATTCCTTGTCAAATATCTGCAATTTTCAAGTCTTCGCGAGGTGTACACAGGAGAGGAGCCAAGTCTGCTTTTGTTCAGGAACTTTTTACATGAACCGCAAAATGAACGTGCTAACGGGCCCATCTTGAGCTTACGGCATCTCAATCCAAAGCGACGGAGAGACCTGTCTTTTCCCTATGCCGAGCCTGGTGAGTCACCCCAAATATTGGAACGAGACGTGGTTCTTCTGTCAGACACTTCTCCGGTACCGATGAAAAACCTCTGCTTCGCTTTCAGCGCTTCGCCTTGAGTCTAACCATCCATTAGCGTATAAGTGACAACCCTTGAACGCTGCGTGCCTCTCAATTTCCACCATCAAGAAAATAAAAGCTCTCTTGGGAAATGGCTTAAACGGCATCGATCTGGTCCGAGTCCGGGTCACTTGGCGTATACTTCCATTAAGCCGCCGTCCGCTTAATGTGTACTTATACCGAGAAAAGATCGATCCGCTACGCCATAGCCTCGACGACTTACCGGCATGACGTAGTGGATGCTACAACCCAGTCACTCATCAAGGAGGGCATCTTTGATTTGACAGCAACGCCTTGACTTACTTCCATTTTACAAGAATAACCTGCCCTCGCGTAAGTTATTAATCGTAACAAATGTTTACGGATACATTTTACCTTTCTTGATACTCATAAATCTTTAACTTTTTCCACAGGCCGGTGATGACTTCTGGAAACCCAAATATGATCGTGAAGCTGCTAAACAAGCGAGGACGACCAAGAAGGCTGAAAGAAAAGCCGCCAAGATAGGAACCTCAAAAAAGAAGAAACCCAGCGCCTCCGACTTACTCAGATTGGAGGATAGCTCTTCGGATGAGGAAGAGGTAATCTTTAAATTTTCTTAAGTCCCTTCTTATCACTCCGTCTCGACATTTTTATCCCTTCAGAGGATAATACGGGGAACAATCGAGCAACCAATGAAGAGGTAACTATAATCTCCTCCGACTCGTAGCCTTTGCCAAAGCAAAAGATCCGAAGGTGACCCGAAAGTAAGATTTTCACATGCACTTGCTTATCAAGATCCTCAATTTCTTTTGAAGCAACAACAACTTGAGAACCGGAGGCAAACCCGACAAGTAAAGATGTAGAGCTCGCCCGCTTTACTCGATGTGAGCAGAAGCGTTGAATCGAGGTCATCTCCGCTTTGCATTCTGCTTTTCCTTTAGGCGGGTTTAATTCGTCGACCCTCTCAATTCATCCGACTCCAATTATCAGATACCTCTCCTTCCTCCTCAAGTAGTCTATGCAATCCAACATGCCGCCTTCAAGATCGCCCTTACAGGTAATGTACCTTTGTTACCCTCATGCTTTGCCTTACTCATATCTTGTACTTATCCCTTTGTTTTATCCACGATTATGTGTAAAGCCCAGAAGAAGGCAAAGAAGAATAAGCCGGTTGAAGACTGGTAGCAACGGGTCGGAACCCGAACCACCGCCTCGATTCTTCTACTCATCAACCTCCTCTTGAGCGGCCCATGAAATTCCAACACCATCTTCCGACCAGCGTCAAGAAGGCACTCTTGATAAGCGCCGATAAACCGAAATTCCTAGTTCGATCCGGACGGGTGAGCCGGAAGTTGAATTCATGAAAAGCCAAGATGTTGAACCGGGCGGCCTCTCGTTTCTTGCCGGATGTACCGCTAAGGAAGAACTTGTCAAAAGCCGAAGACCCATCAGGACATCGCTGATTATGCCCACTTAAGCATTGGCGATATCGTCTCGTGCTATCTCGAATCAAGTGCATAGCAGCCACGACCGGAAATTGACATGGTGAAACAAATACAAGACAAACCGAGGTATTACTTATACTGCTAATTTACGCATCTTACATACTGTACCAGCCCCCAAGTCTATTGCTTATTGAACAAATATGCTGTAGACTTTAGAAATCATTGTACATTAACTTATCCGGTTCAAGAAGAATTTACTTAACACTGTTTATAACATAAGGCTTTTTAAATTTGCAACATACATTAGCCCCCAAGTGTCAAGTATCTTTACTTTTATGGTGCTTGATACTTTAATATATGTGACACGTTTAGATAAGGTAAAAATTCTTCAGAATAAATTAGCCCCCAAGTGTTAAGTATCTTTTCTTGTAAGGTGCTTGAGACTTTAATAATACCTTTCCATAACCTTACTTGTAACTCAAGTTATTGCAGGTCTCCACCAAATCAATTTGAATTGAAATTGTAATTCAAGGCCCATCAATTGGCGGCCCAAACCCTTGAGATTCAAAAAGCCGACACCAAATTCGCATTCAAAGATCTCTGAGCAAGAAAAGTTGAAGAAGGATTTTGACGCTGGAGAAAAAGGCCTGGGCGGATGAAAAATCTTCACTTGTGACTCGGGCCGAGACAGCAGAAGCAGCTCTTGCCGAAGCAACTGCCGAACTGTCCGGCCTAAAACACCAGATATCCCAAATGGTCTCAGCAATTTTCGGTAAGTTACTATATGTAACTTTTTGAACATCACCATGATTTATTTGATAACTATTTCAGAGATTACCTCCGGTTTAATCTTATATGTATAAACACAGGTCCTGTGAGTACCAACTGAAGCGTAATACTGATCAAGCTTAAGGCGGTGTACACTCTAGTGGAACAGTCAGACACCGGGTCACAACGATGTTTTGGCCGTTGTGGCTTTATCAAATGATACTCCTTATCTCCTGCAGGATGTGCTCAAACGGCTTGCGTGTGTTACCTCAACGGATCCAGAGTTAAGGCGGGCATCCGTAGAGCCGGGGCCATAGGCGCTTTAAGCCGGGCCAAAGCATTGGTTCCAGAGCTAGACTTAGCCGATGTTGCTCTTGGATATCCTAGCTTGAAGGAGGACGGCTCGCATTCAATGAATCAGACTTCACCACCGTGTGAGAGTCGTGCGTCCTGTGGCCACCATCATCGGCAACGATATTGATCTTACAAAGTATCAACCGGTTATGACAACGAGAACCGGAGGATTCCAACTCCGCATTATAATGATGTCAGCCGATCCCTCCAACTTCAGAAGCATACCTTTGCTCCACGAAGTTGACCCGCCGCTTTAATAGATGATGAAGCTGAATTTGAAGCGTTAAGCGGCATTGATCGGACTCTCATCAACCTTCCAGGACAAAGGAGCGTATTTAAGAGGCGGAGAAGGATAACCCGGAGTCGTCAAGTCCACCAAAGGAGTAAATCGCCAGGTGTTTGGCCAAAAAACAATGCTTCATCTATTCAGACTCGGGGAGTCTTGTAATAGGGTAGAAAGAAACTTCCCAATGCTTGTCATGCCTTCGTGCATGTTCTTATCGCTTAATATTTTCCGCAAGCCGCCATGGCTGTATATTTTCCTTGGCGTTTTATACTTTGCTTGCCATATCCTCGCGACCTCTTGATACTCTTTTCCGCTCATATAATGTTCACCCGGCACATAACAACCCGGTGACGAATATTAAACCGGGCAAGACAAAAACATCTCCTAATGCTTTCCACAAGGTTTCGTGATTATCAAAATACTTTTACGTGCTTACGATTCAATACGATCAAGAAACCGCTCCAAAGGGGTTAAGCTAAGATTCGAATACGATCATATAGCCCCCAAAGTGGCTTGGCGATGCCGATCAAGTGGGTATCGACAGCTATGTTCTCTTTGGTTCGAATACGACCTATGTTTGAACAGAAGCCCCAAGTGACCATAGGATTTGTTTAATGACACTGATTCATATACGATCCACGTCAGACCTAAAGGGGTTAAGCTGTGATACAAATATGATCAAGAAGCCCCCAAGTAGGTTTGGCAAGTATGCCGATCAAGTGGGTATCGACAGCTATGTTCTCTTTGGTTCGAATACGATCTATGTTCGAACAGGAAGCCCCCAAGTGACCATGGCTAGATTCAGATATGATCATAAGCCGGACTGAGGGAGTCCTGGATTAGGGGGTGTCCGGATAGCCGGACTACCATCATCAGCCGAACTATCATTGGCCGGACTATCATCATCGACCGGACTCCAAGACTATGAAGATACAAGATTGAAGACTTCTCCCCGTGTCCGGATGGGACTTTCCTTGGCGTGGAAGGCAAGCTTGGCGACACGGATATGTAGATCTGCTACCATTGTAACCGACTCTATGTAACCCTAGCCCTCTCCGGTGTCTATATAAACCGGATGGCTTTAGTCCGTAGGGACTAGAATCACAACAACCCTTACAATCATACCATAGGCTAGCTTCTAGGGTTTAGCCTCCTTGATCTCGTGGTAGATCCACTCTTGTAAACATCCACAATATCAATATCAATCAAGCGTGACGTGGGTTTTACCTCCATCAAGAGGGCCCGAACCTCGGTAAACATCGTGTCCCTTGTCTCCTGTTACCATCCGCCTAGACGCACGCTCGGGACCCCTACCCGAGATCCGCCGGTTTGACAATCGACATAGGTGCTTTCATTGAGAGTTCCTCTCGTCGTCACCGATAGGCTTGATGGCCTCTTCAATCAACAACGACGCAGTCCTGGGTGAGACTTTTCTCCCGGACGAGATCTTCAGATTCGGCGGCTCGCGACCGCGGGCCAACTCACTTGGCCATCCGAGCAGATCGAAGCTACGCCCGCCGCCAGTCCGGGTTTGGAAGCCTAAACTTCACGGCCGATATCCGCTGGGACTTGATCTTCGATGGATCTCGAGCCACAGCCGAAGCGTGCCGCTGCCACGATGGGCATGACCTAACTCGCCACGGACAGACCTTGAAGGTCATGATACGAATCCGGCCCGACTTATAGTCCGGAGTCGATCGCCGGATCAAGGACGGATGGTTGGACACCGCCTCGGGAGCCGCAACTTCTATGGAGATAGAGCCGAACACTTACCTTGTCCCGCATAAAGCTCATGACTCTGGTGCCGGACTCTCACGGACTCCGAACCTCCCGCGCTTCGCCACCGAATCTGATTGGGCGCCGATCATGGAATTCACCGCTACGGACATCTTTCAAGACTCACCTTCGGCGATATCATAAATTCACCAAGCATCTCTCGCTATCGGAGAGCCTGGCCGAAGCTACTGGCTGTGACGGTTGGGACGCGGACGACGAAGAAATTCAGAGCCCACCCACCACCCACTTCAGAGCTACCGCCGACGATTTAACCGACGACTCGACTACGACTCCAAGACATCGACGGTATGGACGACGATGCCGGAGACTACTAAGAACCAAAGTGCCTACAGAGGACCTTTGGAAGACCACCTCACATACGACATATACATGGTGGACACCCCAAAAGATGGGGGACGGCGAAGAAGCAATGGAGGCCGATTCCTTAAAGAATAGCCCAAGCGCCGGACGCCGCAAGGCCGCTCTAAATCTCGCCCACGGGCAAGAATGGAGATTCCGCACAGGAGATAATAACACCCCGTAAAGTGCCCAAGACAACTCCCTCCAAAGACGATCCAACAGAGGAGGAGGCTGTATACAAGCCTCTCACGAGGGCGGCAGACGAAGAGGTCGAGGATGACAATTACTTACCTCCCTCCGAGACGAGGCAAGCCTCGACGACGCATTTAATTCGATGCACTCGAGGATCCCGTCGAACAAGAGTTGCTGCATATTGAGACCAATGGGCTAATGGCCAAGCAAACAGCCCAAAGAAAAGCAAATGCCTCAAGCCGATCAAGACTCCATCTTGGCCGACAGATGGACCGAGGTCCTCGCGTCAAGAGTATGAACTCGAACGCCCCTCCAAAGTTACCCAAAACGCAAGTTGCTCCCCGATTAGAGGAGGAAGCATCACCGGCGCATAATTTACGGCAGACCGACCACCGTGGTCACGCGATAGAGAGGCGTGCAAGCCTCCACTGAAACCGTACTCGGCATCGCTCAAAAGCAGGAAGCCACGGGGAACGCTACGGACTTATGCGAGATATATTGGAGGATAAGGCAAGACAATCCAGATCTATCTATGGATCACGGGCGCCCCAAGACCCATGATTTAATACCGCTATACGCGGATATAACTACTCCTACCGGGCCAACACAAATGGACAACGCCCTCGAGCTACGTCCGGATATTGCTCAATCTGAGGCGCCAGCACACCCACTATGCTTCACTTGGACGGCGTAATGGATCATCAAATCCACAAGGGTTTAAACCCGTTAATATCGAATCCTACGATGGCACAACAGACCCCGCGGTTTGGATTGAGGATTATCTTCTCCATATACACATGGCCCGTGGCGACGATCTTCACGCCATCAAATATCTCCCGCTCAAGCTTAAAGGACCAGCTCGGCATTGGCTTAACAGCGCCCGCAGAGTCAATTGATGTCGGAGGACCTGGAAGCCGCATTCCTCGACAACTTCCGGAGACGCATTATGTGCGACCACCGGACCTTGAATGACCTAAGCCACATAATCCAGCAGCAGACGAATCGCCAGCAATTACGGACACGGTTCTTAACAAAGAAAAATCAAATCGCCGACCGTCCGGATGCAGAGGCACTCGCTGCCTTCAAACATAACATCCGTGGATTTAGTGGCTGGCCCGGCACCTAGGATGGAGAAGCCGAAATCCATGGCAGCCCTCACATCACTCATGACCCGCTTCGCGGCGGAGAGGATAGTCAGCTGGCTTCGCAGCAACAACCTCGGCAAAACGTTGGCAGTCCGGATACCAAGGACCGCCTTGAACGGCAAAGGTTGCGTCGAAATGAAAACAAACGCCGCGTTAACGTGGCGGCAAGAATGAGGATACGGTAGTCAACGCCGGATTCCGAGGCTCCAAAACCCGGTCAACGGAGGAAGCCATTCAAAGAACCACTCCGGCCCGGGCCGTCAATTTGGACCGAATACTCGACCGCTCTTGTCAAATACATGGAACCCCGAAAAGCCGACTAACCACACCAACAGAGATTGTTGGGTATTCAAGCAGCAGGCAAATTAATCGCCGAAAGCAAAGTGACAAGGGGCTACACATGATGACGAGGAAGAGACCGGCCGCCGAACAACAGAGGACAAAAGGGATTCCCCTCAAGTTCTGGATCAGAAACATGATATACGCAACGCATATTCCCAAGAGGGAGCGGAAGCGTGCACTATGGGACGATATCGCCGATGGAGCCTGTCGCCTAAAATTCAACCCATGGTCCTCTTGCCCGATCACTTTCGATCGAAGAGACCATCCGACCGATATCCGCTTATGGCGGATTCGCCCGCATTGGTTTTAGACCCAATCGTCGATGGATTTCACCTCACGAGTCCTCGATGATTTGCGGCAGTAGCTCTGAACTCGCTTTATCGGGATACGGTCGCAAAATGGGCATAGACCCTTCAAGGATTAAACCTACAAAGACAACTTTCAAAGGCGCCATACCAGGTGTCGAGGCCAATTGTATGTGCTCGCATGACCGGAAGTGGTCTTCGGATCCCGGATAATTTCCGAAGCGAGGAGTTAATCTTCGACATAGTCCCGCTCACAGCGGCTATCACGCTTTGTTTCGGACGAACGCGTTTGCAAAATTCAACGCAGTGCGGATTATGCATACCTTAAGCTCAAGATGCCAGCCCTCGTGGAGTCATCACGGTCAATGGAAACACGGAACGCCTCCCTCCGAACGGAGGAACATATGGCCGCTCTCGCGGCCGAGCAGGTCTGAGCAGCCTTTAAGGCAATTCTCGAGTCCGGCCGTTAAACGACCGGACACGGCCAAACGCGCTCGGAGCAACATCAACCAAGACCACCTGGTACGCCCGAGCACGCCAGAGTAACAATGCGGCCTCAACCCCAGCCCTCGCAAAATTGTAAGAGAAACTCTCCGCTGCATATAATTACGCCTTGGAGATACCATGGGCATAGGGGAAAGGCACAACCACAACAGACTCCAGTGCGGTTCGACCACACCTGTGGCTCCCAAGTGTGTCGCTCTTTTTCTTTTATTTTTCTCTTTTATACAGAACTCATCCCGCGGCGAACCTTCCGAACTCATGATGCAACAGCGAGGAAGGACAAAGGCCATGATTAACACTCAGTGGTCTCCATCACGAGCATTAAATTTGTTACATACAACATTCCGCAGCCTACCCCTCGGAGAGACGCCTTTAATTCGTCCAATCCCTTGCTCTCCGCACTATTTGTATCATTCCGCACTCATAGCATATCTTCTCGAATAAAATGCAGCACCTTTTTGCCTATAATTGCATTACCTTATATATACATATATGTTCATTTACGACATGTTGCATCCGTACACTTTGGTATGGCCAAATACACCCTGGGCTTATGTTCTCCGCATTATGGTGTGATAAAGTCCAGACACTTTCACAAGTGCGGCACCCGAACTTGTAGCATTATATGAATCGGCTCGAATCATGTCTTGGGTCAATAGTTGGGTTTGCGGCTCCCATGTTTGGCACCTTACATTCCGCTCTATCGCTAAGGTAGCACTGGAGAACCACTGCGATTATGCGCCCTGTTGAGCCGGTTAACGCCAAAGGAGAGAAAGCTAAACCGACCGTCATGATAAGGCGAGAGACTGGTCGCTGTTTGAGAGGTCCTTCGGGTCCTTAAAGACCTACGCTGCTTCGAGCGAAGTTCGGACGTTGTCCGATGAAGGCGTGGATAGCGCCCCAATTCGGTCCTCCCAATACTAGGGGCTTCGCCAAATTTAAAATTATAGAATTCTATGGCTAAGTGAGAGTGTTCAAGCACTATAAGTCCGGTTGCCTTGTTCGTTGTGTTGAGCGCCTCCTCGATGGACCCATAAATGGGAACTAGAGCGCTCAAGTTTATCCCGAACACCCAAAGACTTCGTGGCATGGGGGCTGAAGCCGACGACTTGCCATCTCTCGATTTAATAAACGCCGCACGTAAGGTAATATTTTAAATTAACAAGCGTTGCTTAGCGATATGAACAAAGTTTTCAGCGCAGTGATAACACATTGCGAATTTACTCAAAAATTACATCCCTGGGGCACTCATCCGCAATCTTATGCGGGCACCCTTCGTGACAGCTTTATAATAGATTTGGCGCACGATGTTCCTTGCCCACCGGTGGCGCGTTAGTGATTAGCTTCTCCGCATCCAGCTTGCCCTAATGCACCTTTGCGCTGCAAGGGCCCGACGAAAGCACCTTCAATACAAAGTGAGCGCTTGATCACCTCCACCTGTGGGCACGCATCCACCAGCCGTCGACGAGGTCAAGTAACTCCTGTGCATGGCCTCTCCAGCCACAATGGGACTATGAGGCCCTTCATGGCCTGCTCGGCCACCTTAGAAGCTCGACCACCGCCTACCGGTCGCTAGGGGGCACGGATGGCCGGCCTCAAGATACTTGAGACCGTAAGACCTTCTCCCTTGAGCTCCCTCCTCGGCTCGGTAGAATGCGGCGGCATCGACACGCCGAGGCAGATCCGCAAACGCCCGAGAGCTCCAATTGGGACTTATGGGCCTCGGCCTGGCGGTTTTATATCTTCCGAGAGCCGAGGCAAGCTCTCGACTCTCGAAGTCTTTGAGTCACGCTCAAACTCTCATGCTTTTCCATGAGAGCCCGAGCTCTTGCCGAATCCACCGCCACCCAGCGCCTCCCCGCTTTCTCGCTCTGCCTGCCCGTTCAAGTGGCCGCATTACGTTGACGCGAGACACGGCCTTCCTTCGTGGTCGCCACCTCGTTCAGGCCCCCTGCAGCACCCATGTTATCCTTGTTATTTTTGTTGCAACCTAAATCCTTTCTCAGAAGGTACAAATTCAAAGTGGTGTTACTCACCTTCTTTGTCTGGAGTCGCTTCCTGGCGCGGCCCGAGCTCTTGCTCGGACCGCTCGAGCTCTGCTTCAAAGCAATCGACCTCCGACCTCCATGATCGGTCTGTGCAGAGGTCAGCAGCGCAACTTTGCAACCCATATTGACATAATTTTTAGCAACCCTGCGTATATCTTTTTTTTTCAGATCCTCATCCGCTTTTCTTTCCTAACACCGAACCGAGCATCAGGGGCTACCGCCTATGCGGTATTACATTGCATATTTTTAACTTCTTACCTCAAAGCCCGATAGAAGGCTCACGAGCTTGATCGGCCAGCCCGCTTGGCGAAGCCGCACCTTTTCGATCACCGCACTCATAATAGTGCGGTGTTCTTCTCGATGGAAGCGCTCTGCAGCGCCTCAACAAATTGCTCGGCGCCTCGGTTGGACGGGAGCCGCCAAGCGTCACGGTCTTGCCCTTCGCTCGAAGGGGCATGACCGGACTCCGGAACCACTGCGGGTTCTGCTAGGAGTCCGGCGCCAAAGTCCGGAGGACGCCTTGTGGCGCCCGAGCCTCCCCGATGGGTCCTTCTGGGATCCCACCTCCGGCCCCTCGGTGTCGCGAGGGTGGAGGCGGTCGGGATGGAGTCTACATCCGACGCGAGCTAACGACCCGCCAAGAAGCGGGAGATCATCACCGGCCGGACTACAGCAAAGATGCGGCATTAGAATGACACTATGTGACGCAGAAAAAGAAATTATAAATCATTCAGAATCCGGATACTTACGATCTCGCCGAGGCCCGCCCTTGAAGGCCATTCTTCCTCGCCAACGTTGATGTTGGCGGAGCTGTCCGGGGAATAGTCCTTCCCTCTTGGACCCTCCGCCTCCCTGTTGGGGAAGCCTTCCTCTTCCTCTCTCCCTCCTCTCGAGAGAGTCCTCTTTCTCCTCCTCGTTTCTGGGAGGAGACGCCCGAGTCGTCGGACACCTGAAAACGGGCACTCTTTCGAGCACCTGTGGCCTCTTTCTTGGCCTTCTTCTCCGGCACCACGTGCGGTGCCGGAACCAAGCAATTTCCGCTTAGACGCAAGGCGTCCACTAGATTTTTCAGCATAGGAGCCAAGGCGGGTAACTCGCCTCCGCCTTCCTCATCCAGTCCTGTCAAAGGAAAAGGGGAAATTAAAACCCGCATAGAGTCAAACTATGAAAAGCAAGTGTCCCGTAAAGGGGTAGAATCACTTACCTCGTCGGCTCAAGGCCAAGGAAATCATGATCTTCGGGCCGCGGATGCGGGGCTTCGCCTTGAACAGCACCCTCCAGCGCCTTTCAGACGTCAGGTCGAAGAGCCTGTTCAGCGCCTACCGGTGCTGTTCGGATCAAACTCCCATGCATTGAATGCCCGCTTGGCATGGGAGAATCCGCGATCGAGCATGACTTGGACCACGTTAACCAGCCTGAGCTTCTTCACCATTTTCTTGATACGTGCTTGGAGTCCGTCGGCTCCTCCGAACTGCCCCACAAGAAGCCCTTCTCTTTCAGGAGGTGAGCTGCGTGGGGATACCAGATCTGAACTTCGGGGCCGCCACCATGTAGGGTCACGCTGCTCGGTGATGTAGAACCACCCCGATTGCCACCCTTGACGGATTCCACGAAGGCCCCTTCGAATCAAAGGACATTGGGCATCTTGCCCAACATGGCGCCTCCGCACTCCGCTTGAGTGCCCTTCACTACCTTCGCTTGACATTGAAGGTCTTGAGCCACAAGCCAAGTGGGGCTGGATGCAGAGGAAGGCCTTTCGCACCCACGATAAACGCCGAGATGTTGAGGATGAAGTTCGCGCCAGATCATGGAAATCCAGGCCGTAGTAGAACATGAGCCCCCGGACAAAGGGGTGAAGTGGAAAGCCCACCATGGAGGAAGTGGGGAAGGAAACGACCCTCTCATGGGGCCTGGGTGGGGATGAGCTGCCCTCGTCCGGGCAGCCCGGTGCCGATGTCATGGGAAAGGTATCCGCGTCGCGCGGTTTGGCGATAATGCTCCTCCTTAACGGTGGAGGCCAACCATTTACCTCCGCCCGGACATGGTCGGAGAAGGTTGAGACGAGATGCGAATCTTGGCGCCTGGAGCTCGAAGTCGCAGCGGAGATGGGTAAGCAAAGGAGGAAGAAGGCGAGGTGAGAAGGTGAATCCTTATCCCTTATATGGGCGGCGAAGTCTACGCTACCCCCACCGGCCCGGTAAAACTCGCTTATCTCCCAAGCATCACCATCAATGGCGCTTGGGTTACCCACGTCCGTATTGATGAGAATCCGGATTAAGGGGAAACACGATCTCCGCTTTGACAAGACGCGTGCCAAAGGAAACCGCTTCGCTTAAATGCGCTGAGGTGGTAAAGTAAAAACAATTCGAGTAATGGCTTGGTAGTGGTGTGACGTCATGCCACAAAAACGCCAACAGATTGAACTTGTGTATATATTATTATTCTCTCTACGGTGGAATGTGGAATTTATTTTGCGAGCGGACACTATCCTCGGTGTTCACAATCTTCTATCATTTGGAGGAGGAACCCGCCTTGCAATGCCAAGCAATATACGCTACCGAACTTATCGCTATTGAAGCCTCGGTTCAGGGGCTACCGAGGAGTCCTCGATTAGGGGTGTCCGGATAGCCGGACTACCATCATCACCGAACTATCATTGGCCGGACTATCATCATCGAATCGGACTCCAAGACTATGAAGATACAAGATTGAAGACTTCTCCCGTGTCCCGGATGGGACTTTCCTTGGCGTGGAAGGCAAGCTTGGCGATACGGATATGTAGATCACTACCATTGTAACCGACTCTAAGTAACCCTAGCCATCTCCTGTGTCTATATAAACCGGATGGCATTAGTCCGTAGGACTAGAATCACAACCACCCTTACAATCATACCATAGGCTAGCTTCTAGGTTTAGCCTCCTTGATCTCGTGGGTAGATCCACTCTTGTAAACATCCACAATATCAATATCAATCAAGCAGATTTAGGGTTTTACCTCCATCAAGAGGGCCCAACTCGGGTAAACATCGTGTCCCTTGTCTCCTGTTACCATCCGCCTAGACGCATACAGTTCGGGACCCCCTACCCGAGATCCGCCGGTTTTGACAATCGACCACGGACTCAAAGGTAGAACCGGATTCAGATATGATCCGTCCCTATTGGTTGTCTCCACCACCGGCTAAAAAAGACATATACACTTTTGAGGGTGAAAAAGGACGTAGGTCTTGCTTTATTACTTTATATAATATGTACATTGTTAAAAAGAAAAACAAATATACTCTAAGAGTCGGTGGCTCAAGTATAATAGGGCCGGAGATGCGCTTATGTTCCATGGCAAGTGGTCTCTTCCTCCGACTTACGTGAGTCTTTGTGCTCTCGAACATCGATGAGGTAATATGACCCGTTGTTGAGATTCTTGCGACCACAAAAGGTCCTTCCCAAGGAGGGATAGCTTGTGCATATCAGATTGATCCTGGATGAGCCGGAGCACTAAATCGCTTTTCCCTGGAAAGTTACGCTTCTCGACCGGTGACTGTGATAACGGCGCAGGTCTTGCTGATAAATCGCCGAGCGGGCTATTGCCAAGTCTCGCTCTTCATCCAACAAGTCAAGTGCATCCTGACGAGCTTTTTCATTATCAGCCTCAACGTAAGCCGCCACCCGGGGTGAATCATGCCGGATATCACTAGGCAGAACCGCCTTCGCCCTGCATAAAGATGAAGAAAGGTGTATAACCAGTAGATCTGTTAGGCGTTGTGTTGATGCTCCATAGCACAGAGGGTAATTCCTCCACCCAACAACCCGGATTTCTCTGCAAGGGAACTAAAAGCCGGGGTTTGATACCTGTCAGGATCTCCTGATTAGCTCTCTCTGCTTGACCATTGGATTGAGGATGAGCAACCGCCGAAACATCAAGCCGGATATGTTCTCGTTGACAGAACTCTTCCATGGCACTTTTGGAGAGATTAGTGGCATTATCAGTTATGATGCTGTGTGGAAAGCCAAAACGAAATATCACCTTTTTGATGAACTGAACCGCCGTGGCTGCATCACACTTACTGACCGGCTCTGCTTCAACCCACTTGGTGAATTTATTCACCGCCACCAACAGTGTGTCTTCTTATCCTTAGACCTTTGAAAGGTCCAACCATATCAAGCCCCAGACTGCAAACGGCCAAGTAATCGGAATCATCCTCAATTCTTGAGCCGGCACATGAGCTCGTCGTGAGAATTTTTGACATCCGTCACATTTGCTGACCAGATCCTCCGCATCAGCATGAGCCGTTAGTGAAAGTGCAACTATCCCTAGGTGGTTTTGGTAATTCATAACAACATATAGCTCATTGAGCTAATGCTATTCCAAGACTATTATTTCAGGAAAGCTCAATGAATGGCATGGCATGGATGACTAAAGTGGATCCTCAAAATACTAAGGACAAAGGATTGGCTCAAGCTCAAAAGCTCAAGACTCTTCGTTTTACATTTTAGTGATCCAAGATCACATTGAGTCTATAGGAAAAGCCAATACTATTAAGAAGGGATGAGGTGTGGCTTAATGAGCCTTTTGCTTCATGTGCTTAGTGATATGCTCCAAAACCCTCAACTACTTTCCCACATCCACAAATGACCTAAAACTAAAGCCAAAATCGGTCACACCGATTCTTTCTATCCGGCGCAACCGATTCCAAAAGTCATAGCCACTGCCACAAACCCTAAGCAAATCGGTCTTACCGATAGGGATCTCGGTCTCACCGAGATGGGGTTACAATCTCTCTGCTTCCTTTTCAGTAACTTTTCGGTCTCACCGAAGAGCGGATCAGTCCCACCGAGATTGCAATGTAAACTCTCTGCTTCCTTTTTGTAACATTTCGGGTCTCACCGAAAAGAGCAAATCAGTCCCACCGAAGTTTAACTCGACCAACTCTCCGAAAGCTTATTACCAAATCGGTCTCACCGAGTTTGTGTAATCGGTCTTACCGAGGTTACGTTATGCCCTAACCCTAACCATATCGGTCTCACCGAGATGCATGTCAGTCCCCCAATTCTAAAATCACTAACGGTCACTAGGTTTACTAAATCGGTCCGACCGAAGTTTTATGATTCGGTCCCACCGAGTTTGGTAAATTGTGTGTAACTGTTAGATTTTGTGTGGAGGCTATATATACCCCTCCACCTCCTCTTCATTCGTGGAGAGAGCCATCGACCAACCTGCACTTCCAACTTACCATTTCTCGAGAGAGAACCACCTACTCATGTGTTGAGGCCAAGATATTCCATTCCTACCATATGAATCTTGATCTCTAGCCTTCCCTGTTGCTTTCCACTCAAATCCTCTTTCCACCAGATCCAAATCCTATGAGAGAGAGTTGAGTGTTGGGGAGACTATCATTTGAAGCACAAGAGCAAGGAGTTCATCATCAACACACCGCTTTGTTACTTCTTGGAGAGTGGTGTCTCCTAGATTGGTTAGGTGTCACTTGGGAGCCTCCGACAAGATTGTGGAGTTGAACCAAGGAGTTTGTAAGGGCAAGGAGATCGCCTACTTGTGAAGATCTACCGCTAGTGAGGCAAGTCCTTCGTGGGCGACGGCCATGGTGGGATAGACAAGGTTGCTTCTTCGTGGACCCTTCGTGGGTGGAGCCCTCCGTGGACTCGCTACAGAACTCATACCCTTCGTGGGTTGAAGTCTCCATCAACGTGGATGTACGATAGCACCACCTATCGGAACCACGCCAAAAACATCCGTGTCTCCAATTACGTTTGAATCCTCCAAACCCTACCCTTTACTTTCTTGCAAGTTGCATGCTTTTATTTTCGCTGCCTATATACTATTTGATTGATTGCTTGAATTGTGTTATGATTGCTTGAATTGTCGTTTAATAGCTAAAATCTTCCTAAATATAAAATTGTGAAAAGGTTAAGTTTTTATTGGTCATGTAGTCTAATCCCCCCTCTAGACATACTTCAAGGTCCTACAAGTGGTATCAGAGCTTTGGTCTCCATTTGCTTTGATTTCCATAGCTTTTGGTGGTCATAGCCTTGGTTTCACAACCTAGGAGAGTATGGCGCCTAGCGAGGGAAATTATCACCAGAGAGGTCCTTACTTTGATGGTACTAATTTTGCTAGTTGGAAGCATAAGATGAAAATGCATATTCTCGGACATAACCCCGCTGCTTTGGGCAATTATTTGTATTGGCTTGCAAGGTGAATTCTTTGATGGGAGAGAACCGAACCGTGAAGTTTAATGCGAAGAATTGAAGATGCTGCAATACAACGCTCAAGCTTGTGATATCATCTTCAACGGATTGTGCCTCAAGAATTCAACAAAATCAGCCGCCTTGAGAATGCAAAGGAAATATGGGATACTTTGATTGATATGCATGAAGGTACCGAGTCCGTCAAGGAATCCAAGTTGGATGTGCTCCAAAGTCAGCTTGACAAGTTCAAAATGAAGGATGGTGAAGGTGTCGCTGAAATGTACTCTAGGCTTGCTCTCATCACAAATGAGATTGCCGTCTTAGGGAGCGAAGAGATGACCAACAAATTCATCATCAAGAAGATCCTAAGAGCATTGGATGGAAAGTATGATACCGTGTGCACATTGATCCAAATGATGCCAAACTACAAAGATCTCAAGTTAACGGAAGTCATTGGAAGAATTGTTGCTCATGAGATGTCACTCAAGGATAAGGAGGAACTTCACAACAAATCAAGTGGTGCTTACAAAGCCTCAAGTGAAGCCCCCACATCATCAAGTGAGAAACAAACCTTCAATGAAGAATTGAGCTTAATGGTGAAGAACTTCAACAAATTCTTCAAGAGTAGAAGCAAAGAAAGAAGCTCCAAGTCAAGGTCTTATCATGACAAGAGATCTTCTAGTCGAGAGCGCAATTGCTACAATTGTGGGAGACCCGACACTACTCAATGAGTGTACGACACCCTACAAAAGAAGAGAAGATTCTCCAAGAAGAAGGAGCGAAAGAGAAGAATCACCACCAAGAGAGAGGAGGAGTAGAGATGATCGTTATGAACGAAGACCCTCACAGAGAAGCAAGGATTCGGAAAGGAAGGACAAGTCATCAAGGAGCTACACAAAACGAAGACATCAAGCTCATGTTGGTGAATGGGTATCCGGCTCCGACTCGGACAATCACTCCGAGAGAAGCTATCACTCCGACTCCGAATATACTCAAGATGAAGGTGTTGCCGGTCTAGCACTAGTGTAAACCGACTCCTACGACATATTTGAATCACCAAATGAAGGAATTGGAAGATGCTTCATGGCCAAAGGTCCTAAGGTAACACATCCCGAGTATGTTGATTTTAATAGTGATGAAGATGACTTGCTTGTGGATGATGATTTACTTGTTGACAACTCTAGTGATGAATACTATGATGAAACGTCAATTAATCATGCTAATCAAACGAATGACAATGATAAGGAGAAAATTGAGCTTCTAACTAAAGAGCTAAACACTCTTAAGTTGGCTCATGAAACTATCTTTGAAGATCATCGAGAACTTTTAAGGGCTCATGAGAAGTTACGCTTTGAAAAGCTCAATCTTGAGCAAGAGCATGAGTTCTTAAAGGCAATCAATGATGATCTACGCAAGAAAAGTTCTTCTTACATTGCCAAGCGTTTACTCTTATCTACTTACATGCCTCAAGTCAAGTCTAGTAATAAGAACAAGAAAGATACTTCCTCTAGTGGTAACAATAATAATGTCAAATCCAATGTTGTTACTTCTAGTAGTTCTCTTGATTCCACTAATGATTCTCTTAGACAAGTTACACTTGAGCAAGAAAATAGTTTATTGAAGGGAATTATAGAGAAAGGTGTTTACAAGAGCCTTGCCGAGTAAGCAATTCGAGGAAATTGTACTCAAGCAAGGAAGACACCGGAAGAATCAAGGTGTTGGTTTTGAACGAAAGTTCAACGCCAATGGAGTTGAGTGGGAAGAAGATCAATACCCCAAGACAAAGTTTGTTCCTCAACAAGAGAAGTATGATCCTACTTCCTTCAAGGGACACAAGCTCAAGATGATCTTCCACACAAGACCACAAGAACAAAGGCAAGGACAAGCTTCAAGAAGAGATTGATGCATTTGAAGAAGCACCAAGCCTCGTTCTTGGGTCCCCAAGACTACATCAAGTTCTACTTCATCAAGTACAACTACAACTCCAAGGATTCCCATCAAGATGATGTGGATCACGAAGAAGAAGAACTAGAGAGTTCTTGAGGGTGACTCCGCCAACATTCTTCACTCATATCATTTTGGCAAGAACAAGTGCAATCAACTTTCACATCTTGCACTAGTTCAAGGAGTCACAAACCCTCTTGTTGGTAAGGCAAGGGACAAGGTGATCTAATGTTTTCATGGACATCATCTTGTGTGTGCATCACTCTATGTCTATGGATATTCTTGTTTTGTTCCTTGTGGGACTAACCCATGTAGGCAAGTTGAAAGTGCAACTCACTCCAAAGGATTGCTCCAAATGATCTACATCAACATTGAGCATCCACATCTTCAACACCTACATGAAGTCATCATCGACAAAACCTGTTGTTAGTTCATCCCTCTAAGGAGGGATCTCACATCTAGGGGGAGCTTAACTCTAAGAATTGAGTCAAAGCAACTCTAATGGTGTGAACACATTAATGCATTATGTAAAAGAGGTAACCCCACTTGAGCTTAAACGATGAGTATGACCTATGATCAAATGTTCTCATTTGACTCCTAAGTCAATATACTCATATATAGATGACCTAGTCATCGCCAATTGTTTGATAGATGCTAACATTGATTGTGCATGCTTTGCCACATATTTCAATTGCCATCTTATTGTGTGAGCATGTTGGTGCATATTTTACTCATTCAAGGACATCCACTTGTTGTTTTGTTTGTTTGGATTCTCTTCTCTTGGCCAAGTGGATGGACAAGAATGCCTAAGAACTTTCTTTAGCTATCTATGCTTTTCTCTGCCTCAAACTCTATTCATGCTACATCACAAAATTTGATCAAGTCAGATTCGAACCACTCAGGTGAGGAGTACTTGAGTCCCCGATTCGTCATAGACTTAAACTTCCAAAACCTCTTAATGATTCTCGTCCGACCGATCCTACCATTTCGGTCCTACCGAGATCATCAAGTTGATCTGAGTTTTCAATCTTCGGTGCAACCGATTTGAACTTTTCGGTCTCACCGAAGTTGTCAGAATCGAACACGCTTATGCATCTCGGTGCCACCGAAGTTGTTCCACTCAGTCACACCGACAGGTCGGGCTATATATAGTCACGGGCAAAATTTTGAAATTTCTCCGAAACCCTTCGCCATGCAACAGCTCGCTCTCGCCATCGTGGTCTCCGGATCGTCTCCTCACGCCAAAGAGCCTCCTGTCACCTGGTCTTCGCCGCCGTCAACGGATTTCGTCCCCCGCCACAGCCGCCGTAGCAAGTCCTCCGCCAAGTTAGGGTATGGACTTGATCTTTGTGCTATCCACGTCCGATTCCTAGCACATTGTTTTCACATTGAATCTTGCCACGATTGCAACTCATCTATCCAGCCAAAGTAGTTCATAGATTAGTTGTGATTCGAATTTTTAGGTTTAGGTTTCATGAAACCATCTCGGACCCACCGAGTTGAAAAACTCGGTCTCACCAATTTGGCTTATGCCATTGCACTAGTGACTCGTCTGACCGAGAATTACTAATCGGTGCAACCGATTTGAGAATTCTGTGAAACCCTAGCAGTCTCGGTGGCACCGAATCAAACTCGGTCCAACCGAGATCATCAGCTTAGGTTCCAAATCGCTTGGTATCACCGAGTTTGAAAATCGGTGGATCCAAATGCTTTCTCGTGGAAAAATAAAACTGAACTTTTGAGTCATTCTTTTGCAAAAACCTCTGCATTTTGTGATGCTCATATTTTCTATCTCATCTATAAACTCTTCACGAGTGGTCAAGAGTCGCTTTTGCAGAATGTCCGATCAAAGTGGCCAGCCGAACAGGTCAGAAGAGTAGATAAACTTGAGTGAGGGCACTAGTCCCTCAACTTCAGATGAAGGGAGCAGAAGTACTCCTAGCAATTTGCCTAAGGCTGCTACTAGGCAAAGGAGGAAAAGAAATTCAGACTCAGAGGATGAAGATTACACGGCTGAGGAAGATGAGGCAACTTCAAAGAAAGAGGTGTTCAAGAAGGAAAGGGTCATGAAGACCAAAAGGACTGCAGGAAGACAACCAATGTCTAAGGCCAGAACTTCAACTCAACTACCTAAAAATCCTGATCCCAAAGAGCCAGTTGCTAAGAGCAAGAAGAGGAAGGAAAGGGTCAAGATGACCATGGCCAGAGTTATTGGGAAGGCTTCCATGATGGAAGAGGAAGAGCCTCACGCAAAGCACCAAAGGCACCAAAGCTTATGGGTGATGCTATTAGATCGTGGGCTGCCACATCTAAGCCCAAGGAAGCACCCAAAGCTGCCCCCAAGGCCAAGTCTGCACTAAAGAGGAATACTAGGAGTATTCCAAATTCACGAGAAGAACAAGGCCCCAAAGGCTCTGAGGTTGATGAGGAAGATGAAGAAGGACAAGTTCTCGAGGAAGCTCAAGCCCAAGATACCAGACCACAATGATGCCCACCACATGGCCGAGGACATGAGAATCAGGAAGGATTCAGGGCTGATACTGTGGAGAATGCAAGATCCATATGCTTCAAGAAGAAGAACTGCTGTTGACTACAGGTTCCACACAAAGGAACAACAGGACTTCTATGAGACAATCTTGTTGGACAAGAAGCCCATTGTGTGTGACATGAGGTGGGTTGACTGGAATTACATAAAGGAAAATGAAGAGCACTATCCTGGAGTGCAGGACAGCTTTGTGAGTTGTGGAGTAGCAGATTTTGTTGGGCAGAAGCTCACAAATTGGAATGATGAGCTTATCATGCAGTTTTGCTCCACAACACATTTCTACCCGGATGGGAGAATTGTTTGATGTCCAAGGTACAAGGTACCAATCAAGCTGTTGAGGAGTGGGCAAAGCCGATAAATGCCCCAGAGGAGAATGAGGATGACTTAGACATCTATGCAAAGAAGAAAAAGGATCACAATTCAATGGCTCACATGTACAAGGAAATTCCAAACAAGGCATTAGCAACTCACAAGCTTGGATCAGTTCACTATCTGCCGTCAGATTGCCAACCATAAATTGGATTACGAGGCACACTTTGTTGCCCAAGTCAGTGACCATAACATGATCAGAGGACATGCCATCAACATGTTGCATGTGTTTGATGTGCCACAAAAGTTTAAAGTCATGAGCCTGATCATTGAAACTATCAAGAGGACTGCAGCAGATCGTAAGAGGAGCCGTAGATATGCACCTCAGATTCAAGAATTGATAAACTCAAAGATGGGCACAGGAAAATATCAGTTGGATAAGGAACACTTTCCACTTTATCCAGACTTTGAGGACAATGAGGTTATCATGAATGAAGATGATCCACAATCAGTTCAAGCTCGGGGAGAAGAAGGAGAAGACAAAGAGGGAGAAGGCTGCCAAGATGCCAACTCAAGAGGAGGCATCTGAATATTTCTTGAAAAACAAGCAGGAGCAGCTTGGTTACTTAATAGCATCAACCTTGAGGATTGAGAAGGGATTGGCCACCCTCACTCAAAATCGTGGAGAGCTTGAGAGAATCATAGAACAAAAGTTCTATAACTTAGATGTGAAAGTAATCGAGATTCAGATCGCAGTGGAGGAGCTACAAGAGGACATGCAGGAGAGGAAGGGCAAGACGACAACCGATGCATTTGCCGAGTGCCCAGAGCCCGGAGGTCAGGGCCAGTGCGATGTGAATGCACACTAGAGCAACTTCTTCAAAGACCAGCCATCGCCTTCAGCTCCAAAGCAACCAACTTCAAAGCACAAACTCCAAAGACTCTACATCAACTCAAGCCTTCTGCCCTTGGAGTCATCAGACACCACCACCGTAAGATCAAGCCTCGAGAGTCGATCTAGCACTATGCATTTTCTATGAACTTTTTGGTAACTTGTTGCCAAAGGGGAGAAAATGTATAGATCATAGGCTTTTAGAGAGAGAGTGTTGCTTTTGTTCTCTCTTGCTTTATTTGGTGGTTTTTCAAACTTTGTTTGCTTTTGGTTGAGATACTATGCTTGTGAGACATTGATGATCATGTGTTTGATCATAAGCTACACTTATGCATGCTTGATATTATCCTATCTATCTTATGTGATCACTCACTATGCTTGGTGATGAGTGCATGTATTCATTGTTTATTATTTTGAGCGCTCCACCAAGATGCTGTATGTGACATGGAAGAGTAACCCATGAGCCTAATTCATTGTGAATTTGCAGTCCAAAGCAAATCTAAAACTATGCACAAATTTAGGGGGAGCTCTTGCTTATCACATACTTCTCAAAGTGACGATGTTATTTAAGTTTATTATCATTTGTCGAAGCTTTGATCTATATGTTGTCATCAATTACCAAAAAGGGGGAGATTGAAAGTGCAACTATCCCTAGGTGGTTTTGGTAATTCATAACAACATATAGCTCATTGAGCTAATGCTATTCCAAGACTATTATTTCTGGAAAGCTCAATGAATGGCATGGCATGGATGATGAAAGTGGATCCTCAAAATACTAAGGACAAAGGATTGGCTCAAGCTCAAAAGCTCAAGACTCTTCATTTTACATTTTAGTGATCCAAGATCACATTGAGTCTATAGGAAAAGCCAATACTATTAAGAAGGGATAGGTGTTGCTTAATGAGCCTTTTGCTTCATGTGCTTAGTGATATGCTCCAAAACCCTCAACTACTTTCCCACATCCACAAATGACCTAAACTCTAAAGCCAAAATCGGTCACACCGATTCTTTCTATTTCGCGCCACCGATTCCAAAAGTCATAGCCACCGCCACAAACCCTAAGCAAATCGGTCTTACCGATAGGGATCTCAGTCTCACCGAGATGGGGTTGCAATCTCTCTGCTTCCTTTTCAGAACTTTTTGGTCTCACCGAAGAGCGGATCGGTCTCACCGAGATTGCAATGTAAACTCTCTGCTTCCTTTTTGTAACATTTCGTCTCGCCAAAAGAGCAAATCGGTCCCACCGAAGTTTACCTGACCAACTCTCTGGAAAGCTTATTACCAAATCGGTCTCACCGAGTTTTGTGTAATCGGTCTCACCGAGATTACGTTATGCCCTAACCCTAACCATATCGGTCTCGCCGAGATGCATGTCAGTCCCTCCGAAAATCACTAACGGTCACTAGGTTTACTAAATCGGCCCGACCGAGTTTTATGATTCGGTCCCACCGAGTTTGGTAAATTGTGTGTAACGGTTAGATTTTGTGTGGAGGATATATATACCCCTCCACCTCCTCTTCATTCGTGGAGAGAGCCATCGACCAACCTACACTTCCAACTTACCATTTCTCGAGAGAGAACCACCTACTCATGTGTTGAGGCCAAGATATTCCATTCCTACCATATGAATCTTGATCTCTAGCCTTCCCCAAGTTGCTTTCCACTCAAATCCTCTTTCCACCGCATCCAAATCCTATGAGAGAGAGTTGAGTGTTGGGGAGACTATCATTTGAAGCACAAGAGCAAGGAGTTCATCATCAACACACCGTTTGTTACTTCTTGGAGAGTGGTGTCTCCTAGATTGGTTAGGTGTCACTTGGGAGCCTCCGACAAGATTGTGGAGTTGAACCAAGGAGTTTGTAAGGGCAAGGAGATCGCCACTTCATTGAAGATCTACCGCTAGTGAGGCAAGTCCTTCGTGGGCGACGGCCATTGTGGGATAGACAAGGTTGCTTCTTCGTGGACCCTTCGTGGGTGGAGCCCTCCATGGACTCAAGGTAAACTGCTACCCTTCGTGGGTTGAAGTCTCCATCAACGTGGATGTACGATAGCACCACCTATCGGAACGACGCCAAAAACATCCGTGTCTCCAATTGCCTTTGAATCCTCCAAACCCTACCCTTTACTTTCTTGCAAGTTGCATGCTTTAATTTCCGCTGCCTATATACTCTTTGCATGCTTGCTTGAATTGTGTGATGATTGCTTGACTTGTCCTAAAATAGCTAAAATCTGCCAAACTATAAAATTGGGAAAAAGGTTAAGTTTTTATTGGTCAAGTAGTCTAATCCCCCCCCCTCTAGACATACTTCAAGGTCCTACAATCAGCCAATAAAAACCATGACGAAAAGCCTTGGCTACCAGAGATTTTGAACCTGCATGATGACCGCAATCACCTTCATGAATCTCACGAAGTATCTCCTGACCCTTTGTAGGTGATACACAACGTTGAAACGCCCCGCTGATGTCTTTGCGGTGATGCAACTCGCCATGAACAATCGTCATGGACTTGGACTGCCTGATGATTTGTCTTTCCAAGGTCTCGTCCTCAGGTAACTCTCCCCGGGTCATATAGGCCAAATATGGGACCGTCCAATCCGGGATGGCATGGAGAGCCGCCGCCAGCTGCGCCTCCGGATCTGGTAGTGCAAGCTCTTCTTCAGAGGGCACTCATGGCTGTAAGGGTTATGCAAAATGTCAAGGAAAGTATTAGGCAAAGCACCGCTTACGCTGAGACCCCACTGCTTAAAGCATCACCGCCTCATTCTTCCTTCGATCAATGTGCTCTACTTGATAACCTTTTGAAGTGCCCACCACCGTGACGACTTCGCAACGATAAGCCGCCATAAGGGGATCCCTAGAATCCCACGCGGCTCGATACACTGGCTGAGCAACGAGGTCCTGAATCGCCTGTGCATCTTACCCGCTCAAATTCATCTCTTTGGCCATCCGGAGGCCATGGAGTAAAGCCTCGTATTCAGCTGCATTGTTAGTACGAGGAAACATAAGCCGGAGAACATAACAAAATTAGTCGCCTCGGGAAGTTAAAACGACTCCACCCCGAGCCTTCCAACCGCCTCGACCCATCGAAATGAATAGTCCAATATGTGTTATCCGCTTCTCCTCCGTGCCTCGCAATTCCGTCCAATCATTGATAAAGTCCACTAGGGCTTGAGACTTGATAAGTCTTGCGCCGGCATATACTTCTGAAAACCGTGGAGGCCCATGCTCGATGGCCCACTTGGCAACCTGCCCCGTGGCTTCCCCTGCTCGATGATGTCTCCCAAGGGGGCTGAACTTACCATGCTTATAGGATGACCCAGAAATACTGCTTTAGCTTCCGCTTGCCATGAACAACCCCATAAACAAGTTTCGCCAATGCGGATACCTTTTGCTTGGATTCTATGAGCACCTCACCGATGTAATAAACCGCCGCGAATCGGATGCTCCTTGCCGCCTCCTTACGCTCCACCACAATGGCCACACTAATAAAGACGTGAGTTAGCAAAGCAACATACAATAGCAAAGTGGCTCTTTATCAATTGGAGCTGCGAGAACCGGCGGCTCGCATAATTGTCTCTTCAAATCTTCAAAGGCAGCATCAAGAGCCTCACTCTAGACAAAAGTGTTCTGCTTTTCTTCATCATCTCGATACAACGGTAGAGCCTTCTCCCTAGCCGGCTTATGAATCGGCTTAAAGCAAAGAACGCAACCCGCTTAGTCGCCAGACATCATTGATGCACACCGGTTTAGCCAGAGAGGTAATCGCCTTGATCTTCTCCCGGGTTAGCTTCAATGCCCCTGTTTGAGACCAGGAATCCCAAAAGTTTGCCTGCAGGTACACCAAATACACACTTGTCCGGTTAAGCATCATCTTGTAGACCCGGAGATTATCAAAGGTTTCCTTTAAGTCGGAGATCAAGGTTTCCTTCTCTCGACTTCACCAAAATTTCATCCACGTAAGCATGAACATTGCGCCTAATCGATTGTGGAGACAATTCTGCACACACCGCCGATAAGTCGCCTGGCACTCTTGAGCCCAAACGGCATAGACACATACAGCGTAAGGCTCCAAACGGAGTAATGAATGCCGATTCTCCTGGTCCTTAACCGCCATCTTGATCTGATGATAACCAGAGTAAGCATCCAAAAAACTCAACCGCTCGCAACCCACTGTGGCATCGATGATTTGATCAATGCGGGGCAGAGCAAAGGCATCAGCCGGACAAGCTTTATTTAAGTTCGTGTAGTCCGCACACATCCGCCAGGTGCCATTCTTTTTGAGCACAAGCACCGGGTTAGCCAACCACTCCGGGTGAAAAACTTCCACGATGAACCCGGCCGCTAAGAGCCGAGCGACCTCCTCTCCTATAGCCTTGCGCCTTTCCTCATTGAATCGCCGGAGAAACTGCTCGACCGGCTTATACTTTGATCAATATTAAGAGGTGTGCTCGTGAGTTCTCTCGACACCCGGCATGTCGAAGGTTTCCATGCAAAGATGTCCCGTTCTCACGGATGAACTCGATGAGCGCCGCTTTCCTATTTGGGATCCAAATTGGTACCGATGTCAATCGCTTGGAAGAGTCGCCCGAGTGAAATCAATCAGCTTTTGTCTCGGCGTCGACTTGAATTTCAACGCCGAAGTCTTGCTCGTGGTTGGCTTCTTCAAAGAGGTCATGTCTCACCGTCAACATTAGTTTGATAAAACTTCAGCTCCTCTTCAACACAAACAGATTCAGCATAAGCCGCATCGCCTTCCTCGCACTCCAAAGCCACCTTTCACTCCCCGCACAAAGTGATGGTGCCCTTGTAACCCTAAAGATCTTGAGCTGCAGATAAACATAAAACGGCCGGGCCATAAACTTGGCATAAGCCGACCGTCCAAACAGAGCGTGATATGGGCTCCTGATTTTGACTACTTCAAACGCCGCCTTCTCAGCCACAGAATCATATTCATCTCCAAAAGCCACTTCCACTTCGATCTTTCCAATCGGATATGCCGACTTACCGTGTACCACCCCATGAAAAACGGTGTTAGACGTCCTCAAGTCCTTATCAGTCAGACCCATGCGGCGAAAGGTCTCATAATAGAGAATATTGATGTTGCTTCCTCCATCCATGAGCACCTTAGTGAATTTATACCCACCAACCTGAGGGGCCACCACCAAGGCCAACTGACCCGGATTATCAACACGCGGCGGGTGATCCTCTCGCCCAAACGATGGGTTGCTCGACCATCTCAAATAACGAGGAACCGCTGCTCAACTGAATTTACAGCCTCTTACGAACCTTCTGTCACGCTTTGCATAAGCTAGTGGTAAACACATGGTACCGCCCCACCGCTCAACTGCTTCGTTGGCTTTGGTAACCCGACCGTTGTCGCTGTCATTGTCCTCCCCGACTGCATCATTGCTGATTATTTCCACCGGGTGTCCCCGAAACTGAATTTGAACCGCCGCCTGGCCATGAAAACCGTCGACCCTTGAACCGCCGCCGATCCGTGATTGCCATCAAACATGTTTGAATTCTTGAAAGCCTTCATGATCGCGCAATCCTTCCATAAGTGGGTGGCAGGATTTTCCCGAGTACCGTGTCTTGGACAAGGCTCATTCAGAAGCTGCTCAAGGGATGGACCTGAGCCACCAGATCGAGGGGGTGCTCTCCCCTTACGCTTCTTGTTATTACCTTGGGCATTAGCATTAGCCACAAACGTCGGGTTACCCTCCGGCTTACGCTTGTTGCCACCTTGATTTCCCGGGTAATGTTGCTGACCCTTTCCATTGCCGTTTTTCTTTCCTTTCCTCGTCTTTTCCTCCTCGCATACGGGATCATCGGTAGTATCGAATCGGCATATTTAACCAAAGCCGCCATTAAGCGTACTCCATGTCATTGCAATCACGCTTATGGCGCCCAACTTTTGCTTTTAACGGCTCAAAACGACAATTTCGATGGAGCATAAGTACCGCAGAGTCAAGGCCCATCTTATCGATGAGTGTATTATTTCCTTGACCTTTGCGCACCCAATGAGTTGTGGACTCACCTCCTCCTCGCTTACAATTGGTCAAGTCCACAATGGACATAGATTGCTTGCAAGTATCCTTAAAGTTCTCGATAAACCGGCCTTTAGCTCTCGCCCATGAACTGATGGAATTGGGAGGCAAACTTTTCAACCAAGATCGGGCGCTCCATCTAACATCATGGTAAAGCACTTAGCCATTGCCGCTGTCATCGACTTCCAATAACTCCATGGCCATCTCAGAACTTTCAATCCAAGCCCCTATCAGTAAGTCGGTTATGTAATTCGGCACCTTTCGAGGTCCCTTGAAATCCTGGGCAGACGCACATCTCGCAGAGTCGACACCTGCATAAGGGACACCACCGGTTCTAGTGGCTACTCCTGCTCCAATGTAAATCGTTGGATACCGGGGAGACCATCATATGCCATTCTGTTGAGCCGCTTAATTGAGCCGCCCGTTCATCCTCCCCGGACGCAATCGATCCCAAGACCGGGTTATAGCCACCGGGTTGGTTACGACACTGGCATTGCTTGATAAAGCCGACTCCATGTGCTGCATTAACTTCGGACTCCGGTTTGAACGAGGCACTATCCAAGGCCGAGGAGTGGAATGAATCCTGTCCCCGCCGTGAGAATAGGTCTCTTGTCGTGCCAGGCCATCTGGACAAGTTCCTCGATCCTCCGGGTCTCCACCGCTGTTGGATCATCACCGTCCACCGGAAGAGCCGCCAGACGACCGACGCTGCGATTAAATTCTCCATGGGTTGGAAAAGTGACCCTCGGTATCGGGCACATAACGTGGCGGGCGCCATGCTCATATGAGGAGGCGGCATCTCCCGACGCCGAAATGGCCCTCCACGGGTGTCATAAATTGATTGGCTTCGGGCGGATTGCTAGGACCAGCTCCGGGTGTCGTGAAGAGATTCCGAGGATCGTAAACCGGAGGCAGACGGGACTAGGTTTCAAGCAAGAAAATCAGAAGAAGAAGAACCCAAGGGAAGTTTTCAAGCAAGAGGATTACCTGTACTAGGATCTACAGTCGTGGTCTCCGCCACCAGGGGGTCGCTGGTGCTGTCCCTTGCCGGAGACTTCTCCCTTACCGGAAAATTCTCCCTTGCCGGGGAATCCTCCCTTGGCGGTGTAGTCGGGCAGATGGCATGTCGGGAGCGGCTTAGGGCACCCCTGGTGAGACTGCCTGCTTCCTACGCCAAACCAATAGTCGATGTCAACAAGAAGAAAGAGCACCCATGCGCCGCCTAATGAAGCCAGGAAGTAAACCATACACTTACGCCGGGCTGCTTTGGGGAATAGTTGCTGGTCCGGCAAGGTGGTCTCTGCACACCTCACTGTCATGGTGGGTTCGGCCCTCGATGACAATCACCGGGACACAGGCGCTCTTCGCCCGCTCTCTGGGCCAGAGTCCCGAAAAGGAATGGGTTCGGAGTAAAGCAAATCAGATACAAGACAAAACAACAAAAATTGAAGAACTACAAGTACAAAGAAAGAATCTTACTCTTCCTCTTCCTCGCCGGAGTTGAGCGGAGAGGTCAAGTCCGCCCACCTTCGCGCGACAAAGGCGGAGGAGTAGGTTCCTTAGCCGCTTACGGAAGTGGCGGTGGTCCCGGGAGGGCCCCGCTCGAGCTTGCCTTGGCAAGCAGCATGAGGTTCTCCCACGGCAAGTGCTTGCCACGGTGGAGCTGGCGCGCGCTGTGGCGGTTGCTGACCCGTCTGCCGCCCGCTACATCCCCGCCTTGCGGAGACGCCTTCTTGGTGGAGCTGGGGCTCTGGGCCATATGCGAGCTGTCTCAAGGTGAGAAGGAGGAGGAGTCGATTCAACGAAGTCGCTCAGCGCCCTCGGCCGGGCTCGCTCGACTCAGCTTCAGTCCCGACAAGCTCTCCCTCGCCGCAAGCTCCTCTTGCTCGGCAAGGCTTGCCGCCTCACGCTGCCTCTGCCTCCTCCACAGTGAATCCAAACTTCGCCTCAAGGCCGGCCTGCCGGGCGCCTCTTCCAGCCTAGTGGCGTCACGCGCTGCATCTCCGCCGGTGGTGTCGCGAGTAAGGCTCTTCGCTCATCGGAGCGACCGGCGTTTCTACCAAGCTGTCAAAGAACTCCCGCACGACGCCGTTCGCAGTACTTGCCAAGTTGGGACAATTCCATGCGAATCGCACAGTGGCATCATCGCATCGGATGCGGTCGAGCGAGGAGTTGTTGCAGGCCGAACGACACCCCTCGGCAACCTGAACACTTCGGGATGTTGAGGATCGTGGCTTGAACAGCCCAGGAGCATCGCGTTCGGGGCCTGGTGACAGTGAAGTTGAAGTTGAGGCCCGGCGCAGCCTCATGATATCCGGCCCGCATTCTCGGTACTCCCGGCGGGTCTCCTCCTCTCTCCCGCAGGGGGCGGCGCGGCGAAGAAAATTCATGCCAACGGCGCCTTACGGTGAGCTCCGCAAGCCTCGAGGCGAGGATCCGGTGACGGCAATCTTCAAATTTATCGCCTTCCGTGGCCACGTTGTTCCAATCGCTCGCTCAAGGCCATCGGGTTTGGCGCCATGTAAATGGCCTGGGTTCTCCTCGACAATCCAAAGACCACCGCTTCTCCACTCATCCCACTTGTCATGGAGCTCTCCCTCCGTGATAAGCTTCCTTCTTGCCGCTTCTCGAGATCCGCGATTCCACCGGATAAAGGCTCCTCTCTCAACTCGGGGCATAAAGAAGTGGCGGAAAAGAGCTACATTTGGATAGACTTCACAAAGTTTTCGCAGAGATGTGCGAAAACTGCCATGGTCAGAACGACGTTGGGGGTGAAGTCAAGGAGGCGGAACCCGTAGGTGTTCATAATGTCACAGAAAAACTCAGAGAAAGGCGGGCAGAGCCCGCAGTAGAAGAACAACGCGAAGAAGGGATATCCATTATATACACGGGTTCTCGATGACCAGGGAGCGAGATACGCTATGCCCGGTTCTCGATTGGTTGTTTCGTTCTAAGCCGCCAACAGTCGTCTCCCCTTTATATACACGGGTTGACGCTCAGCAGTTTCATGAAGTCCCGCCGGCTTATAAACAATGTCCTACTCGGTGACTAGTCAAGTCTACCTTATGATATAAGTCTTGCCATTATGGCGGTTTTACTACAACGGCCTTAAGTCGCCTGTGGGCCTTAAGTCCCTTGGTTGAGACGCCATCTTCATGCTTGGACTTGGGCTTCCGTCTGTAATCACTTTACGTAACCCGGCCCCTCCCCGGGCGGCTTACACAAATAGTTATATCCCCTCGATGATGGGGTTCTATATCTACATAGATAGATCTTGTCTACATCATGTCATCGTTCTTATTGCATTACTCCGCTTCTTCCTGAACTTAATACACTAGATGCATGCTGGATAGCGGTCGATGTGTGGAGTAATAGTAGTAGATGCAGGCAGGAGTCGGTCTACTAATCTAGGACTATATGCCTATGTAATGATCATTGCCTGGATATCGTCATGATTATTTGAAGTTCTATCAATTGCCCGACAGTAATTTGTTCACCCAATTTTGCTATTTTTCTTGGATGTAAGCCACTAGTGAAACCTACGGCCCCCGGGTCTCTTTCTCATATATTTTCCTTTGCGATCTACTTTTTCCTTGCATTTATTTTCAGATCTATTAAACCAGAAATACAAAAATACCTTGCTGCGTTTTATTCTTATTTATTTTATTGGGCGTTCGATCTCAATCTACTACAATTTTATCTCACGTCTGCTTGCCTATCTTGAGGCGCTGCATCGGAAGGGATTGACAACCCTTTAACACGCCGGGTTGCGAGGATTTGTTATCTGTTGGCGTGGGTTGTTTACGTTGTGTTGCTTGGTTCTCTACTGGTTCGATAACCTTGGTTTCATATCTGAGGGAAATACCTACCACGGCTGTGTGCTACATCAGCCCTTCCACTTTGGGGAAATACCGACGTAGCTTTAAGCGACATCAAAAGGAATTTCTGGCGCCGTTGCCGGGGAGGATCTTCAACATATACCAGGTGATACGTCTCCAACGTATCTATAATTTTTGATTGCTTCATGCTATATTATATTCTGTTTTGGATGATTAATGAGCTTTGTTATACACTTTTATATTATTTTTGGGACTAACCTATTAGCCGGAGGCTCAACCCAAATTGCTGTTTTTTGCCTATTTCAGAGTTTCGTAGAAAAAGAATATCAAACGGAGTCCAAACGGAATGAAACCTTTGGGAACGTGATTTTCGGAACAAACGTGATCCAGAGGACTTGGAGTGCATGTCAAGAAATCAACCAGGAGAGCACGAGGCAGGGGGGCGCGCCCTCCACCCTCGTGGGGCCCATGTTGCTCCACCGACGTACTTCTTCCTCCTATATATACCTACGCACTTCAAACCAACAGAGGCATCCACGAAAATCCTAATTCCACCGCCACAACCTTCTCAGTACCGTGAGATCCCATCTTGGGGCCTTTTCGGCTGCCCCGCCGGAGGGGGGCATTGATCACGGAGGGCTTCTACATCAACACCATAGCCTCTCCCGATGATGTGAGTAGTTTACCTCAGACCTTCGGGTCCATAGTTGTTAGCTAGAGGGCTTCTTCTCTCTCTTTGGATCTCAATACAAAGTTCTCCATGATTCTCGTGGAGATCTATTCGATGTAATCTTCTTTTGCGGTGTGGTTGTTGAGACCGATGAATTCTGGGTTTATGATCAAGTTTATCTATGAACAATATTTGAATCTTCTCTGAATTCTTTTATGTATGATTGGTTATCTTTTGCAAGTCTCTTCAATTATTAGTTTGGTTTGGCCTACTAGATTGATCTTTCTTGCAATGGGAGAAGTGCTTAGCTTTGGGTTCAATCTTATGTGTCCTTTCCCAAAGGATGTTAGGGCAGCAAGGCGCGTATTGTATTGTTGCCATCGAGGATAACAAGATGGGGTTTATATCATATTGCATGAGTTTATCCCTCTATATCATGTCACCTTACTTAAAGCATTACTCTGTTCTTTTGAACTTAATACTCTAGATGCATGCTGGATAGTGGTCGATGTGTGGAGTAATAGTAGTAGATGCAGGCAGGAGTCGGTCTACTTGTCACGGACGTGATGCCTATATACATGATCATACCTAGATATTCTCATAACCATGCTCAATTCTATCAATTGCTCAACAGTAATTTGTTCACCCATCGTAATACTTATGCTCTTGAGAGAAGCCACTAGTGAAACCTATGGCCCCCGGGTCTATTTTCCATCATATTAATCTTCCAACACTTAGCTATTTTTATTGCCTTTTATTTTACTTTGCATCTTTATTATAAAAATATAAAAAATATTATCTTATCATATCTACGGATCTCACTTTCGTAAGTGACCGTGAAGGGATTGACAACCCCTTTATTGCGTTGGTTGCGAGGTTTTTATTTGTTTGTGTAGGTGCGAGGGACTTGAGCGTGGCCTCCTACCGGATTGATACCTTGGTTCTCAAACACCGAGGGAAATACTTACGCTACTTTTATCGCATCACCCTTTCCTCTTCAAGGGAAAACCAACGCAGTGCTCAAGAGGTAGCAAGAAGGATTTACGCGCGCTGTCGGGAGTCTATGCAAAAGTCAACATACCAAGTACCCATCACAAACTCTTATCTCCCGCATTACATTATTTGCCATTTGCCTCTCGTTTTCCTCTCCCCCACTTCACCCTTGCCGTTTTTTTCGCCCTTCCTCCTTGTGTTACCATGTGCCTTCTTTTTGCTTGCATCTTCGCTTGCTAAGAGTTTATGGATCCTCATACACTTGCTAATATCTTTAAGACATCCAATTATGATGAACCCATTGCTAGTGATTTGAGTGCACTAGATTATTGTCGGTGTACTAGAGTAGGGGTACCCTAGTATCCCAAACTTGTGCATCGGGCAATTGCAAAGACTCAAGCGGCAAGGCTTGCCGGGTGACCGCCAAGGTCCTCCGTGGTTCCTTTGGAGCCATTCAAGAACAAAGTATTCAAGCCAAGGAGACAAGGCCCCGGCAAGAGGAGCTTGCCGGAAGGCCAACCAATGCATCTCAAGGAACTTGTCACGACGCTACCACGCGTCCAGGCCGAGGCCCGTGGAGCGACAAGCTTCCGGACGCGACAAGACAACGATCATGTAAGGCGCTTGCCGCGCAAACTACCACTCAGACCAAGGCCCAAAGACATCCACCAACGTGTCGCCTCGACCTTTCGGTAGCAGCGTGGCAAGAGGTCTTGACCCGGCCAGGTCTTGTGGCACAGCGGCGACAAGATTGCCATCGTGGCAGCGGTGGCGTCCCCCGACGGTCCCTTTTGCACTATTTGGGCGACGTAGACGGGCATTTAATGCCTTTTTCCCGCCGCCGAGTTAGGTATGATACATCGCGTGTAGTTGTACCAACCGCAAATCCTTTTCCATTTCTACCCTTGTCTACGCTACACACCGCCGGAGACCCCTTTAGCATATAAAAGGAGGCCCATGCGCAACGTAGAGGGGGGTTTCAAGGCGTAAAAACACTCACGCCGGGTCTCGTTAGCAGCTAGTGTGTATCAGAGCACTCAGCGCCCCCGAGCAAGAACTCAATACACTCGTGCATGCAGCAAGAGGGAGTGTTATCTCCGGAGAGCTCCTAAGCTGGGTAAACTGCTGTGTGTTTCGCCTCGATCCGCTCTTCAGGCGATCTCCGCCCCGCCAACCGAAGGGACTCGGTCCGCCCGGTCCCATAGGTGTTCGTGGATCGCTTCCCGACATCTTTGGCGCGCTGTAGGGGAGCGCCGAGGTTGTGTGAACCTGATCCGACGCTCACACGAGCTAGATCTTCATCTTCTTCATCGACATGCCACCGAAGAAGAAGGCTTCGCGGCAGCTGTTCCGGCCCATCGTCGATCCCACCACCACCGGAGCAAACGGATGGTGGGGTAGACGCCGCGAAGAACGGGCATCGACGAGGGAGCCCACGGTGCTGCCAGGTCCAAGGACAAGGCTGCGCAGACCTCGGCGTCCAGACATGCACCGCGCCTATTTCAGGAGGCGCAGGACCGACAACAGCGTCATGGTATTCACAGCGCTACACGCTCGTTGGACCAAGATCGAGCTGGTGGATCTCGGTGCTCAAGACCAGCATGCACGCCAACATGCCGGCATGAGCGAGACACGACGCCTCGGACGGGATATCGCTCCTTCTAACATAGTTAGAAGTCCGAGCATATCCCGCCTCGCCGCCGTCCGCCATCGCCGCCCACCACTCCAGCAGGCTTTTGGCGCGAGCTCAACTGCTCTGGATTACCCTCCAACGGCAGACAAGAACGATGAATGGAGTCCTACCATTCATAGACTCATAGGCTTCGACAACCGCGACACTCAGCGGCAGCCGAGAACATCGCTGCCGCCGGCAGATTGCGTGCACAAGCCGATGGCGGCATTTAAACCGTGGGGGTGCAACCACCATGCACTCTCCACCTCAAGGCCAAGATCGCCGACTCGCCGGATCCACCTTGACGGTGGCTCCACCGCATCATCAGATCCACGAGCTCGTCGCGATCAACGCCAAGTTCTTCACGAAACGACAAGAAGAAGACGCTTCGAACTCGTGATCGAAGCGCCAAGAGAAGCGCCAAGGCCAATCGGACCAGCGCTACCGGGCCCTCTGTCGACATGCATGCACCAGGGAACCAGCGGCTTGTCAGACGCGTAGGTTGCCCTGCGTTCACTCGTGAGCTGCGGCAAGTCCAAAGGGCTCAAAGACGTAAGAATTTCAAGCCGACGCATTGTAGAAGTAACGACGACAAGTCGCATCCGTCGGAGTTCCTCAAGATCTACACCATTGCGTGCAAGCTGCCGGACGGACGACAAGATCCGCCAACTACTTCACCGGTGCTCAAGCCCAATGCCGAGATCTGGCTCATGCACTTGCCGGACAACTCCATATCCTCCTGGCGCAGACCTATGCCATCAGCTTTGTCGGCGCCTTTACAGCGGCCACAAGCCTCCGCCAAGAGAGCGACCTTCATCTCGCCGCCGTAAGGAAGGAGAGCCCCTCGCAAGTACATTCAGAGATTCAGCCACAGACAAAGACAACATCCCAGATGTCCACCCTGCCACGGTAATGCCAGTAGCGTTCCATCGTAACATGCGAAACCGCAGGATGCGGGAGGAGATGGCGATGTGCAAGATCGTAGACGCCGATGAGCTATATGCCCCGCCGGACAAGTGTGCCGGCCGAGGAAGGGAGGAAACTCCCGGAGAGAATATGTAAGCAGGAGGATCTGATAGTGAGGAGGCTGCCTCGCAAAGAAAAACCGCGCGGAACAACAGGAAGAAGAAAAGCAAAGATGTGCTAGTCGTTGAGCAGTCCGGGCGCGGAGGAGGCGCCAAGAAAGCCAAAGCTGGTAGCTCCGGGCGAGGAGATTGCCGCAGGCACCAACTACCGGTATGGCGGTCGCCGACAAGCTGTGACGGCACCAACAAGCAAGATCGCAAGATCCACCGCACCAAGGGCCATGACCTCCAGAGCTGCAAGAAGGTCGAGCAGCTTGTCGAAAGCAAAGAAAGGCTGAATACAAGCGACGCGGCAAGGAGAAGGCCCAGAAGGTGCCGGAGGAGCTGCAAGAAACGCCTGCCGAGGAGGACGCCATGGCAAGGCCAAGCAATGACAAGGAGATAGACCTCCCGCGCCGCGACAAGGATGAAGATGACGGCGACGATGAAGATATGGATGATGACGAGACCGATGAGCAGGAGTTCCGTAGCCACAGAGGTCCTGTATTGACGGTGGTGCTTCCGCATACTTCACACCGCCAGCTCAAGCAAAGGTGCGGGAAGTCAATGCGGCGTAATCCACCCATCGAGTCACGCAAGCCTCTAAAATGGTCCAAAGACGCCTATCATCTTTTGATATTGAGGACCACCTCGATCGCATAATCATGGCGGTCGGTGCTTGCCGATGTTGGTTTCACCAACTATCCGCAACCTCAAGGTCACTAAGATGCTAGTTGACGGCGGGCCGGCTTGAACCTAATCTCCTCCGCGGTACTCCGTAAAACTCCAGATCCCTCGATGGCGAGCTCGAAGAGACCGCACATTCCAAGGAATCAATCCGGAAGGAGCAAGCGAAGGAAAGATCACGCTGCCGGTGACATTTGGCAGCGAAGTTGAACTTCGTGATCGAGAGGGTCACTTTTGACGTTGTCGACTTTCCATTGCCTTACAATGGGATACTCGCCGCCCAAAGACTCGCCAAATTCATGGCAGCCTCTCACTATGCATACAACATGTCAAGATGCCAGCCCGATAAGTGTCATCTCCGTCCCTCGGCGACAAGAAGGATGCTCTTATCTGCTACCGACAAGATCTACCGGAAGCCGCAGCCGCAACAGATCGCAAGTCACTTGCCGCTGAAGCTCCCGGGTGAAGAAGAAGACCAAGTCCGCAAGAGTTCGATGCCCACTCCGCAAGCGCACCTCTTCGAGTGCTGCGCCACCGCCGAGGACGCACCATCGAGCTCCACCGCAAGTGTAAGAAGACAATGGCAGCTCCACCAGAGACCAAGAAGGTGTTCGCCAAGGGGATGGCATCGTGGTACCTTTACCATCGCTGCCACTCTCGACCCTAAATAGGAAAGCGCCGTTGCTTTCTCGCGCTTAACGCCGACGTATTTGCGTGGCAACCGCCCCGACATCCCCGTGTTCCTGTGAGTAATCGAGCACCATCTTGCCGCTCTATCCTCATGCGCCGCCCACAAGCAAAAAGTCGTGAAGCAAAGCGGTGGAGCGCCAAGAATTCATCGCGAAGAAATCAAGAAATTGGAAGCAGCAGCCTTGTCGAGGAGTGCTCCATCCCACGTGGTTGGCCAACCTCAGTAGTCGTATGCAAGGCAAACGGGAAATGGAGGCTTTGTATCGACTTTACCGATGTCAATAAAGCTTGTCCCAAAGACCCATTTCCCTTGCCGCGCATCGACCAGATTGTCGACTCCACGGCCGGATGTGACTTGCTTTCATTTCTTGATGCATACTTAGGATACCATCAGATCTTCATGGCGAGAAGAGGATGAGGAGAAACCGCATTCATCACCCCATGTGGCACATCTTTGCTTCGTCACGGATGCCTTTCGGTTTAAAGAATGCTGGTTCAACATTTGCAAGGGTAGTCCATGACGCTTTTGAGCCGCAAATACACGTAAATGTGGAAGCCTACATGGATGACATAGTGGTCAAGAGCAAGGACAAGGCGACTCGATTCAAGATTTAGATGAAACCTTTGCAAATCTGCGCAAGATCAACCTCAAGCTCAACCCCGAGAAGTGTGTGTTTGGAGTCCCCTCCGCAAGCTTCTCGGGTTCTTCGTCTCAACGGGAATTGAAGCCAATCCCGAGCAAGATCAAGGCCATTGAGCAGATTGAAGCACCAAAGCGCGTCAAGGATGTATGAAGACTTGCCGGTTATGTAGCTGCTCTCAACAGGTTTATCTCTAGGTCTCATCGAAGCGCATACCGCCATTTTTCAAAATATTGAAAAAGGCAGGTCCAATGAAATGGACTCGAAGTGGAGGCTGCACCGCAGACTTAAAGAGATACCGTCCTCCACTCCAACACTTGTCGCACCTAAGCCACAAGAGAAGTTGCTACTATATATAGCGGCAACCAATCAAGTGGTTAGTGCTGCGTTAGTAGCAGAGAGAGGGAGGTGGATGATGAGCCAAAGAACCACGGTAGATGCATCCAGCGACAAGCTGTGGGACTTCACCGCAAGCTCGGTCCCGACAAAGATGGATCTGCGCGGTAGCGTGAGAAGATGCGAAAAGAATGGTGCAGCGCCCAGCTTACTTTGTCGGTTCCCTTCTCGCAGGGGCTAGGTCAAGGTACTCTGGTGTGCGAAATTGCTTTTCGTCCTTCTCATGGCCTCGAGAAAGCTGCGCCATTACTTCCAAGCACATGAGATCACAATCGTCACTGCTTTTCCGGCTGAAGAGGATACTGCAAAATCCGTAAGCAACATGCAGGATTGTCGAGTGGGCACTTGAACTGCAAGCTTTGGCCTCAAGTTTGAGAGCACTTCAATATCAAAAGCGAGCATTGGCGGAGTTCTTAGCGAGAATGGACGCCAACACAAGATGAAGAAATTCGTAAACGAGCATCCCCTGGCCAAGGAAGCAAGCAAAGAGTGGCTGATGTACTTTGATGGTGCCTTCTCGCTGCAAAGGCGCCGTCTTGGCGTGCTACTTGTTGCACCCACCGGAGAGCACCTCAAGTACGTAGTCCGGATGCACTTTCCCAAGGAGGAAGCAACGAACAATACCGCAGAGTATGAAGGTTTGCTTGCCGGTCTCAGGATCGCAGCAGACCTTGGGATCAAGAAGCTCATTGTCAGGGGTGACTCGCAGCTTGTCGTCCGCCAAGTGAACAAGAATTATCGAGTCCGTTGATGGAAGCTTACGTTGATGAAGTGAGAAAGCTAGAAGAGCACTTTGACGGGCCTCTGAGATGGAACATGTTCCAAGAGCTCGAATCTACATTGCCGATGGCTCGTCGGGCGCGCCGCACTTAAGTTACCCGTGGAACCGGGGATCTTTGTGCTCAAACCGACTCAACCGTCAGAATGCCATCAATCGGACAGAGCAAGAAGAGGAAGTTGATTTACGGTGACTATTTTCCGGCAGAGCTCCCGAAGCCGCCGCCAAGAAGGTCCTCAAGATCAACACCAAGGGTGTTGAGGAAGCGATCTGCTCCGACAAGCCCTAGGGTTTGTTCCGTTGAAGCGAGCGCTCCCGACAAGTTTTGCTCCGGCAAGCTTGCCGGGAACGTCAAGCTCCGGTGAGCCACGAGTTCTCGCCAGAGAAGCGGATGTTCCCGCAGCAGCGAATGTGCCTTTAGTCCTTGTTGTCGAGCCGCAAGCTCCAAAGATGGGCACAACAGATTGTCCGTTTCCTTCGTGACAGAGAACTTCCCGAAGAGCAAGAAGAAGCGGAAAGAGTAGCCGGCGATCAAGTATGTACCGGTTTAGTCGACAACACCTTTATGTAAGAAGACTCAACGGCGTGAAATTGAAGTGTATTCACGGGAAGACGGACAAAAGCTATTGGCGAAGATACATGGAGGCATATGTGGTCACCACATTGGCGCCAAGAGCACTTGCCCGGCAAAGCATTAAGCAAGGTTTCTTTTTGGCCGACAGCCCTCCGTGATGCAATCGCACAAGTAACCAAGTGTGAAGCGTGCGATTCCATTCCAAGCGAGATACACCGGCCAGCTCAAGCTCTCCAGACGATCCCTTTATCACGGCCATTTTCGGCACAGGGGCTCGACATCCTCGGCCCCTTTCCCGAGCTGTCGGGGCTTTGAGTACTTATGCGTTGCAATCGACAAGTTCACAAAGTGGCCGAAGTGGAAGCGATGAGGAAGGTGATAGCACAATCGTGATCATGTTCTTGGTCGATTGTTTGCCGCCGGGATCCCTAACAGGATCATCACCGACAACGACACGCAATTCCACGAGCCGCACCTTTATGCAAGACGTCCAAGATCTTGGCGCCAAGGTTCTTCGCTTCTTGCTCATCCGAGAAGTAACGGTCAAGCGGAGAGGGCGAATCTTTGAAGTGCGTTGCGGGCTCAAGACCAGGACTTTCGACAAAGCTGCACAAGTGCGGAAAGAATCGACCGAGGAGCTGCCGGTGGTTCTTTGGTCGATCAGGACGACGCCAAATCGAGCCACTGGCCAGACACCTTTTGCTCTAGTCTATGGAGCAGAGGCTGTTCTCCCCACGGAATTCGTATACGGGTCACCTCGAGTGCTCGCTTATGATGAGGTTGAGATAGAGCGATTGCGACAAGATGACGACCGCTTGCTCCTTGAGGAGGACCGTCTTCAGCGGCTGACGAGCTGCTCGATACCGGCAAGCTTTGCGCCGCTACCATAACCGCAAAGTTAATGCCGAAGTCTCGAGGAAGGCGACCTTGTTCTTGGTAGCGTTCAGTCCGCCAAGAATTCCAACAAGTTGACGCCTTGAAGTGGGAAGGCCCTTACCGGGTGAAACGAGTCACTAGGCTGGCGCTGTCCGCTTTGAGACCGAAGATGGCATTCGGTGAGCAACTCCTGGAACATTGAGCATCTTCGTAAGTTTTACTCAGAAGCGCGGTTGCCGGAACCTGTTCCGGCAACCACCCTTTGTACAAGTCTTGCCGATGTTGCATGTAATCCTTTGTACGAAGCCGGGCGCAGACCCCGTGCATAAGTAAAGCTCATGTGCTCCGCACACCTTGTCAATTTCATGCTTTCTACTTTTCTTTGCATGCGTTATCTGACACTTTGTGCAGCGCCGACCCCCGATAAGCAATAACGAGCCGTAAGGCTCCATATCTTTATTTTCTCTTCTTTCTCTTTCTCAAAGAAAGGAAGGTTCCCTCGCCCACAAGTTTGCCGGGGGGAAAGGAGGAGAAGATAATGGTGTGGACCAAGCGTCGTTCGAGGAAGTTTAAGCCTTACCGGAAGCAAACGACGGAAAAGCTAAGTTGCTAAAGTTTGAGCAATCAGTTTTAAAATTTTAAGTTATCTTCCTCGAACGACCGTGCTTTGTATGGAAAACCTGTGCTGGAGGAACCAACTCGTGGCTAGTTGCGCCCTTACTTTGTTTCGAGTCCGCTCAACAACTTAAGTGAGCTGCGACTAGTTGCGACAAGGTTTCTTTGTCGGTAGCAAGACCGCCAGGCTGCCGACGTCTCGCACTCGGCGCCATGCGGCTAAGGTGCTCATACCGACAAGTTCCCTAAAAGCGAGGGCAAAAACATACAAAGGAAGGAATCAAGTAAAGGAAATAACATAGCAATCGCTACTCGAAATAGAGTCATATTACAAGATAGCTTGTCGCAGCTCTAACAGATTGCTCTCATAACATGACCGGTAGCGACAAGAAAAAGAGAAAGCAGGCGGCCTAATCTACGCGATCGCCCTCAACCCTCTTGATCCCGCTCACCTTGTCCACAATGGAGTGCGACAAGGGTCTTGAGCGCTTCGAGATCAGCATCCGGCGGCAAGGTCCCGAGGACGTTGGTGAGGTTGAGGCACAGGTTGCGGAAGGCCACCTTCACCAAAGACCTTTTGAAGAGCTCCGCCAGCAGATCTTGCGCGACTCGTCGGCCAGTGCTTTGGGATCTTCTCCCGGAGTCGCTGGAGGGCCGTCGCCACGCCTTTGAAGAACAAGCTGAGCTTGGCGCTGGGTTGGAGGTGCTCATCGGAGGAATACCCGAGATCCTCCATCCCCAGCTGCGCCAGCTCCCTGTCGATGGCTGCGGCAACATCCACGAGACCCTCAGTCCAAAGGCTCCACATTCTCCCTAAAAGTGTTACAGGCGGCAGCGGCCTCGCCAGCCGGCGCCTCGTCGGCCTTGATCTTCTCCTTCAAGGCCACCTCCTGCTCCTGGCGCCCGTCCAGCGTGTTGGTCAAAGTAGTCAGCTTCAACTCAAGATCTGCGTTGGAGTCCTTGGCGGCGCTAAGCTCCTTGCTCCTCTCGGCGAGCCGACCCTGCAGCTCGCCAAGGGTGTAGGCGTCCTTCTCGCGCTCACGCTTGAGCGCAGCAAGTTCCTCGCCGCTCACCTTGAGATCGGCCTCCAGCTGCACCACCTTCGTCTCCAACTCCTTCTTGGCGGCCTCGGCAGTTGCGGCAGCATCCTCTGCTACCTTGAGAGCCCGCCCGAATGTTTGCTTCATGCCGCAAGCTCCTCCTCGTGGCTGTCAAGGTTAACCTTCCGTTGCGCCTAACTTCGCCTTCCTGCGCAGACAGCTTCTCGGCAGCAAGCCGTTGTTGCTCTTCAACTTCAGCCTTCTCGAGGAGGAAGGCTTTACGCTCCTCGGCGAGTTGCTCCCGCTCCTCTGCCAGGGACCGGAGAGCTTCCTGGTTGAGGCCCCGGAGCTCCTCCGCGCGCTTCTCGATGTCCACTCCCACCTTCGCGACAAGCGCTTCTCGGGATGCCCGGCTTGGCACAGGGCGCGGTAGCGCGACAGCGGCTTCCGCATGCCTTGCTCCTCCTCGAGCTCGCCGCTGCTTACGCTTCGGTAGCGTCGACCAGCGTCGGCCAATGAGGCGAAAGCAACTCTTCATCAAAGATTTCTCCTTCGATCGGCGCCACAGAGCTCGGCGCCTGTGGGAGCTTGATGAAGACGCCATCGCCGGCCTTCAAATAGGCGCCGGGCTGGGGCTCTTGAACTGACACTGCGGCGACGGAGGGATCGGCGGTCGGCGTATCGCTGGCGCTCCCTGCGGCCTCGGGGCCGTCGGTCACGATCGCCGGACCCTCGCCCGACTTCTGCGGCGGCAGCTTTGGCGGCCTCTCCGCCGGCGGGATCATCAGCGCCGGCTTCTTCTTCGGTGACAGCGGCGTCGTCGGTATTGCCGCGCGCGTTCTCCTCGCTGGCGACCTCGGTTTCCATCGGCTCTGTGGCAGATGCACCGACGACCGAAAAGGAAGAAAAGTCAAGCAAATATTCAAAAAGAAAATCAGAAGAAGAAGAACCCAAGGGAAGTTTTCAAGCAAGAGGATTACCTGTACTAGGATCTACAGTCGTGGTCTCCGCCACCAGGGGGTCGCTGGTGCTGTCCCTTGCCGGAGACTTCTCCCTTACCGGAAAATTCTCCCTTGCCGGGGAATCCTCCCTTGGCGGTGTAGTCGAAGCAGATGGCATGTCGGGAGCGGCTTCCGGGCACCCCTGGTGAGACTGCTCTGCTCCTACGCAAACCAATAGTCAGATGTCAGCAAAGAAAGAGCACCCATGCGCGCCTAACAGCAGGAAGTAAACCATACACTTACGCTGGGGGCTGCTTTGGGGAATAGTTGCCGGGTCCGGCAAGGTGGTCTCGGACACACCCCCTGCTGTCGCGGTGGGTTCGTCCTCGATGACAATCACCGGGACCTTGGCTCTCTTCGCCGCTCTCTGGGCCAGAGTCCTGAAAAGGAATGGGTTCGGAGTAAAGCAAATCAGATACAAGACAAAACAACAAAAATTGAAGAACTACAAGTACAGCAAAGAATCTTACTCTTCCTCTTCCTCGTCGGAGTTGAGCGCGGAGAGGTCGAAGTCCGGCCCACCTTCGGCGCGACAAGGCGGAGGAGTAGGTTCCCTTAGCCGCTTGGCGGAAGCAGAAGCGGTGGTCCGGGAGGGCCCCGCTCCAGTTGCCGCAGCAGCGTGAGGTGCTCCCACGGCAACAGTGCTTGCCACGGTGGAGCTGCCAAGCTGCACAAGGCCAGCTGTTGACCCGTCTGCCGCCCCGCTACGTCCCCGGCCTTGCGGAGACGCCTTCTTGGTGGAGCTGGGGGCTCCGCTTGCGACGAGCTGTCTGAAGGTGAGAAGGAGGAGGAGTCGATCTTCAACGAGTCGCTCGCGCCCTCGGCGGGCTCGCTCGACTCAGCTTCAGGCCCGACAAGCTCTCCCTCGCCAGCAAGCTCCTCTTGCTCGGCAAGGCTTGCCGCCTCTGCTGCCTCTGCCTCCTCCACGGTGAATCCAAACTCGCCATGGCAGCGGCCTGCCGGGCGCCTCTTCCAGCCTTAGTGGCGTCGCGCTGCATCTCCGCCGGTGGTGTCGCGAAAAGGCTCTTCTGTTCATCGGAGCGGACCGGGCGTTTCTACCAAGCTGTCAAAGAACTCCTGCACGACGCCGTCTGCAGCTCTTGCCAAGTTGGGACAATTCCATGCGAATCGCACAGTGGCATCATCGCATCTGGATGCGGTCGAGCGAGGAGTTGTTGCATTAGCGGAACGACACCCTCGGCAACCTGAACACTTCGGGATGTTGAGGATCGTGCTTGAACAGTTCCAGAGCATCGCGTCGGTTCAGGTGATGGTGAAGTTGAAGTTGAGGCCCGGCGCAGCCTCGCGATATCCGCCGCGTTACTGGTACTCCCGGCGGGTTCTCCTCCTCTCCTGCAGGGGAAGCGTCGCGCGGCGAAGAAAATCTGGCGCCAACGGCGCTTACGGTGAGCTCCGCAAGCCCGAGGCGAGGATCCGGTGACGGCAATCTTCACCTCGTCTTCCAGGCCACGTTGCTCCAATCGTTCAGCAGCGCCATCGGGTTTGGCGCTGGGCGGTAAATGGCTGCGGTTCTCCTCGACAATCCAAAGCACCACCGCTCTCCACTCATCCCACTTGCCGCGGAGCTCTCCCTCCGTATAAGCTTCCTTCTTGCCAGTTCTCGAGATCCAAAGCGATTCCACGGATAAAGGCTCCCTCTCTCAACTCGGGGCATAAAGAAGTGGCGGAAAAGAGCTACATTTGGATAGATTTCCGACAAAGTTTTCGCAGAGATGTGCGAAAACTGCCATGGTCGTAACGACGCTGGGGGTGAAGTCAAGGAGGCGGAACCCGTAGGTGTTCATAATGTCACGTAAAACTCAGAGAAAGGCGGGCAGAGCCCGCAGTAGAAGAACAACGCGAAGAAGGGATATCCATTATATACACGGGTTCTCGATGACCAGGGAGCGAGATACGCTATGCCCGGTTCTCGATTGGTTGTTTCTTGCCCTAAGCCGCCAACAGGTCGTCCCCTTATATACACGGTTGACGCTCAGAGTTTCACAGAGTCCCTACGGCTTATAAACAATGTCCGCTCGGTGACTAGTCAAGTCTACCTTATGATATAAGTCTTGCCATTATGGCGGTTTACTACAACGGGCCTTAAGTCGCCTGTGGGCCTTAAGTCCCTTGGTTGAGACGCCATCTTCATGCTTGGACTTGGGCTTCCGTCTGGTAATCACTTTACGTAACCCGGCCCCTCCTGGGCGGCTTACACAAATAGTTATATCCCCGACAGATGGGGTTCTATCTCTACATAGATAGATCTTGTCTACATCATGTCATCGTTCTTATTGCATTACTCCGCTTCTTCCTGAACTTAATACACTAGATGCATGCTGGATAGCGGTCGATGTGTGGAGTAATAGTAGTAGATGCAGGCAGGAGTCGGTCTACTAATCTAGGACTATATGCCTATGTAATGATCATTGCCTGGATATCGTCATGAGTATTTGTAGTTTTGTCAATTGCCCAACAGTAATTTGTTCACCCACCGTTTGCTATTTTTCTTGAGAGAAGTCACTTGTGAAACCTACGGCCCCCGGGTCTCTTTCTCATATATTTTCCTTTAGGATCTACTTTTTCCTTGCATTTACTTTAAGATCTACTAAACCAAAAATACAAAAATACCTTGCTGCAATTTATTCTTATTTATTTTATTTGGCGTTCGATCTATCAATCTACTACAATTTTATCTCACGCCCTGCTTGCCTATCTTGAGGCGCCTGCATTCGGAAGGGATTGACAACCCTTTAACACGCCGGGTTGCGAGGATTTGTTATCCGTATGCGTGGGGTTGTTTACGTTGTGTTGCTTGGTTCTCTACTGGTTCGATAACCTTGGTTTCATATCTGAGGGAAATACCTACCACGGCTGTGTGCTACATCAGCCCTTCCACTTTGGGGAAATACCGACGTAGCTTTAAGCGACATCAAAAGGAATTTCTGGCGCCATTGCCGGGGAGGATCTTCAACATATACCAGGTGATACGTCTCCAACGTATCTATAATTTTTGATTGCTTCATGCTATATTATATTCTGTTTTGGATGATTAATGAGCTTTGTTATACACTTTTCTATTATTTTTGGGACTAACCTATTAACCGGAGGCCCAGCCCAAATTGCTGTTTTTTTGCCTATTTCGGAGTTTCGCAGAAAAAGAATATCAAACGGAGTCCAAACGGAATGAGACCTTTGGGAACGTGATTTTCGGAACAAACGTGATCCAGAGGACTTGGAGTCCATGTCAAGAAATCAACCAGGAGAGCACGAGGCAGGGGGGCGCGCCCTCCACCCTCGTGGGGCCCACGTTGCTCCACCGACGTACTTCTTCCTCCTATATATACCTACGTACCCCCAAACCAACAGAGGCATCCACGAAAACCTAATTCCACCGCCACAACCTTCTGTACCCGTGAGATCCCATCTTGGGGCCTTTTTCTGTCCCCACGGAGGGGGCATTGATCACGGAGGGCTTCTACATCAACACCATAGCCTCTCCGATGATGTGTGAGTAGTTTACCTCAGACCTTCGGGTCCATAGTTGTTAGCTAGAGGGCTTCTTCTCTCTCTTTGGATCTCAATACAAAGTTCTCCATGATTCTCGTGGAGATCTATTCGATGTAATCTTCTTTTTGCGTGTGTGGTTGTTGAGACCGATGAATTCGGGTTTATGATCAAGTTTATCTATGAACAATATTTGAATCTTCTCTGAATTCTTTTATGTATGATTGGTTATCTTTGCAAGTCTCTTGAATTATTAGTTTGGTTTGGCCTACTAGATTGATCTTTCTTGCAATGGGAGAAGTGCTTAGCTTTGGGTTCAATCTTGCGGTGTCCTTTCCCAAAGGATGTTAGGGCAGCAAGGCGCCAGATTGTATTGTTGCCATCGAGGATAACAAGATGGGGTTTATATCATATTGCATGAGTTTATCCTCTATATCATGTCACCTTACTTAAAGCATTACTCTGTTCTTTTGAACTTAATACTCTAGATGCATGCTTTGGATAGTGGTCGATGTGTGGAGTAATAGTAGTAGATGCAAAAGGTGAGTCGGTCTACTTGTCACGGACGTGATGCCTATATACATGATCATACCTAGATATTCTCATAACCATGCTCAATTCTATCAATTGCTCAACAGTAATTTGTTCACCCATCGTAATACTTATGCTCTTGAGAGAAGCCACTAGTGAAACCTATGGCCCCCGGGTCTATTTTCCATCATATTAATCTTCCAACACTTAGCTATTTTTATTGCCTTTTATTTTACTTTGCATCTTTATTATAAAAATAGAAAAAATATTATCTTATCATATCTACCAGATCTCACTTTCGTAAGTGACCGTGAAGGGATTGACAACCCCTTTATTGCGTTGGTTGCGAGGTTTTTATTTGTTTGTGTAGGTGCGAGAGACTTGAGCGTGGCCTCCCTCTTGGATTGATACCTTGGTTCTCAAACACTGAGGGAAATACTTACGCTACTTTACTGCATCACCCTTTCCTCTTCAAGGGAAAACCAACGCAGTGCTCAAGAGGTAGCAAGAAGGATTTCTGGCGCCGTTGCCGGGGAGTCTATGCAAAAGTCAACATACCAAGTACCCGTCACAAACTCTTATCTCCCGCATTACATTATTTGCCATTTGCCTCTCGTTTTCCTCTCCCCCACTTCACCCTTGCCGTTTTATTCGCCCTTCCTCCTTGTGTTACCATGTGCCTTCTTTTTGCTTGCATCTTCGCTTGCTAAGAGTTTATGGATCCTCATACACTTGCTAATATCTTTAAGACATCCAATTATGATGAACCCATTGCTAGTGATTTGAGTGCACTAGATTATTGTCGGTGTACTAGAGTAGGGGTACCCTAGTATCCCGAACTTGTGCACGGGCAGTTGCAGCACCCCGCGGCAAGGCTTGCCGGGTGACCGCCAAGGTCCTCCGTGGTTCCTTTGGAGCCATTCAAGAACAAAGTATTCAAGCCAAGGAGACAAGGCCCGGCAAGAGGAGCTTGCGGAAGGCCAACCAATGCATCTCAAGGAACTTGCCGCGACGCTACCACGCGTCTCAAATGAGGCCCGGTGAGCGACAAGCTTCCGGACGCGACAAGACAACGATCAAGGCAAGGCGCTTGCCATGACAAACTACCACCAGACTCAAGGCTCAAAGACATCCACCAACGCGTGTCGCCTGGACCTTTCGGTAGCAGCGTGGCAAGAGGTCAGGCGGCGGTGATCTTGTGATGTGGCAAGCGACGACAAGATTGCCATCGTGGTAAGCGGTGGCGTCCCCGACGGTCCCTTTTTGCACTATTTGGGCGGCGTGAGACGGGCATTTAATGCCTTTTTCCCCGCTGTCGAGTTAGGTATGATACATCAGGTGTAGTTGTACCAACCGCAATTCCTTTTCCATTTCTACCCTTGTCTACGTTGCCACCGCCGGAGACCCCTTTAGCATATAAAAGGAGGCCCATGCGCATAGCGTGAGGGGGTTTCAAGGCGTAAAACACTCACGCCGGTCTCGTTAGCAGCTAGTGTGTACTTGTAGCACTCAGCGCTCCCGAGCAAGAACTCAATACACTCGGGGCATGCAGCGGTAGGAGTGTTATCTCCGAGAGCTCCGAAGCTGGGTAAACTGCTCGTGTGCTTCGCCTCGATCCGCTCTTCGTGCGATCTCCGCCCCCCGCCGAACCGAAAGGGACTCGGTCTGCCGGTCCCATAGGTGTTCGTGGATCAGTTTCCCCGACAATTATCTTTATGAGGTTTTGCTTGAAATTCGTGAATCTGAAAATTGTGATGAAGTACTTTATGAAGCGATTCACGATAGATCTTTGAATAAAAAGCATGATTGCAATGATTTTATTATAAATTCTATTGACGTAAATTATGCTAATAATATGCAAAACCCTAATCTTGGGGATGCTAGTTTTGCTATGTCCTCGACTTGTTGCAATGATCATGATTGGGTGATTCTTCTTATGATCTTGAAAATTTATTTAAGCCTCATGATGAATATGAGATTGATAATAGTGTTTGCAATAATATTGAAAGTGGGTTTGGAAGAGTGTCAACTTTAGATCCCACATATTTGGAAAATGTTCAATCTTATGAAATTTTTGATAAAAGTGGGTTCGGAGAGGTCATGACTTTAGTTAATGGTATTCCCGCTATTTTGGAAGAGTGTCAACTTTGCGTGCATGTGGATCATGTTGAAAATATTTTATGTGATAGCTATTTTGTTGAATTTGCTTATGATCCCACATGTAATTATTGTGAGAGAGGAAAATATGGTTGTAGAAATTTTCATGTTACGAGATTACCTATCGTTATGTTGAGATTGCTATTGTTTCTTTCCACTTCCTTGCATATGCTAGTTTTTGCTGTCTATGATAATTTGTTTGCCTATAAGATGCCTATGCATAGGAAGTATGTTAGACTTAGATGTGTTTGTCACATGTTTCATGATGATCTCTTTGCGCTTCAACTCTTGTCTTTCATGTGAGCATCATCGAAATTATCTATGCCTAGCTAGGGGCGTTAAACGATAGCGCTTGTTGGGAGGCAACCCAATTTTATTTTTAGTTTTTTGCTTTTTTCTTATGTTTAGGAATAAATATTTGATCTAGCCTCTGGATAGATTTGCTTTTGTGTTTTAATTAGTGTTGGTGCCAAGTTAAACCTATAGGATCTTCTTGGATGATAGTTATTTGATCTTGCTGAAAATTCCAGAAACTTTCTGTTCACAAAAACAATTGTTAAAAATCACCAGAACGTGATAAATGTTGATTCCAATTTCAGAAGATCAATAGACAAATTGTCTAGGTCTTCCTATTTTGGTAGATTTTTTGAAGTTCCAGAAGTTTGCGTTAGTTACAGATTACTACAGACTGTTCTGTTTTTGACAGATTCTGTTTTTCGTGTGTTGTTTGCTTATTTTGATGAATCTATGGCTAGTAAAATAGTTTATAAACCATAGAGAAGTTCGAATAAAGTAGGTTTAACATCAATATAAATAAATAATGAGTTCATTACAGTACCTTGAAGTGGTGTTTTGTTTTCTTTCGCTAACGGAGCTCACGAGATTTTCTGTTAAGTTTTGTGTTGTGAAGTTTTCAAGTTTTGGGTAAAAGATTTGATGGTTTATGGAACAAGGAGTGGCAAGAGCCTAAGATTGGGGATTCCCATGGCACCCCAAGATAATCTAAGGACACCAAAGAGCCAAAGCTTGGGGATGCCCCGGAAGGCATCCCCTCTTTCGTCTACTTCTATCGGTAACTTTACTTGGAGCTATATTTTTATTCACCACATGATATGTGTTTTGCTTGGAGCGTCTTGTATGATTTGAGTCTTTGCTTTTTAGTTTATCACAATCATATTTGTTGTACACACCTTTTGAGAGAGACACACATGATTCGGAATTTATTAGAATACTCTATGTGCTTCGCTTATATCTTTTGAGCTATATAGTTTTTGCTCTTGTGCTTCACTTATATCTTTTAGAGCACGGCGGTAGTTTTGTTTTATAGAAACTATTATTATCTCATGCTTCACTTATATTATTTTGATAGTCTTAAACAGCATGGTAATTTGCTTAAATAGGGAATCCTAATATGCTAAGTATTCAAGACTAGTAAAAACTTTCTTATGAGTGTGCTGAATACTAAGAGAAGTTTGATGCTTGATGATTGTTTTGAGATATGGAGGTAGTGATATTAAAGTTGTGCTAGTTGAGTAGTTTTGAAATTGACAAATACTTGTGTTGAAGTTTGCAAGTCCTGTAGCATGCACGTATGGTAAACGTTATGTAACAAATTTGAAACATGAGGTGTTCTTTGATTGTCTTCCTTATGAGTGGCGGTCGGGGACGGCGATGGTCTTTCCTACCAATCTATCCCCCTAGGAGCATGCGCCAGTAGTGCTTGGTTTTTGATGACTTGTAGATTTTTGCAATAAGTATGTGAGTTATTTATGACTAATGTTGAGTCCATGGATTATCGCACTCTTACCCTTCCATCATTGCTAGCCTCTTGATTGCACTGCATTGCCCTTTCTCACATTGAGAGTTGGTGCAAACTTCGCTTGCGGCATCCAAACCCCGTGATATGATATGCTCTGTCACACATAAACCTCCTTATATCTTCCTCAAAACAGCCACCATAGCTACCTATTATGGCATTTCCATAGCCATTCCGAGATATATTGCCATGCAACTTTCCAACCGTTCCATTTATCATGACACGCTCATCATTGTCATATTGCTTTGCATGATCATGTAGTTGACATCGTATTTGTGGCAAAGCCACCGCTCATAATTTTTCATACATGTCACTCTTGATTCATTGCATAACCGGTATACAGCAGGAAGCATTCATATAGAGTCATACTTTGTTCTAGTATCGAGTTGTAATCATTGAGTTGTAAATAAATAGAAGTGTGATGATCATCATTCATAGAGCATTGTCCCAAAAAAAGAAGGCCCAAAAAAAGAGAATAAAAAGGGGCAATGCTACTATCCTTTTTCCACACTTGTGCTTCAAAGTAGCACCATGATTTTCATGATAGAGAGTCTCTTGTTTTATCACTTTCATATACTAATGGGAATTTTTCATTATAGAACTTGGCTTGTATATTCCAACAATGGGCTTCCTCAAATGCCCTAGGTCTTCGTGAGCAAGCAAGTTGGATGCACACCCACTTAGTTTCTTTTGTTGAGCTTTCATGCATTTATAGCTCTAGTGCATCTGTTGCATGGCAATCCCTACTCCTTGCATTAACATCAATCTATGGGCATCTCCATAGCCCGTTGATTAGCCGCGTTGATGTGATACCTTCTCCTTTTTGTCTTCTCCACATAACCCCCATCATTATATTCTATTCCACCCATAGTGCTATATCCATGGCTCACGCTCATGTATTGCGAAGGTTGAAAAGGTTTGAGATTACTAAAGTATGAAACAATTGCTTGGCTTGTCATCGGATTGTGCATGATGGGAGCATTCTTGTGTGACGAAAATGGAGCATGACTAAACTATATGATTTTGTAGGGATGAACTTTCTTTGGCCATGTTATTTTGAGAAGACATAATTGCTTAGTTAGTATGCTTGAAGTATTATTGCCTTTATGTCAATATTAAACTTTTATCTTGAATCTTTCGGATCTGAATATTCATACCACAATTAAGAGGGTTACATTAAAAAATTATGCCAAGTAGCATTCCACATCAAAAATTCTGTTTTTCTCATTTACCTACTCGAGGACGAGCAGAATTAAGCTTAGATGCTTGATACGTCTCCAACGTATCTATAAATTTTTATTGCTTCATGCTATATTATATTCTGTTTTGGATGATTAATGGGCTTTGTTATACACTTCTATATTATTTTTGGGACTAACCTATTAACCGGAGGCCCAGCCCAAATTGCTGTTTTTTTGCCTATTTCAGAGTTTCGCAGAAAAATAATATCAAACGGAGTCCAAACAAAATGAAACCTTCGGGAACGTGATTTTCGAAACAAACGTGATCCAAAGGACTTGGAGTCCATGTCAAGAAATCAACCAGGAGAGCACGAGGCGGGCGCGCCTACATACAGGCGTGCCCTCCACCCTCGTGGGGGCCCATGTTGCTCCACCGTGCATTTCTTCCTCCTATATATACCTATGTACCCCCAAACCAACAGAGGCATCCACAAAAACCTAATTCCACCGCCGCAACCTTTTGTACCCGTGAGATCCCATCTTGGGGCCTTTTCCGGCGTCCTGTCGGAGGGGGCATTGATCACAGAGGGCTTCTACATCAACACCATAGCCTCTCCGATGATGTGTGAGTAGTTTACCTCAGACCTTCGGGTCCATAGTTATTAGCTAGATGGCTTCTTCTCTGTTTGTATCTCAATACAAAGTTCTCCACGATTCTCGTGGAGATCTATTCGATGTAATCTTCTTTTGCGGTGTGTTTGTTGAGACCGATGAATTGTGGTTTTATGATCAAGTTTATCTATGAAAAATATTTGAATCTTCTCTGAATTCTTTTATGTATGATTGGTTATCTTTGCAAGTCTCTTCAATTATCAGTTTGGTTTGGCCTACTAGATTGATCTTTTCTTGCAACGGGAGAAGTGCTTAGCTTTGGGTTCAATCTTGCGGTGTCCTTTCCCAAAGGATGTTAGGGCAGCAAGGCACGTATTGTATTGTTGCCATCGAGGATAACAAGATGGGGTTTATATCATATTGCATGAGTTTATTCCTCTACATCATGTCACCTTACTTAAAGCATTACTCTGTTCTTTTGAACTAAATACTCTAGATGCATGCTGGATAGCGATCGATGTGTGGAGTAATAGTAGTAGATGCATGCAGGAGTCAGTCTACTTGTCATGGACGTGATGCCTATATACATGATCATACCTAGATATTCTCATAACTATGCTCAATTCTATCAATTGCTCAACAGTAATTTGTTCACCCATCGTAATACTTATGCTCTTGAGAGAAGCCACTAGTGAAACCTATGGCCCCCGAGTCTATTTTCCATCATATTAATCTTCCAACACTTAGCTATTTTTATTGCCTTTTATTTTATTTTGCATCTTTATTATAAAAATACCAAAATATTATCTTATCATATCTATTAGATCTCACTTTCGTAAGTGACCGTGAAGGGATTGACAACCCCTTTATTGCGTTGGTTGCGAGGTTTTTATTTGTTTGTGTAGGTGCGAGGGACTTGAGCGTGGCCTCCTATTGGATTGATACCTTGGTTCTCAAAAACTGAGGGAAATACTTACGCTACTTTACTGCATCACCCTTTCATCTTCAAGGGAAAACCAACGCAGTGCTCAAGAGGTAGCACCAGGTTCCTAGTCACAAATCTCATCTCCTCGCAACTTACATTATTTGCCATTTGCCTCTCATTTTCCTCTCCCCCACTTCACAAAAAATTTGTTGTTTTATTCGCCCCTCTTTTTCGTTCATCGTTTTCTTGCCGGATCTATTTTTGAGTGCAATCTTGTTGTGTGGTCATCATGACTAAACAGAACACCAAGTTATGTGGTTTCTCAAATACCAACAACAATGATTTTATCGGCACTCCGATTGCTCCTCCCGCCAAAGAATGCGTAGTCTTGTGATATTAATATCGCTTTCAATCTTGTTATGAAAGATCAATTTTCCGCACTCTAATGAGGATGCCGAGTCCCATCTTAATACCTTCGTGGATTATGCGATATGAAAAGAAAAAAGATGTGGAAAATGATGTGGTGAAGATGAAATTATTTCCGTTTTCTTTGCGTGATTCTCCAAAAAATTGGTTCTCTTCTTTGCCTCGCAATAGTATCGATTCTTGGAATAAATGCAAAGATGCTTTTATCACTAAGTATTTTTCTCCCGCAAAAATTATTTCCCTTAGAACCCTGATCATGAATTTCAAGAAACTTGGACATGAGCATGTTGCACAATCTTGGGAAAGGATGAAAATGATTCTAAGGAATTGCCCAACTCATGGGTCAAATCTTTGGATGATCATACAATTTTTTTATGCGGGATTGAATTTTGTTTCTCGTAATCTTTTAGATTCCGCCGCGGGTGATACTTTTATGGAAATTACTTTGGGTGAAGCCACCAAATTGCTTGATAATATCATGGCAAATTATTCACAATGGCATACCGAAAGGGCTCCTACTAGTAAAAAAGTTAATTCGGTTGAAGAAATTTCTTCTTTGAGTGAAAAAGTTGATGCTCTTATGAAATTGGTTGCTAGTAAAAGTGCTCCCATTGATTTTAATGATATGCCTTTGTCTAATTTGATTGAGCAAAATAGTGATGCCATAGATGTGAATTTTACCTCTCGAAATAATTTAAACAACAATGCTTATAGAGGTAATTTTAATCCTAGGCCTTTTCCTAGTAATTCCTCTAATAATTATGGTAATTCCTATGGAAATCAATCTTACAATAATAATAGGAACACCTCTGATCTTGAGAATAATATTAAAGAAGTTATCAATACGCAAAAAAAATTCAACACTTCCATAGAAGAAAAATTGAGTAAGATTGATGATTTGTCTAGAAGTGTTGATAGAATTGATTATGATGTGGAAAATCTCAAGATGAAAATTTTTGTGCCTAAAGTAGATGAATCAATTAAAGCTCTTTATGTTTCTATGGATGAAAGTAAGAAAAGAACCGCTATGCTCAGAGCTAAAAGAGAATTTTTAGAAAAAAACGTTTTCTAGTGAGTTCTTTTGCAAAAGTGATGAAGATCTTAAAATGATTGGTGTTTCTTCTATTGTTTCCTTGTTTAGTAAAGTTAAGATTGATGAAAAAGGGTCTGGAGAAGAGTCAACTTTAGGTAGAAGGCGTCCCAATATTTTGGAGGGTGAAAATCTTATTGAGAAAATTGATGAAAGTGGGTTTGAAGAGGTCAAAACTTTAGCTAGTGATGTGCCCACTCTTTTGGATTACGAAGACTTTAATTATGATAGTTGCTCTTTGATTGATTGTATTTCTTTATTGCAATCCATGATAAATTCACCCCATGCTTATGAACAAAATAAAGCTTTTACTAAACATATTGTTGATGCTATGATGAAAGCTTTTGAAGAAAAATTGGAATTAGAAGTTTCAATTCCTAAAAAATTGCATGATGAGTGGGAACCTACTATCAAAGTCAAGATTTAAAATTATGAATGTTTTACTTTGTGTGACATGGGTGCTAGTGTTTCTACAATTCCGAAATTTTTATGTGATGTGTTTGGTCTTACGATCTTGAAGAATGTTCTTTAAATTTGCACTTGGTGGATTCTACTATTAAAAACCCTATGGGAAGAATTAATGATATTATTATTCTTGAAAATAGGAATTATGTGCCCATAGATTTTATTGTTCTTGATATTGATTGCAATCCATATTTTCCAATTATTCTTGGTAGACCGTTTCTACGCACTATCGGTGCAATGATTGATATGAAAGAAGGCAATATTAAGTTCCAATTTCCTTTGAGGAAGGGCATGGAACAATTTCCTAGAACAAGAATTAGGCCACCATATGAATCAATCATGAGGGCATCTTATGGATCTTGAACCAAAGATGACAAAACTTAGATATGTGCTTTATGCCTAGCTAAGGGCGTAAAACTATAACGCTTGTTGGGAGGCAACCCAATGAATAAAATTTATTTTTCCTTTTTGCTTTCTGTTCTTGAGTGTTTACACAATTATGCTACTATTATGATTGTGTTTTTTGTGTTTTAATTAGTGTTTCTGCCAAGTAAAGCCTTTAGGATCTTCTTGGGTGATAGTTGTTTGATCTTGCTAAAAACAGAAACTTTTGCTCTCACGAAAACAATTCTCATTTTCTACCAGAGCGTGATAAAATACCAATTATTTTTGCAGAAGATTAATATAAAAATTTTATCAGGTCTTCCTAATTTTTAAGAATTTTTGGAGTTCCAGAAATTTTAGAACTAGTCAGATTGCTACGGACTGTTCTGTTTTGACAGATTCTGTTTTCTTTGCATTGTGTGCTTATTTTGATGGCTCTATGGTTTTCTTTGATGAGCTTTTGCCATATAAAAGTTGGAATACAGTAGATATAATGCAAAAACAAAATATGAATTGGTTTGGTACAGTACTTATAGTAGTGATTTGCTTTCTTTTACTAACGGATCTCACGAAGGTTTTGTTGAGGTTTGTGTGATTGAAGTTTTCAAGTTTTGGGTTATCTTACGATGGATGAAGGAATAAGGAGTAGAAGAGCCTAAGCTTGGGGATGCCCCGACATCCCAAGCTATTATCCAAAAATGAGCAACCAACTAAGCTTGGGGATGCCCCTGAGTGGCATCCCCTCTTTTCTTCTAACGACCATCGATATTTTACTCGAAGCTATATTTTTATTCGTCACATATTATGTGTTTTGCTTGGACGGTCTTGTATGATATGAGTCTTTGCTTGTTTTATTTTGTGTTTTAAGTCTTCATCCCTTGCTGGACACACCTATTGGGAGAGCCAAAATTATGTCATGAATAGTTAGAATTGCTCTCTATGCTTCACTTAAATTTTTATGAGCTATGGACTTGCTCTAGTGCTTCACTTATATCTTTTTGAGCATGATGTTCTTAGTATTTTTGAAGAAATGCTCTCTTGCTTCACTTATATTTATTTGAGAGTTAGTAAAATTTTCAAGAAATTCTCTCTTTCTTCACTTAAATTAATTTGAGAGAAAGAAAGAAAAAATTATGCTCATGATCTTCACTTATATTTGTTTGAGCTTATGAAAAGCAACACATGAAAATTAGTCCCAAAGTGATAGATATCCAAGAAGCATATAATAAAAACTTTCATGAAGATCATTGGAAAAAATAAACTTGATTCTTAGTAATAGTTTTGAGATATGATGATGATGTGATATGTGGGTTATGTTGATGAGTAATTATGCTTTAGTAAGAATATTGGTGTTAAGGTTTGTGATTCCCAATGCAAGCACGAAAGTCAATAGCCATGCAATGAAATTATATCCTACTTGTGGTGCTTTATTCGATGTTATTTATGCTTAATGCTTGCTTATGAGATTATCTGTTTCTTGGTTGGTCGCTTCTCAATCTTTTGCTAGCCTTCATTTTGCACTAAGTATGATCTCTACTTGTGCATCCAAAAACCTTTAAACCAGTTTAGCCACATGAGTCCACTATATCAACCTATATGCGGTATTCTTTTGCCGTTCTAAGCAAATTTGCATGTGCCATCTCTAATTTTCAAAATAAACTTCTCTTTTGTGTGTTCGCTTGTCATGGAGCGGTGAGGGTGGCTAATATTTTCCATGCTAGATGTGTTATTCTCAAGATGAGTGTTTCTTCACTTGTCATTGCACGAGAGTAAGGCAAAGGTATTTGGGATGCCGAGTCCCAAAATGAAAAATGAATTTACTTTATGTTGTCAAATAATAAATTCCTTGGAAAGTGTTGGTATGGAAGGCACCCGTGGATACGGTTAGCCATGGAAAGTGAAAGTATGGTTGAAAAAGGAATAAACTTTATTTTCTGTTTGGGAACCGCCTATGATATATCTAGCATGGAAAGTGTTGGGAACTTTAAGTCGTTTTCGTTGGTGGGATGGATACACCTCCGAAAATGTTTTTATCAAGTTTTTCGCTTTGAGCTCTGGTACCTCTACAAATCCCTACTTCCCTCTGTGAAGGTCCTTTCTTTTACTTTATGCAATTTTTATTTTGAATTTGAGTCTCCATCTTCTCTTATAAAAGTACCAATTAGGAGGCAATATAATCGTACTTGAGTGTTGGGCGTAGCTAATATGCGAGTGTGTTTCATGAATGGATCAATGGTTGAGCATGATGGGCTAGGAATAACTTACTTTTGCATTGATATTTTGAAAGACATGGTTGCTTGTTGATATGCTTGAGTATTTAAATTATCATGTCAAAACTAGACTATTGCTTTGAATCACGTAAAAGTCCAAATGTCCGTGCCATAAAGAAAATAATATGATATGACATGTTAGGCAGCATTCTACATCAAAAATTCTGTTTTTATCACTTACCTACTCGAGGTCGAGTAGGAGTTAAGCTTGGGGATGCTGATATTTCTCCAACGTATTTATATTATCAATCTTGGATGTTTTATAATCATTTTATATCATTTTTTGGTACTAACCTATTGACATAGTGCCAAGTGCCAGTTGCTCTTTTCAGCATGTTTTTACATCACAGGAAATCAATATCAGACAGAGTCCAAACACAATGAAACTTGACGGAGTTTTTTCGGACCAGAAGGAACATAATGGGCCCTGGCTGCGCCTGGGGGGTGCTCCGAGGAGAGCACAACCCACCAGGGCACGCTAGGAGGCCCAGGCGCGCCCTCGTGGGTTGTGCCCACCTCGGGTGCCCCCCGGACCGCCTCTTTGCTCTATAAATACCCCAATATTCCCAAAACCCTAGGGGAATCGACGAAATATTCATCCAGCCGTCGCAGAGTCCAGAACCACCATATCCAATCTAGACACCATCTCGGATGGGGTTCACCACCTCCATTGGTGCCTCTCCGATGATGCGTGAGTAGTCCTTCGGGTCCGTAGTTAGTAGCTAGATGGCTTCATATCCCTCTCTCTGAATTATCAATACAATGGTCTCTTGGAGATCCATATGATGTAACTCTTTTGCGGTGTGTTTGTTGGGATCGATGAACTTTGAGTTTATGATCATATTTATCTTTTTATATCCATGAAAGCTATTTGAGTTTCTTTGATCTCTTATATGCATGATTACTTATAGCCTCGTATTTCTTCTCCGATATTTTGGTTTTGTTTGGCCAACTTGATCTATTTATCTTGCAATGGGAAGAGGTGATTTGTAGTGGGTTTGATCTTTCGGTGCTTGATCCCAGTGACAGAAGGGGAACCGATGCGTATGTATCGTTGCTACTAAGGATAAAACGATGGGGTTCTATCTCTACATAGATAGATCTTGTCTACATCATGTCATCGTTCTTATTGCATTACTCCGCTTCTTCCTGAACTTAATACACTAGATGCATGCTGGATAGCGGTCGATGTGTGGAGTAATAGTAGTAGATGCAGGCAGGAGTCGGTCTACTAATCTAGGACTATATGCCTATGTAATGATCATTGCCTGGATATCGTCATGATTATTTGAAGTTCTATCAATTGCCCAACAGTAATTTGTTCACCCACCGTTTGCTATTTTTCTCGATAGAAGCGACTAGTGAAACCTACGGCCCCAGTCTCTTTCTCATATATTTGCCTTTACGAGCTACTTTTTCCTTGCATTTATTTTCAGATCTATTAAACCAAGAATACAAAAATACCTTGCTGCAATTTATTCTTATTTATTTTATTTGGCGTTCGATCTATCAATCTACTACCAGAGGAACACCTTGTGTGCTCTCAAACGTCACAACGTAACTGGGTGATTATAAAGATGCTCTACAGGTATCTCCGAAGGTGTTTGTTGGGATGGCAAGATCGAGATTAGGATTTGTCATTCCGAGTATCGAATAGGTATCTCTGGGCCCTCTCGGTAATGCAGTTCATAATAAGCCTTGCAAGCAATGTGACTAATGAGTTAGTTGCGGGATGATGCATTACGGAACGAGTCACTGATGCACGTCGGCCCTGAACAAACGGTTTTAACCCCTTTCCGCGACGGCCTTCGGAACCGTCGCCAAGTGAGTGTGTGCGATAGGGGGTCCTTCCCACACGACCCAGAAACCGTCGGGGATATGGAACAGTGATCCAGAGGCCTTCCAAAATGTAATCGCTATGGCGCAAAGACACACTAAATTCTTTCACACGTGTGGTATCGGTGATTAAGCGTTTCTAATGACGCGGTGAAACCATACGGTCTGTCGTAACAAACCGTTTGGGAACAAAGATGTAAGGCACACGGCCAACATATGAACTGTAGCGATTTGTGCCCTATCGCACAGAGTTTTCTCACAGTAACCCGTCGCCATGCTAGACTCCATCGCACACGTTTTCCAACAATTACCGCTCATGCGATAATGTTCTATCACAAACGGTTCAGAGCCCTTCAGCACACATACAAGTGATGCGCACCGTTTGTGATTTCTTAGGTATCATCGACGGTTGCCGCAAGAGTGACATGTGCTTTTCATTTGGGATCCCACACGTTTCCTGAAAGAAATACGACTGGGATTGTATTTTGCATTGGGCACGGTTTACTCTCAGTTCTCGTGTGCGATAACGCGATATCACAAACGGTTCCGGAGAACCTATGCACACGTAGTAGCGCTGCAAATCGTTTGCGATCCGATGTGTATCACCGACGGTTCCGCTATGATTGACGTATGCTTTCCGATGTGGATCGCACACACTCATTTAGTTGAACCGTGTGCGGAGCAATTGCCAGGTTAAAACAAAAATATCCCATTTTGAATCGGCATGCAAAAAGCAAATTTTCCACAATATTCAATTGAACAAATAAAAAAAATCCCATTTTGAATCGGCACGCAAAAAGCAAATTCGCCACAATATTCAATTGAACAAATAGTGCCCACAGGAAGAACATTCATCAGATTTTGCAACAATTGCAATTGAACATATGGTAGCTAAATTCCAATGATTTGTCCACACATATATGCATTACATAATTAACTTTGTGTACGAAATACGAAGACCTCATCAGATGGAAAACAATGGATCCATGCGTTATATGTTTAGCGGCTAACTCTTACTCAATGTTTCAAGAGAACGCGTGCTGAAATCTTCATTATCACCCCAGTAGGATTGATGTAGTGATCTAGGAAGAAGTTGCTGATAAATCTCCGAACCATCAGCAATTCACCAGCCGGGAGCGGTTCAAGGGTCCTCGATTTTAAGATGAGCTGCAGTATTTTTAAGATCAGAATGTGCCATATGAGTGGAGTAGAAGATATTAATTAAGATAGACTTCGGTACTAATTATGAGGATCGTCACAACTATCGGCAGGTTTGCGATGGAGATCATGTGTCCGCAAACATAGTATCCACAAAGGTTGGTCCCCGCTTCTTCTTTGAGTACACTGAATTTTTTTGTACACAATTAGTCATGTATTTGTCCTGTTAGGAACAACCTAACCGGTGTTAGATGTATTATTTTTTTTCTTTGGACAAAATAGAAAGAGGTTTATTTAGAAGCCTGAACATTTGAGTAGCGTAAGAAAAGGTATTTGCAGACTGTTGGATAAATTTTCCGAAAATAATGGATTTCGTTGTTCACGGAGAAACGATCTCGTGCTGCAGAGGTAGTTTCCTATTGAACAGGTTCCCCGTTTTAGTTTCCCACAATGCGTGCACACTGCAAATGATGATGAATTTTGACAACATCAATTATTGAACCAGATATGAATGCAAATTAATTTCAACATCATAGAATTCAATACCTATCCAAGAATTGCTGAAGATGCGTCAGATCCCGATCGTTTGTTGACTCTCTGAGAGAATCAATGTAGTAAACTATGTTCTTGTTTGGAACAATGAATACCAATATCCAGTGATTGCTACATATTAAGAAAGCCATGAACTTACGAATGATGTCGAAATCTGAAAGACAATCAGTGTATGCGTGGTTGTTTACTTGACTTACCGTTCATGATATGGCCAGAGAAATGATTCTTCATGGGACGTGTTTTCGAAGATACAGACGACCGTGTTAACGGCCCAGTCCCGTCGGTCTTTTTCATGTAATGTTGTGCCATTTGCTAATGCAGGATCTATGAAATAAACACTCTCACTTTGTCTTCTCTGTGCGTTCAATCCCCTGAGAGGAATAAAATGCAGTTAGCTATTTATCATTTACAGCCTTGTATGGAGAAGTTGTTCAGAGTTTGTTAAGTACTTACAAAATCACGCATCTAACAAGAGTGGTGTCGGTGTCAAAACTGGCGGATCTCGGGTAGGGGGTCCCGAACTGTGCGTCTAGGCGGATGGTAACAGGAGACAAGGGACACGATGTTTTTACCCAGGTTCGGGCCCTCTCGATGGAGGTAATACCCTACCCCGCTTGATTAATATTGATGATATGGGTAGTACAAGAGTAGATCTACCACGAGATCGTAGAGGCTAAAACCTAGAAGCTAGCCTATGGTATGATTGTTGTATATGAGATTGTCTATCGACTAGCCCGGCCTCGGTTTATATAGTGCACCGAGGCCTAGGATAACAAGAGTCCCTAGCCGAATCGCCGGTGGGGGAGGATTCCTTGTCTTGATCGCCAAGTCTTGTGGAATCTTCCTTGTATGCGTAACCGTCCGGATCGGCCCATGAGTATACGGACCATGGGGGTCCTCGGCCCAATCTAATCGATCGGGGGACGACGTGGTGAGTACCCCCTAGTCTGTGACACCATCAAGAGGCCCCCTAAACCGGTCTTCAAGTTAGGGACACTCCTCGATTCTTCCGAACTGTTCTTCATCTTCGGTTGCCGGTCTTGAAAACTGGTTCAACAAATCTTCTCATCTTCTATCTTGAGGATCGCCGAAATGCATTCGACGCGTTTATACGTCGGGTATCCGAGAGCCTTTAAGTTTCCGGCCTTTATCAATGCCTTGTTATTTTTGTGCCATACCTCGGGTTTGAAGTTATTCCTGGAGGCAAGTGTCCTCTTTGCGTCCGAGCTCTAACGCCGGACTGCATTGAGGTATCTTTGCAGCCGAGCACCAACGCCGGATCGCTTCCAGCTCTAACGCTGGACTATGTATCCGAGCTCCAACGCCGGATCGTATCCGAGGTGTCGTAAATCACCTTGGGTCAAAGAAGTTTGAAGGAGTTTAGCCGAGCTTAATGCGGAAATGCCTCTATGGAGCTGACCACTAGCGCCGAAGCTTTATGTCGGATCGCTTCCGAGGTGGTGCACCACCCGGAATGTGGGCCGATTTTTGTCAATATTTCTGATTGGTGCAATTTATTCTTTGCCGAGATACATAGCCAGTAGCCCTCAAGGTGGGTATCGGTCTAAAACCCGAGATGCACATGAAGGATGACATAAGACCGCTGATCCGCGTAGCTTTGAGACTCGTGTTGATTTGCAAAATCGGTCTCGAGGATCAAGTCCTAACTCGGCGTAATACTTCGGGACACAAAAGTGGCGGTTTCGATCCTCAAGACTCGGGTTGGGTGCGGCCGACCAACCCGAGGATCAAAATCTCCTCGAGATCAGACACTTAAAATTTTCTCATTGGACAGGCAATGCAAAGAGCCCCCGAGACACCGGTCGGGTGGCAACACCAGCATCGTGGGATTGATGTGCCCTTTAATATTTGTAAATAATAAGCCCGAAGCCAAGAGGCCCCGAGCCTTAATGCGGGCACGGGTGGCCGGATTAAGGATCGATATCCATAGTAAAATCACAAAATATGTGTAATGACTCAATGTATCCAAGTACTTTTATGTCATTAATGCTCGGATCCGCATTGTACAAAACTTTGTTGACCGACCATCGGCTTCAACCTCCTCGGCCAAGAGTCGAGGAGTGTTTGTCCTACTTTATAAAGCCTTTATGAGGGCAAAGATTTATGACAAACAAGGCAATCCGCCATACAGTTTTATAAACAAAGGTACGCAGAGAGGTATGTTATATTACTGTTTAACAGAAGAAATGTCTTCCAAAGAAAATAGTCCCGCTATCGGTTCCTTTCTTTGGGCTGTCATGCTAAGCATGATCATGAAACCTCAGCTCTAATGTAAGAGCAAAATATGGAGGATTTAGTTTGGGAGGCCAGTTACTAGCCCCCGGTAGTGTTCGGCGACGGTCGAGGTCAAGCCGGAAACACTTAGGCCAATGTTATGAATGGCCCGTCATTTAATATAGTCATCGATCACGACCAGTTTACACCTATTGTGACAGTCGGTTTTGACTTTCTCCACTGAGGTGCTTGACCATGCAAGCTGGAAGCACAATCGCAGTGGTTCTCCTTTGCACACCTAGCCGAACAAAGCGGAACGTAGGAGGCAAGCGCAGGAGCCGGGCTACCCAACTATTGACCGAAGACACACCAAACTGATGCATATATAGAAATATCCGAGAATGTTTTTGCGAATCTCTAAAGGTGTCCGTTGTAATCATGCGAGACTTGTGCTGAAAACACACAAATAGTTTAAAAGTGCCAAAAGCTTGGAAAACCAAAAACTTCAAGAAAACATGACGTCCGAACAAGATCAAGTGTTCGGTGCCAATCGAAAATTGGACTTTAGAGAAAAAAGTGCTTCGCCATGCTTTAACATGACACATCCTATCTCAAGACTTGCTGGTCACCACGGCTTCAGTCTCCCATCCCGAAGGCGGAGTACTTCTCATTAGGCTAGTTTAGAAAACTAAACTCTAGCGGTTTTGAGAGAGAAATTAGGCTCCCCGGCTAGTGACCGCACACTCGTGTCAAAAAAAGGAGTGATAAATAATAAACACTTTGCAACGATTAAGAAGAAAAACACTTAGTATAAAATGGCTCAAATAAACATAAGAGCCCCCAAGTGACTTGGGTAAAAGTTGACTATATAATGTAAGGTGACATGTAAAATGCCTTCTAGCCGGATTGTAGATCGCTTGTCGAAGCGGACCTTTTCGCTACAACCTCTCGACCCAATAGTCCTGAGTGTGTCCGAATACCCTCATGGTTATAAAAACCGGGGCATGCGTGGAGACCAAAGTAGGGTCATTAGTGCTTTATCGCATAAGTGCCCAACTAGTTATGTTATATTACATGGTTAGTAAGAAACATCTTCCAGGAGAATAGTTCCGTTAGGGGTTCGTTTCCACGGGAGGCATGCCCTAAAGTGCATGTCCGGACTGCAAAAAGAGCAGAAAAACATCTGGGGGCAGGTAAATGAATAGGTAAGAAATCATCTTTTAGTTCACCGACCGAGTATTCCCTTAAGAACACTAGCTTTCGACTTCACCCAGTCTGAGGTACACATCCGGATGACCCGACAGTAACAATCGCAGAGGTGCTCCCTTTACCACCTAGCCGAACAATCGGGAACGTAGGGGTAAGCACAGGAGCCATGCAACCCAGCTTGGCCAAAACTTAAGTCATATCGATGCATATAATGGTGAATAAAAGGTACATGCGGAAGTGTGACATGTGTTGGGCATAAAGCTCAGACAATAAGCTTCATTAAAGAAGCCCTGTGTATAATGAGCGGGTAGCACGTCAAGTGTGTGCGAACAAAGTTTGGACAAGGAAAATTTTTACAAGCAACTTTTTTCCAAAAAAGTATAATGTTTGGTCGAGCCGAACACAAGTTAAAAATTAAAGCTTTGAGCATGAAAGCGTCTTAGCTGGTGAATGTGTTCGGTAGTGATGACGCGCGTCCGAACTTGATACGGGACAAGGTTCCCTCCCTGCCGGGTCCCGAGGTGGCGGAGCTGAGAGCTCGACACGCCGGCGGTGATATAGCACGGTCAATGCAGACCGGCAGGGTGATACCAAGTCCCCGACATGGGGTAATGAAGTGTTGACGAAGCCCCCGTCCCGTACCGAGGTGACGCCAAAGGATGTAGTCCGGCTGGATCATTTTCTCCGCACAAAAATAGTGCAAACCGGAGATAATAGTAATAATAAAAAAATTCGTTGCATAACAAATAATTTATGCAAAGTGAGTAATAAAAGAAATATGGCCTCGCCAAGTCAAGGTCGATGTAGAGCGGCGCGTGATGCGTGAAGGCATGGCAAGGCCTCAATTCACGTGTCGGTTCGAGTTCGGTGCGGCGTCACGGACTATGTACCTGAAATTGACCGAACCACCATGCGACCATCGTTAATGCAGCCACCATTTGATAGACCTGCGTACATATGATTGACAAACGGAGTAATAATTGCTGGGAAAAATAAACCCAAACAAGCAAAAAATACTAGGATTAATAGCACATGGTTTATTTGTTGTAGCAATCCCGAAGAAAGGTGATTCCCAAAATTGGGACTCGATCCGCGACACCCATTGCCCTGACGGGCGGCGGCATGACGATGCTTGACAAGGGTTGGCTCGCCGAGGCAAAAGCCCTCGGTCCATTAACGTGATGAAGCTGGTCGGCTAGTGACGCCGAAGTCTCCGTAGTAGGTTGATGAAGAGGTGATGAAGCCCCCGGTCCAGCTATCGTGATGAAGCCTCGGTGTCAGCCGATGAGTCGAAGTAGGTCGGCGTGATGGACACCAGCTTGAAGAAGCAATAGTGCGGCCCCGTCGATGCAGGTCGTGACGTGGTCGACGCCGGCTTGATGAAGCGAATGCAGGCGATGCAGTATGCCCGCCCGTAATCCGTGGGGCGGCGATGTTGGTGATGATTTATCGCTTCGTGATGCCGACCCTTGTGCGGCTTGCCGAGATGATGATTCAAGAAGTTGAGCTCGGCTCAAGAAAGTGACGATGTCTAAGCGCAGTCGGCAGCCATGGAGCAATATTGCTGGACTGGTTTGACACCAAAGATGATATTGAAGATCATATTCAAAAGATTTTAAAGTTAGTGGATGTGTTCGAACAAAACACAACACCCCATACAAAACTTCCTTCAAAAAGGATGTCCCAAATCCCATTCATAAAAGAGATTTAACTCGTCGGATTCGTTTTCGTGCAGAAAATGTATCCAAAAGTGATGCACTAATCGGAAGGTTCCCGGAGTTTGGAAGGTCGGATCGAGCTGAAATTTTGTGGGGTGGTAGATATAGGAATTCCGCAGCCGATCAACGGTTGGATCTTCCAAAGGAAGCTCGAGCTAGAAGCTGGACACCATGCCCTAAACTCGTCCGGATTCTCGTCCGGATTCAATGCGGCTCCGGTATATCGGAGATTGCCAGAGATTCCTCCATCGGAACTCGAATTTAAATTTTCCAGGGTTGTTGTAGACTCAATTCCGCACAATTCCACCAAGCAATCGTTAGAACGACACTTGAGGAGGCGGTGGCGGCGAACACAAGTCCGCTGTCCGTAAAAATAAAGACGCCTCGAGGGCAATGTTGTCGTTGAGCCCCCGGGCTCCCTGGATGACTCCTCCATGATCTTGATAGAGATCGGAGTTGATGTTTGATGAAGGCCCTCATCCGAACATGACGATTGGAGGTAGGGTGCCGTCCTTGGTCGAACCAAGGTGACCAGGCGAACCGGTGACGAAGATGTCAAGTCGCGTAGCTTGATCTCAGCGAAGCCATCAACCTTTGCCGAACACACAGCGGAGCTCTCAATGAAAGCACCAATGTCGGTGTCAAACCGGCGCATCTCGGTAGGGGGTCCCGAATCAAAGGCCTAGGCGGATGGTAACAGGAGACAAGGGACACGATGTTTTACCCTGTGTTCGGGCCCTCTCGATGGAGGTAATACCCTACTCCTGCTTGATTAATATTGATGATATGGGTAGTACAAGAGTAGATCTACCACGAGATCGTAGAGGCTAAACCCTAGAAGCTAGCCTATGGTATGATTGTTGTATATGAGATTGTCTATCGACTAGCCTGGCCTCGATTTATATAGTGCACCAGAGGCCTAGGATAACAAGAGTCCTAGCCGAATACGCCGGTGGGGGAAGAGTCCTTGTCTTGATCGCCAAGTCTTGTGGAATCTTCCTTGTATGCGGTAACTGTCCGGACTGGCCCATGAGTATACGGCCATGGGGGTCCTCGGCCCAATCTAACTGGATCGGGGACGACGTGGTGAGTACCCCTAGTCAGTCCAGACACCGTCAAGTGGCATCGAGCACGTTGAAGTTGAAGAAGAGATGTAAGTCCTTGAAACTCACAATGATGGAACCACCATCGTGTCGGAAATGATCTCTATTGTAGTGGACTAGCAAATGGTGATGACCTTCTGACATTTGATCCATGCAATATTCATGTAACTCGCGGCAACTGGAGCTGCACTCATCAAAGTATTCGCCAACAAGAAATGGTTGTCCATGGATGTAATTGCGTGGTTCAAGTAAGCCTGCTTTATTTTTAGCAAGCAACAAACGTACTTCTTCATCACCCATGGCGTGAGACGATAATATTACTCCCCGATTCGAACAATCTGCTGTTAATTTGGTTCTGGGCGATGAGTGCTTTAAGTAAGAGACAATCATTCTCTTTCCTCTTCACTCTCCTTCAAGGCTTCCTCGTGGTCGCGTGTAGCCTTTTGGCCACTTCCTTCTTGGTACTTGAAGCATTTCCGCGAACGTGCGGTTGCACCGATGAGATCCGCCGAGCGGTGAAGCTTGGACGGATTTGCTTAGCGACGGCTTTATCTATGCCGGATCACCGAGTCAAGCGGTGTCCGCGGACGAACTACTAGGCTGTAGGGAGCAGAGGCATCGGACTCGACCATGCGTTGAAGCGTAATGTCGGGTTTCGCGCAGTGGTGCCAACTTGTCGGTGTGCCGAGGAGGCCATGCCAACGCTGTTGGTTTGCCGAAAGTGCCGACGCATTGGTATCGCGATCACGCTACCGCGACCAACGGATCGATGAGCGATCGGTTCTAAACCTCTGACTGCTTAGCGAAGCAGTTCCGGCATCGACTTCTTAGCGATCTGTTCCACTGTGCTGGTCTGGCCGAGCATGTGCTTTGCCGGTGTCCCCCGCCGCTTCTGGCCGACATCTCAACCGATGGTGCGTCATCAACAGTTGTAGGCCTTGCCATCGGGCTGCTTTGGGGCAGAGGATGACATGGCCTCAGAGGCTACAAAGTCGGTCCGGCTGATCACAGTTGATGCATCACCGCGAGAGCTGCTCCGCAAGGAGAGCATCACCGTTGAGGGCGATCGTGGTTGCTCTTGGCGGGGCTTCAGGAATCTCATCGATGAACTCTATTTCCTTTCGTGGCCACTGAATGTGATGTAAGAGTGTTTCTCCCAATGTCCTTTGCTCATCGAAGTCTCCTAGGACATTCTTCAGGGCAAATTCATTGAATTCAGGCTTTACTTCAGTCACGTAGCACTTCACACAGCCCGACTTCAATGGCACATTGTCCAAGAGAGGCCATCTTCCAAGAAGGGTGGGCAAACCCAGGCTGTTGCACATTTAATGTACCTTCATAATGTGTAAGCACGCCCTTCACCATCTTTCATTCCGGATAGATCAGATATAGCATCATCACGAGCAAGTAGCTGCAGCCTCCGTGTCATTGGGTCACCGATGCACAACTACTCTTGTGCAAAGTGTTGTCGCAATAAGCAAAGCATCATCCATGCCCACCTCCCATCCCATCTGCTGGCTATCTGTCAGTGTTAGAGTCTTCTGCATCATCATTGACTCCTCAACATCCTTTCGAACAGTCGGATAAATCTCCTTCAACTTTTCAAACAATGCATTCTGCTTCATTTCACTCATCGCTTTTTTTCATGCTGAGCCTCTCTTCTTTGCTGAGTGTGAAAGCCCTCTTGTGCAGGACATTAACAACTATACCCCTTGCACGGCCAGAGGGCTCTTTGTGTCCAAATAAGAATGGATAGAATGTCACATGGCCTCGAAGTTCCCGCAGAACCTTCCAGGATCTTGGAAGCCTCTACCATCACTTCATACGCTTTGGCGCCACGTGCATTTTCAAAGTAATAAGTTCTGCCATCACGCCTCTTTGCACGTGCATAAGTAGTCTCTCAAGCGCTGCTTCACCCTTGATTTCACTAAAGGCTGGATTCCCACCCGTCACCGCTTCTTTGTCCCCCTGTTCCCATATCGCCTTCATGGCGAGTATCCTGCCACACCCATACGGTGGGGTGTATGTTCTTCTTCCAAGTTCCGATTGCTTGAAACTCTTCGCAAAGAACTCGAGTTGCCTTGAGCCTTTTGAATTCTGCCCACCGCTTTTGTAATTTGGGGGTATGGGATTGGGTCCTTGCCTTCACTCAAGTACTTCTTGTACATCACGTGCTTTCAGTTTCTCCAAGCATCCCTAGCCTTCTTCAGTGCAGCGTGTTCCACCTGCATTATCTTCTGCTCTGGAAAGTTGAAGTGATCCATGATCTCCTGACTATCCTTCGCCGTGTTTCGTGGTCACCTTCCGAAACCCCGTGATTAATGTTGAGCCTTGCCGCCAACAAATCCACACACACACTCCTGAACCTCATGCGTGCTTTTATCCGGTTTAGTTGGAGCCCGTGACTTTAAATCAATCTCGGTAACTTCATATACACATTTAGGCTGGTGTGTGGGCTTCCTTGGAGCGTTCCTCCGTGTCCTGACCGGAAGGGTAATTTCTGCAGCTCTATCCCGTTCAAGACTACTTGATCCCTCACAATCTGTTGAAGACCTAGGGTTGTCCGAATCAGATGAAGATACATGGCTTGAATGAGTGTTGTCACTGCTATTCTGCATCTACAGAGAACACCTGCGAAACTCAGGAAAGGAGGATAAGCATAAAACTAACAACTTGGTATCAAGCTTTCGAAACATGCCACGCAATAATTTAGAAAATGTACGGCTAATTTGTTAAGTTTGTGTGACTCGGGCGCCCATGATCTGTAAATAGGCAGTAACTTATTGGAACAAATACAACTTATATGTAGTAAGGAAGGTAGATAATGAACATATATACGCTCTCCATTATTTATAGCCAATTTGGGAACATACGAAACGAAATTGGAAGAGGGATTACGAGGAAATATGCCTCACCGCGATGGAGAGCAGTAACTAACATGCTTCTTAATGCAAAGCCGGTCGGACCATAGGGGAGGCGAGGGTTACTGCATCGATATGCTCGAGGGTGGCTGGAGAGCAAATGAAGACGGCGAGGGCGCTGGGTCATCAGGTTGGGAAACGGCAGTGGAGGTAGGCTTGAAGCAGCGTCAAGAGCTGCACACGGCCAGGTGAGCACGACGGTGCCGAGAGGGTTCTCCTGGCCAGGATCTTGGGGATGGGGAGTCGAAGGAGATTGGGTGGACTAGTTGAGGAAACGCGGATGGTAGGGGGTGTTGGCGGCCTAGGTGACAAGGGTGAAAAATATCCACAGTCAAGGCTGCCATGAAAGGCCTATGCAAACGGTTGCCTCTAAGCGCCGTGTGCACAAACAGAATAATTTCGCTTGAAATGAAGACATTCGTGTGCATGCACAAGTAGGCACACGGCTTTCGTGGTGTGAACCGTGTGCTATTTGAAAACATTTTTGGGAGGGGCTATTTAAAACATGTACATGTGTTGTCGAAAAGGGATGAGGATCATTGTTCGATCAAGGAGAATCCAAATGCGTGCACTCCACGATCCGTGGGGTTTGGGTTCTGCCAATCGTAACGCACGACTCGGATCATGCGCGTGGCGAGAGGGGTGGGGGGGTGCATCGGCTACGACAGCAGTAGTGGACACACGGCTTTTGTGAGTGAAGCGTGTGCTCTTTGAAAACATTTACATTACCTAACATCATATTTTGTTCGAATGAAAACATGAGTTCATCGTTTACCTCCAATTTTTTTCCACGGTAAGAAATCATGAGTATAGTGGAGAGTGTCATATACTAGTATCATGAATATACATCACATATGATACTAGTCTATGATACTACCTTTAATTAATTATAGCGCATAGTATAATACATAGAGTATAGTATCATATATAGATCATATTTATTGCCATGCATGACACAAATTAGCATCGCATTTAACATGATATGGTATCTACGTACTATATGTTACTCTAACCCTCTTTATATATATTTAATTCTTTGCCACATTAGCATACTTGCTATTTCCGAGTGCATGACATCATCGGCCACTATGGCCAACCTTATATAGTGGGGAGTATCATATACTATATATATAGTATCATGCATATGATACTAGTGTATGATACTACGTACGTACCTTCGTAGTGCATATATAGTATCATAGAGTAGTACTAGCTCCCTCTGTAATATAAGAGTGTTTAGATTACTAAATAGTGACCTAAACGCTCTTATATTAGTTTACTGGAGGGAGTATATATCATAGATGACCGTATTTATGAATTGAGCCCTATAAGGTCAAGTTGTAATGGGGAGTATTATATATATATACTAGTAGTATCATGCATGCATATATATGATAGTGTAGTTAGGATACTACTTCCGTAATGCATAGTATCATAAGTTAACATCTTAGGTTGCCTTACTAATTGTCATGCATCACACAAAGTAGTAGTACAACATTTAATATGACACGGTACCATGATATGATACCACATCCTCTCTTGTGTGCCACATCATCCGTAAAGTCTAGTTGGCATGCATGATACCGCTTATGATAATACCATTACAACCAGCCTAAACCGGAAAGGAGGGAGTGTGAGACTAGCCACAGTGGAGAGTAGTACACTAGTAACATACACATATCCCTATACTATATATGTTACTACCTTCATAGTGGGTAGTAACATAAGTGTAGTGTCATGCAAAGCTTCATTTCTTAGGTTATAGACTCATATTGCATTGGGACATGTGATGCTACAAGAATTCAGCTGTTATCAAACTATCTCTCTCCTCATTAACTTATTGCCACATAAGCAAGTTTGCTGAGAGTCGGTGTTACTGCTGAAGTTACTCCCACTGTGGCTAGTCTGATACTAGCTAGTTGTCTATGATATACTAGCTACCTCACTAAGAGCATGGTTAATAATACAAATGAGGGCTCGGCTATAAGAAGTTGCCATGTCAAATATAGCCAACCTCTTAGCGGGCATGTACAATAATAAGTTTTATATACGTACTAGTTTATCAATAGTTGGCCCACCTTACATCCTCACAAAGTGTCTTGGGTCTCATGTTGCAACTGGCTTTACTAACCAAGAGCCCGCTTCTCTTCTCTTTCCTCCAACTAATAAGCACATATATATTATTTTATTCCTTATAGCTAGACTACCCACAAAGGGGAGTAACATAGGTAGTAACATCACACATATCTAGATAAAATAGATGATGTGGCAAGCAATAAATGAAGAAATGGATGAAAGTGGATATGTGTGATGTTACTACCTATGTTACTCCCACTGTGGGTATAGTTTTACTATAGTATGAGACTACCCACAATTGGAGTAACATAGGTAGTAACATCACACATATCTAGATAAATTAAGTAGATGATGTGGCAAGCAATAAATGAAGAAAGAGAGGAAAGTAGTTACTAGTAGTATGAGTAACATCACATGTACATATCAAGGCAATATGTGTCTATAGCCTAATAAATGAAGTGTTGCATGTTACCACACATATATGTTACTCCCCACTATAGAGGTAGTAACATAGACTAGTAACACATGGGCATGTTACTAGTCTATGTTACTACCCATTGTGGCTAGTCCTGAGTAACATCACACATCTCAAGGCAAGATGAGTCTATAGCCTAATAAATGAAGTGTTGCATGTTACTACACATATGTTACTCCCCACTATAGAGGTAGTAACATAGAGTAGTAACATTCTATGTTACTACCCATTGTTGCTAGTCTTATGTCACTCTATTGTGTACTTACTTGCTCTAATGCATAGTATCATAAGTAGCTAGTATCATATGTACTACTTTATTTATATTGTCATGCCTGACACATAGTAGCATAACATTTATTATGATACGGTTTCATGATATGATACTTAACCCTCTCTTTCTTCATTTAATTAATTCTATGACAGCTCATCAAAATTGCCTAGTTGGCATGCATGATACTAGCTATGATACCCCTTACTATCAGCCTAGCAAAGGTGTACAGATCATTTGTGCGCCGCTTTGTGAGTTTTCATCCGCTTGTTCGAGAAGCGGGAGAAGTTTCAAACATTTCGTCATGAGAAAGTGCACACCGGGCGTAGGGCCTAGTTGGTATTTTAATTACAAAAAATTCAGATGGAGTTCGGACATCATCAAAATCGATGTGTGCCCGTGGCGTGCTCTCACGACCCTGTGGAAAAAAATGGTAAAGTTTGGCACAAGTTTTGATGACTGCTCCTTCCAAACTGGAGCATCTCACATGAAGGATCATGGTTTTCCAAAAGGAGACGTGTCAATTCAAACTCCTGTGGTCGGTGACTTCATCGTTTGGCCTCATAAAAATTTCCATGGTACGCAATCACCATTATACCACGAGTTTGATTTTATGGTGCATTTCAGGTATCGTTAGCTATATTTAAGACATTTTTGAGATTAACGTGCATTTTGTGCATAAAATAAAATTGCAACCGAATCGCATGTGCCATTTCGAAAGGGATGAGGATCGCCATTCGATCTGGAGCATCCAATGGTGCGTATATATACGATCCGTGGGGTTTGGCTTCTCGCCAATCGTAAAGCACGACTCGCATCGTAATGCGGGTGGCGGGTTTGGTCGGCACACGACTTTCATCAACGAACCGTGTGCTATTCGCAAACCAGATTGCATATTTTTGTTCACACATATTGTAGTGAGATCGATTGAGTGTGCTTCCTCTATGATATAATAATAATAATAGTAGTAGTAGTAATAATAATAATAATAATAATAATAATAATAATAATAATAACACAAAATAGTTCATATTCATTGCCTCAGTTGACAGCACATCAAGGTCAACATATTAACGGTTCTTACATCAACAGACAACCGGGCATAACTCAAAAATTCAGTACACGCGACAGTTCTAAATTGAACGAATTAAGTTGCAGGGTAGGCATAAAGACTAGTCTTACGGCTTAATTCCCATGTACATGGGGGAATTGGGATCATTAAGTTGACCCTGAATGAACTTGGGGTTTTTGATGATTTTACGCTTCTCTGTTGCACTGGTGCGCGATCCCTTGGCTGGTAACTCATCAAATTCATCGTATTTCGTCCCGATCGGCAACATCGTCAACACCCGACCCTTCTCTTCCCATGCATCGCTAAATGGCCGTTCTTATGAAAGGGTCTTCCACAAAGAAAATCTGGTATCACCGGGCAAGAATGAATGGGTCCGCGTGATATGCCATCGTTGTCCTGTTAACACAGTCTTCCTCAGACTCAACAATCCTTACCTGACCAAGAGGGATCCATGCGCACCTGAATAATGCCACCTTAACTTTCACAGTCATGCTCCCAAATCTCTTTGATGGTTCCATAGTATACCCTTTTATCAGCTTAATTTACAGTCATGCATTCTATTCGAACAGAGCTATCTGATACGAGGTCTTCTTTTCACGTTCCTCAGTGTAGAACATGTATCCATTTGTGTCATATGCTTGGTACGTCAACACCGTAGGGTGATGGCTTTTGTGCCAACCACGTAGCAATGTCATTGATGGATCCTTGTGCCAACGATTCTTCAGCCATTCGGGCGTACTTCTTAGTGTGCTCCTTCATCTCCACTTCGATGAAGGCACCATTGGTAAGAAGCTTTACGATTCTCCGCCAAGTGTTCTTCGCATAAGCGATGAGAACTGGGCTGTTAAGCGAGAACGTCAAATGGACTTTCTCCGCCAATTCTCCGGTGCAGCCATTTATGCGTGCCAGCAAGGACCGACTTACCTTTCGCCTTCCCTAGTGGCGTAGAGAGGGCAAACCTATAGGTCTTTGTTTCATGTATTCGTGCAAAACTCAACCACCTCCTCCGCGGTATAACCTTGTAGGATGCTTGCCTCTGGATGGTTTCAGTTCCGGCTAAAAGCGCTTCAAGATTCCCATGAACCGCCTTCGAACGGATACATGTTGCGAAGAAACACAGGACCACAATACTTTTATCTCGTCGACAAGGTGCATGATGAGATGGACCATGACATCAAAGAATGACGGTGGGAAAAACATATCTAGGTTGGACAATATTATTGCAATATCATCTTGCATATTATCCAACTCTTCATGATCTACAACTTTCTGCCATAGTTTGTTGAAGAAATCACAGAGGTCAATGAGTGTGTGTTGGATGTGGGGTTCCGGCAAACCCTTAAGGTTCGAACACTGGGGTGCGCGCGGAGTCTTTCCCTCCTACCGATCTACACCCTAGCTCGCTAAGATCTCATGGACGAACTTGATGAACTCGCAACACAGAAAGACACGAGATTTATACTGGTTCGGGCCACCGTTGTGGTGTAATACCCTACTCTAGTGTGGTGGTGGACGGATTGCCTCTTGGGCTAATGATGAACAGTACAAGGGAGAACAACCTCCTGAGGTTGAGGTGTTCTTGTGCTTGGTGACTTAGTGGGTGAGAGCCGGATGAACTACTTGATGCCCCTACTGTGGTGGCTAGCTATACTTATATAGGCCCTGGTCCTCTCCCCAAATATTGAGCGGGAAGGGAGCCAACAACGGTGGGCAAATTTGAAGGGGGACAGCTAGTACAAGCTATCCTGACAAAAGTGGTCTTCGCCTAGGAAAAGCTCTGGTGGTGACGCTGTCTTGGGCTCCATGATGACCTCCGTCTTGCCGTCCTTCTGGTCTTGGTCTCGTTGCACTGATATGGCAAACTTTGCCTGATGCCTCGGTACTCTTCGCCTGCGCTGGCCTCCTTAGCACCAAAGAGGAAACAAGGACGCTACACGCGCTGGCGCCCGCATGGCGCCCGCCTGGTGCCGATCGTCATGGCTCACGTCACGTGAGCCTCGTGAGGTTTGCCCCGCCTTGATATCTCCGCTCCTCGTGAGCCTGCCTGACTAGGCCACTCCTGAGGAGGTCTTCGTCTGGCCGCCTCGGGAGGCTTGGCCCCTCGCGAGGGTCTTGGATGCCTTTGTTGATGAAGATGGGCGTCTGACTCTTTGCCTTAGCCACGCCGTGGGCAGCAGCGAGCAAAAGTCTGGGGACCCCGTTCCCGTAACGCCGACAAGAGCTCCCCGCCCAAGGCGCGCTTAGGGCTTGGCTGTGGCGGCCAAGGGTCAAGTTCGAGCGCCAGAAGCCCCCAAAAAGCCCGCGGCCTCGGTTGACGTGTGGCGGTTGATTGGACGTGGGCGTCTCGGCTTCCCCACGCTGCCTCGACAACTGCTTGATCTGACAAAAGGCTGGCGCTGGCAGTACTTGCCTTCATTGCTTCTTCCTCGCCTTGCTCCATATCCCCTTTCTTGCTCTTCGCCACCGCTACGTCCAGATCCTCTCTAATCTCATCCTGCATCCGCGATTCATGGCACCGCGCAAGGTCAAGACTTCCTCGGCACCGGCTTGGTATGAGCCGGCCCTTGAGGCCCCCACCGTCACAGAGAAGAGCCTCGCCTCCGTGCGCCTGCTGACGGCGGGTGAGAGCAATGAGTGGTGGGAGACCGAGCTCCGGCTTGCCTCCGACGTGCCGGAGCCTGAGGGAAGCACCTTCTTCCCCTTCTTCTCGAGCAGCGTTGATGTCGGGTTGGTTCCTCCCTTCTCCGATTTCTTTTATGAAGTCCTCGACCACTACGGGCTGCAAGCGTTGCATCTCCATCCCAACTCTGTCCTCCTCCTGTCCATCTTCGCCATTACCGTGAGGCGACTGGGCGTGATGTTATCTGTGGCGCCTCCCCGCCATTTCTTCTTCCTCTATGTCGTCACGAGGTGCACGCTTCCAGACATGCGCTTAATTTCGCCTCGCGCGGCAAGGCCAACTCAATCTCGAGCACCGTGAAGAGGGCCGACGACATTCGATCCAAATGGGTCATGATGGACGCCCAAGCGCAAGCCGATCCACGCCTAGTGTTGCTAACGGCGGCGCCCTCTCCCAACGGGGTGGCCTATGGAGCTTACCAACGAGCGGGCATCGTTAGTGTTGGGCAGATGATGACCGACTTGAAGCCGGGCAACGCGAGGGCGGCCAAGGTGACGGGGGTCATGCTCCTGAGGGAGTTCTTGACGCTGCGAATTGCTCCGGCCCAGAGGCCTGCCGCTTCGTGGGAGCTTGAAGAAGAGGAAATAAGACCTACCGAGGCCGGGACCTGCTCATGGCGATGAATTGGTCATTGCCCCTCACGCGCTTCATAGTTGGGGACAACCAGGAGTACCCGCCAAGCGCCTTTGCTCCCCTGTTCCAACGCAGGGACCGGGAGGAGTTCGTCGCCTCCAGGCCGACCTTTGACGCGGGCGGGCTGGTGCCGCCGGGCGCCCGGAGCTCCTCATGTGACACCGAACCCGGTGGAAGTGTCCTCCGACAAGTCCCGCTGGGAGGAGGAAGAGGAGGTGTACTCGGAGAAGACTCTCGAAGAGGTGGGGGAGACTTCTCCTCTGAGCAAGGCCGAGATCCTCCGCGCCCTTCCTGACGATGCCGAGGCCGACGCCCGCCAGGAGGAGAGGGAGCAGCCCCTCATCCCGATGAGGGGTAGGTCGTCGCCGTGGCTCGCCATGTCAGCCTCCGGCCCCGACACCTCTGGGCTGGCTCGGCTCTGCCTCCGCACCGCCTGGCGCCGGGAGCCCGAACGCCGCTTCCTCGTGTCCCGATGCCGTCAGCTTCAAGCTCCCCTGCAAGCGGAAGTATGTCGCGGTGGATCGGGTAAGTGTCTTAAGCTTGGCCTTGTCCTCGCTTGTGCTCATCGCTTTCTCGATGCTCACCCTTGGTTGATCAGGCCGACATCTTCGGGCGAAGAAGAGGAAGGAGGACGTGGCGGTAGTGCCTCCCTCCGCTGGAGAAAGGAGGCAACAGCGCCGCATCTCCCTCAAAGGCCGTTCTTCAAGGGGCCAAGAGGAACATCACCGCGTGGAATCAGCCCCCATGGCCCCGCCGGCTCCGGAAGTGCCGGCGCCTGGCGCGGTTGATGAGTTCCCAGCTGCTCCGGAACCCGCGATCGCCCAAGTCCTGGTGACGATGCCGCCTTCCCACCTTCTTTGCACCTCTCGCTTCCTCGGTTCTTCCGCCTTCCTCTGTTCTCGAACATGCTCTTTCGGAGATGACCCACTGCAGGTAGATCTCTGGCGCGACTCCACGCCGGTGGTCGGGCGCTCGAGCTGGCTCTTCCGGTTGGCTTCACTCCGACCTGGCGGTTCGCGCGGCGCTGGGCCAGGCCGCTGTGGCCTCTGAGAAGGAGAAGCAGAGTGCCGCCAACGCCGCAGCCGATCGTGAGATGGCGCTGAAAGACGCCAAGGCCGTCCGTGACCACTGCCGAGTGCTGGAGGACGAGTTGCAGAGCCTGCGCGACATGCATGCCGAAGAAACACGCTACCGCCAAGCGAAGGCAGAGGAGATGAAGGCCCGGGAGGTTTTACGCCGTCAAGAACCGTGATGCTGAGCTGGCGGAGTTGGGGAAGGCGCAGGCCGCCGAGCGCAACCGGTTAGAAGAGTTGGAGCGGAAGATGGGGGCGAGGGAAGCCGATCTTGATGCCAAGGTGCGAGTCCTGGCCGAAGACCGCGTGGCCTTTGCCGATCTTGAGAAGAAATCTCGCCAGGCGCTAAAGATGCTCTACGAGCACGGCCTGGAGAAGTCGCTGGCCACTGATGAGGACGGCCCTGCCCGGCTGCTTCCTCTCTTGGTGAAGGCGCTCGAGGAAGTCGTCGATGGCGTTGGTCCCATGGCGGAGGCGGAAGCTCGCTGCCCCTGCCTTCAACAAGATTGACTACGGCTTCACTTACCCGCACCTTCGCAACCCCCAACGCTTGTCTTGAAGAGTTGCCGAGCCTCGTGGCTGAAGATCAATGCGAGGCCGCCGCCCGCGGCAGTGCAAGGTCGTGGAGGCCTTGTCAAGAAGTTCCGCTGCTTTGTCTCCGCCTCCTCCGCCCAGCGGGACGCCACCGATCCTACAGCTAGTGGTGAAGGTGAAGACAAAATCGCTCCTAAGTAGCACCTTCCGCAGTGATGGCGACGTCTGGGGTGACTCATGCTATTCTCCTCATTTGCTCCTCGCAACATGCATTAGGCCTCGTGGAGGTGTTTAGATTTTTCATCTAATATCATGAGGACAATGTGTTTGTAATATTTGCTTTGAGATTTTGCGATTTCCTTCCTATTCGCTTATGCGTCAAGGTCGGCAGAGTTCGGCCTCAAGGCAGATACCTCAACCGCCATTGGGCCGACCGGAGACCGGGACGGACCAAGGAGTGAGGGGCTACGTGACCGATTAGGCTCCCCGAGTCGCGATGCTCAGGAGTCCCCTTGACGCCAAGCGCAAAACAACTTATAGGGAGAGTTCGTGAGGATAGATTAATGTTCTACGTCGGCGGAGAGCCTGCCCCGCCATACCTCAACTGCCATTGGGCCGACCGGAGACCGGGACGGACCAAGGAGTGAGGGGCTACGTTACCAGTTAGGCTCCTGAGTCGCGATGCTCAGGAGTCCCCCTTGACGTGCAAATAATTTCCATACCTGCCCTCGCCAAGGCCTCGGGAGGGGCGCGCGACGCCTAGGTCCGAGAGACCTGGTTGGGTGGCGTGCGCTTTGGTGTGACCCGAGCGCAGCCCCCGTGCCCAGCCCCCTCTCACGGCTCTCCCAAGGGGAGGCGTTGTGGTGAGGTTGGACGCTGAGCTCTGGGCTCCCTGAGGTTGGTAATGCACCGTGGGGGCCGCCTCGGTTGTTTATCACCAGCGTGGAGCATAGTGCTTCCGCTTGTGCACGGGCATAGCCGCCTCGGCAGGTTCGACGGCCGCCAGCGAGCATGGTGCTTCCACTTGTGCGTGGGATGGGGCCCCTCATGAGGAGCCCCCTGGGCGTAGACAGCCCCGGCCCGACACGTGGCTTGCACGACAGGCTGCGAGGTGTATCTGGGCACCCGTGAGCCAGCTAAGGGACTCATGAGGCCCTACCTCAAGGCGGGTTGCACCTGGTCTTGAGTCTTGGTGACTGTGGTGTTCCTCGCAAGGCGGTTAGGTGCAAGCACTCACGCCCTCGTGTCCCGCCCTCGAGCGAAGCTCACCACCATCGGTATGCTGTGTCGCGATGCCGTGGTCAAGGCCAGGGGGTGAGGGCTGAAGGGCCAGTACGAGCTCTTGATCGCGATGCTCAGGAGCCCCCCTTTTAACGCGCAAGCAAATTGCACGGGGTGAATGGACCCGTGGCGGGTGGCGGTCGAGTAGGCGATAACCGTAGGCAGGTTAAGCATGGAAAGCAGATTAGCTTGGGTAAATGCAAGAAGGTACATGCCACTGGGTCTGGTCCAAGCGGCTTGGGGATAATGCAGCCCGAGGGGCGCCCCCAGCAAGGTAAGCTAAAGACAAGAGCAAAAGGGATACATGCCACAGGACGGACCCGCGGCGGCCTGGGAATAATGCAGCCGAGGCGCCCAGCCTAAACGAAGCTTGGAAGATGTCACCTGGTTCTGTAGATGAAGTAGAGTTGGTGCAGCTGAAGGCGTGCATCGAAGGGGTGGCTCACTGAGCCTCGGGAGGCTCTGGGGCTCGGGAGGTTCCCTGAAGACCGTCTCCATCTCCTCCAGACGGGCGTGGTACCCGCCTCCGAGCCGCCAGATACGCCGTGATGCTGCATTGATAGGCTGACGCCACGCTGGGCAAGCCGAAAGGCATGCGAACGTAGCTGTGTGGGGGGGCCTCGCAATGGCCCACACGCGAAGGCCAAAAACGCTCCTGAGATGCTGCCTGTTGAGCCCTGGGACGTCGATGCAAACTCGCAGCCAGTCATCCTCGCCTGGATGGGGAGCTGCACTCAGAGGGCTGCCGCCACAGCATGGCTCTTGCGCGCTTGCGCCTCGAGTGGTCTTGGCGATGAACTCCCCGAGTGGTGGGCACTCCGCCCCTATGTTCTCCTCGAGGGAAACGTGTCGCTAAACACGCCTCAAGTGGTGCCCAAGCACCTCCCTCGTGAGGTTGGCAAGGTCTCGAGGCCCTCCAGAGAGCCCCGAACCCTCGGGCCGAGGAGGGCGCCGGGCGCCGCCTTCCTATGCGCGATTTGAGGAGGTGCCCTGTGACGGACGTCGATCCCGGCGAGGCTCCCGCCGTGACACCATCCTCATGAGGTCTCCGCACGCGCCGGGCTGCTTCTTCTTGGGGATGGCCTCCTGAGGGCCCCTCACTTCTGTGGGTCGTCGATTGTCAGCATCTCGAAGGCGCGCTTTCGAGGGAGCACACCGCATCTCTTTCTTCACAGGGGACCGTGATGATTCCACCGCTTCCCGGCATCTTGAGGACATTGTAGCCGTGATGGGTGACCGCCATGAACTTGGCCAAGGCTGGATACCCGAGGATGGCGTTGTACGGCAGGCGGATGTGTGCGACATCGAAGTCGATGAGCTCGGTGCGGTAATTCTTGCGCTCTCCGAAGGTGACAGGCAGGCGGACCTGCCCTATCGGTGTGGTGGAACCATCAGTCACTCCTGAGAAAGGCTTTTGTAGGCTGTAGCTGCTCATATGGCACTTGGAGGTTGTCGAACGTGTCGACGGACAGGACGTTGAGCCCTGCGCTGCCGTCAATGAGGGTCTTGGTAACCTGCACATTGCTGATGACTGGAGAGCACAACATCGGGGGGCGCCAGCGGTGGCCGCACACTTGAGCTGATCTGCCGAGTTGAAAGTGATGGCGCATTGGGACCATTTGAGCGGGCGCGTGGCCTCGAGCTTGGGGAGCACCGCTCACCTCACCTCGCGAATCTAACTGTTTGAAGATGCGCCGAGAGGCCGGGCTCGACACTGCCCAAGATGCAGGCGATTGCACGAGGCTCCTGGAAGCCCCCAGCCCCTCATCTTTATGGTGGTCGTCATTCCTTCTTGGTGGCGGCAGCGGGGGAAGACCGGCGTTGCCCTGAGGGCGATCCTCACGAGGTTGGTCCCTCCAGGCGCCCTCGCGAGGATGGTCCTGCCAACGGTCCTCGCGAGGCCTGTCGCGACACTCCTAGCGCGGGCCGCGGTCGTCCCAGCGTTCGCCTCCACATCCTCCTCCTCGGCCGTAGCCCCGGTCGCTACACTAGGGGCGTCAACCGAAGCGTCCTTCTCGTATGGCTCCGAGCTCTTGGCAGTCACTGGTGTTGTGGGTCTTCAGGTTGTGGAAGGCACAGAATGGTCGGCTGTTCTTGGACGACTCGGGCTGATCTTTGCCCCCGCTTTGGTGTCCGCTGCTAGCACTGCCGCTTCCTTGCGCTTCACGTCCTTGGCCTTGGCTTTCTTCTCCTCCGCTCCCGCGGCTGGCAGCTCGAGGAGGGAGAGGCGCCTCTCCTTAGCTCTCGCGCACTTGGTTGCCAGGTTGAAAAGCTCCTGAGATGTGCACAGCTCCTCATGGATAGTGAGCTCTTCCTTCATCTTGACATCATGGACGCCGTCTGAGAACGCGGAGATGATGGCCTCATCCGTGACCTTGGGGATCTTGAGGCGAGTGTTGTTGAAGCGCTGGATGTACTTCTAGAGGGTCTCTCCTGGTTGTTGCTTCATGCGGCGCAGGTCACCCGCGGCTGGCGGGCGGTCGCGAGTGCTCTAGAAGTTGGCGACGAAGCGGTTGCGTATCTCGTCCCAGGAGGAGATTGAACCGTGCTGCAGGTTCAGGAGCCAGGATCGGGCTCCATCCTTGAGAGCCATGGGAAACCAGTTCTCCATGACTTTCTCATCGCCGTTGGCTGCTTCGATGCTCAGCTCATAGAGCTGCAGGGACTCCGCGGGGTCGGCGGTGCCGTCGTAGCGAGGAGGCAGATCCGGCTTGAACTTGCCTGGTCACACGACGCTGCGTAGCTCGAGGGTGAAGGTGCGGCAGCCGGCCGTGGTCGCTGGGGCCCGCTTCGGAGGTGGAGCTTGGTCTTGGCGAGGTCCGCATGGCGCCACCGCGGGCGGTGCACGGTCTTGACGAGGTGGCGCGGGAAGCGCAGGTGCAGCTTCTCGCGGCCGAGGGACTTCTTGGCAGCTTCTCTCTTCGCGCGTGAGCGCCGGGCGTGGTGGATCACGCCGCAGGACCGCGCGCCTTGGTGCCAAGGCACCGTCTTGGGGCAGAGGTGGTGGAGGCACGCCACGAGCCTCGTCGCCCGTGGCTGGCTGAGGGTGAGGCAGAGAGAGGGACGACGCCGGAGAGCCCCCTGCGGCGCGAACAAGCTCGGTGAAGCGATCGAGCCACTCCTCGTAGAGGTCGTCGACTGGGCGGTAACGTAGGAGCTCGTTCGCCGTGAGGAGCACGGCCCGCGCCTCCATGGGGGCGCGGCGTGCGTGGGACAAAGAACCGGCCGGGGTCAGCAACGGAGTGTCGGTACGGCCGTCCTGCCGCACCGAAGGATGCAGCGAGGATGCCTGCTGCTCGTTTCGCCAGCCGGTGGCAGCGCTATGCGCGGGAGACGGGAGCGGCGAGGTGGCCCGCCGACGGAGCCTTCGAGCAACGCTGGCGGTGAGGGCTGCCCGACGCCAGCTCGAGACGGGCGAAGGCCCGCCATGGAGACGACGAGCGACGGATCGACGGAAGGAAGCTACGACGCACTCCCTACCCGGGCGCGCCAAATGTCGGATGTGGGGTTCCGCAAACCCTTAAGGTTCAAACACTGGGTGCTGGAGTCTTTCCTCCTACCGATCTACGCCCTAGCTCGCTAAGATCTTATGGACGAATCCTCGGCGAACTCGCAATACGTAAAGACACGAGATTTATATCGTTCGGGCCACTGCTAGGTGTAATACCCTACCCAAAGGTGGTGGTGGATGGATTGCCTCTTGGGCTAATGATGAACAAGATAAGGAAGGAACAACCTCCCGAGGTTGAGGTGTTCTTGTGCTTGGTGACTTAGTGTGAGAGCCGGATGAATTACTCGATGCCCCTACTATGGTGGCTAGCTATACTTATATAGGCCCTGGTCCTCTCCCCAAATATTGAGTGGGAAGGGAGCCAACAACGGCAGGCAAATTTGAAGGGGGACAACTAGTACAAGCTATCCTGACAAAAGTGGTCTTTGCCTGCTGAAAGCTCCGTGGTGACGCCTGCCTTGGGCTCCACGATGACCTCCGCCTTGCCATCCTTCCGTGCTGGTCTCGTTGCACTGATATGGCAACCTTTGCCTGATGCCTTGGTACTCTTCGCCTGCGCTGGCCTCCTTAGCACCAAAGAGGAAACAAGGACGTTGCGCGCGCTGGCGCCCGCCTGGTGCCGATCGTCATGGCTCACGTCACGAGAGCCTCGTGAGGTTTGCCCCACCTTGATATCTCCGCTCCTCGTGAGCCTGCCTGACTAGGCCACTCCTGAGGAGGTCTTGCGTCGTCCGCCTCGCGAGGGTCTTGGATGCCTTGTTGATGAAGATGGGCCGTACGACCTGCTGGCTTAGCCACGCCATGGGCCGCAGGCAGGCAAGTCTGGGGACCCCCATTCCCAGAACGCCAACAGTGTGTTTCTTATATCTTTGTCCATCAGATTCCTGATGGCCACCGGAGGATTTGTGTCAGCATTACGTGGCAATCATGTGACTTCATGTGTCCCAACTTCATTTTACCTGAGCTCACATCCATGAGACTTCTGATGTTTGCGCAGTAGGAAGAGGGTGTCTTAAGTGAATACAAATAGGTGAAGAACTGTGTTGCTTCTTTTGTACTAAAATTGTAACTCTGGCGAGCTTTGATGAATTTGTCATCATCTTCTGCTTCACTCTTGCGTTGTGATTGATCAGCAAGCATATCGAGCCGTGAACCGTCACCATCCTTTTCTTTTACGCTTAATCTTGAGCAGAGTACCAAGGATGCTTTCACACGCTCTTCTCTACGTGCATGACATCGATGCGAGGACGTACACGTAGAATCTCCCAAAGAAGGTAATTTCCGAACACCGATTTCTTCTTAAACACTTGATCCTTGGGTGTTAGTTTCACCGCCAAAGGGTGGTTCTTGCCAATCACAACATTAATTTTTTAGCCATGTTCTAGACCACCTCCCTTCATAGGGTCTTGGGCCCTCACCGCCTCCTCGCCATACCATCAAATTCAGCTTTCATCTTTCAGTATGGGTGATTTTTCCGTAAGAACCTACGGTGACGCAAATACACTATTTTGCACGAGTTGGGAAGTCTTCTGCTAGCTGTCCTATCAATGCATGTGACACACCCTACATCTCCCCTTGTTTTCTGCCCTGATGTGTTTCCTAATGCTAGCATATCTTGAATGGTGTGCACCAGCATCGCATGAAAATCAAAAGACTCCTTTCTGTAAGCATCATAACATTTTACAGCAGGAGCATCTATCCACACTATCAGCAGTTCTTCTACCAGTAGTTGAAAGTAAATGTCGATGTCATTTCCAGGTTGCTTCGGGCCTTGGATAATCATTGACATCATAATGTATTTTTCTTCATACACAACCAAGGAGCTAGGTTATATATGCACATAAGCACCGACCATGTGATGTGATTGGTGCTCATATCGCCAAAAGGATTGATCCTGGCACAAGACACTCCCGAGCCTTATACTTCTAGGATCCTTGGCAAAATTTTCAAACTTGTTGTCTATTAATTCCCACTGAGCCCCATCTTTCGGGTGCCTCATAAACCTATCCGAAATTCGCTCACATGATGCCACTGCAACCTCTTTGCCTCTCTAGGGTTTGCAAACAAACGCCTCAACCTTGGAATTAAAGGCAAGTACCAACAACCTTGAACGGGATTCATGTCTTGATCTCGTCGTCCAATTTGTACTTGTCCTTTGCTCTCCTGCTTGTATCATGCATGCTTGCATGTGGGACATGCACGAAAATCTTTGTACTCACCACGGTACATTATACAATCATTCACACAAGCGCGTATCTTCTCAGACTTCAAGTTCCAATGGGCAAACAATTTTCTTTGCTTCATTCATGCTTCGGGGAGCACATTATCTTCCTAAGAATTTCTTTCAAAAGACCTAACATCTCTATGAAGCCCTTGTTTGATAGACCGCTTGTCGCTTTAATCTGAGAAGCGCCAGGTGGCACTCAACCTGGAATATTTTTTTTGCAACCTGGATACAATTCTTTCTTGGAGTCCGCATCAATGGTTGACAGATCCTTGTACCCAATCATATCCTTTTCTGGGCCCTCAAAATCTGCAATCATAGCAGCAAAATCTGGCATATCACGATCGTCGTCATCTGCATGGACGTCTTGGCTTTCTAGTGGGCGTTTCGGCTTTCCGGTGTTCCATTGGTAGCTTGACGCCTCTGCCTCGATGTTAGATTCAACATTCATGTGACACTGATCGGGGTTTGGCATCTCGCTGCCCTAGGTATCTTCATCCATGACCTCCTCTTCATCGTGTCTGGTCCAACGTGTATATCCATCCATGAATCCCCTAGAGACTAAGTGCATCTGGACATCCGCAACATCATGTGACTCAGACATTGGCACAATCAAGACATGGACACAGGATGTAATCCGCATCACCAGTTCTCCTCTTTGTACTTTCAGCCAAATTCATGAACTCTGTCACGCCACTAATAAAATCTGCGGTTTTCCAATTCTTCATCCGTCGAGATCGTTCCATCTGCAGCAGATGAATGGTAATTAAAAACAAAACAGCAACATTAATACACGGATTAACTGTTGCCCAGAGATGCGTGCATAAATCACAAGGTTTTATTTTAATAATTGAGGGCGCTCCATGTTGTTATCCGTGACGTGCAATGACAAAAATTAATGGCCAGTCAATTTACACGCAGAGTACTAGTACAACACTACACTTAGGAATTGAATACCTTAATTAAGCCACTCATGAAAAGAATACCTTAATTAATTAGCCGCGCAACGACCTCCACCCAGCAGACAAGCATTGCCGATGCGGCAAGATGTCGAGACAAAGCAGGTCGAGGAGCAAAGCTTATCATGCGGCTGCCGCCAGTTCGACCTCCACTATCCCACCATCGACCGCTATGGATGTGCTCGAATCGCGCCGCCGCCGACCTCGATGGATGAGCTCCTCCTATCTCCCGCCGTAGACCGAGGATTGACCTCCTATGACGCCGCCACCACCCATCGACCGAGGATTAACCTCTTCTCCAGTAGCCGCTGCGTAGGCTGCCGCCGCCATCTCCATATGCAGAGCGGCTGTTTTTTTACGGATATCCGTGGAGCGGCTATTTACACGGTATCTCACCGTAACTCAATTATATGGATACGGTAGTACATCACATACGGTCATGTAACGGCAACCGTGTCTAACCTAAGTTGTCTTCTCACACGGTTTGGTGCGGAAATCGTGTGTGACATTGTAATACCCAACACAAACGACATGTACAAACAAAGTGTGCCATATACAACATATATAGTGCCATTAGTAGTTCCCACCGTTAGCTTATCCCCATAGTTTCCCCATTTGCCCTAAATCCCTACATAGCCTCCAAATTCCCTCGCATGGCGCCGACATTGGGGGAATGCGGACGAGTGGTGCTGATGGTTTGATGCAGCTGCTCCTGCTCAGACGTCACCGAGCACTTGCCTAAGGTCATCAGAAGGCAGGTGTACTACGGATCCGAATCATCCTGTCAGGTTCCAATCTATCCCGATCTTTTTTAGCATGTCCAAAGTATAGATCCTCGCTGAATCTGTCCTGAATGACCCCCCCTGTGAAAGCAATCTGCCGCCGGATCTGGAGCTTGACTCCAGACTCCCGTAACACGAGTTCGACTCCAAGTTTTGCGCCACCGAGAAGTACCAAAAGCTGAGTTGTGTGCACGGGCACACTCCCGCTCGACATGTATGCATGGAGGGATTCAACATTGGCAGGGGGTTTCTCAGTTGCCCTTTAGAGGTTAGTGCTAATTAAGTTCATCATTTTACTTCAGTTAATGCCAGCGCTCATCCGTAATACTATTTAACATTGGCAGGGATATGAGGCTTGTGCCTTTGTTAACTGGCTGGATGAAGAATGGCATGGCAGGGCTCGGAGTGTTATCATCAAGCTCACGAGAAGATAACGTAAAGTCAAGAAGAAACTCGATCGATCTGGAATGTATAATCAGTATGATGAAGCAAGAAAGAATCAATCACAGGCAACAGATGAAAGCAAGAGACAAGAAGGAACTAGCATGTGTAGTTGTGGTTGTCGCATTAGCCATGTTCTATGCGCTGTTTGCAATGATGATTAGGGGTTTTGTTTGACAGTATTGCTAAAGCACATCTAGATGTGCTATAAGTAATGCACATCTAGGTCCTATGCCATTGATGTTACGCGAAGATTCGTGTAGATATTTTTATTTGTCTTTTTTATTTTCCTTTCTAGTTTGATTATTACTGGTTTTATCAACAAGAAGAGCTCAATGTATTGCTTGCCAACTATCCTACTCCATTCGTACCAGTACCAGTGCATAATCCCAAAACACGTTCCTTGTTTTTGTCATGAAAAAGGAAACCAGCCAAATAGCCAATAGGAGTCCTGTGCAACCCCGGAATTTGGAGCGGCGGGTACAAATAATTGCGGTTGATTATATCAGGGTTAGATAATACGCCAACCCCGCTTCAATCCCCGCTTCAATTGGCAGTTCCTCTTCTCTCGCTACCCCGCTTAAGTGTCCACCATCTTCATCGTCCCCGGCAGGTTGTCATACACCGGCACACACTCTGCAGCCATGTCGGCGATAGCGAGGACGATACGCCAATGATCTGGCGCCCGGTGATAGGTCAACATCGGGATCATCCCGCTCGTCTTCCATGAGTCCGGCGTCGAGCCCAGACCTTGATTATATTCGTTCATGGAAGGGCGCCGCCTCCGGAGTCGTCAGACGACAACCAGACGGACGAGGAGCCGTCGGAGGACGAAGAAGAGGACGACGATGATGATGAGGAGGAATGCTCGAATTTGAGACGACAGCAATGACGATGACGGCGGCGGCGGCGATGAAAAGCCAACGGTCAGTGGCAAGAAGCGTCCTTGCCAAGACGATGTCGGGGGGCCATCCAACAAGAACAACAAGAAGAAGAAGGACTAAATTAAGCATCAGATATATCTCTATTTATCCCGTCAATCTCATCACAGACGGTTAGTAATATGTATTCGACAGAGATCTTCTACATTATCGCCAACAGGTTGGTTTGTTGAACTGTGTGCCCTGACGAGCACACAATTCACAAAAAAAGACCGTATGGGCTGTCTATAATGATCGCACACAATTCTGATTACCGACCTGTTTGCCGGGTATCACACACATCTTGTTACGCCAAATCATTTGTGTTCACCTCACTCATCGCAAACGGTTCATCAGAGTGAACTGTATGCCGTATATCGCACACACCTTGATCTGCTGCCAGTTTCTGTTGTTCTGTCTCATCGCAAAAAGTTCGTACAGATCAACCTATGCCCCTCATCGCACACACAACTATAATCTGAACCGTGTTTGATGTATCATTCATCGCAAACGTTTTGCATCATTTCTGACGGTTTTCATACAACACCATTTGCGATTGTTGCATCGCACACAGTTTCTCGAAGGTTCTCTGATTGTAGTGTCGCGTTAGCAGCATCCTGCAGTAATGAGTAAATAGACTTGCCGGTAATGATATTGAACTAGGTATGAAGATACCGACGATCGAATCTCAGGCAAGTAACATACCGTTGACAAAGGGAATTACGTATGTTGTCATTGCGGTACGACCGATAAAGATCTTTGTAGAATATGTAGGAACCAATATGAGCATCCAGGTTCCATTGTTGTTTATTGACCGGAGAGGTGTCTCGGTCATGTCTACATAGTTCTCGAACCCGTAGGGTCCGCACGCTTAACGTTCGATGACAATTTTGTATTATATGAGTTATGTGATTTGGTGACCGAATGTTGTTCGGAGTCCCGGATGAGATCACGGACATGACGAGGAGTCTTGAAATGGTCGAGAGGTAAAGATTCATATATAGGACGATAGTATTCGGACACCGAAAGTGTTCTGGGGGTACCGGGTACGTATTGGGTCACCGGAAGGGGTTCCGGGCAAACCCCCGACAAACTATATGGGCCTAATGGGCCAAGAGTTGGACAGACCAGCCGCAAAAGGGGCTGGTGCGCCCCCTATAGACCAAATAGGAGGATAAGGAAAGGAAGGGGAGGACTCGCCCTCCCCCTTTCCTTCCCCTCCCCCCTCTCTTTCCTTCCCCCTTCGATGGATATGGAAGGGGGGCAGCCAACTTGGAGGAGGTGCCCAAGTAAGATTACTCCTACTTGGGGCACCCCTTGCAGCCCCTCTCCCTCTCCCACCGATATATATGTGGGGGGCGCCACAGAACACACAACATTGATTCCTAGCCGTGTGCGGCGCCCCCCTCCACAGTTTACGCCTCCGGTCATATTGTCGTAGTGCTTAGGCGAAGCCCTGCGCAGATCACTTCACCATCACCATCACCACGCCGTCGTGATGACGAAACTCTCCCTCAACACTTTGCTGGATCAAGAGTTCGAGGGACGTCATTGAGCTGAATGTGTGCAGAACTCGGAGGTGTCGTACATTCGGTGCTTGATCGGTGGGAACGAGAAGAAGTTCAACTACATCAACCGCGTTGTCAAACACTTCTGCTTTTGGTCTAGAGGGTATGTGGACACACTCTCCCCCTCTCGTTGATATGCATCTCCTAGATAGATCTTGTGTGATCGTTGGAATTTTTTTGAAATTGCATGCTACGTTCCCCAACACGAGCTGCCTACGGTGACTTCGTAAATCTCAAGATGGTATGCTGGCTTAGTCTCTCAAAAGTTCTCATAGGGGTAGTGTGTGCATTCATAGTTGTGAGTGTATGCGCGTATGTATGAGCGCTTGTGTCTGTACCGATGTTAAAAAACGTAGTATAAGAGCATCTCTCTTTTTTGCGGGTGTAATATGGGCATGGCCGACACGTTGCTTCAACCATGTGTCCTGTAGGCCATGTAGATTCAGATGTCAGAAATGGTGGCCTCGCAAGGTGTCAGTGTCGCTTGAAGAAGAGAGCATCATTTCATGGGGAACGCCTGACAGAATGGAAAAAATGAGGGGTTAGAGATGTCAGAAACGGTGGCCTTGCAGGGTGTTTGTGTCGCTTGGAGAAGAGACCGCCTTATTATAGGGCGTCAAAAGTTTTTTAGAGTATAATATATATACAACACCAAAATGTGGTTCATAGGCATAGAAAAAGAATCATCTTTACCCTTCGTCTATGAGGCAAGAGCATCCACGCATTAGGGTTTTCATGCCTCTCGCCACAGAGTCAGCTTTAGCTGTCTTCTCTCATCGTGGCCTTAGAGCCATGGACATGCGGTGGATTCGGCACTTACCGGCGAAATGGCTTAGTTTTTAGATGTCTTTTTAAGTTTCGTTAGGGTTTGTGTTATGCACGGAGAGGCGAGGCGGTGGCTGCTCCCTAAAGATGAGATAAAGTTCTTCCCGCCTAGCCACCATCCCGACGGTGCTTCCGGCATTGTTGGGAGGGATGTGGATGTTGGATCCTTCCGATTTACGCTTCTCTTCATCGACAACAGTTGCTGTTTTAGTGCTACCGGGTCATGCTGGCCTTAACAGGACAACTTACCAATTGTCTATTACAACAAGGTTTGCCCAACTTCGGTGAGGAAGAGGCGATGAGAACGGAGCGCCTTCGGCTCGCTTCAGTGCTTGTAGTCATCGTTGTCTATGGACATGGATGTAATTTTTGCTTTTGATGTTCATTGTATTACCTTGACAATTGATGAATAGATCAGAAGTTTTTTCAGCAAAAAAATATATTCATCTTCAACAGTTGCCCTTGATGTCTACTACGCAACCTTCTTCTTGTAGACTCGTGTTGGGCCTCCAAGCGCAGAGTTTTGTAGGACAATAGTAAATATCCCTCCAGAGGATGAACTAAGGTTTATCAATTCGTGGAAGGTGTAGGATGAAGATGGTCTCTCTCAAACAACCCTGCAACCAAATAACAAGGAGTCTCTTGTGTCCCCAACACACCCAATACAATGGTAAATTATATAGGTGCACTAGTTCGGCGAAGAGATGGTGATACAAGCATAATACAGATAGTAGATATACATTTTTTTAATATGAAAATATAAAAACAACAAGGTAACTAGTAACAAAAGTGAGAAGAAACTGTATTGCAATGCTGGAAAATAAGGCCTAGGGTTCATACTTTCCCTAGTGCAAATTCTCTCAACAATGATAACATAATTGAATCATATAACAATCCCTCTATGTGCAACAAAGAATCACTCCAAAGTTTCTATCGGAGAACGTAGGACGAAAACGTGCATCGACCCCTATGGGTAGATTACCCCAATGTCACATCGGGAATCCGCGAGTTGAGTGCCAAAACATACATCAAGTGAATCAATAGAACATTCCATTGTCACCACAGATATCCCATCGCAAGACATACATCGAGTGTTATCAAGTCCAATACTCAATCCAACATAATGAAACCTCAAAGAGCAAGACTCAATTCATCACAAGAAGGCAGAGGGGGAGAAACACCATATGATCCAACTATAGTAACAAAGCTCGCAGTACATCAAGATCGTGCCAAATCAAGAACACAAGAGAGAGAGAGAGAGAGAGAGAGAGAGAGAGAGAGAGTGAACACATAGCTACCGGGTACATACCCTCATCCCCTGGGTGAACTACTCCCTCCTCGTCATGGAGACCACGGATGATGAAGATGTCCTCCGGTTGATCGTTTCCCCCCTCTAGCGAGTGCCGGAAGCAGGCTCCTGCTGGTTTTTCATGGCTACAGAGGGCTTGCGGTAATTTGAACTTTCGATCTAGGTTTCTTTCTGGGAGTTTCCAGATTTATATGAATTTTTTACGTCGGTCTCACGTCAAGGGGATGCTCGAGGGGCCCACAAGCCAGGGGCGCGCCCTAGGGGGGCACCCCTAGGCTTGTGGTTGCCTCGAGACTCTTCTGGTCCAACTCCGATGCTCCGTGGGTCTCTTCTGGTCCATAAAGAATCATCGTAAATTTTCAGCTCGTTTGGTCCGTTTGATATTCCTTTTTTGTAAAACTAAAAAATAAGGGAAAAAACAGAAACTGGCACTGGGCTCTAGGTTAATAGGTTAGTCCCAAAAATAATATAAAATAGCATATCAATGCATATAAAACATCCAAAACAGATAATATAATAGCATGGGACAATAAAAAATTATATATACGTTGGAGACGTATCAAGCATCCCCAAGCTTAATTCCTGCTCGTCCTCGAGTATGTAAATGATAAAAACAGAATTTTTGATGTGGAATGCTACTGAACATATTTATCAATGTAATCTTCTTTATTATGGCATGAATGTTTAGATCCATAAGATTCAAAACAAAAGTTTGATATTGACATAAAATCAATAATACTTCAAGCATACTAATAAAGCAATCATGTCTTCTCAAAATAACATGGCCAACGAAAGTTATCCCTACAAAAGCATATAGTCTGGTATGCTCCATCTTCATCACACAAAGTATTAAATCATGCACAACCCCGATGACAAGCAAATCAATTGTTTCATACTTTTGATGTTTCTCAAGCTTTTTCAACTTTCACGCAATACATGGGCGTGAGCCATGGATATAGCACTATAGGGGGAATAGAATATGGTGGTTGTGGAGAAGACAAAAATAAGGAGATAGTCTCACATCAACTAGGCGTATCAACGGGCCATGGAGATGCCCATCAATAGATATCAATGCGAGTGAGTAGGGATTGCCATGCAACGGATGCACTAGATCTATAAGTTTATGAAAGCTAAAAAAGAAACTAACTGGGTGTGCATCCAACTCGCTTGTTCACGAAGACCTAGGGCAATTTGAGGAAACCCATCATTGAAGTATACAAGCCAAGTTCTATAATGAAAAATCCCCACTAGTATATGAAAGTGACAACATAGCAGACTCTCTATCATGAAGATCATGGTGCTACTTTGAAGCAAAAGTGTGGTGAAAGGATAGTAACATTGTCCCTTCTCTCTTTTCTCTCATTTTTTTGTTTTTTGTTTGGGCTCTTTGGCCTCTTTTTTTATTTTGGGCTCTTTGGCCTCTCTTTTTCCCTTTTTTTAAATCTGGAGTCCCATCCCAACTTGTGAGGGAATCATAGCTTCCATCATCCTTTCCTCACATGGGACAATGCTCTAATAATGATGATCATCACACTTTTATTTACTTACAACTCGATACTAGAACAAAATATGACTCTATATGAATGCCTCCGGCGGTGTACCGGGATGTGAAATGATCAAGAGTGACATGTATACAAAATATGAACGGTGGCCTTGCCACAAATACTATGCCAACTACATGATCATGCAAAGCAATATGACAATGATGAAGCGTGTCATAATAAACGAAATGGTGGAAGTTGCATGGCAATATATCTTGGAATGGCTATGGAAATGCCATAATAGGTAGGTATGGTGGTTGTTTTGAGGAAGGGTATATGGTGGGTGTAATGCACCGACGAAAATTGTGTGGTACTAGAGAGGCTAGCAATGGTGGAAGGGTGAGAGTGCGTATAATCCACGGACTCAAAATTAGTCACAAAGAATTCACATACTTATTGCAAAAAATTATTAGCTATCAAAACAAATTACTACACGCATGCTCCTAGGGGGATAGATTGGTAGGAAAAGACCATCGCTCGTCCTCGACCGCCACTCATAAGGAAGACAATCAATAAATAAATCATGCTCCAACTTCCTCACATAACGGTTCACCATACGTGCATGCTTTGGGAATCACAAACTTTAACACAAGTATTTCTACCAACCCACAATTACTCACTAGCATGACTCTAATATCGCCATCTTTATATCTCAAAACAATCATAAGGAATCAAACTTCTCATATTATTCAATGCTCTTATATGAAAGTTTTTATTATATCCCTCTTGGATGCCTATCATATTAGGACTAAATTTCATAACCTAAGCAAATTACCATGCTGTTTCAAAACTCTCAAAATAATATAAGTGAATGATACGTCTCCGTCGTATCTACTTTTCCAAACACTTTTGCCCTTGTTTTGGACTCTAACTTGCATGATTTGAATGGAACTAACCCCGGACTGACGCTGTTTTCAGTAGAATTGCCATGGTGTTATTTATGTGCAGAAACAAAACTTCTCGGAATGACCTAAAACTTCACGGAACATCTTTTCGAAATAATAAAAATCGTTGCAAAAGATGAAGGCCGTGGGGCCCACCTGACCTGTCCACGAGGGTGGGGCGCCTCTAGGGCGCGCCCACCTCGTGGCCCCTCGAGGCTCCTCCGACGCCAACTCCATCTCTATATATTTGCTTTCGGAGAGAAAAAATCAAGGAGAAGAAATCTTCGCGTTTTACGATACGGAGCCGCCGCCAAGCCCTAAAACCTCTCGGGAGGGCTGATCTGGAGTCCGTTCGGGGCTCCGGAGAGGGGGATTCGTCGCCGTCATCATCATCAACCATCCTCCATCACCAATTTCATGATGCTCACCGCCAGGCGTGAGTTATTCCATCGGAGGCTTGCTGGACGGTGATGGGTTGGATGAGATCTATCATGTAATCGAGTTAGTTTTGTTAGGATTTGATCCCTAGTATCCACTATGTTCTGAGATTGATGTTGCTATGACTTTGCTATGCTTAATGCTTGTCACTAGGGCCCGAAAAGTGCCATGATTTCAGATCGTAACCTATTATGTTTTCATGAATATATGTTAGTTCTTGATCCTATCTTGCAAGTCTATAGTCACCTACTATGTGTTATGATCCAAGCAACCCCAAGTGACAATAATCGTGACCACTCCCGGTGATGACCATAGTTTGAGGAGTTCATGTATTCACTATGTGCTAATGCTTTGTTCCGTTCTCTATTAAAAGGAGGCCTTAATATCCCTTAGTTTTCATTAGGACCCCGCTGCCACGGGAGGGTAGGACAAAAGATGTCATGCAAGTTCTTTTCCATAAGCACGTATGACTATATTTGGAATACATGCCTACATTACATTGATGAATTGGAGCTAGTTCTGTGTCACCCTATGTTACGACTGTTACATGATGAACCGCATCCGACATAATTATCCATCACCGATCCAATGCCTACGAGCTTTTCCTATATTGGTTCTTCGCTTATTTACTTTCCCGCTATATCAAGTATAATCACTACAAAATACCAAAAATATTACTTTTGCTTCCGTTACTTTTGTTACCGTTACCACTACTATCATATTACTTTGCTACATGAACACTTTCCCTGCAGATATTAAGTTATCCGGTGTGGTTGAATTGACAACTCAACTGCTAATACTTGAGAATATTCTTTGGCTCCCCTTGTGTCGAATCAACAAATTTGGGTTGAATACTCTACCCTCGAAAACTGCTATGCATCCCCTATACTTGTGGGTTATCAAGGCTATTTTACGGCGCCATTGCTTGGGGAGCATAGCTCTATTCTTTGAGTCACTTGGGATTTATATCTGCTGGTCACTATGAAGAACTTGAAAGACGCTAAGAAAACAATTTATCCCTCAAGTATGAGGGGAGGTAAGGAACTGCCATCTAGCTCTGCACTTGAGTCACCTTCTGTTTTGAGTAAGCTTGCAACACCTAAACCTGCTTACGCTATTCGCTCGATATGTCGCATGTTATTGATGATGCCACTTGCTATGCATGATACTTATGATGAAACTACTTCTATGCTTGATACTACTGTGCCCCTTAGTGAATTTCTTGATGAACAAATTGCTAGGGCTAGAGAGAAAGAAATTATTGAAACTGATTATAATGATGAAAGTGATGATGAAGATAGGCATGTTATTCCTGAGGGTTATGTTTTTGATATGGAATCTTCTGCAGCTATTTTAGCTTGCAAAGATAGATATGAACTCAAGAGGTTATTAGCTGAATGGAATAAGCAATCTCTTAAAGATAGAATGAAACCTGACCCTGCTTTTCCTACTTCACCTATTTGTGTTGCCGATAAGGATTATGAATTTGTTGTTGATCCTGATATAATTACTTTGGTTGAATCTGATTCTTTTCATGGCTATGAATCTAAAATTGGTGTGGCACATCTTACTAAATTAAATGATATAGCCACCCTGTTCACTAATGATGAGAGATCTCGCTACTTTTATATCCTTAAAATATTTTCGTTCTCATTAAAGGGTGATGCTAAGATATGGTTTAATTCTCTTGATCCTGGTTGTGTGCGTAGTCCCCAGGATATGATTTATTACTTCTCTGCTAAATATTTCCCTGCTCATAAAAAACAAGCTGCTTTGAGGGAAATTTACAATTTTGTGCAAATTGAAGAAGAGAGTCTCCCACAAGCTTGGGGGAGGCTTCTCAAGTTACTTACTGCTTTGCCTGATCATCCTCTTTAGAAAAATGAAATACTTGATATCTTTTATAATGGACTAACCGATGCTTACAGAGATTACCTAGATAGTTGTGCTGGTTCTCTTTTCAGGGAAAGAACACCGGCTGAAGCTGAAATTCTATTGAATAATATGTTGACAAATCAAAATAATTGGGCACCTCTGAGCCAGCTCCCGCTCCAATTCTCGAGCCTAGTCCTAAACCAACTCCCAAGAAGAGAGGTGTTCTATTTCTCAGTCCCGAAGATATGCAAGAGGCAAAGAAATCTATGAAAGAAAAAGGTATTAAAGCTGAAGATGTTAAGAATTTACCTCCTATTGAAGAAATACATGGTCTTAATCTACCGCCTGTTGAAGAAACATATGATCTTAATCCATTACCTATTGAAGAACCTCCTGGTCTTGATAACCCGACACAGGTAGTAAAGGTAAATTCTCTCTATAGATTTGATGAAGGTGATATTCCTCACTATAAGTCTGGTAGACAATGCTTTGATGAGTTTGATAATTTTATTGTTAAACAAGGAAACTTCAATGCTTATTTTGGTAGACAATTAAAACAAAATGCTTATATGATTAAACACTTGGGTGATTATATGGCTAATATTAGAGGTGAACTTAAACTTGTTAGCAAACATGCTTCTATGGTTACCACTCAAGTAGAACAAGTACTTAAGGCTCAAAATGATTTGCTAAATGAAATGAATAGTAAGAAGAATGATTATCTTTGTTAGAGTGGCTACTAGAACTGGTAGAATGACTCAGAACCTTTGTATCCTCAAGGCCACCCTAAGAGAATTGAGCAAGATTCTCGTAGAAATAATATTGATGTACCTAGTTCTTCTAAAAGGAAGAAAAGAAAAATGATAGGACTTTGCAAACTTCTAGTGAACCTGTTGTTGAACCACATGAGAATCCAAATGATATCTCTATGTCCGATGTCTTTGAAACACAATCTGGTAATGAACATGAACCTAGTGAAAATGTTAATGATGATGTTCATGATGATGCTCAACCTAGTAATGATAATGATGTAGAAGTTGAACCTGTTGTTGATCTTGATAACCCACAATCAAAGAATCAACGTTATGATAAGAGAGACTTTGTTGCTAGGAAACATGGTAAAGAAAGAGAACCATGGGTTCAGAAACCCATGCCTTTTCCTCCCAAACCATCCAAGAAAAAGGATGATGAGGATGTTGAACGCTTTGCTGAAATGATTAGACCTATCTTTTTGCGTATGCGATTGACTGATATGCTTAAAATGAATCCTTGTGCTAAATATATGAAAGATATTGTCACTAATAAAAGAAAGATACCGGAAGCTGAAATTTCCACCATGCTTGCTAATTATACTTTTAAGGGTGTAATACCAAAGAAACTTGGAGATCCAGGAGTACCCACTATACCATGCTCCATTGAAAGAAATTATGTTAAAACTGCTTTATGTGATCTTGGAGCCGGTGTTAGTGTTATGCCTCTCTCTTTATATCGTAGACTTGACTTGAATAAGTTGACACCCATGAAATATCTTTTCAAATGGCTGATAAATCAACTGCTATACATGTCGGTATTTGTGAGGATGTGCCTGTTGTGGTTGCAAACGTTACTATTTTAATGGATTTTGTTATTCTTGATATCCCCGAGGACGATAGTATGTCTATTATTCTTGGAAGACCTTCTCTGAATACTCAAGAAAAGCTGTTATTGATTGCAACAAAGGCAATGCCACTTTTCATGTTAATGGTAATGAGCATACGGTACACTTTCCGAGGAAACAACCTCAGGTTCATAGTATCAACTCTGCTGGAAAAATTCCATCGATTATATTTGGAGGTTTTGAATTTCCTCTTCCTACTCACAAGAAGAAATATGATATTCTTATTATTGGGGATGTGCATATCCCCGTTGAGGTAAACTTTATAGTGTTATTCAAAATTTCTCCGGTTTCATGTTATTCGGAATGAGTTTATTAACAAGACCTGATCAACCTTGTTAGTGGATTCTTTTTGATGAACATGAGATGGATGAAACTAGAAGGCACAACCTTCTGTACCCTCTCTCTACTCTCTGTTATTTAATTGTAATAAAGTAAAAATAGTATTTTTCTGTCTGTTTTCTGATTTATCTGTGCAATATAAAATACCCCGAAAATAAAAGTTCTCCAAATGCCATGCCAATTTAATATGATTTTTTCTAGAATATTTGAGGATTTATGGTACGGAGAACACTGCGGGGGGAGCTGAGGGTGGAGGGCGCGCCCTACCCCCTAGGGCGCACCCCCCTGCCTCGTGGGCCCATGGTGGCCCTACGCCACTTATTCCTGCACCCATCCTCTTCTACTTCCTCCCACAAACACGAATATCCAACTCAAGCACGAGTTCTAGCTCACTTTGCTGCGATTTTCGATCTCTTTGCTCAAAGCACCTCTCACAAAACTGCTTGGGGAGATTGTTCTTTGGTATGTGACTCCTCCATTGGTCCAATTAGTTTTTGCTCTAGTGCTTTATTCATTGCAAATTTATGCTGCATAGGTGACTATGTTCTTGAGCTTGCATGTCAAATTTTTATGGTTCCAAGTAGTTCTAATGCATGATATATCCTCTAGGCACTTGTAGGAGTAGTTGCTATCAATTTTGTAGAGCTTGGTTCACTTTTGTTTGAAGTTACTAAAAATTTCAGAAATTTTTCAGAGGAAGCAATATGCTTAGGAAAATGTTCCAAGGTGGTTCTTCCAGGAAGCAAGGACCCAGGCTTGCAATGCGTGATGCTGATGAGGAGCCACCAAGAGACGCTCTAGTGCGGCCCTGTGAATGGCCTTTGGAAAATTTTATGGATCGAGCGGGAATCGAAGAGGAATTTAACGCATATTTGTGTAATGCTGATCTCGAGAGCTTTGAGGCAGACAAATGCCCACAGTACCATGAACTCACTAGTTCATTTGTGAGGAGGTTTGAATTTTCATCTTCACGTAATTCTCCAACTGTCATGTTTGATCTCTATGAAAAATCTTATACCATGGACTTAGAGGATTTTACTTTTGCTTGCAAACTTTCACAATGGGGTAGTGCTAGGGATCCCCCTAAATCTGAATTTGGAAACTTTCTTGCTAGTATAACTGTAGGGGAATCCAGGGATATAGCACAAGCTACCATAGGGAGCATTCACTTTCCTGCTATACATTATTTTGCTCTCTTCATAGGTAGGTGCATAACTGGTAAGGATGAAGCATGTCATATGTGTGTGCCTGACCTCAGTATTCTTAGGAGTGCTGTGTTAGGAGACCAATCTTATCATATGGGAGCCATTGTAGCACGTAGGTTGCATCATAATAGATATAATGGAGATTTGTTTGGAGGAATTTATGCAACCCGCTTAGCTAATTTTCTTGAGGTGGACGTTCGTGAGGATGATATGGAATTGCCTCCTACTTATATAGATTTTAATTCTATGGTATCTCACCAGTTTGTTAAGAGGACTGAATCACCTCTCCAGTATCGACCAATCTTTGACAAACGGCGTGTTGTCCGTATTACTCTCCCTGCTCCTGCCTTCTTTGATTATCAGGCAAAATGAAGATATATTATTACCAGAGAGGAGGCAGATGAGTACGAGAGGAGAGCGGAGGCAGCCCGACGCCACGCTGCAGCTCATGCAGCGATGAACACTGCATCACAGTACGACCCTAGCTACACCTACGGATATCTGCCAGGCCATCCCTGGCAATGGACCAACAGGCCAAAAGCCTAAGCTTGGGGAGTACGTATTTCCCACCGACATTACATTTATGTTCACACACTCATTGCTAGATGTCGGTGCTCATACTCTTTCACTGTAACATCCATGCTAGTTTATTTTCTTTTTCCTGCTTTCTTCTTGTGTGTTTGTTAAACTTCAAGAAAAACCAAAAAAATTTAGTAGTAGTTCACTTTTCTTGCTGTAGTAGTAATAATTAAAAAGAAAACCCAAAAATATTTCCCGTTCTTCTTTTGCTTGTTGGGAGCTTTCCCGTGTAAATAGTTTTATTTCTTTTCTTTTCTTTGGGGGTCAATAGGAGAAGACCATGATTAAATTGTTGAAGTGGCTCTTATATGCATTATTGTTGATTTAACCAAGAGCCCATATTGCCTTGTCTTCTCCTGTTTATTGAATGCTCGCATGATTCTAGCTTAGTCCAATGCACGTGCACTCTTATTATTATTCACTTCGGTCGGTCGTGCAAGTGAAAGGCAATTATGATGATATATGATGGACTGACTGAGATGAGAAAAGCTGGTATGAACTCGACCTCGCTTGTTTTTGTAAATATGATGAGTTCATTGTTCTTGATTCACCTTATCATGAATAAACATGTTTGCAATGACAATTAGAGATCATAGTTGCTTGTGCCATGCTTGATTAGCTATGAGTTATAATGGTTTACCTTATGCGTACAACATGCTATTAAAATGGTTGTGATGTGGTATGATTGGGTGGTATCCTCCTTTGAATGATTTAAGTGACTTGACTTGGCACATGTTCACGCATGTAGTTGAAACAAAATCAACATAGCCTTCACGATATTTATGTTCATGGTGGATTATATCCTACTCATGCTTGCATCCAATGTTTATTAATTTTAGTGCATGTTCATGAATGTTGTTGCTCTCTAGTTGGTTGCTTCTCAGTCTTTTGCTAGCCTTCACTTGTACTAAGCGGGAATACTGCTTGTGCATCCAATTCCTTAAACCCCAAAGTTATTCCATATGAGTCCACCATACCTTCCTATATGCGGTATCTACCTGCCGTTCCAAGTAAATTTGTATGTGCCAAACTCTAAACCTTCAAATAAACATTCTGCTTTTGTATGCTCGAATAGCTCATGTATCAACTAGGGCTGCCCTTATCTTCCATGTTAGGTGGGTTATTCTCACGAGGAGTGGACTCCGCTCCTCATTCATTTAGAAAATGGCTGGTCTCCGGCATGCCCAGTCCCATGCTTTATGCAAACTAAATCAAAATTAATTGCAAACAAAACTCCCCCTGGGACTGTTGCTAGTTGGAGAGACTCGTTGTTTTGAGCAAGTCATGGATTGATGCTTGTTGGTGGAGGGGGAGTATAAACTTTACCATTCCGTTTGGGAACCGCCTATAATGTGTGTAGCATGGAAGATATCGCCATCTCTTGGTTGTTATGTTGACAATGAAAGTATAACGCTCAAACTATTATTTATCTCTATTTCAAAACCGAGCTCTGGCACCTCTACAAATCCAACTTCCCTCTGCGAAGGGCCTATCTATTTACTTTTATGTTGAGTCATCACCCTCTTATTAAAAAGCACTAGCTGGAGAGCGCTTGTTGTCATTTGCATTCATAACTATTAATTTATATTGGGTATGACTATGATTGGATCTCCTTTACCATGAATTACAATGTCTAGTCAGTCCTTGATCTTTAAAGGTGCTCTGCATTTATGTTTTGCGGTCTCAGAAAGGGCTAGCGAGATACCATCCTGTTATATTATATTATGATTGTTTTGAGAAAGTGTTGTCATCCGAGATTTATTATTATGGCTCGCTAGTTGATTATGCTATTGATATGAGTAAAAATGAGACCTGAGAATTATTGCAAATATGGTTAGTCATAATCTTTGCTGAAAACTTGAATGCTGGCTTTACATATTTACAACAACAAGAGCAAACAGAGTTTGTAAAAGTTTTTCTTTATCACTTTCAGTTTGTCAACTGAATTGCTTGAGGACAAGCAAAGGTTTAAGCTTGGGGGAGTTGATACGTCTCTGTCGTATCTACTTTTCCAAACACTTTTGCCCTTGTTTTGAGTCTAACTTGCATGATTTGAATGGAACTAACCCTTGACCTTTGTTTCGAGAGAATTGCCATGGTGTGATTTATGTGCAGAAACAAACGTTCTCAGAATGACCAGAAACTTCACGGAACAACTTTTCGGAAATAATAAAAATTCCTTGCAAAAGATGAAGGTCAGGGGGCCCACCACCTGTCCACGAGGGTGGGGGCGCCCCCCTAGGGCGCGCCCCCTACCTCGTGGGCCCCCTGAGGCTCCTCCGACGCCAACTCCAACTCTATATATTTGCTTTCGAAGAGAAAAAAATCAAGGAGAAGAAATCATCGCGTTTTACGATACGGAGCCGCTGCCAAGACCTAAAACCTCTCGGGAGGGCTGATCTGGAGTCCGTTCGGGGCTCCGGAGAGGGGGATTCGTCACCGTCGTCATCATCAACCATCCTCCATCACCAATTTCATGATGCTCACCGCCGTGCGTGAGTAATTCCATCATAGGCTTGCTGGACGGTGATGGGTTGGATGAGATCTATCATGTAATCGAGTTAGTTTTGTTAGGGTTTGATCCCTAGTATCCACTATGTTCTGAGATTGATGGGCTATGACTTTGCTATGCTTAATGCTTGTCACTAGGGCCCGAGTGCCATTATTTCAGATCTGAACCTATTATGTTTTCATGAATGTATGTTAGTTCTTGATCCTATCTTGCAAGTCTATAGTCACCTACTATGTGTTATGATCCCAGCAACCCCAAGTGACTATAATCGGGACCACTCCGGTGATGACCATAGTTTGAGGAGTTCATGTATTCACTATGTGCTAATGCTTTGTTCCGGTTCTCTATTAAAAGGAGGCCTTAATATCCCTTAGTTTCCATTAGGACCCCGCCTTACGGGAGGGTAGGACAAAAGATGTCATGCAAGTTCTTTTCCATAAGCACGTATGACTATATTCTGAATACATGCCTACATTACATTGATGAATTGGAGCTAGTTCTGTGTCACCCGATGTTATGACTGTTACATGATGAACCGCATCTGGCATAATTATCGATCACCGATCCAATGCCTACGAGCTTTTCCTACATTGGTTCTTCGCTTATTTACTTTTCCGTTGCTACTGTTACAATCACTACAAAATACCAAAAATATTACTTTTGCTTCCGTTACTTTTGTTACCGTTACCACTACTATCATATTACTTTGCTACTAAAAACTTTCCTGTAGATATTAAGTTATCCAGGTGTGGTTGAATTGACAACTCAACTGCTAATACTTGAGAATATTCTTTGGCTCCCCTTGTGTCGAATCACCAAATTTGGGTTGAATACTCTACCCTCGAAAACTGTTGCGATCCCCTATACTTGTGGGTTATCAGTGAAGCATGAGAGTTCATAAATTTCTTCAAAATAAAACCACCTCTATGCTCTAAAAAGATATATGTGAAGCACCAGAGCAACTACCAGCTCAAAAGATATAAGTGAAGCACATAGGGTATTCTAATAAATTAATGATTAATGTGTGTCCCTCTCAAAAGGTGTGTACAACAAGGATGATTGTGGAAAACCAAAAAGCAAAGACTCATATCATACAAGACACTCCAAGCAAAACACATATCATGTGGTGAATAAAAATATAGCCTCAAGTAAATTTACCGATGGATTGAAGACGAAAGAGGGGATGGCATCCGGGCATCCCCAAGCTTAGATGCTTGGTTGTCCTTGAATATTATCTTGGGGTGCCTTGACATCCCCAAGCTTAGGCTCTTGCCACTCCTTATTCCATAGTCCATCAAAATTTTACCCAAAACTTGAAAACTTCACAACACAAAACTCAACAGAAAACTCATGAGATCCATTAGTATAATAAAATAAATCACCACTTAGGTACTGTTGTGAACTCATTCTAAATTTGTATTGGTGTTATATCTACTGTATTCCAACTTCTCCATGGTTCATACCCTTCGATACTACCCATAGATTCATCAAAATAAGCAAACAACACAATGAAAACAGAATCTGTCAAAAAACAGAACAGTCTGTAGTAATCTGGAAACTTCCTATACTTATGTAAATCCAAAAATTCTGAAAATTTACGACAATATAGGAAATTTGTATATCTATCATGTGTCAATAATTCAGAAATTTATCACGCTCCAGTAAATTTTCAAAATTCTTCTACTGGAAGCAAAAGTTTATGTTTTTGCACAGAATCAAGTCAACTATCATCCACACTACCCCAAAGGCTTTACTTGGTAATTTATTGAAAAAAAAAGCTGTAAAACATGATTACCACAGTAGCTTAATCATGCGAACACACAAAAATAGTAGTGGTAAATCTTGGGTTGTCTCCCAACAAGCACTTTTCTTTATTGCCTTTTTAGCTAGGCATGATGATTTTGATGATGCTCACATAAAAGATAAGAATTGAAACATAATGGGAGCATCATGAAGCATATGACTAGAACATTTAAGTCTAACCCTCTTCCTATGCATAGGCATTTTGTGAGAAAACAATTTATGGGAGCAAGAATCAACTAGCATAGGAAGGCAAAACAAGCATAACTCAAAACTTTCAACACATAGAGAAGAAACTTGATATTATTGCAATTCCTACAAGCATATATTTCTCTCTCATAATAATTTTCAGTAGAATCATGAATGAATTCAACAATATAACTATCACATAAAGCATTCTTTTCATGATCCACAAGCATAGAAAATTTACTGCTCTCCACATAAGCAAATTTGTTCTCATGAATAGTAGTGGGAGCAAATTCAATGGAATAACTATCATATGGCACTTGATTCACATAATCAATTTGAGCATTAAAATCATGATGACAAGTTTCATGGATATCACTACTCTTTATAGCATACATATCATCACAATAATCATCATAGATAGCAACTTTTTATCATAGTCAATTGGAACCTCTTCCAAAATGGTGGATTCATCACTAAATAAAGTTATGATCTCTCCAAATCCACTTTCGTAATTATAGCAATAAGATTCAACACCCTCCAAAATAGTGGGATCATTATTTCCTAGAGTTGACACTCTTCCAAACCCACTTTCATCAACATGATCATCATAAATAGGAGGCGTGGTATCATCATAATAAAAAAATCACCAAAACTTAGGGGACTAAAAAATATCATCTTCATCAAACATAGCATCCCCAAGCTTATGGGTTTGCATATCATTAGCATCATGGATATTCAAAGAATTCATACTAACAACATTGCAATCATGCTCATCATTCAAAGCTTTAGTGCCAAACATTTTATAGATTTCTTCTTCTAACACTTGAGCACAATTTTCCTTTCCATCATTTTCACAAAAGACATTAAAAAGATGAAGCATATGAGGCAACCTCAATTCCACTTTTTTAGTTTCTTTTATAGATTAAACTAGTGATAAAACAAGAAACTGAAAGATTCAATTACAAGATCTAAAGATATACCTTCAAGCACTCACCTCCCCAGCAATGGCGCCAGAAAAGAGCTTGATGTCTACTACGCAACCTTCTGCTTGTAGACTCGTGTTGGGCCTCCAAGCGCAGAGTTTTGTAGGACAGTAGCAAATATCCCTCAAGTGAATGACCTAAGGTTTATCAATCCGTGGGAGGCATAGGATGAAGATGGTCTCTCTCAAACAACCCTGCAACCAAATAACAAAGAGTCTCTTGTGTCCCCAGCACACCCGATACAATGGTAAATTGTTAGGTGCACTAGTTCGGCGAAGAGATGGTGATACAAGAGTAATATGGATAGTAGATATAGGTTTTTGTAATCTGAAAATATAAAAACAGCAAGGTAACTAGTAACAAAAGTCAGCAAAAACGGTATTGCAATGCTTGAAAACAAGGCCTAGGGTTCATACTTTCACTAGTGCAAATTATCTCAACAATGATAACAAAATTGAATCATATAACAATCCCTCAACATGCAACAAAGAATCCCAAAAAGTTTCTATCGGAGAACGTAGGACGAAAATGTGCATCAACCCCTATGCATAGGTTACCCCAATGTCACCTCGGGAATCCGCGAGTTGAGTGCCAAAACATACATAAAATGAATCAATAGAACATTGATACGTCTCCAACGTATCTATAATTTTTGATTGTTCCATGCTATTATATTATCAATCTTGGATGTTTTATATGCATTTATATGCTATTTTATATGATTTTTAGGACTAACATATTAACCTAGAGCCCAGTGCCAGTTTGTGTTTTTTCCTTGTTTTTGAGCTTCACAGAAAAGGAATATCAAACAGAGTCCAATTGACCTGAAACTTTATGACGATTTTTTATGGACCACAAGAAGCCCACGGAGCACCGGAGATGCATCAGAGGAGTCCCGAGGCCACCACAAGGGTTGGGGCGCCGCCCCCCTAGGGCGTGCCCCCCGACCTTGTGGGCCCCTCGTGGCTCCTCCTGACTTGTCCCCGACGCCAAAAATTCTTATAAATAGGGAAAACCCTGAAAATAAACCTAGATTGGGAGTGCTGCCGCCGCAAGCCTCTGTAGCCACCAAAAACCAATCGGGACCTTGTTCCGGCACCCTGCCGGAGGGGGAAATCATCACCGGTGGCCATCTTAATCATCCTGGCGCTCTCCATGACGAGGAGGGAGTAGTTCACCCTCGGGGCTGAGGGTATGTAACAGGAGCTATGTGTTTGATCTCTCTCTCGTGTTCTGGATTTGGCACGATCTTGATGTACCGAGAGCTTTGCTATTATAGTTCGATCTTATGATGTTTCTCCCCCTCTACCTTCTTGTAATGGATTGAGTTTTCCCTTTGGAGTTATCTTATCGGAATGAGTCTTTAAGCATTTTAGAACACTTGATGTATGTCTTGAATGTGCTTATCTGTGGTGACAATGGGATATTCACATGATCTACTTCATGTATGTTTTGGTGATCAACTTGCGGGTTATGTGACCTCCTGAACTTATGCATAGGGGTTGGCACACGTTTTCGTCTTGACTCTCCGGTAGAAGCTTTGGGGCACTCTTTGAAGTTCTTTGTGTTGGTTTGAATAGATGAATCTAAGATTGTGTGATGCATATCGTATAATCAAACCCTCAGATACTTGTGGTGACATTGGAGTATCTAGGTGACATTAGGGTTTTGGTTGATGTGCATCTTAAGGTGTTATTTTAGTACGAACTTTAGGGCTGTTTGTGACACTTATAGGAATAGCCCAATAGATCGATCAGAAAGAATAACTTTGAAGTGGTTTCATACCCTACAATAATCTCTTCGTTTCTTCTCCGCTATTAGTGACTTTGGAGTGACTCTTTGTTGCATGTCGAGGGATTGTCATATGATCTAATTATGTTATCATTGTTGAGAGAATTTGCACTAGTGAAAGTATGAACCCTAGGCCTTGTTTCCAAGCATGCAATACCGTTCGCTCACTTTTGTTACTTGCTACCTTGCTGTTTTTGTATTTTCAGATTAAAAAAACCTATACTATCCATATTTCACTTGTATCACCGTCTCTTCGCCGAACTAGTGCACCTATTCAATTTACCATTGTATTGGGTGTGTTGGGGACATAAGAGACTCTTTGTTATTTGGTTGCAGGGTTGTTTGAGAGAGACCATCTTCATCCTACGCCTCCCACGGATTGATAAACCTTAGGTCACCCACTTGAGGGAAATTTGCTATTATCCAACAAAACTCTGCGTTTGGAGGCCCAATACGAGTCTACAAGAAGAAGGTTGCCTAGTAGACATCAAGCTCTTTTCTGGCGCCGTTGTCGAGGAGGTGAGTGCATGAAGGTATATCTTTAGATCTTGCAATCGAATCTTTTAGTTTCTTGTTTTATCACTAGTTTAGCTTATAAAAAAATTCAAAAAATGGAATTGAGGTTGCCACATATGCTTCATCTTTTTAATGTCTTTCGTGAAATAATTGTGCCGAATTGCTAGAGGAAGAATGCAATAAAATATTTTACATACAATCTTTGAATGATGCGCATTATTGCAATGTTGTTAGTATGAATTCTTTGAATATCCATAGTACTAATGATGATTGTACTAGTCATGATAAAAATGTTTCCTATAAGCATGTCCATTTTTGTGGAGTGCATAGAGTTTGCTGTTACATACCAAATAGGGAAGATAGATTTTGTAAGAGGCATAAGCACTTAGAAACTAAATTGTTGCAAGAGAGGCTAGATGTTTGTGCTGAAAAGTTTAATATTTTCGCCATCCTTGTGAACTTTGCAATGAACTTGGTCATTCAAACCTCCAATGCAAATTGTTTCATGATCGCGTTGTGTCCACAAAGTGTGATGACTTGATTTCTCTTGCACATCATAATGAACTTAGTTTGCTTTTGAGATATGAAGAAATGAAACGTATAATGCACATCATAATGATTTCTCTAGAATATTATTTTGAGAGAGTTCTTGATTTCTATCTAGAGGAAATTTAAATGTATTGTGCAGTGAATTGCATTGAGAATCCTTATATTTCCAATTACTTAAAGACAAGAAAACAAATAGAAGATGAAGAGAATACTAACAAAGGGGAAGAGGTTTCCCAATATCCTCCTATTTTCTCTTATGATGAATTAGGTAACGAGGATGAGCTTTTTATTCAACCAATCTCATCAATAAGGAGTTCCAAAAGGGTGATAAAACCCACACATGATGTGAAGAAGAAAAAGAAAAGATGGAGAAGCAAAGGTAAAAAGGTATACCTCCCGAATGATGTTGCTCCTATTATTGTTATGCCTATTACTCATTATGATGATTATGATTGGAAAGTAATGATACTTGTTATAATCTTGAAAATCTTTTTGGCACCAACTTAGAAAGTTGTGATGATAGTAATTGCTATACTGTTGGTGCCATTCATATTATTAATGATGAGAGTGAGTATGCTTGTGATATACAAAGGCCCAAGCTTGGGGATGCTATGTTTAATGGAGATGATATTTTTAGTCCCCCGAGTCTTGATGTGCAAATTTATTATGATGATAGCATGCCTCCTGTTTTATGATGATTGCAATATTTATGAAAGTGGCTTTGGAAGAGTGTCAACTTTAGAAAGTAGTGATCCCACTATTTTGGAGGGTGTTGAATCTTATTCTAATGATAAAAGTGGATTTGGAGAGGTCATGACTTTATTTAGTAATGATTCCACTATCTTGGAAGAGGTTTCAATCGATTATGATGAGAACAAAGTTGCTACTTATGATGATTATTGTGATGTCACTTATGTCATAAAAAGTAGTGAAGATTATATTTATAAAGCTTATCATAATTATGATTACCCTTTTTCTGAACATTACTCTTTTAATATGGAAACAATTTATAGTATTCGAGTTTCTTATGATACTCCCACCATTCAGAATGAGAATAAATTTGCTTATGTGGAGAGTAATAAAATTTCTATGCTTGTAGATCATGAAAAAATGATTTATGTGATGGTTATATTGTTGAATTCATTCATGATGCTACTGAAAATTATTATGGGGGAGGAATATATGCTTGTAGTAATCGCAATTATATCAAGTTTCCTCTCTATGTGTTGAAAATCTTGAAGTTATGCTTGTTTTCTATACCTACTAATAAAGCAAGGTGCGTTTCTTCAAAATTTTCATCCGTTCACCACCGAAAATAATTTTCTTATACCCGAGGTGGTACTAAATTTTCGTGGTCCATCTGCTAAAAAATAAAAAGTTTTCTCTGGAATTTCGAGTGGGCCGCACGCACTAAGCCCAGAAAAGCCACCCATATATATCCTGCGCACGCAGCTGGGAAACCTTATTTGTCACTCAGCGCGACATATAGTTGGAGCTTCCCATCGGCCGTCGGGCCGGCCCGTTTCTATTTTTTCTGTGTTCTTTTTCTATTTTTATTTTTTCCCTTCCAATTTATTTTTTTCTTTTCCCATAAATTAATTTAACAAATTTTCCAATATTTCGTTTTTTGTACTATTTTTTGTTAAATCTTAGATTTCAAAATTTGCTCCCACTTTCAAAAACATTTGGAAATTGAAATTTGTTTTTTTGTTCTAAATTTGTTTGAAATTTAAAAATGTTCGCATTTTAATAAAAAATTGTATTTTTCTAGATTACTAAAATAAATTTATTTCAAAAATAATAGAAATTCGAAAAATATTCATTTTATCGAAATGTTCACAAATTCAAAATAATGTTCGTGACTAAAAAGACATTTTTGAATGTTCAAAACAAGTTCCCATTTTAAAAAATTGTTCATAAATTCGGAAGATGTTCGTTTCTCCCTCTTAAAAATGGTCATGTTTTCAAAAAGTGTATGTGAATTTACGAAAATCTTTCTATTTCAAGTTTTGTTTTTCTTATTCTAGAAATTAACCTTTTTTGAGAAAAAAAATTCTCACATGTTTTAAAAAATATCAGGAGGTCACCACAACCTCGACAAAGAGGCGGACCTAAAGGAAAAAAATGCACAAATAGGATAGTGCCCGCCACTCCCACCAACCCCATTTTATAAAGATCTCGCGGGCCAAACATGACCCGCGAGAACACCAGAGCTCTCCGCTCTACCGCCCCACTTTTGTGGAGACCGTTTTGATGGACACAATTTTCATGGTCCATTTGCTAAAAAATAAAAAGTTTTGTCCGGAATTTCGTACGTGGGCCGCACGCACTAAGGCCCAGAAAAGTCACCCATATATATCCTGCGCACGCAGCTGGGGAACCTTATATGTCACTAAGCGCCGCATATAGTTGGAGCTTCCCATCGGTCGCCGAGCCGGCCCATTTATATTTTTTCTGTGTTCTTTTCCTATTTTTATTTTTTCACTTCCAATTTATTTTTTCCTTTTCCCATAAATTAATTTAACAAATTTTCCAATATTTCGTACTTTTACTATTTTTTGTTAAATCTTTAAATTTCAAAAATTGTTCCCACTTTCAAAAACATTTGGAAATTGAAATTTTTATTTTAGTTCTAAATTTGTTTGAAATTAAAAAAATGTTCCCATTTTCAAAAAAAAGTTGTAATTTTTTTCTAGATTTCTAAAATAACTTTTATTTCAAAAATATAGACATTCGAAAAATATTCATTTTATCGAAATGTTCACAAATTCAAAATAATGTTCGTCATAAAAAGGCATTTTTGAATGTTCAAAACAAGTTTCCGTTTCTAAAAATTGTTCACAAATTCGGAAGATGTTCGTTTCTCCGCCTTAAAAATGTTCACGTTTTCAAAAAGTGTTTGTGAATTTAAGAAAATCTTTCTATTTCAAGTTTTGTTTTCCTTATTCTAGAAATTAACCTTTTTTGATAAAAAAAATTCTCACATGTTTTAAAAAATATCAGGAGGTCACCACAACCTCGACAAAGAGGCGGACCCGAAGAAAAAAAAATGCACGAATTGGATAGTGGCCGCCACTCCCACCAACCCCATTATATAAAGATCTCGCGGGACAAACATGACCCGCGAGAACACCAGAGCTCTCCGCTCTATCGCCCACTATTGTGTGGAGACCGTTTTGATGGACACAATTTTCGTGGTCCATCTGCTAAAAAATAAAAAGTTTTGTCCGGAATTTCGTACGTGGGCCGCACGCACTAAGGCCCAGAAAAGCCACCCATATATATCCTGCGCACGCAGCTGGGAAACCTTATTTGTCACTCAGAGCGGCATATAGTTGGAGCTTCCCATCGGTCGCCGGGCCGGCCCATTTCTATTTTTTCTGTGTTTTTTTTCTATTTTTATTTTTTCCCTTCCAATCTATTTTTTATTTTTTCCCATAAATTAATTTAACAAATTTTACAATATTTCATTTTTTTTACTATTTTTTGTTAAATCTTAAAATTTCAAAAATTGTTCCCACTTTCAAAAACATTTGGAAATTGAAATTTTTATTTTCGTTCTAAATTTGTTTGAAATTAAAAAATGTACCCATTTTCAAAAAAAGTTGTAACTTTTTCTAGATTTCTAAAATAAATTTTATTTCAAAAATATAGAAATTCGAAAAATATTCATTTTATCGAAATGTTCACAAATTCAAAATAATGTTCGTGATAAAAAGACATTTTTGAATGTTCAAAACAAGTTTTCATTTTAAAAAATTGTTCACAAATTCGGAAGATGTTCGTTTCTCCGCCTTAAAAATGGTCATGTTTTCAAAAAGTGTTTGTGAATTTAAGAAAATCTTTCTATTTCAAGTTTTGTTTTCCTTATTCTAGAAATTGACCTTTTTTTGAGAAAAAAAAGTTCTCACATGTTTTAAAAAATATCAGGAAGTCGCCACAACCTCGACAAAGAGGCGGACCTGAAGGAAAAAAAATGCACGAATTGGATAGTGGCCGCCACTCCCACCAACCCCATACTATAAAGATCTCGCGGGCCAAACATGACCCGCGAGAACACCAGAGCTCTCCGCTCGATTGCCCCACTATTGTGTGGAAACCGTTTTGATGGACACATTAATTATCTCTTCCGATGCTTCTCTCAAAAAAACTCTCTTGTTGCAACGCACGGGCATATGTGCTAGTCCCTTCCTATGCAAGTTGATTCTTGTTCCCATAAGTTATTTGCTCACAAAATCCCTATGCATAGGAAGTGGGTTAGACTTAAACGTGCTTGTCATATGCTTCATGATGCTCTCTTTGCGTTTCAATTCGTATCTTTTATGCGAGCATCATTGAAATCATCATGCCTAGCTAAAAAGGCATTAAAGAAAAGCGCTTGCTGGGAGACAACCCAATTTCTACCCCTACTGTTTTAGTGTGCTCACATGATTATGCTACTTTAGTAATCATGTTTTATAGCTTTTGTTTCAATAAAGTGCCAAGTAAAGTCTTTGGGATGGTCTATGGTGATAGTTTATTTGATCTTGCTGAAAAACAGAAACTTCTGCGCTCACGAAAACAATTCTCATTTCTAGCTGAAGTGTGATTTTTAGTTGATTCTTTTTGCAGAAGATTAATAGACAAATTGCTTAGTACTTCCTCCGTAAACTAATATAAGAGTGTTTAGATAACTAATTTCTCAGGATTTTTGGAGTTACATAAGTATTCGAAATATCTAGATTACTACAGACTGTTCTATTTTTGGCAGATTCTGTTTTTGATGCATAGTTTTCTTGTTTTCTAGTTTATATGGCTTATATTGCTTAATATAAATTGTAGAAATTATAGGGTACAGTAGGCATCATGTGAGAAAAAAATATGAATCTTGTATTGACAGTACCTAAGTGGTGATTTATTTTCTTACACTAACGGAGCTCACGAGTTTTCTGTTAAGTTTTGTGTTGTGAAGTTTTCAAGTTTTGGGTAAAGTTTCGATGGACTATGGAATAAGGAGTGGCAAGAGCCTAAGCTTGGGGATGCACAAGGCACCCCAAGGTAATATTCAAGGACAACCAGGAGTTTAAGCTTGGGGATGCCCGGATGGCATCCTCTTTAAATCTTCGTTCATCGGTAACCTTACTTGGAGCTATATTTTTATTCACCACATGATATGTGTTTTGCTTGGAGCGTCATTTTCTTTTGTTTAGATTTGCTTGCTGCTATTTAGAGTAATGTTTTCATCTTCTAGTTCAATAAAAAGTCAAGTGTAGCCTTTACCATGCTTATTTTGCAAGTCCATATGTTGCTGTTTAAAACAGAAAGTTTGTTGTTATGTTTCAAATATTTGTGAATAGTCAGAACATGAGAAAATCTTGAAATTTGTACACAATGAGTAACAAAACATTATCTATAGTGTGGTATTTTTTCATAATTTTTGGAGTTAGGAAAGTATGATTCCTCTTGCATTCTTTACAGACTATCCTGTTTAGACAGATTGTTGTTATGTTTGCATTGTTTGCATATGTTTGCTTGTTTAATGATTCTATTTTAGGATAGGAGTATTAAATATGCAGAGGCATTTAGTATGCAATATCAAATAATAATTTTAGTGATTTTCTACAGTAGAGAATGATAAGGTTTTGCATGGATTTATACTAACTTATATCACGAGTTCTTGTTGAATTTTGTGTGGATGGAGTTTTTAAGCTTTAGGGAAACCGCGATATGAAAGGAATTAAGGAGACACAAAAGCTCAAGGTTGGGGATTCCCAAGTCATATCTAATTAATATTTCAATAAGTCTCAAGCCTCTAAGCTTGGGGATGCCCCGATAGGCATCCCACCTTTCTTCTTCAACAACTATCGGTCAGTTTTGGTTGAGCCTAAGTTTTTGCTTCCTCACATGATATGTGCTATCCTTGCAATGTCATTTTTTTGTTTTGCTTGCTGTTTGAATAAATTACTTAAGATCTGAAATACTTAAATGAGAGAGAGTCCTCACATAGCTAAATAATTATTTGACTACTCATTGATCTTCACTTATATCTTTTTGGAGTAGTTTGTCATTTACCCACGTGCTTCACTTATATCCTATGAGTAAATGCTTGAATGAATTGAATACCATAAATCTAAATTTATATATGTTTCATATGCTTATACCATGGGGAGTAATGACTTCACATATATGAAGTAGAGGTGGTAAATATATTGAAAGTTATCAAACATAGTATTGTTCACTTAAACAATTCATGAAAGAATATTGAAGGAAGAGATATTTCACATATAAATATACTATCTTGGACATCTTCTATGATTGTGAGCCCCATTAATTATTTTCAAACCTGAGCAAATTAGTTGAAGTTGGACAAGGAAGACAACATAATGAGTTATGCTTGGGTATACTTGTATAGAAGTTATATTGTTATGGATCCTCCAACATGTGGTGCTTGCTATTTAGAATCTTTTGCTAGCCTAAATTTCTGTACTAAGCGGGAAACTGCTTGCGCATCCAAATTCCTTGAACCAAGTTTCTTCCATGAGTGTCCACCATATCTACCTATACACGGTATTTACCTGCCGTTCCAAGTAAATTTGCATGTGCCAAACTCCAAACTTCAAATAACAATCTGTTTTGTATGCCTGAATCGCTCATGTAGCGACTATGGGCTATCAAGATCTTCCATGCTAGGTGGGTTATTCTCACGATGAGTGGACTCCGCTCATCATTCACGAGAAAATGGCTGGTAACTGGGATGCCCAGTCGTATGATCAAAAGATCAAAAACAAAATCGCAAATAATTTAAACAGAACTCCCCCAGGATTGTCAATAGTTGGACGGCACCCGTTGTTTCGGACAAGCCGTGGAGTGTGATTGTTGGTGGAGGGGGAGTAAAAACTTTACCTTTCTGCTTGGGAACCACCTATAATGTATCTAGTATGGAAGATATTGGGAACTCTTGGTCGTTATGTTGAAAATGAAAGCATAGCTCTCAAAATTATTTTCATCTCTGTTTTAAAAGCTTCAAGCTCCGCACCTCTCTGCAAATCCACTTCCCTCTGCGAAGGACCTATCTTTTACTTTTATGCAAGAGTCAGTAGTATTCCCTCTCATTCCAACCTACTCTTTAGCTGGCAAGCATCATGTGATGGGGAAAGACCTAAGCATATATGGTCATTCAAATATATTTGATCATGAATTATTATTGTTGACAATTATCTATATGATAAATAAGTTGGGAGGCGAAACAGTAAGCCCCTATCTTTCTGTGTGTTCAATGGATGCTATTTGTTCTAAAAATATGCTTTGAGTGGTAGCAATCATGGAAGACTATATGATAGTTGAGTATGTGGGATTTCCTAAATCAAAGCTCTTACATAGACCCTTCCTGAAAATAACATGAATTGCAATTGTTTAATGACTGAGAATATAGTTTGTTAGTTTTCAGGAAAGTTTATGGTCTATTTTTTAACATGTGAATAGCTTGTTACTTGATCATGCGAAGCTCTATGATATGAGCTACTGTTATGATATGTAATGATGCTAGAAAAAGTGATTGAAATTATCATTGATCAAACTTGTGCACTTGCTAGCATTCCACATCAAAAATTCTGTTTTTATCATTTACCTACTCGAGGACGAGTAGGAATTAAGCTTGGGGATGCTTGATACATCTCCAACGTATCTATACTTTTTTTATTGTTCCATGCTATTATATTATCAATCTTGGATGTTTTATATGCATTTATATACTATTTTATATGATTTTTGGGACTAACCTATTAACCTAGAGCCCAGTGCCAGTTTCTGTTTTTTCCTTGTTTTTGAGCTTCGCAGAAAAGGAATATCAAACGGAGTCCAGTTGACCTGAAGCTTTACGACGGTTTTTTATGGACCAAAAGAAGCCCACAGAGTATCGGAGATGCACCAGAGGAGTCCCGAGGCCACGGCAAGGGTGGGGCACCCCCCAGGGCGTGCCTCCCGACCTTGTGGGCCCCTCGTGGCTCCTCCTGACTTGTCCACGACACCAAAAATTCTTATAAATAGGGAAAAACTCGAAAATAAACCTAGATCGGGAGTTCCGCCGCCACAAGCCTCTGTAGCCACCAAAAACCAATCGGGACCCTGTTCCGGCAACCTGCTGGAGGGGGAAATCATCACCGGTGGCCATCTTAATCATCCCGGCGCTCTCCATGACGAGGAGGGAGTAGTTCACCCTCGGGGCTGAGGGTATGTACCAGTAGCTATGTGTTTGATCTCTCTCTCTCTCTCTTTCGTGTTCTTGATTTGGCACGATCTTGATGTACTGCAAGCTTTGATATTATAGTTGGATCTTATGATGTTTCTCCCCCTCTACCTTCTTGTAATGGATTGAGTTTTCCCTTTGAAGTTATCTTATCAGATTGAGTCTTTAAGGATTTTAGAACACTTGATGTATGTCTTGCATGTGCTTATCTATGGTGACAATGGGATATTCACGTGATCTACTTGATGTATGTTTTGGTGATCAACTTGCGGGTTCTGTGACCTTGTGAACTTATGCATAGGGGTTGGCACACGTTTTCTTCTTGACTCTCCGGTAGAAGCTTTGGGGCACTCTTTGAAGTTCTTTGTGTTGGTTTGAATAGATGAATCTGAGATTGTGTGATGCATATCGTATAATCAAACCCATGGATACTTGTGGTGACATTGGAGTATCTAGGTGACATTAGGGTTTTGGTTGATGTGTATCTTAAGGTGTTATTTTAGTACGAACTCTAGGGCTGTTTGTGACACTTATAGGAATACCCCAATAGATCGATAAGAAAGAATAACTTTGAAGTGGTTTCATACCCTACAATAATCTCTTCGTTTGTTCTCCGCTATTAGTGACTTTCGAGTGACTCTTTATTGCATGTTGAGGGATATGATCTAATTATGTTATCATTGTTGAGAGAACTTGCACTAGTGAAAGTATGAACCCTAGGGCTTGTTTCCAAGCATTGCAACACCATTTTCGCTCACTTTTGTTACTTTCTACCTTGCTGTTTTTATATTTTCGGATTACAAAAACCTATATCTACTATCCATATTGCACGTGTATCACCATCTCTTCGGCGAACTAGTGCACCTATACAATTTACCATTGTATTGGTGTGTTGGGGACACAAGAGACTCTTTGTTATTTGATTGCAGAGTTATTTGAGAGAGACCATCTTCATCCTACGCCTCCCACGGATTGATAAACCTTAGGTTATCCACTTGAGGGAAATTTGCTACTGTCCTACAAAACTCCGCGCTTGGAGGCCCAACACAAGTCTACAAGAAGAAGGTTGCGTAGTAGACATCAAACATCCCATTGTCACCACAGATATCCCATCGCAAGACATACGTCAAGTGTTCTCAAATCAAATACTCAAACCAACATAACGAAACCTCAAAGAGCAAGACCCAATTCATCACAAGAAGGTAGAGGGGGAGAAACACCACATGATCCAACTATAGTAACAAGCTCGCAGTACATCAAGATCGTGCCAAATCAAGAACACGAGAGAGAGAGAGAGAGATCAAACACATAGCTACTGGTACATACCCTCAGCCCCGAGGGTGAACTACTCCCTCGTCATGGAGACCGCCGGGATGATGAAGATGGCCTCCGGTGATGATTTTCCCCTTCGACAGAGTGCCGGAACGGGCTCCTGATTGGTTTTTCGTGGCTACAGAGGCTCGCGGCGGTGGAACTTCCGGTCTCGGTTTCTTTCTGGGGGTTTCGGGATTTATAGAAATTTTTGGCGTCGGTCTCATGTCAGGGGGACACTCGAGGGGCCCACAAGCCAGGGGGCACGCCCTAGGTGGGGCCCCTAGGCTTGTGGTTGTCTCGGGACTCTTCTGGCCCAACTCCGATGCTCCGTGGGTCTCTTCTGGTCCATAAAAAAATCATCCTAAATTATCAGCTCCTTTGGACTCCGTTTGCCTTTTTCTCAGAAACTCAAAACAAGGAAAAAGCGAACCGCACTGGGCTCTAGGTTAATAGGTTAGTCCAAAAATAATATAATATAGCATAATAATGCATATAAGACGTCCAAAACAGATAATATAATAGCATGGAACAACAAAAATTATAGATACGTTGGAGACGTATCAGCCCTAAACGGGAAACACTTTGTATCAACGAGCTAATTACACCCGATGGTCGTGTCGTCCCCGGATCTTCAAAAGACCTCATGTCGCTGCGTGGGAAGCATACGATGGGGATCCTGCTCACAGTTGATGGTGGATTCAGAGGAGTGACGATGCCCATGGCAGCTTGACGGTCTCCTTCAACAACCCATGGAATCTTTAGGTCGAAGGGCGGTCAACCTTGTTCCTCCCGGCCACGATGCCAAAAGGGAGGCAGTGTTGTGCCTTGTTGGAGTCCGCAAGCAACTACAATGGTCTCGCCGGACCAAGTGGCCCATCCTCGACACCACAAGCAGTTGCATCCAATGAAGAGCAGCTAGGACCCGGTCGCTTTTTCTCCTTTTAGTGTGGTGTCCTCTTTGTAATATGCATGACTTATGTGTTATTTGTAATTCTTGTAGGGTGTTGGAAGTATGCCCTAGAGGTAATACTATTGTATTATTATATTTTCATGTTCACAACTAAGAATTTATATTCTATGCTATAAATGTTATGTTTCTGGAGTTGGATTCAGTGGTAAACTCATATGCACGTTGATACGTCTCCAACGTATCTATAATTTATGAACTAGTCATGTCATGTTTACAATAAATTTATATGGTTTTGGTGCACTTTTATATGATTCTAACCCGGACTGACGTTTTTTTCAGCAGAACTCTGTGGTTTTGTTTTTTGTGCAGAACTAAAAGTTCTTGGATTGGGCTGAAAATTTACGGTGATTTTTTATGAACAAAAAGAGACTCACGAGGGCATGACAAGCTCACAGGCCCCCCCTAGGGCATGCCTACCGAGCTTCCCGCTTCCTCGTGCCCCCTCCTGATGTGAAACCGATGCCAAAATGTCCTATAAATATAGAAAACACCATAAAGAAACCAAGAACTTCTACTCCGCCGTCGCAAGCCTCTGTACCGAAGCGATCTCATCCGGAGCCCTTTTCCGGCACCCTACCTGAGGGGAAAATCATCACCGAAGGCCATCTTCATCATACCGACGGTCTCTATGTTGAGGAGGGAGTAGTTCACCCTCGGGGCTGAGGGTATCTACCGGTAGCTATGTGTTTGATCTCTCTCTCTCTCTCTCTCTCTCTCTCTCTCTCTTGTGTTCTTGATTTTGGCACGATCTTGATGTAACCATGGGCTTTGTTAATATAGTCGAATCATATAGTGTTTTTCCTCTCTCTCTCTCTCTCTCTCTCTCTCTCTCTCTATCTATCTATCTATCTATCTATCTATCTATCTTGTTGTGGTGAATTGAGTCTTGCTCTTTGAGGTTTCATTATGTTGGATTGAATATTGGATTTGATATCACTTGATGTATATCTTGCATGTGGATACTCGTGGTGACAATGGGGTGTTCTGTTGAGTTACTTGATGTATGTTTTGGTATTCAACTTGCAGATTCCCATGGTAGCATTGGGGTAATCTAGGCACATAGGTTTATACACGTTTTTGTCCTACGTTCTCCGATAGAGACTTTAGAGTGATCCTTTGTCGCACGTTGAGGGATTGTTATATGATTCAATTATGCTAGCACTGTTGAGAGATTTCACTAGTGAAAGTATGAACCCTAGGCCTATTTTCTAAGCATTGCAATACCGTTTGTTCTCTGTTTATCACTTGCTACCTTGCCATTTTTATATTTTCATATTACAAAAACCTATATATACTATCCATACTACACTTGTATCACACCGGTACCGTAAGGTGTTATACAAACGGTTTTAACCCATTTCTGCGAGTATTCTGAACGGTTGTCGAGTGAGTGTGTGTGATAGGGGGGTCCTTCCCACACGACCCAAAAACCATCGGGGATAGGCGAGCGGCCACATACGATCGCCATAGAATAAACGTATGACAAGTCGCCCCAGTCCCACACGTTACGTTTCTGATCCAAGAGACATCCGAAACGATTACGCCGCTATAGTCATGGGAAACAGGTGGACATCAACATTTAATCTACCGATGTGTTTGCGATAGGTACGTTATCGCACACATTTCAAGAATGTAAAATGTGTGCGGTGCCTCTACTAACGCCAACATGTCCATTTTCATAACTGTGTGTGATAGGTATTCATATCACACACGCACACAGGTTTGAAACGTTTTCCATATTACCATGAATCGCACACGCATATGGGACGAAACCGTGTGTGCGTTCGTCGGGCATTGCAAACGTTTCACGTCAAAGAACCATCTGATCTCTATTTTTCATCGCACACGTTGTTTTCTTTCTAACCATGTGCACATTATTTTACTCGCTCTTGTTTAATTTTATTTTTCCCTGTAATTTATTATTCCAACTGGAAATTTTGAAATATGAAACGCGGAATTCAAATTCTCAGCACAATGGTTCACCAACCAATCCATAAATAAAATTCGCAGTACAATATGTTCAGTAATTAGAGGATTAGGCAGCAATTAACTATGATGAACCACAATATTTAGAGGCGGTAAAGGTGAAGAGACAAGTGTAAATCATTTTGGCTGCCGATGGTGTTGAAGAAGCGGAATGCCCATAATGTGCCCTCTCCTGCATGCCATAGTCACGAACAACTTTGTCCAACCCCTTGTGATGATCGCCTCACCATCCTTCACCGCCTTCAGGAAGACTTCTAGAGCATTATCATGGTAGCATGACTTATATACTTTAACCTTAGTTGCCTCCACCCCGGTCATGTAGTTTGCAAGCTAATCATCAGTAAATTGCTTCAGAAACCACTAAAAAGAAAAAAATTCAGATACTCAGGTCTAATAGAGTAACTTGTTGTGGGCAGGGGGAAAAGGCAACACATTACTTACCATCCTAAAGTTCACTGTTGTCTTGGACAAAGTGTAAATAAAGAGCTTAATTCTCATCACCTTTTCTTTCGCCTAACAATCTTTCTTAGCTTCCTCACTTGAATGCTTGTTCATGAATATCTCATAGCCCCATACACAAAAGGGATCGAAGCGTGGAACAGTACCACTCATATATGTACCTACAAGCAACCAATAAATGTTAGAAGCTAAACTGAGATTGCACAGATGATGTAAAACACAACTACCTATGTTCCTAAGTACAAGTATCTTTAGATATTTCAATATGAACTACATACAAATGTATATAGAATTATAGACATAGTTTAGATTAGAATCTAGATTCACTCATTTTGCTCCGTATGTAGTCTATATTGGAATCTCTAAAAATGCTTATATTTAGGAACATATGGTGTATAAGACATGGGATGCAGCTAACCTCGACGGAAAACAACAACATCGCCATTGTAGCCAATGTGTAAGTACATGGAAAGGCAATGTTAACTACAACAGGGTTAACATCCACCAAAAATAGCAAATGGTAACAAAATGGTAGCATCTGTAATGATATCTTCATTGTGAAAGAGTAGCACGGTAGCAAAGGGACGGATTAAAAATGGATAGAATTGTTTACTACAATAGACAACCTAGTATAGCCATCGAAACTGGTACTGATAGAAATGAAATTGACAGAGTTAAACATCGCAAGGCAGGTGCTGCTAGAGCAGAGAATGGCCCTGTTGTCTATAAAAAGGTAGGGAAAATAGATAAGATGGCTAGGCGTGTTTACTACAACATGCTTAATACATTTTTTTAGAGAAAAGACTGAAGCCGAGCCCGAGATGGGGCTCGAGACTAGCCCAACTTTGAATTAACAAAGCCATCAACCGGCCAGGATTACATCAAAACTGAACCATACAACCAAAGAAAGAAAAGAACCGGGGATGCAACCCCATGACGGTCGATACAAGGAGTTGAAGGTAAGCTAAGATGCCACAGGCGGAAATGAAAAGACTGCAGCTTGAAGACCAAGAGGACACAAGCTACCACCCAAACATGAAGCTTGTCGAAGAGACTAGTTTTAGAACATAAGCATCCCAAGAAGACACGGCAATGAGAGAGCAACGAAGCCACCAGGAGGAACTAGAACTCGCCAATGCCACCAGCTCACACCCGTGTGTCCAAGTCGCCGAAGAGGGGACCACTATCCCCTCTTGCCTAGGCTTGTGGACGTCGATCCGCCAGATAAACAGGACCGCAAGGAGGAGAGCACGACAACCACAGGAGAGGACCGAACTTCCGCGGTGAAGTGTCGCCACTTGAAGAAGAGACCACCACCACGCAATACATGAACCGTACAAAGCATGGCCATTGCAACTGGTATTGGTAAGATTCAACTGGTCAGTTCGTACTTGGTAAGTCCTGAGGGGTAGTTGCTGGGGCACTTCATTTGGACAAGAACCCGCCCCAAGTCGGCTCCGGGTCGAAGAGTGGATCAGTGCCGCTGACATGTGGTCCTACAAGAAGCAAGTATATGTTAGAAGCCAAACTGCAATTGCACAAATGATGTAAAATATTATAAGATATGGGATGCAGCTAACCTCGACAGCAAACAATAGCATCGCCCGTTATGGCCCTGCGTAAGTACATGGAAAGGCATGTTAAGTACAACAGGGTTAGCATCCACTAAAAATAGCAAATGGGCAGCACCTCTAGTATATCTTCATTGCAGAGAGTAGCACGGTAGCAAAGGTACGGATAAAAAAATGGACACAACTGATCATTGCAATAGGCTTAACAACATCCTAAGTCATGTTTTCTAAGTTTGTAGTGCGCCTAATGAAAATTTCGCTTCGAAACTTGAAACTTGGGCGGGGGAAACACACAACACAGACGAAGCACGTAAAATACTCGTGTGCGAGAAAAGAGAAAATTGGCATATCCCGTCTCCAAAAAAATGTACACGTGTAGTTGATTTTTTGGGTCAATGGTACGCTTGCTTTATTAGGAAACATCGCACAAGTAATTGACTTATGGATCATTAACGTAGAAAAAATGCACACGGGTACGCCATAGAAACCGTGTGTTTTGTGATCTTCTAATAATTCTTATATCTATCAGCATCTCCAGCCGCACCAAATTTAAAAGAAACCTCTTTTATTGTATCAGGAATATTCAATGTAGATGAATGAGGCAAGGTGACACATGATGAATAATCATCGGTTTATGAAATGCAATCAAGTGTCAACCTGCCTCACTCGCATAGCCAGATTTGATCCTATGCAACAATAGAGAAGCTTGCTGCCATCCGCTGGCGTGGCAATTTAAGCCGGTGTGCAGCCAACTTGCGTGGCGAGGTGGGACTAAAACCAGCTACAACCAGATCTAGTCTCTGGTGCCTTCCGGTGGCTACGGGCGGACGTATCGGGAGTATTTAGGGCCGGGGTGCGGCTACAAAACTTTAGTGAACACATGCTAGTCAATTCTCAAAACCCTCAAAGGATGCGCTTACCGACATTGTACATTAATAGTAGATAGTACCAACTTAAAGTACTACTGGTAATTTTCTCTAAAACTAGTACTGGTAGATGCTTGTAATTAATTAACAAACTTACGGGCGACAGGCGCACTAACTACTTCTCACATGGTGGCATCGGGGCATGCTGGCCAGACATCGTCGTTCTCCTTCCCAGCCTTGTAGGCGGCGGCCCACCGTGCTTTGATATCCGCCGAGCTCTCCTCAGCATGGCGTGCGGCCTCTTCTTTCTTGCGGCGGCGTGACTCTCTTTTCTTGACTGATTTATGCCTTTTTCCGCTCCTTTTGTGCGGCTTTGGACGCCTCTAGATCACCGCCCATTCGGCCATGGCAGCATCAAAGTCCGCCCACGTACTTGTGCGGCCGCGAGCGGCAATGAACATGGCGCGGCGGTATGCCATCGCTTCCTTAGCATGTGTGCGGTCTCGAGTGGCGAGGAACTCGGTGTGGAAGGATGCCATCGCTTCCTTACCAGCTACCGTGCGCCGCGGTGCCATGAGCGACGCTTGGAGAGAGCTCTGGGTCGAAGTGGCCGGATAGCCGTACAGTGTGGTGGTTTTTAAGAGCTCAACGACAAACGATGAAGGAAATTTGGCTTCCCTCACAATCTTGCTCATTCATTATCGCACACGGTTCATCTGTGTCGCCTCTGGAAACACTGTGTGCTCAGCCTATTGTCTGTTGCTTATGATTGGCCGGGACCCCGGCCACGCAGATCGCGCGTGTGCACCATAGGATGCGTCGCGATCGAACGACAATCCACGTCCCTCACATCGCACCCATGCAGCTGTAGCTGGATTGGATTTATATGCGCTAAATGCCTAGAAAATGCACATAATCCCTATATATGGTAAATGAGCCCGGAAAAGTGCCAAACTTGAACACGGTGATTTGCAGGGTCTGTTCATCGTAGAAAAAAATCAAAGGCAAAGAACGAAGAAAATTTGGATTCCCCTTCAATCTTGGTAATTTCCCTCTCGAAAGCATGGAACTTCCTCGGTGATGGTTCGATTTAGGAAGGGCGTGCATGACGACATAAGCCAAACCTTCTCAAATTTTTACCAGGTCAAGGTGAGGCCATACCATGCCACCATGCCAGGCGTCATGTTTTTCAAGCATTTATTTCATTTTTCTATAGTTGAAAAACCAATAAATGACGCATTTGTGGTTGACTATTGCCACACATTTCATCGAAATATCTGCCCATTCCTTATAAAAGGCATGAGAATTTACTAAATATCACGAGCACGGTTTTTCAGACCGTTCTTGTACACCCTTTCATGCACCAAATGTTCGAATTTGAATTATGTGCATTAATGCCTAGAGAATGCACATAATCCCCTAAATATGGTAAATGAACCCGGAAAAGTACCAAATTTGAACACTGTGATTTGGAGGGTGTATGTTCATCGTAGAAAAAACTCATGGACAAAGGACGAAGGAAATTTGGATTCCCCTTCAATCTTGGTGATTTCCCCCTCGAAACCATGAAACTTCCTCGGTGATGGCTCGATTTATGAATGGCATGCATGACGACATAAGCCAAACATTCTCAAATTTTTACCAGGGCACAGTGAGGCCATACCACGGCACCACGCCAGGCGTCATGTTTTCCAAGCATGCATTTCATTTTTCTATTGTTAAAAAACCAATAAATGACACATTTGTGGTTGACTATTGCTACACATTTCCTTGAAATATCTGCCCATTACTTGTAAAAGGCATGAGACTTTACTAAATAGCATGAGCATGGTTTTCCAGACCGTTCTTGTGCACCTTTTCATGCACCGATTCTTCGAATTTGAATTATGTGCATTAATGCCTAGAAAATGCACATAATGCCCTACATATGGTAAATGGGCCCGGAAAAATGCCAAATTTGAACATGTTGCATTGGAGGGAGTATGTTGATCATTGGAAAAAACTGAATGACAAACTAGGATGAAAATTTGGATTCTCCTTCAATCTTGGTGGTTTCCTCTAAAACCATGAAACTTCCTTGGTGATGGTTCGATTTAAGAAGGGCGTGCATGACGACATAAACCAAACCTTCTTAGCTTTTTACCAGGGCACGGTGAGGCTATACCATGGCACCATGCCAGGCATCATGTTTTTCAAGCATGTATTTCATTTTTCTATAGTTCAAAAACCAATAAACGACGCGTTTGTGGTTGACTATTGCCACAGATTCCCTTGAAATCTCTACCCAATCCTTGTAAAATGCATGAGAATTTACTAATTACCATGAGCATGGTTTTCCAGACCGTTCTTGTGCACCTTTCATGTATCGATTGTTCGAATTTGAATTATGTGGATTAATGCTTACAAAATGCACACAATCCCCTAAATATGGTAAATGAGCCTGGAAATATACCAAATTTGAACACGTTACATTGGAGGGGGTATGTTGATCGTAGAAAAAACTGAATGACAAACTAGGAAGGAAATTTGGATTCCCGACCCCTTCAATCTTGGTGATTTCCCCCTCAAAACCATGGAATTTCCTCGGTGATGGTTCGATTTATGAAGGGCGTGCACGATGACATAAGCCAAACCTTCTAAAATTCTTACCAGGGCACGGTGAGGCCATACCATGGCACCATGCCAGCCGTCATGTTTGTCAAGCATGTATTTCATTGTTCTGTAGTTGAAAAACCAATAAACGACGCGTTTCTGGTTGACTATTGCCACACATTTCCTTGAAATCTCTGCCCATTCCTTGTAAAAGGCATGAGAATTTACTAAATAGCACGAGCATGGTTTTGCAGACTGTTCTCGCACAACTTTTCATGCACCGATTGTTTGAATTTGAATTTTGTGCATTAATGCCTAGAAAATGCAGAAAATCCCCTAAATATGGTAAATGAAGCCGAAAAATGCCAAATTTGAACACGGTGATTTGCAGGGTGTATGTTCATCGCAGCAAAAAACTCATGGACAAAGGACAAAGGAAATTTGGAATCCCCTTTAATCTCGGTGATTTACTATCGCACACGATTCATCGCCGTCGCCTCTGCGAATCGTGTGTGTTTACCCACACATGCAAAAGGAAAAAAGAAAATCCTCGCCCCCTGCCCACTTAGTTCCCACCCACTCGCCGTGGACGCAGCTGCAACACTACACCTCATCAACTTCTATCGCGGCGGCCACCCTAAGCTCGATGGTTGTCATCGGTGGGTGGAGTTCGCGCTCCAAACGGCATGGGATTTCGCCCCTATCCCTTGCCGCCGCCTATCTTCATCGACATTCTAGACTCTGGTCGATTGGGGTTTTCTGCGGGATTGGGCCGGGGATTTTTCTCATGGAGAAAGTAATCAATTTAGCAAAATATTCACTCATCTCTTATCGCAGTCCGTCCGTCGCTGTTAATCAACCGGCGAAAATCACCGTGGATTCATTTTTCTTATAGCTGATTCGAGGGTCTTCATTCGTGTGTCCATAGTGCGAGCACAAATCGGGCAAGTGTGGTCGCGACCAATCGGAAACAAAGTTCTATCTCACCATTCCGGATGACTTCAGGGAGCGCTCGGTATGTTCATTCTCACCCTACCATGGTCGGCATGGCCTAAATTTGTTAACATATATATACCGTCTATTGCTACATTTGGATAAAAGTTACGGTGCCACGTGCAGCCTAGACGTCGAAGCCGATTCTTTCCCCTATATTAGGCAAATTGATGATGTATTGTTCATTCAGTTACTCTCACATTTGTATCAAATCTTTGTTACATTATCTATTTTTAATTATATATTTTTGTAGTTTGCTTTCAACTATATATTGTTCTGTTCTATTAGTTACTCCCATATTTGCATCTTGCTCTGCTATTTCAATATATCTAATTTATGATCTTAATTTTCATTTCAAGTAGTACATCCCTTGCTTTGCAAGAACACGAGTAGAAGGAAATCTTGGGCTTTACTTTGTTGATGGCTCCATGGATGTCATATTGACAACGCAACATGGATTTACAATGACAGTTAGCATAAAACTTGATAAAGATGGTCACTCCTATTTTGATGCGGACCTTTGGAGAAAAAATTCTAAGTTTTATGAACTGAAAGCTGGCAATAAAATTATAGTGCGTGCACCACAACCTGGTCTAATTAACATGGATGTTTACTTCCCCTCGTCTAATTTCATAGTCAGATCGAGGTTAGTGTTCTTTCACCTTTCTCCATGCTGGCATATTACTTAGCAAAATCGGGGTATTTGTTCTGACTAATTGATCACTATTTAAGCAACCAATTGTGATCTCATTTTCTGACTCCGTTCCTAGATAGTAACAAATTCTATTTACCAATTTATGCGCACTATATATTCTTTTGCCATGTTTTGAATAAATAATACCTTTCCACCTTTTAAGCAGGATACGTTGGATGCATAGTTAATGATCTGTATGTTACTCGCCATACCAAATTTCACTGGAAAGACTTGAAGCATGTCATAAAATTTGTTGATAATCTGAGAGAGATAACACATCATATGAACGCCGGATTTTGGATGGGATTAATTACACCTAGATTCATCAAAATAAGCACACAATGCAACAAAAACAGAATATGTCAAAAATAGAACAGTCTATAATGATCAAAATTTTAACCATACTTCTGTAACTCTGATGACCCACAAGTATAGGGGATCAATCATAGTCCTTTCGACAAGTAAGAGTGTCGAACCCAACGAGGAGAAGAAGGAAATGGCAAGTGGTTTTCAGCAAAGTATTTTCTACAAGCACCTTTGAAATAGTGCAGAACAAGTAGTTTGGTAGCAAGATAATTTATAACAAGGAAGTAACGATAATGGTAAATAAGGTGCAGCAAGGTAGCCCAATCCTTTTGTGGCAAAGGACATGCCAAAACGGTCTCTTATGATAAGCTAAGATTTCTTGAGGGTGCACGTGAATTTCATCTAGTCACTTACATCATGTTGGTTTGATTCGTGTTCGCTACTTTGATAATTTGATATGTGGGTGGACCGGTGCTTAGGTGATGTTCTTACTTGAACAAATCTCCTACTTATTATTAACCCCCTCTCAAGCATCCGCAACTACGAGAAAAGTATTAAGATAAAATATAATCATAGCATTAAACTTTGGGATCCAAATCGTCCCTTGCGAAGTAGAGCATAAACTAGGGTTTAAGCTTCTGTCACTCTAGCAACCCATCATCTAATTACTACTCCAAAATGCATTCCCTTTGGCCCAAAGATGGTAAAGTTTCATGTAGTCGACTTTCACATGCACCACTAAGAGAATCAACAACATACATATCATCAAAATATCAAACGAATGCCAAATTCACATGATTACTTATGACAAGACTTCTCCCATGTCCTCAAGAACAAAAGTAACTACTCACAAATCATATTCATGTTGAAGGTCAGAGGAGTGTTGAATAGCATAATGAATCTGAACATATAATCTTCCACCAAATAAACCAACTAGCATCGACTACAAGATGTAATCAACACTACTGGCAATCCACAGGTACCAATCTGAGGTTTTGATACAAAGATTGAATACAGGAGATGAACTAGGGTTTGAGATGAGATGGTGCTGGTGAAGATGTTGATGAAGATTGGTCCTCCCATGATGAGAGGGTTGTTGGTGATGACGGTGGCTTCGAGTTCCCCCTCCCGGAGTGAAGTATCCCTAGCGGAATCGCTCCACCCGTGAGTAAAAGTGCTCCTTCCCAAGTTCCACCTTGAGACGACGGCGCTCCGTCCCGAAAGTCCTCTCCTTATTTTTTCGAGGGAAAATGGTCTTATATACCAGAAGATGGGCACTGGAGGCTGGCCAGGGGCCCCACAAGCCACCAGGGCACGCCCAGAGGGGTGCAAACATATGGCAAGCCTAGCAGAAGATAGAAAGCACCTAGTTGTTCTAGATTCAGGCGTGCGAATCAACACACTAAGCTCACGAAAAAGAACGACCCTTCTACATCTTAAATGGGACTAGTCACTGGCCCGAATGGAAACACTGTAACTGAGTCCAACATGAAGAGAATGTCTCAACTAGCTAGTGGTTATGCTGGAATGACCGTGGACTCCAAAGATGAAATATCATATCAAAATCCGAGTTATATGAACATGATGAGTTCTACAAGAATCTAGGCTGAGGCAATGCTTGTGTTGCATATGAATCATATGAATCCTCAAGCTACTCTGAAAATGCTTCAAGTGATGATGAATCAACTACATTCCGCCTCATGGGAAAGGCTTCGAGAGACCAGGTATCATCAAAATGCCAAAAATCTATTGACCTGAATGCATTCTCCCCAAAGAATGTGGTCTACGGTAAACTTGTTTAAATGGCTAAATATCAACAAGATGCTCTTCAAAGTCTTGAACAAACTCTTACAAAATCAGAAGGATTATTGGTGAAGTGCCATGTAGTCGATGTTCACATGACACCACTAAGGGAATCACAACATACATATCATCAAAATATCGAACACATATCAAGTTCACATGATTACCCGCAACATGAATTCTCTCATGACATCAAGAACAAAAGTAACTACTCACAAATAATAATCATGCTCAAGATCAAAGGGGTATTAAATAGCATAATGGACCTGAACATATAATCTTCCATCAAATAAACCATATAGTAATCAACTACAAGATGTAATCAATACAACTAGTCACCCACAAGCACCAATCTAAGGTTCCGGTACAAATATTGAACACAAGAGATAAACTAGGGTTTGAGAGGAGAGTGTTCTTTTGAAGATGTTGATGGAGATGGCCCTCCCAAAGATGGGAGAGTTGTTGGTGATGATGATGGCGATCATTTCCCCCTCCGGGAGGGAAGTTCCCCCGGCGGAATCGCTCCGCCAGAGGGTAAAAGTGCTCCTGCCCAAGTTCCACCTCGAGAGGGCGGCGCTTCATCTCGAAAATCCTCCCTAATTTTTTTAGGTCAAAATGACCTATATACCGTAAGATGGTCACTGGAGGTGGCCGAGGAGGGCACAACCACCAGGGCGCGCCTGGGCTCCCTGGCGCGCCTAGGTGGGTTGTTCCCACTTGGTGGGCCCCCTCTAGTAGTTATTTGCTGCAATATTTTCCATATATTGCAAAACAATTCTCCATAAATTTTCAGCTTATTTGGAGATGTGTGGAATAGGTACTTCTGACGTAGCTTTTTCAGGTCTAGAATTCCATCTACCGGTATTCTCCCTTGTGTAAACCTTGCATATTATGAGAGAAAAGGCATTAGAATTACTTCATAAAGCATTATAATGCATAAAAACATTATAAATAACAGTAGGAAAACATGATGCAAAATGGACGTATCAATTCCCCCAAGCTTAGACCTCGCTTGTCCTCAAGCGAAAACCGAAATCGAAAAACATGTCCACATGCTTAGAGAGAGATGTGTTGATAAAAACAAAATACGGACATAGAAGCATCATGCATCTTATTATAACAGCAAGGAACTTTAACATAAAACTTTATCAAATAACTTTTATCATATAACTTCTCATGAACAAGTAACAATTCATCACAACATTGAAGTGTAAAGCATAAACCTTATTGAAAACCAACAAACTATGTTCTCGATCAACTTTGCAACTTCTGATTCATCATATTTTTAGGAAGGGAATTGGCGTATCGGAGCCTTTAGGCAAGCCCACATAGTCAACCATCATTTAATCTTCTATGATTGCTAACACTCATAGCATACCCATGAACAAAAAGTTTCAACCAGACACAGAAATATAGGGGCCTATAGTGTCACCTCCCAACGCATTCACCTCAAGGGTGATGTCAACAATAATAACTCATGCCCACTCATATCCAACTGGATATATGTGCCTAGATCTTTGCTTACTACATGATGCTTCCAAGAAGAGAAAATAAAAAGGAATAGGGAAGAAAATTTTGACTCTTACATAAAAGTAAATGCATAAAAGTAAAAGATAGGCCCTTCGTAGAGGGAAGCGAGGTTGTCATGCGCTTATTTGTTTTTATGCCAAATCCCTTAGTGCAAAAGAACGTCACATTATATTGCCCCTTATGATAGCAACCTTTATTATGTAGTCTGTCGCTTTTATTATTTTGTCATCACAAGTTCATACAACGCTCAATTTTCTCATACACTAAATGATCCAACACATTTCAGAAGCAATTTTTGTTGCCTTATTGCACCGATGACAACTTACTTGAAGGATCTTACTCAATCCATAGGTAGGTATGGTGGACTCTCGAAATAAGATTTGGGTTTAAGGGTTTGTGATGCACAAGTAGTATCTCTACTTAGTTCGCAGTTTTTGGCTAGCAAAGATATTGAGCAAGCACCACATGTTGAAGGATCTATGACAATATAACTTCTATGTCAATATTAACAAACATAAATCATTACGTTGTCTTACTTGTCCAACGTCTACAATTTTGTCACAAAATATTTAATGGGGGCTCACAATCATAAAAGATGTCCAAGATGGTGTATCTGCATGTGAATCTTCTCTTCCCTTATTAATTATTTCATGAATTTCATCATTGAAAAATGCTATGTTTGTCAATCTCCAATAAATTTTACCACTTATACTTTTCCTTATGTGATGTTATTACCATAAGATTAGCATATGATATTTTTCATTTATTTTCCTTTCTTTTATTGAAACATAAAAGTAAAGAAGAAAAACTCAAACTACTCTTTATTATATATCTCGCACATGATTACATCGATAGATAGATCACTAAGCAAGCACTCGAAAAGAAAGGATCGAACTAAACTTTTATTCAACTAGATCAAAGGATAACTAAAGGTTGAACTAAAATAGATAAAAGCGAAGATAGTGGTGGTGATACGATACCGGGACACCTCCCCCAAGCTTGGCACAGGCCAAGGGGAGTGTCCATACTATGAACACAAGTCTCCTTTGGTGATGAAGAAGCTGGTGGTGGTGATGAGGTAGTAGCGATCTTATCTTTCGGTTTCCATGGCAATGGCTCACCATCATAAGAGGAGGAGCGAGTCTCGCGAGTCCTACAACTGGCAGCCAAATTCATACCTTTAGACCTTGCCTCATATTCAAAGACTTGGTTTTGGAGATCGTAGATTTGGCTTTACAGAAAGTTGATTTGCTCACTGACAGTGAAGATGACGTCCTTCATGATCCGGCCATCCAACTTAAGATGACGGGTAAAATCCGTAATCATGAGGTGATTGGCATTGAGTTCGTGCTCCACCATCCCCTTGCACTTGAAGACCTCTTGCTCCATAGCTTCGAGCCTAGCCTCCACAGTTCCCGTCCTCTTGGGCCCCTGGACGTGGAGCACCCCCTCATGCATCTCAATGGCTTGAGGGTGCTGCATCACCTCCCGCAAATACGGGTTGATGATGTTCTCTAAGAACTTGTCCTTGGAGGAGCTCGAAGTGGCCATGGCAGTCTAGATCTGTTAGAAAGTAGCAAGAAAGAAGAACAGGAGATTTCTCCGCGATACGTTAGTCAATACGTTTGGGGGGTATATAAAGATTTTTTTTGTCTTGGGAAACAAGCAAACGGGAGGAAACGGAGTCGGGAAGGTTCCCGAGGTGGGCACAACCCACCTGGGCGCACCAGGGGGCCCAGCGCATACAGTGTCTTGTGCCCCCTCGGTGTCTTCTGGTTGTTTCTTATTTTCCTAATTTTTGTAATATTCCAAAACTGATGTAAAATATTTTTATGGATTTTTTGGAGTCTGCTTACTTACCGTATCACGTACCCCTATTTTTAGTATTATGGAGTGTTCGGAAGGTCTCTTTTATGTGTTAAATCCGGTGTCATGGTTTGAATAACATTACTTTCAACATTAATAGGCGTACCTGAGATATAGTGTTTAATTCCTTGCCCATTGACAACCCTCCGGTTAGTACATTCGGCATTATTAATTTTGATAGCTCCGGAGTGATAAACCTCCTCAATAATATATGGTCCTTCCCATTTAGAGAGAAGTTTTCCTGCAAAGAATCTAAGACGAGAGTTGTACAAAAGAACATACTCTCCAACTTTGAATTCCCGCTTTTGGACTCTTTTGGCATGCCATATTTTAACCTTTTCTTTAAATAATTTGGCATTTTCATAAGCTTGGGTTCTCCATTCATCTAGTGAGATAATATCAAACATCCTCTTTTCACCGGCAAGTTTGAAATCATAGTTGAGTTCTTTAATTGCTCAATATGCTTTATGTTCTAACTCAAGAGGCAAATGACAAGCTTTTCCATAAACCATTTTATAGGCAGGCATACCCATAGGATGTTTATAAGCTGTTCTGTAGGCCCAAAGTGCATCATCTAATTTCTCAGACCAATTCTTCCGGGGCCTATTAACAGTTTATTGTAATATTAGTTTTATTTCTCTATTGCTAAGTTCAATTTAACCACTAGATTGAGGATGATAGGGTGATGCAATTCTATGGTTAACATCATATTTCACAAGCATTTTATGGAAAGCACCATGAATAAAGTGTGAACCACCATGAGTCATTAAACATCTAGGGACTCCAAACCTTGGGAAAATACCTTCTTTAAGCATTTTAATGGAAGTGTTATGATCAACACTACTAGTTGGAATAGCTTCTACCCACTTAGTAACATAATCAACAGCAACCAAAATATGTGTATACCCATTGGAGGAACGAAAAGGTCCCATATAATTAAAACCCCAAGCATCAAATGGTTCAACAGCAAGTGAATAATTCATAGGCATTTCTTGACGCTTGCCAATATTACCAATTCGTTGACATTCATCACAAGATAAAACAAACTTACTGGCATCCTTGAAGAGAGTAGGCCAATAAAAACCAGATTGCAATACCTTGTGAGCAGCTCTATCTCCTGCATGATGCCCTCCATAAGCTTCAGAGTGACATTTTCATAGGATTTGTTCATGTTCATGCTCAGGTACACAACGTCTAATAATACCATCTACGCCTTGTTTATAAAGATGTGGGTCATCCCAAAAGTAATGTCTTAAATAATAGAAGATTTTTTTCTTTTTTTCTTTTGTTGGTATGTGAAACTATCAAGGGGTTGGGCATATCAGGACCTCTACCAACAGTTAGGCATGAAGGAAGGTGAAAGGGACATCTATAAGATGGCTAAGATCCGGGAGAGGAAGACGAGGGATATTGGCCAAGTCAAATGCATCAAGGACGGAGCAGGCCAACTCTTCTTGAAGGACGAAGAGATTAAGCATAGATGGCGGGAGTACTTGACAAGCTGTTCAATGGGAGAATGAGAGTTCTACCATTGAACTGGGCGACTCCTTTGATGAGACCGACATGCGTTTTGTGTGGCGCATCCGAGTCTCGAGGTGAAGGAGGCTTTAAAAAGGATGAAAGGAGGCAAGGCGATGGGCCCTGATTGTATCCCCATTGAGGTGTGGAAAGGTCTCGGGACATAGCGATAGTATGGCTAACCAAGCTTTTCAACCTCATTTTTCGGGCAAACAAGATGCCAGAAGAATGGAGACGGAGTATATTAGTATCAATCTTCAAGAACAAGGGGATGTTCAGAGTTGTACTAATTACCATGGAATTAAGCTGATGAGCCATACAATGAAGCTATGGGAGAGAGTCATTGAGCACCGCTTAAGAAGAATGACAAGCGTGACCAAAAATCAGTTTGGTTTCATGCCTGGGAGGTCGACCATGGAAGTCATTTTCTTGGTACGACAACTTATGGAGAGAGATAGGGAGCAAAAGAAGGACTTGCATATGGTGTTCATTGACTTGGAGAAGGCCTATGATAAGATACCATGAATGTCATGTGGTGGGCCTTGGAGAAACACAAAGTCCCAAAGAAAGTACATTACCCTCATCAAGGACATGTACAATAATGTTGTGACAAGTGTTCAACAAGTGATGTCGACACCGATGACTTCCGATTAAGATAGGACTGCATCAGGGGTCAGCTTTGAGCCCTTATCTTTTTGCATTGGTGATGGATGAGGTCACAAGGGGTATACAAGGAGATATCCCATGGTGTATGCTCTTTGCGGATGATGTGGTGCTAGTTGACGATAGTCGGACGGGGGTAAATAGGAAGTTAGAGTTATGGAGACAAACCTTGGAATCGAAAGGGTTTAGGCTTAGTAGAACTAAAACCGAGTACATGATGTGCGGTTTCAGTACTACTAGGTGTGAGGAGGAGGAGGTTAGCCTTGATGGCCACGTGGTACCTCGGAAGGACACCTTTCGGTATTTGGGGTCAATGATGCAGGAGGATGGGGGTCTTGATGAAGATGTGAACCATCGAATCAAAGCCGGATGGATGAAGTTGCGCCAAACTTCTGGCATTCTCTGTGACAAGAGAGTGCCACAAAAGCTAAAAGGCAAGTTCTACAGGACGGCGGTTCGACCCGCAATGTTGTATGGCGCGGAGTGTTGGCCGACTAAAAGGTGACATGTTCAACAGATTAGGTGTGGTGGAGATGCGTATGTTGAGATGGATGTGTGGCCACACGAGGAAGGATCGAGTCCGGAATGATGATATATGAGATAGAGTTGGGATAGCACCAATTGAGGAGAAGCTTGTCCAACATCGTTTGAGATGGTTTGGGCATATTCAACAGCAGCCTCTAGAAGCTCCAAGCATAGCGGACGGCTAAAGCGCCATGGAGAATGTCAAGAGAGGCGGGGTCGGCCGAATTTGACATGGGAGGAGTCCGTTAAGAGAGACTGAAGGATTGGAGTATCGACAAAGAGCTAGCTATGGACAGTGCGTGGAAGCTTGCTATCCATGTGCCAGAGCCATGAGTTGGTTGCGAGATCTTATGGGTTTCACCTCTAGCCTACCCCAACTTGTTTGGGACTAAAGGCTTTGTTGTTGTTGTTGTTGTTGTTGGTATGTGAAACTAGGTGGTATGTATTTAGCAACAATATAATTAGCATAGTTAGCATACCAAGGAGTGTTATGAGAAACATTTATTGCAGCCAGTTGCTCATCAGGAAAGCTATCATCAATAGGTAGTGGGTCATCAAGGATATTCTCTAACCTAGACAAGTTATCAGCTACGGGGTTCTCGACTCCTTTTCTATCAGTGATATGTAAATCAAATTCTTGTAGCAAGAGAACCCACCTAATGAGCCTAGGTTTAGCATCTTTCTTTTCCATAAGATATTTAATAGCAACATGATTAGTGTGAACAATTACTTTGGAATCAACAATGTAAGATCTGAATTTATCACAAGCAAACACAACAACTAAAAATTCTTTTTCAGTAGTAGCATAATTTCTTTGGGCACTGTCCAGAGTTTTGCTAGCATAATGAATAACATTCATTTTTTTATCAACTCTTTGTCCTAGAACAGCACCAACAACATAATCACTAGCATCACACATAATTTCAAAAGGTAAGTTCCAATCAGGTGGTTGAACAATAGGTGCAGAAGTTAAGGCTTTCTGAAGTGTTTCAAAGGCTTCTACACAATCATCATCAAAAACAAATGGAACATCCTTTTGTAGAAGATTTGTAAGAGGCCTACAAATTTTAGAGAAGTCTTTAATAAACCTCCAATAGAAACCAGCATGACCGAGGAAACTACGAATACCTTTAATAACTTTAGGACCTGGCATTTTCTCAATTGCATGAACTTTAGCTTGGTCCACCTCAATACCTCGTTCAGAAATTTTATGCCCCAAGACAATACCTTCATTAACCATAAAGTGGCACTTCTCCCAATTCAAGACAAGATTAGTTTGCTCACATCTCTGTAAAACTCGATCAAGTTGCTTAAGCAAGCATAAAAAAGAAGTTCCATAAATAGAAAAATCATACATGAAAACATCAACAATCTTTTCACAAAAATAAGAGAATATAGCAGTCATACATTTTTGAAAAGTAGCAGGTGCATTGCATAAACCAAAAGGCATATGTCTATAAGCATAAGTTCCAAAAGGGCAAGTAAAAGTGGTTTTCTCTTGATCAGGCTGTGAGACAGGTATTTGAGAAAACCAGAATATCCATCTAGGAAGCAAAAGTGTGTGTGCTTTGATAATCCTTCTAGCATGTGACCAATAAAAGGCAAAGGGTAATGATCTTTTCTAGTGGCTTTATTTAACTTTCTAAAATCAATTACCATGCTATAACCAGCAACAATTCTTTGTGGAATAAGTTCATTTTTATTATTAGGAACAATAGTAATACCTCCCTTCTTAGGGACACAATGAACAAGACTTACCCATCTACTATCAGCTATGTGATAGATTATACCTTCTTCCAGAAGTTTAATATTTCAGTTCTCACCACTTCTTTCATCTTAGGATTCAAACGTCATTGATGATCAACAACGGGTTTAGCATCAGGTAACATATTAATCTTGTGCTGATAGAGAGTGGGACTACTGCCCTTAAGATCATCAAGAGTATATCCAATAGCAGCACGGTGCTTCTTCAGAATTTTTAATAATCTTTCTTTATCTTGTTCTGAAAGGTTAGCACTAATAATAATGGGATATATCTTTTTCTCATTGAGATAAGCATATTTCAAAGTGTCAGGCAATTGTTTTAATTCAAACACAAGATCACCTTTAGGTGGAGGAGGACCTCCTAGAGTTTTAATAGGTGGATTGTGTTTGAGCAGAGGTCGTTGCTCAAAGAAAATTTTATCTTTCTCATTTATTTCATGCATATGCATATCATTTTCATGGTCTAGCAAATATTGTTCTAGTGGACCAGTAGGAGGCACAACAATAGAATCAAGACCAATTAATTCATCCTTACCAGGTAATTTTTTCTTATGAGGTTGTCTATTAAACTTGGAAAAATTAAATTCATGAGACTCGTCACCAAAGCTAACATTGACGGTTTGTTTATGATAATCTATAGTAGCATTGACAGTGTTCAAGAAAGGTCTACCAAACATAATGGGACATAAGTCACCAATGCTAACATTGACTATTTGTTTATGACAATCTATAGTAGCATTGACAGTGTTCAAGAAAGGTATGCCAAAGATAATGGGACATAAGTCATCTTGTGGGGAACCGAGGACTAGAAAATTAGTAGGGTATTTTATTTTCTCACACAAGACTTCAAAATCTCCAACAATCCCAAGTGGTGTGATGGTGTCTCTATTAGCTAGTTTAATAGTGACATCTATGTCTTCTATTTTAGCGGGTGCTATGTTGTATGATCGAAAGTAGGTCTAGAGGGGGGGTGATTAGACTACTTGACCAAATAAAAATAAAAAATGCCTGTTATATTCATCACATAACGGGCATTATATAAAAAATCCATGCAAAGTTTCGTTCCATTCTGAGAACTTTTATTTCTGCACAAAAACAACACCATGGTAGTTCTACTGAAAACAGTGTCAGTCCTGGTTTGTTTCATTCAAATCATGCAAATGAGAGTCCAAAACAAGAGGAAAAGGGTTAGGAAAAGTAGATACGATGGAGACATATCAGGGTCTTCCACAATTGTAGCAATTGCAATCATGACTAGAAGATCTTTTCTCATTCTGGGACCTTGACTTGGAACTTCTCTCTTTGCTTCTACTCTTGTAGAACTTGTTGAAGTTCTTCACCATTAGGCTCAATTCTTCATTGAAGTCTTGTTTCTCACTTGATGCTGTAGGGGCATCGCATGAAGCTTTGTAAGCACCACTAGACTTGTTGTGAAGCTCTTCCTTATCCTTAAGTGACATTTCATGAGCAACAAATCTACCAATGACTTCCATTGGCTTGAGATCTTTGTAATTGGGCATCATTTGGATCAAGGTGCACATGGTATTATATTTTACATCCAAGGCTGTTAGGATCTTCTTGATGATAAATATGTTGGTCATCTCTTCACTTCCTAAGCTGGCAATCTCATTTGTGGTGAGAGCAAGCCTAGAATACATTTCAGCGACTCCTTCACCATCCTTCATTTTGAACTTGTCAAGTTGACTTTGAAGCACATCCAATTTGGATTCCTTGATGGACTTGGTACCTTCGTGCATATCAACCAAAGTATCCCAAAGTTCCTTTGCATTCTCAAGGTGGCTGATTTAATTGAATTCTTCGGGGCACAATCCGTTGAAGAGGATATCGCAAGCTTGAGCATGGTATTGCAACATCTTCAATTCTTCCGCGGTCGCTTCATGATTCGGCTCTCTACCATCTTCGAAGAATTCACCTTGCAAACCAATACACACAATAGCCTAAATGGCGGGGTTATGTCCAAGAATATGCATTTTCATCTTATGCTTCCAACTAGCAAAATTAGTACCATCAAAGTAAGGACCTCTACGGTGGTAATTTCCCTCGCTAGACGCCATACTCTCCTAGGTTATGAAACCAAGGCTATGATCAACAAAGCTATGGAAATCAAGGAAAACGGAGACCAAAGCTCTCATACCACTTGTAGGATCGAAAGTAGGTCTAGAGGGGGGTGATTAGACTACTTGACCAAATAAAAATCTAGCCTTTTCCCAATTTGAAGTCTTGGCAGATTTTAGCAACTAGTACAAGTCAAGCAATCAACCAACACATGAAATTCTAAGAGTATAGCTGCGGAAAGTAAAATATTGCATGTGAAGGTAAAGGGAAGGGTTTGGAGAAGGCAAACACACTGTAGACACGGAGATTTTTGGCGTGGTTCCGATAGGTGGTGCTATCGTACGTCCACGTTGATGGAGACTTCAACCCACGAAGGGTGCCGGTTGCGCGAGTCCACGGAGGGCTCCACCCAAAAAGGGTCCACAAAGAAGCAACCTTGTCTATCACACCATGGTCATCGCCCACGAAGGACTTGCCTCACTCGGGTAGATCTTCACAAAGTAGGCAATCTCCTTGCCCTTACAAACTCCTTGGTTCAACTCTACAATCTTGTCGGAGGCTCCCAAGTGACACCTAACCAATCTAGGAGACACCACTCTCCAAAAGGTAATAGATGGTGTGATGATGATGAACTCCTTGCTATTGTGCTTCAAATGATAGTCTCCTAAACACTCAACTCTCTCTCACAGATTTGGCTATGGTGGAAAGATTATTTGAGTGGAAAGCAACTTGAGGCAGGCTAGAGATCAAGATTCTTGTGGTTGGATTGGAATGTCTTGGTCTCAACACATGAGTAGGTGGTTCTCTCTCATAAAATGAGTGGTGGAAGTGTAGGCACGTTCTGATGGCTCTCTCTTGAATAGAAAAGGCGGTGGAGGGGTATATATAGCCTCCACACAAAATCTAACCGTTACACACATTTGACCCAGCTCGGTCAGACCGAATAGGTGAACTCGATGAGACCGATTCAGTTCAAAATGTGAATGTTAGGATTCTCGGTAGGACCGACATGATCAACTCGGTGGGTCCGATGTGCTAGGGTTAGGGCAAAACCTCATCTCGGTGTGATCGATTGCATGAACTCGGTGAGACCGATTTCAGCAATGAGCAAACAGAGAGTTGGTTAGGCAAACTCGGTGGGACCGATCGCTCATTTTGGTAAGACCGAAACGTTACGAAGGGAAACAGAGAGTTTGCATTCCAAACTTGGTGGGACCGATCGCTTATTTCGGTGAGACCGAAACGTTACGAAGGGAAAGAGAGAGTTTGCATTCCCATCTCGATGAGTTCTAAATCGATTAGGGTTTCGGCGTTGACTATGTCAAAGGAACTTGGGGCGCCGGATAGATCAAATCGGTGGGGCAGTTTTACTTTAGGTTTTGGACATATTTGGAATTGAGAAAGTGGTTGAGGGCTTTGGAGCATATCACAAACCATTTTGAGCAAGTAGACCATTGTTTACACCTCATGCCCATTTAATAGTATTGGCTTTTTCCTTCTGGACTCAATGTGATCTTGGATCACTAAAATAGAAATGTAGAGTCTTGAGCTTTTGCCAAACTTTGTCCTTAGCATTTTGAGGGGTCCACATCTGTAGTCCATGCCATGCCAATCATTGAACTTTCTGAAATATTTAACTTGAATGGATATTAGTTCAATGAGCTATATGTTGTTATGAATTACGAAAACCACTCGGGGATTAGTTGCACTTTCAATCTCCCCTTTTTGGTAATTGATGACAACATATAGATAAAAGCTTCGACAAATGATAATATGAATGAAATACATCGTCGCTTTGAGAAGTATGTGATAAGCAACAGCTCCCCCTAAATTTGTGCATTATTTATAATTTTCTTTTGAATGCAAATGCACAATCGATTAGGATCATGGGTCACTCTTCCATGTCACACGCATCTTGGTAGCGCTCAAAATGATAGAATATAAGGAATATGCACTCATCACCAAGGGAAACATGATTGATCATACACAAGTATTAAGATATCATCATTCAAGCACACATTAAAGCATAATATGATCGAACACATGATCATAAGAGTATCTCACACACAAGCACAAATAGTAGCAAGCAAACGATCAAATAGCAAGTAGCAAGAGAAGCAACAAAAGGGCAAAACACACACACACACTCTCTCTCTCTCAGCCTAATGATCTATACACTTTCTCCCCCTTTGGCAACAAGTTACCAAAAAGCTTGAAAATGAATAGTGTTATGCGACACTCGAGGCACGATCTATGGGAGCTCCTGAAGTGGTCTTCTGGCTGGTTGCTCCGGTGTGTGTAGATGGCGTGGAGAGGACAACATCTGCAAACGCTTCTGAAGATGTCTGAGGAGCTGGAGGAGTTGCAATTGGAGGTACAACGGTGGCAGCAGTGCTAAAGCAAAGTGGCTCGAGTCTGTGGATAACTGGCATACCGTAGACCTTGTGCTCTTGGCACTCTCTAAAAAGCGTCAGTGGTTGTCCTATCACTCCTGTCCTCAAGCTCTTCCTGTAGCATCTCAATAGTGATCTGGATCTCGGGGACCTTCACATCTAGATCATGAAGCTTTGTCTCAATGATCCTCTCAAGGCTCTCTTGATTTCGAGTTAGGGTGGCTAGTCCTTTCTCTATTCTCTCTGTTGCCTCAAGCAGATAGCCGAGATGATCTTGCTTTGTCTTGAGATTGACAACTGAAGCATCTGGCATTTTGGAAGTCTTTGCTGCCTTTGCTTTCTCTAGCTTCTCCTGAGCCTATACAGAAGTTGGTTGTAATGCATCCATGACAACCACGTTGTCCTCAAAGTCTGGCCTCAGGGGAAGATGCTCTCGAAGATATGTCCTTGTCCCCATCTCGGAGTTAATCAGCATCTGAATGTGAGGGGCATATCCACATGACCTTTTCTCGTCTCAAAGCAGCTTCTTGACAGTTTCAACAATCAAACTCATCACCTTGAAGTTCTCTGGCACATCAAACATATGAAGTAGGTTGATAGGATGACCACGGATCATCCTATGATCTCCTGACTTGGGCAATAGAGTGTGCCTCAATATAGTGTTTATCGTGGTCAGTCCTGACAGCAGATAGTAGATGGATCCAAACTTGTGAGTCTCCAAGGCATCATCAGGGATTTCCTTGTACATATGAGCCATGGAGTTATGATCCTTTCTGGGCTTTGCATATACATATGTGTCATCTTCAGCTTCTTCAGGGCATTAATCTACTTGGCCCATTCTGCAATTGATGATTGATACCTTGTGCCTTCAGTCATCCAGACTATCTTGCCATCTGGATAGAAGTGGGCAGTTGAATAGAAGTGCATGACCATTTCATCATTCCGTTTAGTCAGCCTTTGACCAACAAAAGAGTCAACTATTATTGACAATGGCTCTCCTCTCCTCCCCCCCCCCACCTGCCCTCCACCTACAATGGCGATTTTAGCTCAATCAACCATGGAAAGTTTGCTGCATTGGGATTTTGCACCGGGATTGGCCCTTGCAAACCAGGTGAGAAGGAAATTTGGCTCTACGGTTCATTTCTCCCCCTCCTAAGATGCCAGAGAGTTATTTTTTGTTCTTTCATTCTCTTTGGCTTCATTCCCTTTATCGGTGGAATCTGTTGGTATTGCATTACAATGTTGCCTTGGAGGGATCTCTTCGGGGTTCAAAGTGTTGCCAGTCACTTCACGTTCATTTCGTTTTTCGGTGGCCAATAACAAAGTGGGACGTTTTATCTATGGGCTCAAAGATCGTGTTTGGCCAGACTTTGTTTGCCACTTCCATTTGTTCAATGGTTGTTTTGCCAAAGCTCTTGCTATCGATAATCGTTGGCACGCAGATAAGGAGCTGATCAACATTGTCGATCATTGCATCGCTGTTTCAAATCCTCACTTGACTTTTATCCCGAAAGGAGCATTTGGATTATTCGTCCGCAAGAGAGCTTTCTAAATTTGGGCTTATTCCTTTGAATAATTGGAGCTTTTCTAACAAGAATGCTCATGAAGCTTCCTCTTCTTCCTCGGATCCGAAGCAGCAAATTCAAATTCAAATGGATTCGAATCCTCCAAGCGATAAGTTGGGCGTGGTTTCGGCTCAAGGAAATGATCACATCGCTTTAGTGAACCATTATCTGTCTCAAGCGGAGTCAGAGGACAATCAAGACATTGACTGCCTTTTATTAGGTGCTTTTAAATGTCCTCTGAATTTGCCATATGCACCGATGCCCCTATGTTTTTTTTAAATCGGCTTTCAAATATACTCCTCCGCACGATTGTTGGCCTCCTTTGATCAAGGCACAACATAAAGCTGATCTGGCACAGGCTCAATATACGAAGAAGGAAATCGAGAATCTTGCCGCTAATTGGGCTGCCCTCTGTTCCAAATGCCTTCAATGGGGGCACACCCGGATTAATTGTGAAGCCAGGCTCATTTGCATTAATTGCTCCGGTCCTGATCACAAAGCCCTTGACTGCCCCAAGCATGTCACCATATCGTCTATCAATGGGCAAGTATCATCAATTGGCAATGCTAGGATCAATCATGCCGGATCTTTGGGCCAACCCATTTCGCTCCTCACCGTCCATCAATCTAAACCGGCCCATCCGCCTGTGTTGTTTGTGGCTTCTACGACACGTGGAACGATCTTGCCGCAGCTGAAATTTCGTAAGAAGTGGAGGTGGGTCGTAAAAGTTGCACAAAGCAGGCCCGCTCACCCCTTCACGCCTCCGCCTTCCACCTCGAAAACACAAGAGCCCCGCCTCCGCCTCGTCTGGCCACCTTGCCATCACTCCTCTCACACGCAACTCGACTCATGGCCAACTACCCATCAATTCAGTCCCTTTCCTCCCGCCGGGTTCGGGCTGAGCCCGCCCGGCTGGATCGGCTGGTCCGCAGTGGGCATGGTGGTCGGCCTGATTACGCCACTCAACCATGACTTCTCGGCCATTGCGAGTCCAGCCACTACATCCCGGCCGCATCGCCGAAATACATCCGCAATCAGATCACAACGTTGCTCCATGAGTCTCAGTTGTTCACCACTGAGGTCAGTGATCATCCCTTTGGGGTTGGAATATTTGGATTTGTTGGCTCATTCATGAGAGATACTGGCCACCCCGATTGAGTTAGAGGAAGAGGATCTGCTGATTTCATTTGTTCCCCACAATGAGGCACTCAATCGGCGGACCACATCATTTAGGCCAGAAGTTTGGTTGATGTTTTTTGGTTTTCCTTATGATTATCAAACTGACTACTACATCAACAAGGCTTTGGGTGGTTATGGTTCTTTGGTTTCATGGTACAATCCGAGGCAAGATCGTAGATTTGTGCTGCTCAAAGCTAGGGTGATCTGCCTACGTGTAATCCCAAAGAGCTTCATTGTTTGGCGCTTGGGGGCGCCGGATCGCTGCAAAGGCAGTAAAAGGCTGCAAAGATGCCAAGTGTTGAGGAGGCATCTCAGTGTTCTTAAAAAGCAAACAAGATCAATTAGCCTATCTGATTCAAGCAACTTTGAGGTTTGAGAAGGGCTTGGCCACCTCGACTCGTAATCGAGAGCTTGGAGAGGATCATTGAGCCCAAGTTTTATGACCTTGATCCGAAAGTAATCGAGATACAGACTTGTTGAGCAGCTCCAGAGGAAGCAGAGGAGAAGAAGGGAAGGCTACTATGAAGCTTTTCAAAGAGTGCCCAGAGGTCGAGGTCAATCAGCGGTGCAGTGCTGATACATAAGAGCTACTTCATCTGCACTGCAACAATAACAGCTTCAAAGGCCACCTCCAGTTGCCACTCCACCAGCTCCAACAACTTCAACTGATGCCTTCGTCCTTGGAGTTCTCTCTACACCACCTCCCGAAGACCAAGCCTGAGAGACGCATAGCACTATGCATTTTCAAACTTTTTGGTAACTTGTTGCCAAAGGGGGAGAAATGTATAGATCATAGGCTTCGAGAAAGAGAGTGTTGCTTTTTGTCTCTCTTGCTATTTGGTTGAAACTTTTGTGTGCTTGTTTGATACTTTATGTCTGTGTGTGAGATACTTGTATGGTCATGTGTTTGATCATATCATACTTCAATATTTGCTTGGATGATATTATATTTTATATTCCTATATGATCATTCACTTTGCTTGGTGATGAGTGCATATTTTAATTCCTATCATTTTGAGCGCTCCAACAAAATGTATGTGACATGGAAGAGTAACCCATGATCCTAATCGATTGTGCATTTGCATTCAAAATCAAATTTTGAATAATGCACAAATTTAGGGGGAGCTCTTGCTTATCACATACTACTCAAAGCGACGATGTATTTCAATCTTATTATCAATTGTCGAAGCTTTGATCTATATGTTGTCATCAATTACCAAAAAGGGGGAGATTGAAAGTGCAACTATCCCTGGGTGGTTTTGGTAATTACTAACAACATATAGCTCATCGAACTAATGCTATTTCAAGATGATCCTTCCGTAAAGTTCGTTGATTGGCATGGCATGGATTAGGAATGTGGACCCCTCAAAATGCTAAGTACACACATTGGCTCAAGCTCAAGACTCTACATTTTCATTTCAGTGATCCAAGATCACATTGAGTCCATAGGAAAAGCCAATACTATTAAAAGGGGATGAGGTGCTGCTTAATGGCTTGCTTGCTCAAAATGCTTTGTTATATGCTCCAAAATCCCTCAACCACTTTCTCATTTCCACATATGTCCCAAAACAAAACTCAAACTCGGCCCTACCAATTTGATCTATCCGGCGCCACCAAGTTCATTTGACGTAGCCACCGCCAGAAACCCTAGTCACTTCTGTCTCACCGATAGAGATCTCGGTCTCATCGAGATGGGATTGAAAACTATCTGTTTCCCTTCGTGACGTTTTGGTCCAACCGAGATGAGCGATCGGTCCCACCGAGTTCGCAATGCAAACTCCGTGTTTCCCTTCCATAATGTTTCGGTCTCACCGAGATGAGCGAATCGGTCCCACCAAGTTTGCCTGACCAACTCTCTGGTTAGCTTATTACCAAAGTCGGTCGTACCGAGTTTGTGTAATCGGTCTGACGAGATAAGTTATGCCCTAACCCTAATGGAATCGGTCCCACCGAGTTGACATGTCGGTTCCACCGAAAAGCCTAACGTTCACATTTTGAACTAAATCGGTCTGACCGAGTTTTCTGATTCGGTCCCACCAAGTTTGGTGAATTGTGTGTAACGGTTAGATTTTGTGTGGAGGCTATATATACCCCTCCACCATTCACTCATTCGTGAGGAGAGCCATCAGAACGTGCCTACACTTCTAGCATACATTTTCTGAGAGAGAACCACCTACTCATGTGTTGAGACCAAGATATTCCATTCCAACCACATAAAACTTGATCTCTAGCCTTCCCAAGTTGCTTTCCACTCAAATCATCTTTCCACCATATCCAAATCTATGAGAGAGAGTTGAGTCCGGGAGACTATCATTTGAAGCACAAGAGCAAGGAGTTCAAAATCAACACACCATCTATTACCTTTTGGAGAGTGGTGTCTCCTAGATTGGTTAGGTGTCACTTGGGAGCCTCCGTCAAGATTGTGGATTTGAACCAAGGAGTTTGTACGGGCAAGGAGATCGCCTACTGTGAAGATCTACCCTAGTGAGGCAAGTCCTTCGTATGGCGATGGCCATGGTGGGATAGACAAGGTTGCTTCTTCGTGGAGCCTTCGTGGGTGGAGCCATCCGTGGACTCGCGCAACTGTTAGCCTTCAAGGGTTGAAGTCTCCATCAACATGGATGTACGATAGCACCGCCTATCAGAACCACGGAAAAAAATCTCCGTGTCTACATTGCGTTTGCTCCCTCCAAACTCCTCCCTTTACCTTCATACACAATGTTTTACATTCCACTACTATACTCTTAGACTTGCATGTGTAGGTTGATTGCTTGACTTGTTCTAAAGTTGCTGGAGGCCGGGCCGGCATGGCTTCACGCGTGGCGCGTGGCGGCGCCGAGATGGCGCTTCGGTTCGTTATGTCCTGGTATCCGGACCTAGCGCTGGACCAGCTGATGGGCCGATAAGCTGGCGTGCAGCACCAGTTGTAGGCTGGATCGCCGCCAGGGCCAGCTACACAGCCAGGTTCTCACTGCACGAGAGTTCCAAATGAGCGGGATGATGATTTGCGGGTCGTTCCTCCTGACGACTTTGGCGTGCAGCTGGACGACTCAGAAGGTAGCTCAGTGGAGTCGGGTCCTTACGAGGACGAGGACGCCGAGTTGGAGGACATCAACGCCTCGGTGAATCCGGAGGCCACCGAGAGGGAGCCAGCAACTACGCGACCCGTCGCTCGGACCGTCTGAAGCTGGAGCCACCCTGTTTTTCTTTTCCAGTACTTATGTAAAGTAGCAGGTCCACCCACCCACTGGGGTGTTTTAGGTGAATGTAATGAACTCTGGCCTTGGGCTATTTCATGATGATGTAAATATTGTTGTGAGTGCTTATTTTTTGAGCCGCTTTTCTTTCTTGCTTCCTTCGGCCTCCCCCATGAAGTCGAACAGCCGGGTTCCGATATGTGACAAGGAGTTCGCCCTTGGAAGGAGTATGTGGTACTTGGGCCCTTCAAACGTTGAGTGTGAGCGAACATCACCGGCTTGGCTGGCGAGCAATCGGTCGTCGGAAAATTAATGTGGCGGGCGGGTTGTGCCAATCTGGCGGACCCAACTTAGTGTTTTTGCGCGTGTTGGTGCTTTGGCCCATAGTTCTTGCCGCCAACAGCCAAAGCCGGTTACGTGGGGTAGGGCGAGTGGTGGGCCACAGAAACTTAACACGCCGAGATGTGCTAAGGAGGGTGGCGGGTGGTGGTCAAGCCGGCCAGCCGCCGACCCCCGGGTTGAGCGAGTCAACCCAGCGATGGGGGTCTTTTAGGAAAATTAGCACAAATGCGTGGAACACAATAACTTGGTCGGAAAGGGCATGCCGAAGGCCGTGGTCGGGGCCCCTTAATTTTAAATTGCGCTTACAAAAGGTAGTGACACAAATGTGCATACGGCTAACTGTAAAACGGGTGGAGGAGTTCTGCATTCCACAGCCGGGTTGTCTCTTCACCGGCGGTGTCTCTCTTATGCTTGTTCGTCTTGCAGGCATCGATGAGGTAGTAGGCGTTGCGGTCACACATGGCTTTGCTGACGATGAAGGGGCCCTCCCATGGAGAGGCCAACTTGTGCTAGCCGGCTTGCTGCTGGAAGGGCCGTAGGACGAGGTCTCCTTCATGGAATGCGAGGGGCTTGATCTTCTTGCTGTGGTAGTGCCTTAGACCTTTCTGGTAGATGGCAGATCAGCTGAGTGCCAAGAGGCGTGCTTCTTCGAGTAGGTCGAAGCCGTCTTCACGTGTTTCCTTTGCTTCAGCTTCGGTGTACATCACGACTCACGGCGAGTCAAATTCGATGTCGGTCGGGATGACGGCTGATGACCCACAAGTATAGGGGATCTATCGTAGTCCTTTCGATAAGTAGGAGTGTCGAACCCAACGAGGAGCAGAAGGAAATGATAAGCGGTTTTCAGCAAGGTATTCTCTGCAAGTACCGAAATAAGTGGTAACAGATAATTTTGTGATAAGATAAATTGTAACGAGCAGCAAGTAACAAGAGTAAATAGAGTGCAACAAGGTGGCCCAATCCTTTTTGTAGAAAAGGACAAGCCTGGACAAACTCTTATAATAGGAAAAGCGCTCCCGAGGACACATGGGAATATCGTCAAGCTAGTTTTCATCACGCTCATATGATTCAAGCGTTCAAGATTACTTTCATAATTTGATATGTGGGTGGACGGTGCTTGGGTGCTGTTCTTACTTGAACAAGCATCCCACTTATGATTAACCTCTATTGCAAGCATCCGCAACTACAACAAAAGTATTAAGGTAAACCTAACCATAGCATGAAACATATGGATCCAAATCAGCCCCTTACGAAGAAACGCATAAACAAGGATTTAAGCTTCTGTCACTCTAGCAACCTATCATCTGCTTATTACTTCCCAATGCCTTCCTCTAGGCCCAAATAATGGTGAAGTGTTATGTAGTCGACGTTCAGATAACAGCACAAGAGGCTAGACAACATACATCTCATCAAAATATCGAACGAATACCAAATTCACATGACTACTAATAGCAAGACTTCTCCCTAGTCCTCAGGAACAAACGTAACTACTCACAAAGCATATTCATGTTCATAATCGTGAGGGTAATAATATGCATTAAGGATCTGAACATATGATCTTCCACCAAATAAACCAACTAGCATCAACTACAAGGAGTAATCAACACTACTAGCAACCTACTAGCACCAATCCCGGACTTGGAGACAAGAATTGGATACAAGAGATGAACTAGGGTTTGGAGATGAGATGGTGCTGGTGAAGATGTTGATGGAGATTGCCCTCCCGATGAGGGGAGCGTTGGTGATGACGATGGTGATGATTTCCTCCTCCGGAGGGAAGTGTCTCCGGCCAGAACAGCTCACGGAGCCCTAGATTGGTTCCGTCAAGGTTCCGCCTCGTGGCGGCGGAGTCTCGCATCAAAGGTTGCTTCTGATTTTTTCTTGACGAAAGACTTCATATAGGAGAAGATGGGTGTTTGAGAGCCACTAGGGGCCCACGAGGTAGGGGGCGCGCCCCCCACCCTCGTGAGCAGGGTTTGGACCCCCTGGCCTTCATCTTTGGCGACAATTTTTCTTTATTTATTTTAAGGTATTCCGTGGAGTTTCAGGACTTTTGGAGTTGCGTAGACTAGGTCTCCAATATTTGCTCCTTTTCCAAATTCTAGAATTTCCACTGCAGCATTCTCCTCTTCATGTAAACCTTGTAAAATAAGAGAGAATAGACATAAGTATTGTGACATAACGTGAAATAACAACCCATAATGCAATAAATATCGATATAAAAGCATGATGCAAAATGCACGTATCAACTCCCCCAAGCTTAGACCTTGCTTGTCCTGAAGAGAAAAGCCGATAACAATAAATATGTCCTCATGTTTAGAGGTAGAGGCGTCGATAAAAATAAAATACAGACATGCAGGCATCATGATTATTCTCATAACAACAACATATATAGATTTCGTCATACGATTACTTATGTTCAAGTGATGATCTTTTCACAATGTGAAAGTATGAATCAGAAACCTTATTGAGCACCAACAAATTATAACCTCATTCATTGAAGCAATCGCAATTGATCATAACATCAGAAAGATTCTATGTCAGAGCTTAAAAGCAAGTCCACATACTCAACTATCATTTAGTCCTTCATAATTGCTAACACTCACGCAATACTTGTGGTTATGGAGTTTTAATCGGACACGTAGAAAGATAGGGGCTTATAGTTTTGCCCCACAACCTTTTACCTCAAGGGTAATGTCAACAATAATAACTCATGCTCCCCTACATCCAATTAGATATGTATATCATGTTATTTCCAACATGCCGAGCTTGCCAAAGGATAAAATGAAAAAGAAAGCTGAAGATCACCGTGACTCTTGCATAAGGTAGAGGATAATAATAAAAGATAGGCCCTTCGCAGAGGGAAGCAGAGGTTGCCATGCGCTTTTATGGTTGAATGCACAAAATCTCAATGCAAAAGAACGTCACTTTATATTGCCCCTTGTGATATGAACCTTTATTATGCAGTCACGCTTTTATTACTTTCATATCACAAGATCGTATAAAGCTTATTTCCCCACACCAATCAATCATACATATTTAGAGCAATTTTATTGCTTTGCACCGATGACAACTTACTTGAAGGATCTTACTCAATCCAAAGGTAGATATGGTGGACTCTCATGGCAAAACTGGTTTAAGGGTATTTGGAAGCACAAGTAGTATCTCTACTTGGTGCTGAGAATTTGGCTAGCATGAGGGGGAAAGGCAAGCTCAACACGTTAGAGGATCCATGACAACATACTTTATCTCGGATGTAAGAAAACATAACTCATTATGTTGTCTTCCTTGTCCAACCTCAACTCTTTAGCATGTCATATTTTAATGAGTGCTCCCAATCATAAAAGATGTCAATGATAATATATCTATATGTGAAACCTCTCTTTCCTTATTACTTCCTATTAATTGCAACGATGCCCAAAGCTATATTTGCCAACTCCCAACAACTTTTAATCATCATACTCTTTATATGTGAAGTCATTACTTTCAATAAGATCAATATGAACTCGTTGATTCTTTTATTCTTTTTCTTTTATTCACCCAAGATCATGGCAAAATCATCAAGCCCTTGACTCAACACTAAACTTTATTATATAGCTCACAGACTCGATTACAAAGAAGGATCATAAAGCAAAACTCAAAACTAGATCATGCCATGACTTTATTCTACTAAATCAGGATACTACTAAAAGGATCGAACTAAGAAAGACGGTAAAGATAGGAGTTGTGATGGTGATACGATACCGGGGCACCTTCCCCAAGCTTGGCAGCTGCCAAGGGGAGTGCCCATACGCATGTGATTATGTCTCCTTCTTTGGTGTTGGTGTAATACTCTTGGCGATGATTCCCCTCAAGATACGGTTCTCCTCCTCGAGCTTATTGACTTGCTTCTTGAGGTCCATTATTTCCTTGCGAAGCTTTCACAGAATTCTTAAAGCTCCTTGCACCCAAGGGTGTTGCATAGCTGCGGGAGAACAAGAGACACTCCTCCAAATATTTTCATAAGAAAGAAATCTAACATTGGAAGGGATAACCGAGTTTGGAATAGTTGAGCTCTGTAGTTCCCCCATCGTAAACCCAGCTCGGAGGCGAGAGGTGACTTCTTGATCTTCCATGGCATCTACCCTCATCAGGTCGACCTCCATCTCTTCCTCCATTGTTGGCCCAAAGTGGTCAGCGTCGCTGTTTACCCTTGGTTCCGGTGCCGGAATAGATACCCGGCTCTCCCCGACTGACTCTTGAGAAGACATCTTGCTCTAATTTGCGGCAGCAATAGCTCAAAACAAAGACAGAGGAGATTTGCGTGATACGGGAGTCAAAACCTTCGGGAGAATATATAATGAATTTTTACCGACCAAAATACGTATCGTGCAAGAAAACGGAGTCCGGAGGGCACACGAGGTGCTCACGAGGTGAGGCGCGCCCGGGGTAGGGCGCTCCCACCACCCTCGTGGGGCCCTCGTGTCCTTCCCGGACTGCTACTTATTTTTCTATTTTTCTAAATATTCGAAACGGAGAGATATTGCCTTAAAATTGTTTTGGAGTCGGTTTACTTACCGTACCACATACCTATTCCTTTTCGGAGTCCAAACGGTGCTGAAAGTGCCCTTATGTATTCCTCCGGGTTACGGTTTCAATAATATTGGTTTCAACATTTATAGGATTACCCGAAATATAGTGTTTGATCCTTTGACCGTTTACCACCTTCGGATTTGTGCCTTGAAGTTGTTGATTTTTATAGCACCTAACGATAGACCTCCTCGATAACGTAGGGACCTTCCCATTTAGAGAGAAGTTTTCCTGCAAAAAATCTTAGACGAGAGTTGTATAGCAATACATAATCACCTACATTAAACTCACGCTTTTCTATCCTTTTGTCATGCCATCTTTTAACTTTTTCTTTAAAAAACTTAGCATTTTCGTAAGCTTGGGTTCTCCATTCATCAAGTGAGCTAATATCAAATAACCTTTTCTCACCGGCAAGTTTGAAATCATAGTTGAGCTCTTTAATAGCCCAATATGCCTTATGTTCTAGTTCGAGAGGTAAATGACATGCTTTTCCACATACCATTTTATACGGAGACATACCCATAGGATTCTTATATGCAGTTCTATAAGCCCATAATGCATCATCAAGTTTCTTGGACCAATTCTTTCTAGACCTATTAACAGCCTTTTGCAAAATTAATTTGAGCTCTCTATTGCTCAATTATACTTGACCACTAGACTGTGGGTGATATGGAGATGCAATTCTATGATTAACGTCATATTTAGCAAGCATTTTACGGAAAGCACCATGAATAAAGTGTGAACCACCATCACCATTAAATATCTAGGGACTCCAAACCTCGGAAAAATAACTTCCTTAAGCATTTTAATAGAAGTGTTATGATCAGCACTACTAGTTTGAATAGATTCTACCCACTTAGTAACGTAATCAACAACAACCAAAATATGTGTATATCCATTAGAGGCAGGAAAAGGTCCCATATAACCAAAGCCCCAAACATCAAATGGTTCAATAACAAGTGAATAATTCATAGGCATTTCTTGACGCCTACTAATATTACCAATTCTTTGACATTCATCGCAAGACAAAACAAACTTACGGGCATCTTTGAAGAGAGTGGGCCAATAAAACCGGATTGCAATACCTTATGTGCAGTTCTATCTCCAAATGTGGTGTCCTCCATAAGCTTCAGAGTGACACTTGCGTAGGACTTGTTCCTGTTCATGCTCAGTACACAACGTCTAATAACACCATCTACTCCTTTATAAAGATGTGGGTCATCCCAAAAGTAAAGTCGCAAATCATAGAAAAACTTTTTCTTTTGTTGGTATGTGAAGCTGGGTGGTATACATTTAACAACAATATAATTAGCATAATCAGCATACCATGGAGTGCTACGAGAAGTGCTTATGACATTTAATTGTTCATCAGGAAAGCTATCATCAATAGGTAGTGAGTCATCAAGAACATTCTCTAACCTAGATAAGTTATCTGCAACGGGGTTCTCAGCTCCTTTTCTATCAACAATATGCAAATCAAATTCTTGCAGCAAGAGAACCCATCTAATAAGTCTAGGCTTTGCATCTTTCTTTTCCATAAGATATTTAATAGGAGCATGATCAGTGTGAATAGTTACTTTAGAATCAACAACATAGGGTCTGAATTTATCACAAGCAAATACAACTGCTAAAAGTTCCTTTTCGGTAGTAGCATAATTTCTTTGAGCATTGTCTAGAGTCTTACTAGCATAATGGATAACATTTAATTTCTTATCAACTCTTTGCCCTAGAAAAACACCTACAGCATAATCACTAGCATCACACATAATTTCAAAGGGTAAATTCCAATCGTGGTACGAACAACAAAAAGTAGACTAATGCTTTCTTAAGTATTTCAAATGCTTCTACACAATCATCATCAAAGATAAATGGGACATCTTTTGTAATAAATTAGTCAGAGGCCGAGAAATTTTTGAGAAGTCCTTAATGAACCTCCTATAAAATCCCAAGCGTGACTAAGGAAACTTCTTATACCTTTGATGTCCTTGGGACATGGCATCTTTTCAATAGCATCAACCTTGGCTTTATCAACTTCAATACCTTTTTAGAAACTTTATGCCCCAAGACAATACCTTCATTAACCATAAAGTGGCACTTTTCCCAATTCAAGACAAGATTAGTTTCTTCACATCTCTGCAAAACTCGATCAAGATTGCACAAGCAATCATCAAAGAGGATCCATAGACGGAAAAGTCGTCCATGAAAAACCTCACAAAAGTCAGAGAATATAGCCATCATGCATCTTTGAAAGGTAGCGGGTGCATTACATAGACCAAAAGGCATACGCCTATAAGCAAAAGTACCAAAAGGGCATGTAAAAGTAGTCTTTGATTGATCTTTAGCCGAATACATGTATTTGAGAGAAACCAGAATAACCATCTAGAAAGCAATAATGTGTATGTTTGCATAATCTTTATAGCATTTGATTAATAAAAGGTAAGGGGTAATGATCTTTCTTAGTAGCTTTATTTAATTTGCGGAAATCAATTACCATCCTATAACCTCGTGATAATTCTTTATGGATCAATTCATCTTTATCATTAGGGACAACAGTAATACCTCCCTTCTTAGGGACACAATGGAAAGGACTTACCCACTGACTATCGAAAGAACGGATAAATTACACCGCCTCCGTAAGCTTAAGTATTTCTTTTCTTACCACTTCTTTCATTTTAGGATTCAAACGTCGTTGAGGATCACGAACTGGTTTGGCATCCGCTTCCAAATTTATTTTATGTTGACATAGAGTGGGACTAATGCCCTTAAGATCATCAAGAGTATATCCAATAGCGGCAAGGTGCTTCTTCGTAGTTTTCAATAATCTTTCTTCTTCATCCTCCGAAAGGTTAGCACTAATAATAACAGGATATATTTTCTTTTCATCAAGATAAGCATATTTAAGATTATCAGAAAGCGGTTTAAGCTCAAACACGGGATCACCCTTGGGTGGAGGAGGATCCCCTAAGATTTCAACAGCAAATTGTGTTGCGTAATAGGTTCCTGTTTAAAGAATACTTCATCTATTTCCCTTCTTTCATTCATGAACATATCATTTTCATGGTCTAGCAAATAGTGTTCTAAAGGATCACTAGGAGGTACGGCAATAGAAGCAAGACCAATAATTTCATCCTTACTAGGCAATTCTTCCTCACGATGTTGTTTACTAAATTTAGAGAAATTAAACTCATGAATCATATCATCCAAGCCAATAGTAACAACATTCTTTTCGCAGTCTATCTTAGCATTAACATTATTCAAGAAGGGTTTACCAAATATAGTGGGACAAAAGCTATCTTGTGGGGAACCAAGAACAAGAAAATCAGCAGGATATTTAGTTTTCCCACACAAGACTTCAACATCTCTAACAATTCCCACTGGCGATATAGTATCTCTATTAGCAAGCTTAATTGTGACATCAATATCTTCCAACTCAATAGGTGCAATATCATGCATAATTTCTTTGTATAAATCTATGGGTATTACACTAGCACTAGCACCCATATCACATAAGCCATGATAACAATGATCTCCTATTTTAACAGAAATAACAGCACGCCTACCACGAGGTCTATGTTTATCTTTAGTACACGGTTTAGCAATTCTAGCAGTTTCACCGTTGAACTGAATAACATGCCCATCGATATTATCGGACAAGAGATCTTTAACAATAGCAATATTAGGTTCTACTTTGACTTGCTCAAAGCGGTGTATAAGTTCTAATATTGCTTTTACTTAACCACAATTGAAGCTTTAGCATGATCCTTTATTCTAACGAGGAAGGGTGGTTTCTCAACATAAGAAGTGGGAACAATAGGATCATTATAAGTGACAGTCTTTTCTTCAACTTTAATAGGTGCAGCTACTTTTACTTCTATGGGGATGATATTTAAACCACTTCTCCTTGGGAGATCAACATAAGTAGCAAAAGATTCACGTAAAGAAGCTACTATCTCGTAGTCAAGCCCATATTTAGTGCTAAACTTACGGAAAATATCAGTATCCATAAAAGATTTAACACAACAAACTTAGGTGTCATACCTGACTCCTTACATTCGTCGAGGTCCCAATCTTCAGAGTTACATTTAATTCTATCCAATAAATCCCATCTGAATTCAATAGTCTTCATCATAAAAGAGCCAGCACAAGAAGTATCGAGCATGGTTTGATTATCATGAGAAAGCTGAGCATGAAAACTTTGAATAATTATTTCTCTTGGGAGCTCATGATTGGGGCATGAATATAACATTGATTTAAGCCTCCCCAAGCTTGAGCGATGCTTTCTCCTTCATGAGGCCAAAATTATATATATAATTGCGATCACGATGAACAAGATGCATAGGATAATATTTTTGATGAAATTCCAATTTCAATCTTTTGTAGTTCCATGATCCCGTACCATCACATAGCCTATACCATGTCAATGCATCTCCCTTCAAAGATAAAGGGAAGACCTTCTTCTTGACAACATCATCGAGTATACCTGCAAGCTTAAATAATCCACAAACCTCATCCACATATATTAAGTGTTCATCAGATGCTTTGTTCCATCTCCTACAAAAGTATTAGCTAGCAGTTTTTCCATCATACCCAAGGAACTTCAAAAAGAGTTTCATTTTCAACAGGTTCAGTAGGTTGAGGTTGAGGAGCAACTCTTTGCTCTCTTGGGACGGGTGAAGATACCCCGAAGAAGCCCCTCAGAGAATTACTTTCCATAGTAACAAGTGACAGTAAATTTCAGCACACTATATAAATTTTTCCTTACCAAATTCCACCTACCAAAGGCGCTATACTCCCCGGCAGCGGCGCCAGAAAAGAGTTTTGATGACCCACAAGTATGGGGGATCTATCGTAGTCCTTTCGATAAGTAAGAGTGTCGAACCCAACGAGGAGCGTATGAAATGATAAGCGGTTTTCAGCAAGGTATTCTCTCGTAAGCATCAAATAAGTGGTAACAGATAATTTAGTGATAAGATAAATTGTAATGAGCAGCAAGTAACAAGAGTAAATAAAGTGCAGCAAGGTGGCCCAATCCTTTTTGTAGCAAAGGTCAAGCCTGGACAAACACTTATAATAGGAAAAGCGCTCCCGAGGACACATGGGAATATCGTCAAGCTAGTTTTCATCACGCTCATCTGATTCGTGGTTCTAAGATTTTGATAATTTGATATGTGGGTGGACGACCGGTGCTTGGGTGTTATTACTTGAACAAGCATCCCACTTATGATTAACCTCTATTGCAAGCATCCGCAACTACAACAAAAGTATTAAGGTAAACCTAACCACAAGATGAAACATATGGATCCAAATCAGCCCCCTTTAAGCAACGCATAAACTAGGGTTTAAGCTTCATCACTCTAGCAACCCATCATCTACTTATTACTTCCCAATGCCTTCCTCTAGGCCCAAATAATGGTGAAGTGTTATGTAGTCGACGTTCACATAACACCACTAGAGGCTAGAACACATACATCTCATCAAAATATCGAACAAATACCAAATTCACATGACTACTAATAGCAACACTTCTCCTTTGTCCTCAGGAACAAACATAACTACTCACAAAGCATATTCATGTTCATAATCAGAGGGGTAATAATATGCATTAAGGATCTGAACATATGATCTTCCAACAAATAAACCAACTAGCATCGACTACAAGGAGTAATCAACACTACTAGCAACCTACTAGCACCAATCCCGGACTTGGAGACAAGAATTGGATACAAGAGATGAACTAGGGTTTGGAGATGAGGTGGTGCCGTGAAGATGTTGATGGAGATTGCCCTCTCCCGATGAGAGGAGCGTTGGTGATGACGATGGTGATGATTTCCCCCTCCGGGAAGTGTCCCAGCGAGCTCTGCGAGCCCTAGATTGGTTCCGCCAAGGTTCCGCCTCGTGGCGGCAGAGTCTCGTCCCGAAAGGTTGCTTCTGATTTTTTCTTGACGAAAGACTTCATATAGGAGAAGATGGGTGTCGGAGAGCCACCAGGGGGCCATGGCGCCCCCCCACCCTCGTGAGCGGTGTGTGGGCCCCAGCCTTCATCTTTGGTGACGATTTTCTTTATTTATTTTAAGGTATTCCATGGAGTTTCAGGACTTTTGGAGTTGCGCTGAATAGGTCTCCAATATTTGCTCCTTTTCCAGCCAGAATTCCAGCTACCAAGCATTCTCCCTCTTCATGTAAACCTTGTAAAATAAGAGAGAATAGACATAAGTATTGTGACATAACGTGAAATAACAGCCCATAATGCAATAAATATCGATATAAAAGCATGATGCAAAATGGACGTATCAACGGTTTCTGCTCCATAGACGAGGAAGAACAGGGTGAACCCGGTCGACCGGTTTGGCGTTGTGCGGAGACTCCAGAGGACGACCGGCAGCTCGTCAAGCCAGCTACCGGGTGAACGAACGAGTGGCTTGAAGAGCCGCGGCTTGATGCCGGATAGGATGAGGTTGTTGGCCCACTCGACCTGGTCGTTAGACTGAGGGTGGGCCATGGAGGGCAAGTCGAGGAGGATGCCAGAGACGGAGCAGTACTGCGCGAGCGCGCCCGTGGTGAAGTTGGTGCCGTTGTCCATGATGATGCTGTGCGGGACGTCGTAGCGCCCCGTGATGTCCTGGATGAACCGGACGGCCGTCGGCCCGTCCAGCTTCTTGATCGGTCGTGCCTCGATCCACATGGTGAACTTGTCCACCGCCACCAGCAAGTGCGTCATGCCGCCTTGAGCGGTCTTGCAAGGCCCTACCATGTCGAGTCCCTAGACCGTGAAGGGCCAGGTAATTGAGATGGTTCAGGCCGGTCAAGCCGGTGGCTGCGCTTTGTCGAAGCGTTGGCATCCCTCACACTTGAGGACAAGCGACTTCAAGGCGTCTTGGAGGGCCGTGGGCGGTAGAAGCCATGGCGTAAAGCCTGGCCACTGTGGGACCTCGAGGCGGCGTGGTGCCCGCACTCGCCCTGGTGTATGTCGAGGAGGATCTCTATGCCCTTGTCCTGCTTGACGCAACGTTGGAAAATGCCCTCGAGATGCGTTTGACGAGCTCGTTGTTGATGATGTTGTAGGCGGCCTCCCAGCACTGCACTTGCCGGGTGTCGGTCTCGTCCATGGTGAGGACTCTATTCTCTAGGAACTCTAAGATTGGCAGGGCCCACGACGGAGCCATCACCACGGCGAAGACAGCCACCATAGCGGGTTCTGGGGCAGCAGCCCCCGGGTCAGGTGTATCGATGGTCGAGTTGGGTACGGCAACCCCTGGGCTGGGTTCAGCAGTACTCGGGTCGGGTTCCGCAGCCCCGGGATTGTGTCGGAGACGACATCGTCTGGGACGAACGTGGCAGTCCCCGGGCCGGGATCGGCTGTCCCCGAGCCGGGTTCCGTAGCTTCCTGGTCCGGCGGGGAGACGGCAGCCCCCGAGCTTGGGCCTGCGGATCTTGGGTCCGGGTCGGGGAGGGGCGTGGCCGGGTCATCCAGGACGAAGATGGACTCGGAGTTCAGAGACGGCTTGACGGATGGCTTGTGCAGGTGCTCGAGGGAGACGTCGGGCGATATGGCCTGCCGGGATGAGCCAATCTTGGCTAGTGCGTCGGCGACTTCATTTTCTGCGCGCAGGACATGGAGGAATTCGCAGCCGTCAAAGAAGCCGGAGAGCTGGAGGACGAGGAAGTAGTAGCTAACCATATTGGCGTCTCGGGCGTCCCACTCGCCGGAACACTGCTGCACCACCAGGTCCGAGTCGCCGTAGCACAGGATAGGCCGGATGCCGAGTTCCTTGGCAAGCTGGAGGCCATGCGCAAGGGCTTCATACTCGGCAACATTGTTGGAGGTAGCGAAGTGGATTTGGAGCGCGTACCGAAGCCGTTCGCCTTTCGGAGATGACAGCACGATGCCGGCTCCCAAGCCAGAGCGCATTTTGAGCCGTCGAAGTGCATGCACCAGTGCATTGGATCCGGCGGCGGCGGTATGTACTGGGTCTCAGTCCAGTTGACGAGGAAGTCGGCCAGAGCTTGGGACTTGATCGTGGTGCGGGGCTCGTAGAGGATGGTGTGGCCGGCTAGCTCGGTTGCCCATTTGGCAACTCGGCCAGAGGCATCCCGACAAACCATGATCTCGCCGATGGGGACCGTGCTGACTACGGTGACGACATGAAGTACTGCTTCAGTTTCTTGGCCGTAAAGTACATGCCGTAACACATCTTCTGGTAGTACGGGTAGTTCTACTTGGAGGCGGAAAGCACCTCGCTCAGGTAGTAGACTGGGCGCTGGACAGACTGGATCTTGCCCTTCTCTGGTCGCCCGACCACCATCATCATGCTGACCGACCGCGAGGTGGCGGCAATGTAGAGCAACAGCGACTCCTTCTCGGTTGGTGCGACCAGGACGGGTGCAGTGGAGAGCATGCGCTTGAGATCCTGGAAGGCTTCGTCCGCCTGGTCATTCCACTCGAACGGCGTCGTCTTCTTCATCGGTGATCTGAGGCAAGGCCCTCTCGCCCAAACCGGTGAGAAACCGGCTGACTGAGGCCAAGCAGCCGGTGAATTTCTGGACATCGCGCAGCCGGGTTGGCTTGCGCGTGCACTCGATGGCCTTGATCTTCACTGGGTTTGCCTCAATGCCGCGCTCTGAGACGAGGAAGTCGAGTAGCTTTCTGACCGGCACGCCGAAAATGCACTTCCCTGGGTTGAGCTTGATCTGGTACTCGTGCAGATTGGCAAAGGTTTCCTTCAGGTCATCGAGGAGCGTGAGTTGTTGCTTCGTCTTCACCATGATGTTGTCCACGTAGACGTGGATGTTGCGGCCGAGTTGCTCCAACAGGCATTTCTACATGCAGCGCTAGAACATGGCGCCGACATTCTTCAAGCCGAACGACATGGTGATGTAGTAGCATGCCCCGAAGGGCATAATAAAGGACGTCTTCAGGCGGTCGCCCGGGTCCAGCTTGATCTGATGATAGCCGGAGTAAGCATCCAGGAAGGACAGGAGCTCAGACCTGTGGTGGAGTCGAAGACTTGATTGATCCGTGGGAGGGCGAAAGGATCCTTCGGGCAGGCCTTGTTCAGGCTGGTGTAGTCTATGCACATGCGCCGGGTCTTCTTCTTCTTCAGGATGAGGACTAGGTTGGCCAGCCACTCAGGGGTGGAACACTTCCATGATGAAGCCGGCCGCCAGGAGTTTGGCGACCTCTTCACCGATGGTTCTTCTCTTCTCTTCTGAAAAGCGACGTAGGGGTTGACAGACAGGCTTGGCGTCCTTGCGAACATGGAGTTTGTGCTCATGCGTATTTCCTCGGAATACCCTGCATGTCCTTTGGGGTCCATGCAAAATTATCCCGATTCTCACGGAGGAAGCCGACGAGCTTGCCTTCCTATTTGCTGTCGAGGCAGGTGCCCATGACAACGTACTTGCTGCAGCTGGGGTCCTCTAGGTTCAGCTTGACCTTCTTGGTCTCCTTGGAGGGTCGGAACGAGGCCCTCGCCACCGCTCCTTGCCGAAGCCGGCACGGCCGACCTCTCTCATTGGCTGGCCAGCGATGATCCGGTCGAGCTGGCGCTGCTCCTCGGCTATGACCAACGACTCGGCCAGTTGGCACCGGCCTAAGCGCATTCCAGAGACTTGCGGTAGTCGCCGGTGATGGTGATGAGGCCCTTTGGACCCGACAGCTTCATCTTCAGGTAGGCGTAGTGGGGGACCGCCATAAACTTGGCAAGTGCCGGCCGGCCCAGCAGTGCGTGATACGTGCTGGACAGGTCCACCACCTCGAACCAGATCGGCTCGCGTCGGAAATGGTCGCTGGTGTCGAACAAGACGTCAAGCCGGATCTGGCCGATGGGGGAGCAGGAGAGGCTGGGGACGACGCCATGGAAGACCGTCCGGGACGGCTCCAAGTCCTTGGCTTCGAGGCCAAGCTTGGTCATGGTATCGCAGTAGAGGATGTTGATGCTGTTGCCGCCATCAATGAGGACCCGCGAGAACTTGCTGGTGCACCGGGCGCGACAATGGTGGGATTGAGGACGAGGGTGTAGCCACCCGGGTTCGGCATGACGGCCGGGTGGTCCTCCCGGGTCCAGGTGATCAGGCACTCCGACCAATACATGTACTCTGGCTTGGCCTAGACGACGGTGTTCACCTCCTGCAGGAGTAGGCGCTCGCTATGTTTGTCGTCGCCAAGGCTGGTGAAGACGATGTAGGTCATGTTCGCCGTGAGTAGACGCTATCGCCGTGCATCAGCGCCATTGGCTGGGGTGGGGCGGAGGCGGAGCCGGCGGCCCCACTCCCGGAGCCGGAGCCAGAGGAGGCCGGATGTCGCCCCTCATGATGCGCTTGGTGATGGCGCATTGCTGGAGCGTGTGCGTGGACGGCCTTGCGCCGTTGTGGTGCTTGCAGGGAGCATCGAGCATCTCCTCGAAGCTCAAGGCGGGCTGCCACGCTGTCTTGCCGGTTTGTCGGCGTTTGGCGGCCGGCTCGACCACGGGTGCATGTTCGGCGGCCGCGACGAGGCGGTTGTCGTAGCGCTGGGCCGGCTGGTCGGCCTTGCGCTTGTTGTTCTGCTGGCGGCTGCTCTCGCCGGCCGGCTTGCGAGGCGGAACCGGATTCCCCTTGCCGGCTTCGCCCAGCGCCACCTGCATCTTCATGGCGGAGTCGGTGTTGGCGTACTTGTCCGCCATCACCATGAGCGCGGCCATGGTGGCCGGCTCGGAGCGCGGGAGCTTGTGCTTGAGAAGGGTGCCATCCCGGCAATCGCTGATAAAGTACTGGATGGCCAGGACCTCGTAGATGCCCTCGCAGCTATTCGGAGTTTGGTCCAGTGCGTGAGGTACTCGCGGCCGGTCTCCGTCGGCCCTGCACGCACATGGCATGCCGACCGCGGCCCTAGACGGCTTATGAGTGCCGGTGAAGTTGTGCACGAAGACCTGCTCGAAGTCGACCCACGCGTTGATGCTGCCAGTCGGCAGCCTGTTCAACCACGTGTGGGCCGAGCCCTGCAGCATGAGTGGGGCATAACATACGGCGAGGCGGCGATTGCCGCCCACGATGCCGATGGCGGTGGTGTAGTCGATGAGCCAGTCTCTGGCTTGACGGTGCCATTGTACTTGGGAGTGTCACGGGGACGCGTGAACCCTTTGTGGAAGGTCTCATCCTGGATGCATGGACCGAAGCAAGCCGACCCAATAGCGTTGTTATCCTCTAGCTCTAAGGAGAGGGCGAGCTGGTCGAGGCGGTGATGAGCGTCGGTGTCATCAATGGCATGAGGGCCTAGCAGGCTAGCGACCGCACCGCGCGGAGCAGGGTCGGCTGAAGCTAGACGAACGCGACTGTCGGGTTGCGGGGAAGGATACTACTGGCGCCAATCTTCCAAGGCCGTCTCGTCACCCAGGCAGCCCGCGGTCGCCGGGGCGTGGTTGCGCCGGGTCCGGGTACGGCCAGAATGAGCTTCGCCGGGCAGTGAAGACGCCGTGTTCTGCTGCTCGGGGTCGTCTGTGTGGCGCGAGACGGGTCCTGCAGGCTTGTTGAGGCAGTTGAGGTGGTCCTGCTACGTGTTGGCAGTGCCCAGGAGCTCGTTCACATGCTGCAGGCAGTCTTTCAATTCCTCGCCCTGCAGCTGCTCTAGGCTGACTGTGGCCACTTGCGCGGCGTGCATGTTCTTCACGAGGGTTTCGTAGATGGGGGGGATTGCGTCGAGGGCATGGCGGATGGCGCCGCCCCGGGCCCGCACATCGGCGACCCGGCTTGTCTCGGTGGCGGTAAGCTTGAAGCCGTACGCGGCGTCGCGCTCCCGTTGAGCGGAGTCCAGACGGCGCTGCGTGGCGGTGAGCGTCTCGGACAGGTCCAGCAAGCACTGGCGGTCTTCCTCGAGCCAAGCCCGGGTCTCGGCGGCATTAGTGGCGTCGGATCAGTGGCGATGGGAACACGGAGGCTCTACATCATGGTGCGCAATGGGTTTGGCACGAACCGCTGCGGCCTTGGCTTCGGCGGCCCTTCCTCGTAGCGTTGGACGAGGAGGAGGCGGTGTCGGTGGCGAACACCTCCACTCGGACGCAGAGGTCCATCACCCTGGCGAAAAGGTCGTCGCCGAGGGGAACGGGAGAGTCGGAGATGTCGAGCACCTTGTTAGGGTACTCGTCGGCCGCGGGGCGCATCGGAGATGCGCAGCGCGACGAAGGAGGCGGCGAGCGCGTTGATGACGTCATCTGCCAGCGTGATGGGCTCGTCGGAGTCGGAGAGGAGCCCCGTCTGGAACATGTCTCCGGCCGGGACCTCGAGCCGCCCCATGGTGGGTGCCAACTGTCGTGGTGGGCACACGGCAGATGCCAAAGGATGGCTAAAGGGAGGATGAGGCTCGAGGGCACCGATGGGCTCCAGAGGCGAGGTCGGCATGAGCGAGCGAGGGACGCAAGAAATACCCAGGTTCGGGGCTCTCCGGAGAGATAACACCCCTAGTCCTGCCGAGTGGGGTTTGTATGTGGAACGTACAAGCTTGCTCCTGGAGCTGTTTTGGGGAGGACGGAAGACAGGCCAAAGCATAGGCCGCTCCTTCTCCTTGTGTGTGTGTTCTACTGATTGTATAATCGTGTGTTGCATTATGTGCGTGCCCGTGTACATGGGGGCTCCTGGGGGTTTATATGTCAACCCCCCAGGGTTACAATGGTAAAGTTACAAGCCCGTGGGGCCGGGATGTCAGTGTCTGAGGAGGCGGTGCGCCGGGTGCTAGGGCTCGCCGGGGGGCACTGTTCTCCATCTTGTCGATCGTCATGGAGTGGCTGGTCGACTTCGGCTACGAAGTATGCCGCCGCTTGTCGCCGCTTCATCGGGCGCCGCAGTGACGGCAGCGTATCAGAGCTACACCTGTCCCTCGGTCAAGGAGTGGGTGGACCACTATTGCCACGCCTCTATCGGTGAGAGGAGTTGGTGGGTCACTGTGGGCACGCTCATCCCCTTTATGGAGACTTGTCTCATCGTATGCCTTGGATGGGACGGGAGCTGACCCATGGCTGGGTTGAGGAACATGCCACGGGGGAGCTGGCTTGCTGGGGAAGTCTTAGTTTGCTGGGTTCGGCCGGCTTGCACCAGCCGTCTGGGCCGGGTCGAGGAGTTCGTGTTGGGGATCGTAGCAGAAATTTAAAATTTTCTACGCATCACCAAGATCAATCTATGGAGTCATCTAGCTACGAGAGAGAGAGGAGTGCATCTACATACCCTTGTAGATCAAGGGAAAGCGTTGCCTTCAAGAGAACGGGGTTGATGGAGTCGCACTGCCGTGATCCAAATCACCGATGATCCTAGCGCCGAACAGACGGCACCTCCGCGTTCAACACACGTACGGAGCGGAACGTCTCCTCCTTCTTGATCAGCAAGGGGGGAGGAGAAGTTGATGGAGATCCAGCAGCACGACAGCGTGGTGGTGGAAGCAGCTGGATTCCAGCAGGGCTTAGCCAAGAGCTACTGGAGGAGAAAGAGGTGTCACGGGAGGAAGTGGGAGGCGCCAGGGCTTAGGGTGCGGCTTCCCTCCCTCCCCTCCACTATATATAGGGGCTAGGGGGCGCATGACCCCTTGGAGATCACATCTAGGGGGGGCGGCGGCCCCTCGGGGGGCAACGGCCCCCTTAGGGTTTCACACCAGGGGGCGCATGCCCCCTCGAGGGGCAACAGCCCCCTAGGGTTTCCCACCCTAGGCGCCTTGGGCCCTTGGGTGGGGCGCACCAGTCCACCAGGGGCTGGTTCCCACGCCACTTCAGCCCATGGGGCCCTCCGGGATAGGTGGCCCCACCCGATGGACCTCGGGACCCTTCCTAAGTGGTCCCAGACAACTCCCCATTGACCCCGAAACTCTCTTGGTGGCCGAAACTGGACTTCCTATATATAAATCTTTACCTCCGGACCATTCCGGAACTCCCCGTGATGTCCTGGATCTCATCCGGGACTCCGAATAACTTTCGGTTAACCACATACTAATATCTCTACAACTCTAGCGTCATCGAACCTTAAGTGTGTAGACCCTACGGGTTCGGGAGACACATAGACATGACCGAGACAACTCTGCGGTCAATAACCAATAGCGGGATCTGGATACCCATGTTGGCTCCAACATGCTCCACGATAATCTCATCGGATGAACCATGTCGAGGATTCAATCAATCCCGTATACAATTCCCTTTGTCTATCGGTGCGATACTTGCCCGAGATTCGATCGTCGGTATACCGATACCTTGTTCAATCTCAAGTTCTGGCAAGTCTCTTTACTCGCTCCCCGTAATACATCATCCCGTGAACAACTCCTTGATCACATTGAGCTCATTATGATGATGTCCTACCGAGTGGGCCCAGAGATACCTCTCCGTCATATGGAGTGACAAATCCCAGTCTCGATTCGTGCCAACCCAACAAATACTTTCGGGGATACCCGTAGTGTACCTTTATAGAAACCCAGTTATGTTGTGATGTTTGGCACGCCCAAAGTACCCTTACGGTATCCGGGAGTTGCACAATCTCATGGTCTAAGGAAAGGATACTTGACATTAGAAAAGCTTTAGCGCATTTAACTACACGATCTTGTGCTATGCTTAGGATTGGGTCTTGTCCATCACATCATTATCCTAATGATGTGATCCCGTTATCAATGACATCCTATGTCCATGGTTAGGAAACCATAACCATCTATTGATCAACGAGCTAGTCAACTAAAGGCTCACTAGGGACATATTGTGGTCTATGTATTCACACATGTATTACAATTTCCGGATAACACAATTATAGCATGAACAATAGACAATTATCATGAACAAGGAAATATAATAATAACCTTTTTATTATTGCCTCTAGGGCATATTTCCAACAGCCTCCCACTTGCACTAGAGTCAATAACCTAGTTATTGCCAGGATGAATCGAACACCCATAGAGTTCTTCAAAGTTGATCATGCTTTGCACGTGGAAGAGGTTTAGTCAATCGGATCTGCGACATTCGTGTCCATATGCACTTTACAAATCTCTATGTCTCCATCTTGAACATTTTCACGAATGGAGTTGAAGCGATGCTTGATATGCCTGGTCTTCTTGTAAAACCCAGGCTCCTTGGCAAGGGCAATAGCTCTAGTGTTGTCACAGAAGAGAGTCATCGGGCCCGACACATTGGGAATAACTCCTAGGTCGGTAATGAACTCCTTCATCCAGATTGCTTCATGTGCTGCCTCCGAGGCTGCCATGTACTCCGCTTCACATGTAGATCCCGCCACGATGCTTTGCTTGCAATCGCACTACCGACCGCCCACCATTCAAAATATACACATATCCGGTTTGTGACTTGGAGTCATCCAGATCTGTGTCGAAGCTAGCATCAACGTAACCCTTTATGACGAGCTCTTCGTCACCTCCATAAACGAGAAACATATCCTTAGCCCTTTTCAGGTACTTCAGGATATTCTTGACCGCTGTCCAGTGTTCCATGTCGAGATTACTTTGGTACCTTCCCACCAAACTTACGGCAAGGTTTACATCAGGTCTGGTACACAGCATGGCATACATAATAGACCCTATGGTCGAGGCATAGGGATGATACTCATCTTTCTCTATCTTCCGCGTGGTCAGGCATTGAGCCGTGCTCAATCTCACACCTTGTAATACAGGCAAGAACCCCTTCTTGGACTGATCCATATTGAACTTCTTCAATATCTTGTCAAGGTATGTGCTTTGTGAAAGACCAATGAGGCATCTCGGTCTATCTCTATAGATCTTGATGCCTAATATGTAAGCAGCTTCTCCAAGGTCCTTCATTGAAAAACACTTATTCAAGTAGGCCTTTATGCTTTTCAAGAATTCTATATCATTTCCCATCAATAGTATGTCATCCACATATAATATGAGAAATGCTATAGAGCTCCCACTCACTTTCTTGTAAACACAGGCTTCTCCATAAGTCTGCGTAAACCCAAATGCTTTGATCGTCTCATCAAAGCGAATGTTCCAACTCCGAGATGCTTGCACCAGCCCATAGATTGAGCGTTGGAGCTTGCATACCTTGTCAACATTCTTAGGATCGACAAAACCTTCTGGTTGCATCATATACAATTCTTCCTTAAGGAAACCATTAAGGAATGCCGTTTTGATGTCCATTTGCCATATCTCGTAATCATAGAATGCGGCAATTGCTAACATGATTCAGACGGACTTGACCGCTTTCACGGGTGAGAAAGTCTCATCATAGTCAACCCCTTGAACTTGTCGATAACCCTTAGCGACAAGTCGAGCCTTATAGATGGTCACATTACCATCTGCGTCATCTTCTTCTTAAAGATCCATTTATTTTCTATGGCTCACGATCATCGGGCAAGTCACCAAAGTCCATACTTCGCTTCATACATGGATCCTATCTCAGATTTCATGGCTTCAAGCCATTTGTCGAAATCCGAGCCCGCCATCGCCTCTTCATAGTTCGAAGGTTCACCATTGTCTAACAACATGATTTCCGGGACAGGTTACCATACCACTGCAGTGCGGAACGTGTCCTTGTGGACCCTCTGAAGTTCAAGAGTAACTTGATCCAAGTTCCTTGATCATCATCATTTACTTCCTCTCTAGTCGGTGCAGGCACCACGTAAACATTTTCTTGAGCTGCGCTTAGTCTCTCCGGTTCAAGAGGCAATACTTCATCAAGTTCTACTTTCCTCCCACTTACTTCTTTTGAGAGAAACTCTTTCTCTAGAAAGGATCCATTCTTGGCAACAAAGATCTTGCCTTCGGATCTGAGGTAGAAGGTATACCCAATAGTTTCCTTAGGGTATCCTATGAAGACACATTTTTCTGATTTGGGTTCGAGCTTTTCAGGTTGAAGTTTCTTGACATAAGCATCGCATCCCCAAACTTTCAGAATCGACAACTTAGGTTTCTTCCCAAACCACAATTCATATGGTGTCGCCTCAACGGATTTCGACGAGCCCTATTTAAAGTGAATGCGGCAGTCACTATAGCATAACCTGTAATGATAGCGGTAGATCGGTAAGAGACATCATAGATCGCACCATATCCAATAGAGTGCGACACGACGTTCGGACACACCATTCCTACCGAGGTGTTCCAGGCGGCGTGAGTTGTGAAACAATTCCACATTTCCTTAAGTGTGTGCCAAATTCGTGACTCAAATATTCTCCCCCACGATCTGATCATATGAACTTGATTTTCCTGTCACGTTGATTCTCAACCTCACTCTGAAATTCCTTGAACTTTTCAAAGGTCTCAGACTTGTGTTTCATTAAGTAGACATACCCATATCTACTCAAGTCATCGCGAGGGTGAGAACATAACTTGATAACCATCGCGAGCCTCAACGCTCATTGGACCGTGCACACATCGGTATGTATGATTTCCAATAAGTTGGTTGCTCGCCCACTGCTCCGGAGAACGGAGTCTTGGTCATTTTGCCCATGAGGCATGGTTCGCATGTGTCAAAATGATTCATAATCAAGAGACTCCAAAAGTCCATCCGCAGATGGAGTTTCTTCATGCTTGACACCAATGTGACCAAGGCGGTAGTGCCACAAGTATGTGGGACTATCATTATCAACCTTACATCTTTTGGCATTCACACTATGAATATGTGTAACATCACGTTCGAGATTCAATAAGAATAAACCATTGACCAGAGGGGCATGACCATAAAACATGTCTCTCATATAAATAGAACAACCATTATTCTCAGATTAAAATGAGTAGCCATCTCGCATTAAACGAGATCCAGATACAATGTCATGCTCAAAGTTGGTACTAAATAACAATTATTGAGGTTTCAAACTAATCCCGTAGGTAAATGTAGAGGTAGCGTGCCGACGGCGATCACATCGACCTTGGAACCATTCCCGACGCCAAGATCGTCACCTCGCCCTTCGCCAGCCTCCGCTTATTCCGCAGCTCCTGCTTTTGAGTTACAAATATGAGCAACCCCCATCGGTATCAAATACCTGTGAGCTACTACGAAGCGCTGGTTAGGTACACATCAATAACATGTATATCACATATACCTTTGGTATTGCCGGCCTTCTTATCCGCTAAGTACTTGGGGCAGTTCCGCTTCCAAAGGACTGCTTTCCTTGCAATAAAAGCACTCGGCCTCGTGCTTGGGTCCATGCTTTGGCTTCTTCCCTAAGAATCGGCTTATCGGGCGGTAACCCCTTGTCGTCCTTCTTAAAGTTCTTCTTACCTTGCCTTTCTTGAACTTAGTGGTTTTATTCACCATCAACACTTGATGTTCCTTTTTATCTCCACCTCCGCTGATTTCAAAGCATTGAATATACCTCAGAATGGTCTTTCCATCCCTCGCATGTTGAAGTTCATCACAAAGCTCTTGTAGCTAGGTGGGAGCGATCAAGGATTCTGTCAACGATCAGATCATCCGGAGATTAACTCCCACCGAGATAAGCGGTTGTTCAACCTGCATATTTGAGTATGTGCTCATGGGCGTAACTATTCTCCTCCATCTTACAATCAGAGAACTTGCTCGGAGACTTCATATCTCTCGACCCGGCATGAGCTTGGAAAACCATTTTCAGCTCTTGGAACATCTCATATGCTCCATGCTGCTCAAAACGCTTTTGGAGCCCGGTTCTAAGTCAAAGCATGCCGACCGAACCAGGGAGTAATCATCACTACGCTGATCGCCAGCGCTCATAACGCCTTGAGTTGCTGGGAAAACAGTGCTTCACCTAGCGGTGCATCAAGGACATATTCTTTCTTGGCAGCTATGAGGATAATCCTCAAAGTTATGAACCCATCCGTAGTTGCCGCCATCGCCTTTCAAATTTTGGTTTTCTCTAGGAACGTTGAAGTTGAGGGCAACATTAGCATGGGCCATTTGATCTACAAGACATATTGCAAAGTTTTAGACTATGTTCATGATAATTAAGTTCATCTAATCAAATTATTCAATGAACTCCCACTCAGATAGACATTCCTCTAGTCATCTAAGTGATACATGATCCGAGTCAACTAGGCCGTGTCCGATCATCACGTGAGACAGACTAGTCATCATCGGTGAACATCTTCATGTTGATCGTATCTTCTATACGACTCATGTTCGACCTTTCGGTCTTCCGTATTCTGAGGCCATGTCTGTACAGGCTAGGCTCGTCAAGTCAACCTAAGTGTATTGCGTGTGTAAATCTGGCTTACACCCGTTGTATGCGAACGTTAGAACCTATCACACCCAATCATCACGTGGTGCTTCGGAACAACGGACCTTAGCAATGGTGCACAGTTAGGGGGAACACAATTCTTGATATTTTAATGAGGGAACATCTTATTTATGCTACCGTCATTCTAAGAAAATAAGATGTAAAAACATGATAAACATCACATGCAATCAAATAGTGACATGATATGGCCAATATCATTTTGCTCCGTTTGATCTCCATCTTCGGGCGCCATGATCATCATCGTCACCGGCTTGACACCATGATCTCCATCATCATGATCCTTGTCATCGTGTCTTCATGAAGTTGTCTCGTCAAATATTAATTCTACTACTATGGCTAACGGTTTAGCAATAAAGTAAAGTAATTACATGACGTTTATATTGACATGCAGGTCATAAATAAATTAAGACAACTCCTATGGCTCCTGCCGGTTGTCATACTCATCGACATGCAAGTCGTGATTCCAATTACAAGAACATGATCAATCTCATACATCACATATATCATTCATCACATCCTTTTGGCCATATCACATCACACAACATATGCCGCAAAAACAAGTTAGACGTCCTCTAATTGTTGTTGCAAATTTTTACGTGGCTGCTATAGGTTTCTTAGCAAGAACGTTTCTTACCTACGTCAAAACCACAACGTGATATGCCAATTTCTATTTACCCTTCATAAGGACCATTTTCATCGAATCGGATCCGACTAAAGTAGGAGAGACAGACACCCGCTTAGCCACCTTATGCAACTAGTGCATGTCACCGGTGGAACTGTCTCACGTGAAGTGTACGTGTAAGGTCGGTCCGGCCGCTTCATCCCACGATGCCGCCGAATCAAGATAAGACTAGTAACGGCAAGTAAATTGACAAAATCGACGCCCACAACAAATTGTGTTCTACTCGTGCATAGAAACTACGCATAGACCTAGCTCATGATACCACTGTTGGGGATCGTAGCAGAAATTTAAAATTTTCTACGCATCACCAAGATCAATCTATGGAGTCACCTAGCTACAAGAGAGAGAGAGAGTAATCTACATACCCTTGTAGATCGCGAGCGGAAGCATTCAAGAAGAACGGGTTGATGAGTGTCGTACTGTCGTGATCCAAATCACCGATGATCCTAGCGCCCGAACGGACGGCACCTCCGCTCAACAAATGTATTTGAGCGAAGACGTCTCCTCCTTCTTGATCCAGCAAGGGAGAGGAGAAGTTGATGGAGATCCAAATAAGACGACGGCGTGGTGGTGGAAGCGGCCGGGATTCCAGCAGTGGCTTAGCCAAGCGCTACTTAGGAGGAAGAGGTGTCACGGAGGGAGAGGGAGGTGCCAGGGCTTAGGTGTGGCTTCCTCCTCCCCTCCACTATATAGGGATAGGGGGCGCATGCCCCTTGAGATCCCATCTAGGGGGCGGCGGCCCCTTAGGGTTTCCAACCAAGGGCGCATGCCCCCTCGAAGCAACGACCCCTAGGGTTTCAACCCTAAGCGCCTTTGGGCCCTTGGGTGGGGCGCACCTAGTCCACCAGGCTGGTTCCCACGCCACTTCAGCCCATGGGGCCCTCCGGGATAGGTGGCCCCACCTGGTGGACCCTCGACCTTCCTGGTCCCGTGTACAATACCAGTGACCCCGAAACTCTCCCCAAGTGTGGCGAAACTGGACTTCCTATATATAAATCTTTACCTCCTACCGTTTGAACTCCTAGTGATGTCCGGATCTCATCCGGGACTCAACAACTTTCGGTTAACCGCATACTAATATCTCTACAACTCTAGCATCACCGAACCTTAAGTGTGTAGACCTTACGGGTTCGGGAGACACGTAGACATGACCGAGACAACTCTCCAGTCAATAACAAATAGCGGGATCTGGATATCCATGTTGGCTCCCACATGCTCCACGATAATCTCATCGGATGAACCACCATGTCGAGGATTCAATCAATCCCGTATACAATTCCCTTTGTCTATCGGTACGATACTTGCCCGAGATTCGATCGTCGGTATACCGATACCTTGTTCAATCTCGTTCACGGCAAGTCTCTTTACTCGCTCCCATAACACATCATCCCGTGATCAACTCCTTGATCACATTGAGCTCATTATTATGATGTCCTACCGAGTGGGCCCAGATACTTCTCCGTCATACACGGAAAGTGACAAATCCCAGATCTCGATTCGTACAACCCAATGTATACTTTTGGGGATACCCGTAGTGTACCCTTATAGCCACCCAGTTACGTTGTGACGTTTGGCACACCCAAAGTACCCTTACGGTATCCGGGAGTTGCACAATCTTATGGTCTAAGGAAAGGACACTTGACATTAGAAAAGCTTTAGCAGACGAACTACACGATCTTGTGCTATGCTTAGGATTGGGCCTTGTCCATCACATCATTATCCTAATGTTGTGATCCCGTTATCAATGATATCCTATGTCCATGGTTAGGAAACCGTAACCATCTATTGATCAACGAGCTAGTCAACTAGAGGCTCACTAGGGACATATTGTGGTCTATGTATTCACACATGTATTACGATTTCCGGATAACACAATTATAGCATGAACAATAGACAATTATCATGAACAAGGAAATATAATAATAACCTTTTTATTATTGCCTCTAGGGTATATTTCCAATAGTTCGGCCGGGTCGAGGGACTTGGCCGGGTTGGCGGACCCGGCCAAGTGCGAGCGAGATTGAGGGGCGATCCTGGCCCCGATGTTTTCAAAAAGGACCCGGGTTTCGTTGCCTGTCGGGGGTTCATCCCCCCGATCGGGCTGCAACGATGGTGGGGTAAAGGACGAGGGCGTAGCCACTTGGGTTCGGCATGACGGCCGGGTGGTCCTCTCGGGTCCAAATTTGATCGGGCGCCTCGGCGATTGCAGATGTACTTCCGGTGACGGCCGGGGACAACGGTGTTCACCTCCTGCCGGAGCAGGCGCTCGCTATGCTTGTCGTCGCTGAGGCTGGTGAAGACGATGTAGCTCGCGTTCTGGTTGGGGTAGACTTCGTCGCACATCGTGTCGTTGGCTGGTGGCGGGGAAGGAGGCGGCGGAGGTGGCTGTCCAGCACCCGGAGCCGGAGCTAGAGGCGGCGGAGGCGGCTGCCCAGCACCCGGAGACGGAGGTAGAGGCGGCGGGATGTCGCCCCTCATGATACGCTTGGTGATGGCGCACTGCCGGAGCATGTGCGTGGACGACCTTGCGCCGCTCTGGTGCTTGCAGGGGGCGTCGAGCATCTCTTCGAAGCTCATGCTGGGTTGCCATGCCGTCTTGCTAGTTTGCCGACGCTTGGCAGCCGCCCGCCGCTGGCGCTTGCTTTCGATGGCCGCGACGAGGCGCTTGTCGATATCCGGAGCCGCTGGTCGGCCTTGCGCTTGTGGTTCTGCTGGTTGTTCTGCTGGCGGCTTCTCTTGCCTACCGGCTTGGGGGTGGAGCCGGCTTCGCCTTGCCGGCTTCATCCAGCACCACCTGGATTTTCATGGCGGAGTCAGTGTTGGCGTACTTGTCCGTGATGACCATGAGTGTGGCCATGGTGGTCGGCTCGGAGCGCAGGAGCTTGTGCTTGAGGAGGGTGCCATCCCGGCAGCCCCTCGTGAAGTACTAGATGGCCTGGACATCGTGGACGCCCTCGCAACTGTTCTGGAGCTCGGTCCAGCGTGCGAGGTACTCGCGGCGGTTTTGACCGGCCCCTGCATGCACATGGCGAGCTGACTAGGATGGCCGGGACGCTTGTAGGTGCCGGTGAAGTTGCGGACGAAGGTTTCCTCGAAGTCGACCCACGCGTTGATGCTGCCAGCCGGCAGGCTGTTCAACCACGCGTGCTGGCGAACCTCGAGAGCATGAGCAAGGTGCGTGGCGCACGGCAAGGCGGCGATTGTCGCCCGCGATGCCGGCGGCGGTGGTGTAGTTGATGAGCCACCATCCGCTTGACAAAGGTCGTTATACTTGGGGGTGTCGTGGGGCAGCGTGAACCCTTTGTGAAAGGGCTCATCCCGGATACGTGGGCCGAAACAAGCCAACCCGACAGCATTGTCTTCCTCCAGCTCGAAGGAGAGGGGGATTTGATCCAAGCAATGGCGAGCGTTGGTCTCATCGATGGCACGCGGGCCTAGCCGGCTTGCGACTGAGCAACGGGGGCCGGGTCGACTAAAGCCGGAGAAGTGCGGCAACCGGATTGCAGGGAAGATCTGGCCAACGTCGGTCTTCTGGAGCCAGCTCGTCGCCCAAGCCGTCGCTGATCGTCGGGGCGCGGCTGTGCCGGGTTCGGGTGCGGCTGGAGTGAGCTTGGCCAGGCAATGAGGACGCTATGTCCTGCTGCTCGGGGTCGTTGGTGCGGTGCGAGATTGATCTCGGATTTTGAATTTAGGCGGTCTTGCTGCGTGTTGGCGGTGTCGAGGAGCTTGTTCACACGCTGCAGGCAGTCCTTCAGTTCCTCGCCCTGCAGCTGCTCCATTCCAACAATGACTGCCTGCATGGCACGCATATTCTTGATGGGGGTGTCGTACATGGGCGCGGCCGATGGCGCCTCCACGGGCCCGCACGTGGGCGACCCGGCTCGGCTCGACAGTGGTTGGCGTGAAGCCGTACGCAGCGTTGCGCTCCCGCTAAGCGGAATCCAGACGGCTGATACGTCTCCAACGTATCTACTTTTTCTCACGCTTTTTCTCTTGTTTTGGACTCTAATTTGCATGATTTGGATGATGAAACTAACCCCGGACTGACGCTGTTTTTAGCAGAACTACCATGGTGTTGTTTTTGTGCAGAAATAAAAGTTCTCGGAATGGAACGAAACTTTGCGAGGAATTTTAATGGAATAAATAAGGATTATTTGAGCCAAGACCCACCAGAGAGGGCCCCCTGGTTGGGCACAACCCACCAGGGCACGCCCCCCTCTCCTGGCGCGCCCAGGTGGGTTGTACCCACCTGGTGGCCCCGCTGACGACCCCCTGATACTATAAATTCACATTATTCTAGAAAACAATCAGGGAGAAAGAATTATCATGATCCACGAGACGAAGCCGCAGCCAAGCCATGTTCTTCCTCGAGAGGGCAGATCTGGAGTTTGTTTGGGGCTCCGGAGAGGGGGATATTCGCTCTTCGTCATCACCAACCCTTCTCCATCACTCAATTCCATGATGCTCCCCACCGGGAGTGAGTAATTCCTTCATAGGCTCGCTGGTCGGGTGAGGAGTTGGATGAGATTCATCATGTAATCGAAAGTTAGTTTTGTTAGGGCTTGATCCCTAGTATCCACTTTGTTCTTAGATTGTTGTTGCTATGACTTTGCTATGCTTAATGCTTGGTCACTTTGGTCCCGGGTGCCATGAACTCAGATCTGAACCGCTTATGAATTCATCATTATATCCATGTTTTAGATCCGATCTTGCAAGTTATAGTCACCTACTACGTGTTATGATCCGGCAACCCCGGAGTGACAACAACCGAGCCCACTCCCGGTGATGACCGTAGTTTGAGGAGTTCATCTATTCATTCACTATGTGTTAATGCTTTGTTCCGGTTCTCTATTAAAAGGAGGCCTTTAATATCCCTTAGTTTCCAATATGGACGCTGCCACTTTAGGAGGGTAGGACAAAAGATGTCATGCAAGTTCTTTTAATAAAGCTAACGATGACTATTAATTCAATACATGGCTACATTATATCGATGAATCGAGCTAGTGCCAGACGCTTCTAGGTTATAACTGTCTCATGATGAATATCATCCAACAAGTCACCGATGCAATGCCTACGAATTTATCCTTATTGTTTCTGCTGCGTTACTACTGCCATCATCACTGTTACACTTGCTACAAACCATCGCTATCATCATATTCTGTTATCGTTACTGCCACTACTATCAAACTATCATATTATCATACATCGATCACTTTGTCATGCAGATAATTAATCTTCGTGTGCGGTTGAATTGACAACTCAGCTGCTAATACCTTCAAATATTCTTTGGCTCCCCTTGTGTCGAATCTATAAATTTGGGTTAAATACTTACCCTCAAAAACTGTTGCGATCCCCTATACTTGTGGGTTATCAACGGCGCTGCATGGCAGCAAGCGTCCCGGACACGCCCAAAGAAAGCGCTATGCGCCTTCCTCGAAAGGCAGCCAGTGGCCTCGGCAGTGTTGGTGGCGTTGACGTCGGTGGTGATGGGGACGCGGAGGTTCTACATCATGGCATGCATCGGGATGGGCGCTTTGGTGCGTTCCGCTGCGGCCCTGACCTCGGCGGCCTTCCTCGCAGCACTGGACGAAGTCGAGCCGGTGTCGGTGGCGAACACCTCCACCCGAACGCAAGGATCCACCGCCCCGCTGGAAACATCGTCACCGAGGCAGACGGGTGAGTCGGAGACGTCAAGCACCCCACTGGGGTACTCGTCGGCCGCGGGCGCGTCGGAGATGCACAGTGCGTCGATGACGTCGGCCGCCAGTGCAACGGGCACGAGGGACGCGCCGGGCGCAGCATGCTCACTGGTATCGATGAGTAGCTCTGTTTGGAACATGTCTTCGGCCGGGACCTCGAGTTGTCCCATGGTGGGCGCCAACTGTCATGGTGGGTGCACGGCAGATGCCAAAGGATGGCTAAAAATAGGGATAGGCTCGAGGGCACCGGTGGGCTCCAGAGGCGTAGGTGGGCCTGAGCGAGGCGAGGGATGTAAGATACCTGTGTTCGGGCTCTCCCGAGAGATATCAGCCCTAGTCCTGCCGAGTGTGGTTTATATGTGGTATGCATTACAGAGTTGCTCCTGGAGCTGTTTGGGGGAGGAAGGAAGGCAGGCCAAGGCTTAGGTTGCTCCTTCTCCTTGTGTGTGTGTGTGTGTGTGTGTGTGTATTCTACCAATGATCGATTGCGTGCCCGTGTATGGAGGCCTCCTAGGGGGTTTTATAGGTCAGCCCCCCAGGGTTACCACGGTAAAGTTACATGGGCGTGGGGCCAGAATGTCAGCATCTCGAAAACCAGCGCTGGGGCCCGCCGGGTTCCAGGGTACGTCGGGTTCTCTGGGTGCGAGCCCCGTGTGCCAGGGGGCACTGTTCCCCATCTTGTCTTGCGTCACAGAGTGCTTGAGCCGGCTCAGCTCTAGTGGCGCCGCCTGCTGCCATCGTGGCTATGCGTTAGCAGAATTGGATTGCACTATTGCCATGCTGGCCCTGGTCAACGGGGTAGGTGGGGCATTGTTGTCGCCCTCACCCTGGTCATCGGAGTTGGTGGGCCACTGTAGCCACGCTCATCTCCTTTACGGGGACATGATCTGTCGTACGCCTTGGATGGGACGGGAGCTGACCCGGGCCGGGTTGAGGGGCGCCCCATGAGGGCGCTTTTTGCTTGTTGTGGAAGTCTTGTCTTGGCGGGGTCGGCCGGCATGCGCCAAAGAAAGCCCGCCAAGACAGTGCGTCTTGGCTGGATTGCGGGGATTGGCCGGGTAGAGGAACTCGGCTAACCACAAGCCAGATTGAGGGATGAAGCTGGCCCCGATGTTTTTGAAAAGGATCCGGGTTCTGTTGCCTGCCCGGGGTTCATCCCCCGACACTTCTAAAACATTTTTCAAAAACACTCAAAAATATTTGCCTTCTTCTCGCTCGCTTTTCGCTTTGCTTTTTGTTTGCTTGTGTGCTAGATTGCTTGCTTTGTCGCGATGTCAAGAAAATACTAAGTTGTGTGACTTTTCCAACACTAACAATAATGATTTTTGTTAGTACTTCGATTGCTCCTGTCACTAGTGCAGAATCCTATGAAATTAATGCCGCTTTGTTGAATCTTGTTATGAAAGAACAATTTTCTGGTAGTCCTAATGAAGAGGTTGCATCCCATCTTAATACTTTCGTTGAATTGTGTGATTCAAAAGAAAAAAGATATGGATAATGATATTGTTAAATTGAAACTATTTCTGTTCTCACTATGAAATCGTGCTAAAACTTGGTTTTCAGCCTTGCCTAAAAATAGTATTGATTCATGGAATAAGTGTAAGGATGCTTTTATTTCCAAGTATTTTCCTCCCGCTAAGATCATCTCTCTTAGGAACGATATAATGAAATTTAAGCAACTTGATCATGAACATGTCGCATAATCATGGGATGTAATGAAATTAATGATAAGAAATTGCCCTACTCATGGTTTAAGTTTATGGATGATCATACAATTTTTTATGCTGGATAGAATTTTGCATCTAGAAATCTTTTAGATTCCATCGCAGGTGGTACTTTTATGGAAATCACATTAGGAGAAGCTACTAAACTCCTAGATAATATTATGCCAAATTACTCTCAATGGCATACCAAAAGATCTTTTACTAGTAAAAAAGTTCATGGTATTGAAGAAATTAACACTTTGAGTGGAAAGATGGACGAACTTATGAAATTGATTGCTAGCAAGAGTGCTCCTTTTGATCCTAATGATATGCCTTTGTCTACTTTGATTGAGAATAATAATGAATCTATGGATGTGAATTTTGTTGGTAGGAACAATTTTGGTAATAACACGTATAGAGGCAATTTTAATACTAGGACGTTTCCTAGTAATTCCTCTAATAATTATGGTAATTACTACAACAATTCTTATGGAAATCATAGTAAGATACCCTTTGATCTTGAGAATAATATTAAAGATTTTATTAACTCCCAAAAGATTTTCAATGCTATTGTAGAAGAAAATTTTCTTAAGATTGATGATGTGGCTAGAAACGTTGATAGAATTTCTCATGAGATTGATTCCTTTAAGATTAGATCGATGCCACCCAATCTTGATACTAATGAGTCTCTAAAATCTATTCAAATTTCTATTAGTGAAAGTAAGGAGACAACCACTAGGACGCGGGCTAAGAGAGAATGGCTAGAAAAAGTATGTTCTTCTAGTTGTCGCGATAATCATGATGAAGATCTTAAAGTGATTGGCGTGACTCCTATTGAATCTTTGTTTGATAATATAAAACTTAATAAAGAAGGGACTGGAGATGAATCAACTTTATCTAGAAGGCGTCCCAATAATTTGGAGGGTAAAGATCTCAATGAAAAAATTGATAGAAGTGGGTTTGGCGAGGTCAAAACTTTAACTAGTGATGAGTCCACTCTTTTGGATTTCAAGGATTTTAATTATTATAATTTTTCTTTAATTGAGTGTATTTCCTTGTTACAATCTATGCTTAATTCACCTCATGCTTATAATCAAAAGAAAGCTTTTACTAAACATATTGTTGATGCTATGATGAAATCTTTTGAAGAAAAACTTGAGTTGGAAGTTTCAATCCCTAGAAAGCTTTATGATGAATGGGAACCTACTATTAAAATTAAGATTAAAGATTATGAGTGCAATGCTTTGTGTGATTTGGGTGCTAGCGTTTCCACTATTCCAAAAAAACTATGTGATGTGCTAGGTTTCCATAAACTTGATGATTGTTCCTTAAATTTGCACTTAGCGGATTCCACTATTAAGAAATCTATGGGAATAATTAATGATGTTATTATTGTTGCAAATAGGAATTATTTGTCCATATATTTTATTGTGCTTGATATAGATTGCAATCCTACATGCCCTATTATTCTTGGTAGACCTTTCCTTAGAACGATTGGTGCAATTATTGATATGAAAGAAGGAAACATTAGATTTCAATTTCCATTAAGGAAGGGCATGGAAAACTTTCCAAGAAATAAACTTAAGTTGCCATATGAATCTATTATGAGGACCACATATGGATTGAATACCAAAAATGACAATTCCTAGATCTATGCAATATGCCTAGCTAGGGGCGTAAAACGATAACGCTTGTTGGGAGGCAACCCAATTTTATTTTTATGTTTTTTTTGCTTTTGTTTTTCAATAAATATGCAATTATACATCTTTTTTATTGTGTTTTAGAGTTTTAATTAGTGTTTGTGCCAAGTAAGACTTTTGGGATGGTTTGGAAGATTGTTGATTTGATTTTGTGCAAAAACGAAAACTTTTACGTCGAGTAGCAGAATTGTTTAAAATCATTGGAGCGATGAAAAATTCTGAATTTTTTACTCTTTATTTATATACAAATTGCGCACATTGTCCTAATTTTTCAGAATTTTTGGAGTTACAAAAGTCCAAGTTAAAGTCCAGACATTACATACCTGCTCGCTTTTGGACAGATTCGCTTTCATTCTGTTGTTTGCTTATTTTGATGAATCTATAGGTAATATCGGGTGTATGAATCATCGGGAAGTTAGAATACAGTAGATATAATACAAATATAGAATTGGAATGAGTTTACAACAGTACCTAAAGTGGTGATTTGCTTTATTATACTAACGGACCTCACGAGTTTTTTGTTGAGTTTTGTGTTGTGAAGTTTTCAAGTTTTGGGTGAAGTTTCAATGGATTATGGAATAAGTAGTGGCAAGAGCCTAATATTGGGGATGCCCATGGCACCCCAAGGTAATATTGAAGGACAATCAAGCATCTAAGCTTGGGGATGCCTCGGATGGCATCCCCTCTTTTGTCTACAATCCATCGGTAAATTACTTGGGGCTATATTTTTATTCACCACATGATATGTGTTTTAATTGGGGCGTCTTGTATTATATGAGTATTTGCTTTATTTGCTTTTTAGTTTGCCACAATCATCCTTGCTATACACACCTTTTGAGAGGGACATACATTAATCGTGAATTTATTAGAATACTCTATGTGCTTCACTTATATCTTTTGAGCTAGGTAGTTGCTCTAGTGCTTCACTTATATCTTTTAGAGCACGGCGGTGGTTTTATTTTGAAGAAATTGATGAACTCTCATGCTTCACTTATATCATTTTGAGAGTCTTATAAATAGTATGACAATTTGCTTAGGTTATGGATTTAGTCCTAATATGATGGGTATTCAAGAGGATATAATAAAAACTTTCATGAAGATCATTGAATATATGAGAAGTTTGATTCCTTGCATTTGTTTTGAGATATAAAGATGGTGATATTAGAGTCATGCTAGTGAGTAATTGTGGTTTACTAAGAATATTAGTGTTAAGGTTTGTGATTACATAAGCATGAACATATTGTCTCTTGTTATGCTATGAAATTGGAGCATGATTTATTTTTTATTGTCTTCCTTATGAGTGGAGGTCGGGGACGAGCGATGGTCTTTTTGTACGAATCTATCCTCCTAGGAGCATGCGTAGTAGTACTTTGCTTTGAGAGCTAATAAACTTTTGCAATAAGTATGTGAGTTCTTTATGACTAATGTTGAGTCCATGGATTATACGCACTCTCACCCTTCCGCATTTTGCTAGCCTCTTCGGTACCATGCATTGCCCTTTCTCACCCTGAGAGTTGGTACAAACTTTGCCGGTGCATCCAAATCCATATGCTATCTCACACATAAGCCACCTTATATCTTCCTCAAAACAGCCACCATACCTACCTATTATGGCATTTCCATAGCCATTCCGAGATATATTGCCATGCAACTTCCAATGCTCCGCTTACTATGACACATACCAGCATTGTCATATTGCTTTGCATGATCATATAGTTGACATAGCATTTGTGGCTTGGCTACCGTTCATATTTTTTATACATGTCACGCTAGATCATTGCACATCCGGTACACCGCTGGAGAAATTCATACAGAGTCATATTTTTGTTCTAGTGTCGAGTTGTAATTCTTGTGTTGTAAGTAAATAAAAGTGTGAGGATCATCACTATTAGAGCATTGTCCCATGTGAGGAAAGGATGATGGAGACTATGACTCCCCCATAAGTCGGGATGAGACTCCGGACTAAAATATAAAAAGAGAGGCCAAAGAGCCCAAAACTAAAAGAAAAGAGAAAAAACGAGAGAAAAAGATGGAAGGGACAATGTTACTATCCTTTTCCACACTTGTGCTTCAAAGTAGCACTATGTTCTTCATGATAGAGCCTCCTATTTTGTCACTTTCATATATTACTAGTGGGAATTTTTCATTACAGAACCTGGCTTGTATATTCCAATAATGGGCGTCCTCAAATGCCCTAGGTCTTCATGAGCAAGCAAGTTGGATGCACACCCACTTAGTTTTATTTTTGAGCTTTCATACACTTATAGCTCTAGTGTATCCGTTGCATGGCAATCCCTACTCCTTGCATTGACATCAATTGATGGGCATCTCCATAGCTCGCTGATTAGCCTCATCAATGTGAGACTTTCTCCTTTTTTGTCTTCTCCACACAACCTCCAACATCATATTCTATTCCACCCATAGTGCTATATCCATGGCTCACACTCATATACCGCGTGAGAGTTGGAAAAAGTTGAAGCGTTAAAAGTATGAACCAATTGCTTGGCTTGTCATTGATTGTGCATGATAAATACTTTGTGTAAAGAAGATAGAGCATGACAAGATTATATGATTTTGTAGGGATAACTTTCTTTAGCCATGATATTTTGAGAAGACATGATTGCTTTTAGTATGCTTGAAGTATTATTGTTTTTATGTCAATATTAAACTTTTGTTTTGAATCTTATTGTCGGGGGGAAATCTGTACCACCACGGACACCTACGGGGCCGGAGCCCCTTTTCGGTTCGGCAGGGGGCGGAGATTGCACAAAGAGCGGATCGAGACGATCACACGAGGGGATTTACCCAGCTCTTGAGCTCTCCTGGGAGAGATAATACTCCCACCGCTGCTTGTCCTGGTTGTATTGTGTTCTTGCTAGGGAGCGCCGAGCTACAAAACCCTAGCTTGAGAGTCTGTGGCCTCGCATTTAGCTGAACCGAACGAGCCGAATCCCCCACGTTGCACTCGGGCCTCCTTTTATAGGCGCAAGGGGTCACCCACAGGTGGCAAGTAGACAGGGTAGAATAGGAAAAATGCAGGTTGGTACACCGCTTGCACAAAGGTAATACGATGGACTATACCTAACTCGACGGCAAGGGACAAGAGCCATAAATGCACGTCCTCGTCACCGAAAAGTGCAACTGGACCGTCAAGTGCACCTCCGCTTGCCACGATGACAGCTTTGTCAGCCGCTGTCGCCGCTTCTCCCCGGCCGCATAGCCCGTTAACACGCATACGGGGAAGCCCCCGGCGGCTACACGCTGGTGGATGAGCCGGAGCGGAGAGAAAGAGAGGTTACATTTCGCCGCTGCAGCGCCTTTGCCGCTGCAAGGTTCTTGTCGCGCTTTGGGGCTTGTCGCTCACTGAGCCTTCCCGCAAGCTCCTCTTGCCGGGGCCTTGCTTCTTCATGCCTCAGTGGTCTTCCGGCAAGCTCCTCTTGCCGGGCCCTCTTCGTGCCTGGGGTGGCCTTCCCGGCAAGCTCCTTTTGCCGGGGTCTTGTCTTCTTTGGCTGAGAACACTTTGTTCTTGAATGGCTCAAAAGGGGCCATGAAGAGCCTTGGTGATCATCTGGCAAGCTTTACTACGGGTGCTCGCGACTCACTGGCAGTATTAGTTCGGGATACTAGGGTACCCCTACTTTAGTACACCGACAGAGCCCCCGGCCTGGGCCATACATGCGCCGAAGCGCCATTGGGCCCAAAATAGACCCAAACAAGGCTGCCCGTCTGAATCACACCGTTGTTTCACCCCGGACCCACCACGTCCCCACTAACAAAGACGCTGCTTTAGCGGCGCGGCGTTATGGGAGAAATCGTATGAGATCGTGGGGAATCTTTTTTACAGGAGCGCTGAACGTCCGCCCCTCCCTCTTTATAAGCAGAGGATATCGGGCAAACGCCCACTCGCCATTCTTTGCCACATCGTAAACCCCGCTGCTTCCCCTTTTCTTCTCGAGCCCAAAGAGAGCGACGCGCCGTCCCCTCCATCGCCACCGGCACCATCAACGCCGCCGACCTCCTCCACCACCTCTCCTCATGGCTCCAAAGGCCGACAAGGGAAGAGGCGCGAAGTCGGCCGAGGCGCATGGCTGGGTTTCACAAGGCCATGCATGAACGGCCCTCTTCGACCCCGAGCTCGATGCAAAGGCGTTGCGGAAGGAGTTCTACCTCTTCCTGGCGACAGACGCTGGGCACACCCGCCAAGACAAGGGTGATCTGCTGCCACATCCGAGAAGGTCTCCGTCGGGTATCCTTCTTCGTGCACTTTTCTTCTACCGCCTGGCTCGCTTCGCCCTTCTCTCAATTCTTTTGTGATATCATGAACACCTATGGCCTCCACCTCCTTGATTTCACCCCAACGCCGCCCTCACCATGGCGGTTTTCGCCCACCTTGTGAGAATTTTGTCGGGTCCACCCAAATGTCGCCTCTTCCGCTACTTCTTTATGCCTCGCGCTAAGAGAGAGGAGAGCCACTTGCCGGAGGATTAGCTTGGATCTCTAGGGGCGCAAGAAAGACGATACTTGGAGGGGGAGTTCCGTAGTAAGTGGGATGAGTGGAGAGGCAAATGGTGTTGGATCATTGAGGAGAACCCAGCCCTTCACCGCTGTCGCCTGAACTCCAATAGTGCTGCAATGATCGGAGTAACTTGGCGCCGAGGACGAGAGGCTGCAGATTGTCAGGACCTGGATTTTCGCCTTTAGGTTGCTTGACTGACCGTAGGGCGCAGCTTTGGCGACACTTCCTCCGCCACAGACGCACTCCTTGCAGGAGAGGGAAGACCTGCTTGGGAATTCAAGAACGGCAGACATCATGAGGTTGCGTCCGGGCCTCAATCGGAACTTCACAGCCTAGAGCTGACGGCGATGCTGCGGTGAGCTGTTCAAGCATGATCCCGAGCACCCGAGTGGTTCATGTTGCCGGAAGGAGTCGCCCCTTGTGCAACAATTCATCGCTGGACCGCGATCCGCGCCCATGATGCCGGGCGCGCGATTCCCATGGAATCGCTTCCGACCGCAGAGCCTCCGGCAGACGCCGTGCAGCGCTTCTTCGACGGCTTGGAGGAAGTCGCGGTCGCGCCCGAGAAGAAGTGGCTCACCCGTGACACCACCGACCAGGAGATGGCGCGCGATCGCCATTAAGGTTGGAGGAGGCGGCAGGTGCCGCCGCCACGGTGCCTTCGGGTTTACCGTGGAGGAGGCAGAGGCAGCCGAGGCGACGAAGTCTTGCCGGCCGAGAAGAGTTCACCGCGTAGGGAGCAGGTCGAGCTCAAGCTGCCCAGCCAGCTGTACCGAGGACGCCTGCTGCCCTCATCCAAAGACCTTGTCAGAAGCCGAGCCCCTGGCCCGCCAAGGAGGCGCCTTCGAGGGTCAAGACGAGGCGAGATTTCAGACGCGCTTAACAAAGCCAGCGGCTGCGGTCGACAAGCTTCCTACTGCAAGGCAGTACGGTTGCCAGCTGGAGCGTCCCCACGCTGTTCCGCAGAATCGAGGCGGAATCTTCCGGCCGCCAGCTGTTCCCGCCAAGCGCTAAGGGAGCCCACCCTCCACCTCTTTCGTGACCGAGGCGAGCCGGAGTTTGATCTCTCCGCTCAGCTCCGGCGAGGAGGAAGAAGAAGAGTGAGTCCCCACTTATGCGCTTGCATTTCTTTAATTCCATTGCTTCATCCTCAATCTGATTTGCTTCATTTTTGGGGCCTTTGGCTCAAAGGGCGCCGAAGAGGGCTAAGACCCCATTGGTCGCCGCCGAAGATTTATTCCCCCTGCGGGCCTGTGAGGGACGTCCCGAGACTCCTTTGTCGGATCCGGCAACCTCTTCAACACAGCAGCCCCAAAGACAGCCCCAGCCGTAAGAGTTCAATTATCTCTCACGGTTCGGCATGCTTGGGCGCTTCTTTTACTGATATCTGACTTGTTGATTCGTGTAGGAGCAGTGGCAGCCTCACTGTGAGGCCCCGGAGGTCACTCCCGGGTCCAGCCCGCTTCAACCACGCCCGCCAAGGAGAGATCTCCGCCAAGGAAGATTCTCCCAAGGGAGGCCTCCCGACAAGGGAGCTTCCCGGCAAGGGCAGCGCCGACAACCCTCCCGGTGGTGGAGACCGCGGCCACAGATCCCATTGCGGTAATCTTTTCTCTTGAGAATTTCCCTGGGTTCTTTTCTTCTGTTCTTCTTCTCGAACACTTGCTTGACTTGTTCTTTCTTTGATCTTGAGATCCATCCACGGAGAGCCGATGGAGGACCGAGGTTGCCGGGCGAGGAGGACGCCTTTCGCGACAACAATGTCGACGCCTGGCCAACATGGAGGAGGAGGCCGGTGACAGGTCCGGCTGGCGGAGAGGTCAGAGGTCAGCCGGGCGCAGAGGCCGGGAGGCTCAGGAGTCAGATCGACGGCCTATAAGGTCAGAGAGCGCCGGGCACAGACCGACCACGATCCCCGCCACCGATGCCACACTGCACTAAGAGCTCAAGCCTCGGCTGCCGCCTATCTCAAGGCCGGCAAGGCCTTCATCAGCTCCCATGGGCGTCGAGCTGCGTGGGCGCCCGAGGAGAGACCTTTGAAGGAGCTGCTCGCCTCGCTGGGTTGTCGCTGGTCAACGCGCCAAGCAGCAGCAAAGAAGGGCGAAGTCTCGAGGAGGAGGAGCAGCCGCCGAAGAAGTCATTGCCGCTTCTACCGCGCCTGACAAGCTGTTGAGTCGCCGAAGCTCTTATCGCGAGGGCGGGAGCTGATATGGAGAAAGCGCCGCAAGAGCTCCGCCAAGGCCAACAAGGAAACCCTCCGGGACATAGCGGAGGCGCTGGAGCAGCTTGTCGAGGGAGCGCACGGCCTTCATCTTGGAGAAGGCCGAGGTCGACGAGCAGCAAAGGCTTGCCGGCGAGAAGCTCTCCGCACAAGAAGGAGAGCTGGCGCAGCGGAAGATCAACCTCGACAGCTATGAGGAAGATCTTGCCGCGCGCGAGCAATCACTTGGCGGGGCACTCCAGGAGGCAAAGGACGCCGCCCAGCAGTGCCGAGGCTGCTAAGGGGAATGGAAACGAGGGTGGCGCAGGAGGCCACCCTCTAGAAGAGCGGCGAGGAGGTCACCGTCGTCAAGCACGAGCACGAAGGACGCCTACACTCTTGGCGAGCTGCAGGCCGCTCTCGCCGAGAGGATCAAAGAGATCGCCGCCAAGGATGTCAAAGCGGACCTGAGCTGGCCGACACCACCGGGACGGAGACGCTGGACGGTGCCAGGGAGCGGGAAGCGGGCCTGTTGGAGAAGATCAAGGCCAACGAGGAGCTACTGGCGACCGCCACAAACGCCCACAACACCCTGAGAGAAGGCGTGATGCACTGGACAGAGGGTCTTGTGGAAATTGCCGCCACCATCGACAAGGAGCTGTCGGAAATTGGGATGGAGGATCTCGGATATTCCTCCGACGAGCACCTCCAAATGCCGCCAAGCTCACTTTATTCTTCAATGGCGTCTTTGGACGGCTCTCCGCGACTCCGGCGGCGATCCCAAAGCGATCGCCGAGGAGTCGGCGCCAAATTTGCTCGAAGGTTCTCTGAAGGTGTTGATGAAGGTGGGTTTATCGCAACCCAGGCCTTGACCTCACTAACGCCTCAAATCTCTTGCCACGGATGTCGACGTAGAGGCGCTCAAGGCCTTTGTCGCCCCCCATCGTGAACAGGGTCCACAAGGTCAAGAAGGGTTGAGGGCGGCCGTGCAGACTAGGCCGCTAAGTTTATCTTTTCCTTTGTCGCCGCAGATCATATTTAGGAAAACATTTTATTAGATCCGCGACAAGTTATCCTGTAATATACACTATCTTAGGTAATCGAATGCAATGTTATTTCCTCTACTTGATTTCTTCCTTTGTATGTTTGTACCCCTCGCTCTTAGGGAAATTGTTTGCAGCACCTTTTGCCATGAGCTGAGTGCGAACTTCAGCATTGGCGATGTCCGCCTCCGACAAGCAACCTGGTCGCAACTAGTTGCAGCTCACTTGTTGTTGAGCGGACTCGAAACAAAGTAAGGCGCTAAACTAGCTACGAGTTGGTTCCTCCATGCGCCAGAGGTTTTTCCATACAAAGTACTTATCGCTCGAGGAAGATAACTTAGAAATTTTAAAACTGATTGCACAAATTCGCAACTTAGCTTTTTTCTGTTGCTTGCTTCCCGGCAAGGCATTATCTCCTCGAGCGACGCTTGGCGGTCCACGTCATTATCTTCTCCTTCCCCCCGGTTAACTTGTGGGTGGATGAACCTTCCTCATCTCTTTTGAGAAGAAAGAAGAGAAAATAAAGTCATGGAGCCTAGTGGCTCGTTATTGCTTATCGGTGTTGATGCTGCACAAAATGTCGTGTAATACATGCAAATAGGTTATGAAAGCATGAATTTGACGATCTTTGGCGCAACACATAGGCTTTATCGATGCACGGGTTCCGCGCCTTGGCTTTGTAATAAAGGATTACATGCAACAGCTTCAAGATTTGTACAAAAGGGAGGTTGCCGAACGGGTTCCGCAACAGCATTTATGGGTAAAACTTACTAAGATGCTCTATATTCCAGGAGTTGCTTCATCGAACGCTTATCTTGGTCTCAAGGCGGACAGCGCTGAGGCCTAGTGACTCGCTTTCAATTCGATAAGGGCCTTCCCACTTCAAGGCCAACTTGTTTGAATTTCTTGGCGGATTGAACGCTACCAAGAACAAGGTCGCTTTCCTCGAAGCTTACGGCATTAACTTTGCGGCTATGGTAGCGGCGCAAAGCTTGCCGATAACGAGCAGCTCGTCTGACAAGCTCAAGATTTATCCTCCTCAAGGAAGCAAAGCGTCATCTTGTCGCAGCCTGCTCTTGCTCAAGCTCATCATAAGCGAGCACTCGAGGCGATCCGTACACGAAGTTCCGTGGGGAGAACTGCCCTGCTCCATAGACTAGAGCGAAGGTGTTCCGCGAGGTCTGATTTGGTGTCGCCTGATTGACCAAAGAACCACCGGCAGCCTCGATCCAGCTTTCTTCCGCACTTGTGCAGCCTGTCGAAAGTCCTGGTCTTGAGTCCATGCAGCACTTGAGATTTGCCCTCTCCGGCTTGACCGCTGCTTCTCGGGTGAGCAATGTATGGCGGCACCTTGGCGCCAAGATCTTGGACGTAATGCATGAAGGTGCGGCTCGTGAATTGTGTGCCGTTGTCGGTAATGATCCTGTTAGGGATCCCTGCCGCAAACAATCGACCTTTAAAACTTGATCGGCCGATCAGGTTGTCACCTTCCTCATCGCCTCCACCTCCGCCACTTTGTGAACTTGTCGATCGCTACGCATAAGTACTCAAAGCCCCCGACGGCTTCGGGGAAGGGGCCGAGGATATCGGTGCCCCCGCATCCAAAAGGGCCAGTGATAAAGGGATTGTCCGGAGAGCTTGAGCTGGTCGGTGTATCTGCTTGGAATGGAACTAGCACGCTTCACACTTGGTTACTTGTGCAAGCATCCTCGAGGGCTTCCGCCGAAGAAATCTTGCTGAAAGCTTTGTTAAGAAGCTCTCGCGCCAATGTGGTGGCCACATATGCCTCCGTGTATCTCGCCAACAGCTCATTCCATCTTCCCCGCAATGCACTTCAATTTCACACCGTTGAGTCTTCTTCTCATACAAGATGTTGTCAACGAACCGGGTACATACTTGATTTGCCGGGCTACTCTTTCCACGCTTCTTGCTCTCCGGAAGTTCTCATGTCTCAAGGAAATGAACGATCTGCCGCGCCCAAGGCCGGAGCTCGCGGCTCGACAACAAGGACTAAAGGCACATCCATCGCTGCGGAACATCAGCTTCTACGGCTAAAACCTGAGTTTCTGCGAGCTTGACATTCCCCGCAAGCTTGCCGTGAGCAAAACTTGCTCTGGAGCGCTTTGCTTCAACTGAAACAAACCCTAGGGCTTGTCGGAGCAGCATCGCTCCTCAAGACTCTTGGCGCTGACCTTGGAGACCTTCTTGGCGGCGGCTTGGGAAGCCTCTGCGGAAAGTAGTCGCTTAAATCAACTTCCTTCTTATTCATCTGTCACTGGTGTTACAGTCGGTTGAGTCGGCTTGAGCACAAAGATCCTCGGTTCCACAGTAGCTTGAGTGCGGCGCACTTTGACAAAGCCATCGGCAATATCATTCTCGAGCTCTTGGAACATGTTCCATTTGCGGTGCCTTCAAAGTGCTCTTCTAGCTTCCTCACTTCACGACGTAAGCCTCCATCAACGGACTCGATAATCTTTATTTACTTGGCGGACGACAAGTTGCGAAGTCACCCCGACAATGAGCTTCTTGATCCCAAGGTCCACCGCGATCTCGAGACCGGCAAGCAAACCTTCATACTCTGCAGATTGTTTGTTGCTTGTTCCTTGGGAAAGTGCATCCGGACTATGTACTTGAGGTGCTCTCCGTGGAGTGCGATAAGCAAGACGCCAAGACCCCAAGCGCCTTTGCCTAGAAGGCACCATCAAAGTACATCAGCCACTCTTTACTTGCTTCCTTGACGGGATGCTGCGTCTCGAATTTCTTCGCCGGTGTCAAGGCGTCCATTCTCGCTATGAACTCCGCCAATGCTCGCTTTTGGATAGTTGAGGTGCTTTCAAACTTGAGACCAAGCTTGGACAGTTCCAATACCACTCAACTATCCCGCTCTGCCGCTTCTGGATTTTGCAATATCCTCTTCAGCCGAAAGCAGTGACAACTGTTATCTCATGCGCTTGGAAGTAATGGGCGCAGCTTTCTCGAGCCATGAGGAGGCCGAAAAGCAGCTTCTCAGACACCAGAGTACCTTGATCTAGCTCCTCGTAAAAGGGAACTAACAAAGTAGACTCAAGGCGCGCACCATCCTTTTACGAATCTTGTCGCAAACTCAAGGCAGATCTATCCTTGTCGGGACCAGAGCTTGTCTGAGAAGCCTCGCTTTGTCGCCGGACGCATTCTGCCGTGGTTGTTAGTTAGTTCGTCGTCCGCCTCCCTCTCCGCTACTAACGCAGCACTAACCACTTGATTGGTTGTCGCTAAATATAACAACAACTTCTCTTGTGGTTTAGGTGCGACAAGTGTTGGAGGGAGGACAGGTATCTCTTCAAGTCTTGCAAGCAGCCTCCGCTTCCTGAGTCCATTTTCATTGGACCCGCCTTTTCAAGATTTTGAAAATGGCGGTATGCGCCACTGACTTAGAGATAAACTTCTTTGAGGCAGCCACGAATCGGCAAGTCTTTGCACATCCTTGACACGCTTTGGTGCTTCGATCTGCTCAATGGCATTGATCTTGTCGGGATTGGCTTCGATTCCCCGCTGAGACAGAAAGAACCCGAGAAGCTTGCCGGAAGGACTCCAAACACACACTTCTCGGGGTTAAGCTTGAGGTTGATCCTGCGCAAATTTGCAAAGGTCTCGTCCAAATCTTGGATCAGAGTTGCTTTATCTTTGCTTTTGACCACTATGTCATCCATGTAGGCTTCTACATTTACGTGCATCTGCGGCTCAAAAGCGCCGTGGACTGCTCCTTGCAAATGTCGAACCAAAGCATTCTTTAACCCGAAAGGCATCCGTATGAAAAAAAAGACGTGCTGCCACATGGAGTTATGAATGTGGTTTCTCTTCATCCTCTTACGCCATGAAGATCTGATGATATCCTCGAGTATGCGCCAAGAAACGAAAAGCAAGTCACATCCGGCCGTGGAGTCAATAATCTGGTCAATGCGCGGCAAGGGAAATGGGTCTTTGGGACAAGCTTTATTGACATCGTTGAAGTCTATACAAAGCCTCCATTTCCCATTTGCTTTATGCACCACTGTGAGGTTGGCCAACCACGGGATGGAGCACCTCCTCGACAAGGCCCGCTGCTTCCAGTTTCTTGATCTCTTCTGCTATGAATTCTTGGCGCTCCAATGCTTGCTTCCTGACCTTTTGCTTGACGGGTCGCGCGTGAGGACTGACGGCAAGGTGGTGCTCAATTACTTTCCTGGGAACACCGGGGATGTCAGATGGTTGCCATGCAAACACAACGACGATTCGCCCAGCGAGAAAACGACGGCGCCGCTTTCCTATTTAGGGTCAAGCGTGGCAATCGATGGTGAAGGTACCACCGCTGCCGTCCTCCTTGGCGGACACCTTCTTGGTTCTTTGGCGGAGCTGCCATTGTTTTCTTCTTGCACTTGCCGGTGGAGCTCGATGGTGCGTCCTCGACGGTAGCGCGAAGATTCGAAGAGGTGCGCTTGCGGAGTGGGCATCGTAGCTCTTGCCGGACTTGGTCTTCTTCTTCCCCGGGAGCTTCAGCGGCAAGTGTCTTGCTGTTCGCCCACGGCTGTCGCTTCCCGGTAAATCTTGTCGGCACAGATAAGGCGTTCTTCTTGTCGCCAGGATGTAGATGACACTTGTCGGGCCTGGCATCTTGAGCATATTGTAGGCGTAGTGAGAGGCTGCCATGAACTTGGCGAGCGCTGGACAGCCAAGTATCCCATTATAAGGCAATGGGAAATCAGCAACGTCGAATGTAACCCTCTCAGTCCTAAAGTTTAGCTTCACGCCAAATGTCACCGCAGCGTTATCTTCCCCTTCGCTTGCTCCTTCCCGAAGTTGATCCCTTGAATGTGCCGTCTCTTCGAGCTCACTGTCAGGATCTGTAGCTTTTGGAGCAATCAGAGAGGAGATCAGATTCAAGCCGGCCCGCCGTCAACTAACATCTTGGTGACTTTGAGGTTGCGGATAGTTACAGACCAACATCGGCAAAGCACCGACCGCAGTTATGCGATCGGTGGTCCTCAATATCGAAGATGATAGGCGTCATGGACCATTTTAGAGGCTTGCGTGACTCTACGGATGGTTCTCACAAGATTAACCTCCCGCATCCATCGCTTGAGTTGGCGGTGCGAAATATGCTTGAGGAAGCACCACCACAACGCAAAGGACCTCTCGTGGCTTTTCCAAACTCCCTGGTCGTCGGCTTCATCGTCATCTATGTCTTCGTCATTGTCTTCGTCTTCATCCTTGTCGCGGCTACGGGAGGTCTGTCTCCTTGTCATTGCTTGGCCTTGCTGTGTCCCCCGGCCAGGGCGCTTCTTGCTAGCTCCTCCAAAGACCTTCCTGGCTTTCTTTGTCTCGCCAGCCAGATTCAGCTCTCTGCTGTTCTACAAGCTGCTCGACTTTCTTACAGCTCGAGGTCGTGGGCCTTGGTGCGGTGGATCTTGCAATACTGTTTGTTGGAGCTGTCTCGCATGGTTCCGCTGACCGCCACGGCTTGGTTGTTGGTGCCTCCCGCAACCTCCTTGCCGGAGCCGACAACCTGGCGGCACCTCCGCTGCTCTGGATCGCCGACAACTAACACATCTTTGCCCTTCTTTTTTCTGTTATTCCGCCTCCGGCCCTTCCTCGCCGGAGCGGTCTCCTCACTGTCAGACTCTGCTCCCACATTCTCTCCTGGGAGTCTTCTTCCTTCTTCAGCGCGTGCACACTTGTCGGCCAGGGCGTAGAGCTCGCTGACGTCTTTCACTTTGCACATCGCCATCTCCTCTCATTCTCGCGGTTTCAGACATTCCGATGGAATGCAATCGATCACCGCAGCAGGTGGACGCCGGGATGTTGTAGTGCACTGGATCAATCTCTGGATGAACTTGCGCAGGGACTCTCCCTCCTCGGGCAAGCAGGTGGAGGTCACTCTCCAGCCCTATGAGGCTTGTGGTCGCTGTGAAGGCGCCAATAAACCGTGGCACAAATCTGCCCAAGAAGAAATAGAGCCATCCGGCAAGTGCATGAGCCAAGATCTCGACGTTTGGCTTGAGCACCAAGGGAAAGTAGTTGGCGAGGATCTTGTCGCTCGCCCCTCGCAGCTTGCACCGCGATGGTGTAGATGCCGAGGAACTCCGATGGGTGTGTCCTGCCATCATACTTTTCCGCACATCTGGTTTGAAGTTTTTCTTAGTCGGGCCACCGGACTTGCCGCAGTTTCGAGTGAACGCAGGACAACCTATCACAGACGCAAGTCGCTGGTTCTTTCCGGGCGCATGCATATCGACAGGGGCCCGCTGCTGGTCCGATTGACGGCGGCTTCTCTTGGCGCCGTCACGGGTTCGAGCATCTTCTTCTTGCCGTTTTCGGAGAACTTGGCGCTGGTCGCGGCGAGCTCGCTGGATCCGTCGGCGATGTGGAGTCACCGCCGGGCGGATCCGGCGAGTCGGGCGATCTTGGTCTTCGTGAAGGGAGTGCACGGTGGCTGCACCTCGCAAGTCTCGTCACCATCAGCTTTCGCGCCTTGTCGCCTTGCCAAGCGGCTCAGCGAGGCACTTTGCTGTTGCCGGGATGCCGCTGGCGAAGCCGATGAGATCGGTGTGGCCTCCATTCGTCGACCCTATCGGGCCGTTGGAGGGTAATCTAGAAGTAATCGAGCTCTAGCCAAGGCTTCCGCTGGTGTGGTTGGCGGCAGCGTCTGCACGGAGCGAAGAACGGATGTGCTCGGACTCCTAACCAAGTTAGGAGGAGCAGCATCCATGCCAAGCGACCGTATTCCCGCTTGTACCAAAGATGCTTGGGGTGCATGCGGTCTCGAGGGCCTCGATCCTCCAGCTTGGCCTTGATCCAGCTGAACGCATGGTGCCGCGAGCATCATGATTTACTGTCGGTCCCGCTGCTCCTCAAGGGCGATCGCCAGTGGACTCGACGCTGACGCTCAGGTTGCCTTGTCCTTGGATCTGGCGGCATTGTGGGCTCCTCGACGACGCCGGCTCCTCCGCTTATGCTTCCCCACCAATTCGACAGCCCGGTGGTGGGTTCGACGCGACGGCCTCACTGCTGCCGAAGGCTTCTTCTTCTACGCCATGTTGACGATTTAAGATGTTGATGAAATTGCTCGTGACCTCCGGATCGGGTTCACACAGCCTCGACAAGCACTTCTACTACCGGGCGCGCCAAAGATGCCTGGAGGAAATCAGCACTACTACGGACAATTTACGGACCGGAGCCCTTTTCGTTCTAAGAAGGGGCGGAGATTGCACAAAGAGCGGATCGACACGATCACACGAGGGGATTTACCTAGCTTTCGTAGCTCTCCCAGAGATAATACTCCTACCGCTGCTTGTCTCGGTTGTATTGTGTTCTTGCTAGGGAGCGCTGGAGCTACAAAACCCTAGCTTGAGAGTCTGTGGCCTCGCATTTAGCTGAACTGAACGAGCCGAACCCCTTCTACGTTGCACTCGGGCCTCCTTTTATAGGCGCAAGGTCACCACAGTGGCAAGTAGACAGGGGTAGAATAGGAAAAACAGAGGTTGGTACACCGCTTTGTGCACAAAGGTATGTTGGACTATACCTAACTCGACGGCAAGAAGGGACAAGAGCTATAAATGCCCGTCTCGTGCGCCTGAAAAAGTGCAACTGGACCGTCAAGTGCACCTCCGCTTGCCACGACGGCAAACGCCTTGTCGCTGCCGCGGTCGCCAGCCCTCACCGGCCACACGTTTGCTGATATCGCATACCGGGAAGCCCCATGGCGACACGTTGGTGGATGAGCCGGAGCGGAGAGAAAGAGAGGTTACTGCCGCGGCAGCGCCTTTGCCGCGCAAGGTTCTTGTCGCGCTTTGGGGCTTGTCGCTCACTGCCTTCCGGCAAGCTCCTCTTGCGGGGCCTTGCTTCCTTCATGCCTCAAGTGGTTTTCCCGGCAAGCTCCTCTTGCCGGGGCCTTCTTCGTGCCTAGGGTGGCCTTCCCGGCAAGCTCCTTTTGCCGGGGTCTTGTCTTCTTTGGCTGAGAACACTTTGTTCTTGAATGGCTCAAAAGGGGCCATGAAGAGCCTTGGTGATCATCCGCAAGCTTTATCATGCTGAGGTGTCAAGGATTGCCCGTGCACGAGTTCGGGATACTAGGGTACCCCTACTTTAGTACACCGACACTTATGGATCTGAATATTCATGCCACATTAAGAAAGATTACATGATAAACATGTTAGGTAGCATTCTATATCAAAAATTCTGTTTTTATCATTTACCTACTCGAGGACGAAAGGTGAATTAAGCTTGGGGATGCTTGATATGTCTCCAACGTATCTATAATTTTTTATTGTTCCATACTATTATATTATCCATCTTTTTTATATGCATTTTATAGTATTTTATATCATTCTTTGGGACTAACCTATTAACCTAGTGCCCAATGTCGGCTTGTTGTTTTTTCCTTGTTTTTGTCTTTCACTAGAAATCAATATCAAACAGAGTCCAAACGGAATGAAACTTTTTGATGATTTTTGTTGGACCACAAGACACCCAGGAAGGTTCGGGAGGAGGCCAGAAGGGCCACGAGGTGGAGACAAGCCTGCAGGCGCGCCTCTAGGGGACGCTACCACAAGCTTGTGCCCCCCTGTGGCACCTCCAGCCCTAATTCTTCTTCTATAAATACCCAAATATTCCCCGTAGACAAGAGGGCACACCAAAAATACTTTTCTGCCGCCCGGAGTTTCTGTCGTCATGAGATCCCATCTAGAGGCCTGTTCCGGTACTCCGTCGGTGGGGGATTCGATCACGGAGGGCCTCTACATCAACGTTGATGCCCTTCCGATGATGTGTGAGTAGTTTACCACAGACATACGGGTCCATAGATAGTAGCTAGATGGCTTCTTCTCTCTCTTTGATCTTCAATACAATGTTCTCCTTGATTGTCTTGGAGATCTATTCGATGTAATCTTCTTCTGTGGTGCGTTTCTTGAGATCTGATGAATTGTGGGTTTATGATCAGATTATCTATGAATATTATTTGAGTCTTCGCTGAACTCTTTTATGCATGATTAAGATAGCTTTGTATTTCTCTCTTATCTATTGATTTGGTTTGGCCAACTAGATTGATTTTTCTTGCCATGTGAGAGGTGCTTTGTAATGGCTTCAATCTTGCGGTGCTTATTCCCAGTGACAGAAGGGGACATGACACGCATCTATATTGTTGCCATTAAGGATAAAAGGGTCGGGTTTATTAATATTGATTGGACCTATCCCTCTACATCATGTCATCTTGCTTAAGGCGTTACTCCCTTCTTGTTAACTTAATACACTAGATGCATGCTGGATAGCGGTCGATGTGTGGAGTAATAGTAGTAGATGCAGGCAGGAGTCAATCTACTTGTCACGGACGTGATGCCTATATTCATGATCATTGCCTTGGATGTCATCATAATTATTCACTTTTCTATCAATTTCTCAACAGTAATTTGTTTACCCACCGTATGCGTTCTTTCAAGAGAGAAGCCTCTAGTGAAAACTATGGCCCCCGATTCTATTTTTATCATATTATTTTCAGATCTATAAAACCAAAAACCCAAAATTCCTTACTGCAAGTTATTCACTTTTACTTTATTTTGCACTTTTACTTATCTTTTATACCTATCTCTATCAGATCTCATCCTTGCAAGTAACTGTGAAGGGATTGACAACCCCTTTATTGCGTTGGGTGCAAGTATTTGTTTGTTTGTGTAGGTGCAACCATTGGTGACTTGTGTGTTCATCCTACTGGATTAATACCTTGGTTCTCAACTGAGGGAAATACTTATCTCTACTTTGCTGCATCACCCTTTCCTCTTCAAGGGAAAAACCAACGCAAGCTCGAGAAGTAGCACCCACTTGTAAGCAGCCACGCCAAGATCTTCTCGGGCCCATATGTCGCCAGCTTTGACCAGTCAAACTGACCCCAGTTATTACTGACAGGACCATCAGCAATAAAACCCATGGTGGACCCACATGGAAGAAGCCATGTCAGCAATTGTTGGACCCACCTGTCTGAATCTTTGACTGGTCAACCCCCTCGGACCGATCACCGATGATGGATTATCGCTAAATAAAATGTCTTGTGTGACAGATTGGGCTATCATAGGTGACATCCCGGGTCGTCACTGAAAACGTCCATCAGTAACATTGTTTGGTTCGTCACCTAGAATGCGATCTTGCTTGACGTAAAAGGTGGTATAGTCAAAATTTTATTTTCCATGATGGCGCTTCAGTGACAATGGGGGTGACGGATGGAAAACGTCATTGGGGTATTTTCCGCGACGAAAAGGGGTTATACGTGACACAAGTTAAACGTCGCAAAATAGAGCAAATTTTGTAGTGAGTCTAAACTATAACTAGAACTAGAGACAACTAGAGAGGGGTCGGTGTCCGAGGCAACTGGACTTGCGTGTCTAGAGGGGCGCCCTCTCTCATGTATACATAGGTGTGTGGGGGGAGGGGAGGCCGACTTGGAGGAGGATGCTCCCTCCCTTTGTGTGGCGGCTAAGGACGGGGATTTCTCCTCCAACTCCCCTTTCCCCCTTAGCTTGTCCAAAAAAACTATTAGGGGGTGCCTTCACTATTGGGCCCAATAGGGCCCAATAGGTTTTCCTATTAGGCCTTTATTATTTCTTAGCCCATAGCCCCTAATAAATTCTAGGGGCCTCTTAATCAACATTAGAGCCCTCTATTATTTATATACTAGGTCCTCAGAAACATTTTCCGCCTATATATCTTTTCCCGATATTACCCTAAACACTTCCGATAACCCCGAAAGGCTTCTGGTTTCTCTCAAAACTATTTCTTTTATTCCTGAAACTATTTCGATAATATTTTCTCATATTCCTCACTCCACAAGAACTCAGCAGATCATAATTCCCTTAAGCACGTGACCTAGTAGGTTCGGTGGAATATAGCCATGAACAAAGCTTCCTTTCGTTGAATGATCAAGAGCGGAACCGTGGACATCCATGGTGACCCCTATATCCATTGTGAATGATATTCGAGTGAACCTTCAGTTATCATATGATATTCCCTTTGCTTCACAATACGTTATGAACCCGATGTGAGATATATCAGTATCCTCTTGAGTCATTCTCATGCTCATTATACCAGTCTCCTCATTACTAGTTTTGTTCTTATTTCTCATTGTCATGTTCTGGCATCCTTGTGAGCAAGTCACATGTGTCTAGCCAGACGATGATGGATGTCGTCACACTGAGAGGGCCCTAAGAATATCTTTCCATCATCGAATGAGAAAATCCCACTGTTAGCTATCTTGCCCCTTGTCACACTTTTTGATAAACCCATAAGTTGTCGTTATGATCACCGTGTTACAGATGATGTTGAAGCAACCCCAAATCATATCATCCGGTTTGAAGTGACTCTATACTCTCATGGTCTAAGGAACTGAAAGCATACGTTAACAATTCGGCCTTATAGACTTTAGACTTATGGCGATAATATGTAACATCCCAAAATTCTAAATTTTGGAATGTTATATTAAATAAATAATTATGATTGTTTGTTTGATTGTTGTGTGATAGATTGTGTGAAAATTTAGTGAGAAACTGAAACTTTTAAAGTTGAATGAGAGGGAATAAAAGGACTTACCCAAAACTTCCATTCTTGCTTTGATCTCCATGAATTCAAATTCATTGAGAAATATAAAACCCTGGACTGAAGATGACACAACCTCTTCCATCCAAGAAATGAAAAGGGCTTTTGAAAAGATTTGAATTCCATTTGAAAATATTTCAAATTCAGAAACTTTATGCAACTCAATGAGTTTCATGAGAGAAGATAAAATGACTTCTTCAAATTATAAGATAGAGAGTTGTAAATTTAAAAGAACCATTTTGAAAGTCCCTTTGAAGTTATCTTGACCCACTTTTAATTTGAAGTTATTTGAATTTCCAAATTTCAAATTCTCTGGAAATATTTAAAATGAGAGAAGGAATATGACACTTCAAAATTTAAATGTATTTGGTCAAATAAAAATAGAAACTAGTTGTACAAGATTTGAAATTTAAATTCAAATCCATTTTGAAGTTATTGCAAAAATATTTCTAAAAGTATTTTATTTGGGCTTGCAAAATAGCTCATATTTTTCCGGCAAATTCTAGAATTTTGATATATATATATATATATATATATATATATATATATATATATATATATATATATATATATATATATATATATGTATGTATGTATATATACATAAACACTATTCTCGATCACGCGTTCGTAATAATATTCTCGATCACAACCTCGAATCGCTCGAGTAACGCTACCAACTTCCCTCTGCATCGGGTTGAACTTCAGCTAAAAAAGTGTCCAAATGGGCTTATGATATACCATTGGAAAGCTATGGACACCAATATCATGATCCAAGTTAAATTTTTTGGCAAAATGTAAGGTTTAAGAGCAGTTTTGAAAACTGCTTTTTTCTTCATATAAAAACGTGAATCGTATTTTCGATCGCATTTCTAAACCATTTATCGTAATGAGGTAAATAATATAGCATTGGAAAGCTGTCAGAAAACCGCTCCTTCGACATGTTGAAAGTTTTCTCCAATTCCTTATGGATAAAGAGTAATTTTGAAAATCATAAAATTTCGCAAACCGAACAGCCGAGTTCGTATTTTCAATGTAATTTCTAAATGGCTAATCCATTTGAGAAAAATGATATGGCATTGGAAAGCTTGTGAAAATGCGCTACTTTTTCATGTTAAAAGTTTTTTCTAATTTGGAACGTTTTAAAAGTAATTTAGAAAACGGTACAAGTTCCACCAAGTTCATATTTTCGAGATAATTTTTTAACCGTACGGCCGAATGTAACAAATAATACGGCGTTGGAAATCTTGAGAAAATGCGAACTTTTTCAGATATATTGTTTCTCCTAATTTCTTACAGCTTAAGTCAAATCGAAAATGGCTAAAAACGATTTTTGGCATAATTTCTACATACTTTATCGAAATGGGAAAATAATATACCGGCCGAAAAGCTACGGAAAATGCGTAAACTTTTTCATGTTGATGGTTTTCTCCGATTCCTAGCCGCTTTTCAAGTAATTGAGAAAATGGCGAGATCATTCGCTCGCCTTTATCGCTAAACCGATTCTTCAAAATGCATCGCCAAGAACCTCGAACTTCTCAAGACGCGGTACTTGAACTTCACTCTGCTTTTCACGTGCTTTTTTCCTCGTGATATCTCTATCCATCGGCCCAGCTTCCATCCACTCACCGGAATTGAGCAAGTGATATACCGATGGAAAGTCAGAAACACGCAACTTTCCCGTGGTTGATCATTTTTTCATACTCGCTGACGATTTTAAGAGTTTTTCATCCTAAATTCATTCAAATAGTAGTTGAACTTCATGCTGCTTTCACGCTTGAACTTCCGGATTTATTTTTGTTTGTACGCCGCTACCGAACTTCTCTCTCAGACGAACCCTACTTTCTTGCCTATCTTCGCAATCGTGCCTTCTACCGCGAAGTTTTTCTCGGGTTAGTCGGTTCCATGTGATGTAAGTGTAATCTTCAAACTATTTTTAGCAACTAAATACTCGTTTTAGATAGGAATCTCTCTCATAGGCGGATTTTGCACACTGGTCGTGAAGAACTCGTGGTTTTTTTAAGTATTTTATCGCGTGAGTTGTTCGACCGAACTTCCCCTTGTGCTAGGTTGAACTTCCCGCAACATTGCCCAAATAGGGCTTGCTATATACCGCTGGAAAGCTATGGACACGAGTATCATGACCCAAGTTAAATTTTTTCGCAAATGTAAGCTTCAAGAGCAGTTTTGAAAACCGCTTTTTCTTCACACAAAACGGAATCACAATTTCGATCGCATTTCTAAACCGCTTATCTAATGAGGCAAGTAATATGGCTTTGGAAAGCTGCTGCACAAACCGCTTCCTTCCACATGTTGAAAGTTTTCTATAATTCCCTACGATCAAAGAGTAATTTAGAAAATCATAAAATTTCACAAACCGAACAACCGAGTTCAGATTTATGGCGTCATTTCTAAACGGCTAAACCAATTGAGGCACATGATATGGCGTTGGAAAGCTTATGAAAATGCGCTACTTTTTCATGTAGAATGTTCTTTCTAATTTTGAACGGTTTAAAAGTGATTTAGAAAACGGTACAAGTTTCACTTAGTTCAGATTTTCGATCTATTTTTTAACCCTATGTCCGAATGCAACAAATCATATGGCGTTGGAAAGCTTGAGGAAATGCGAAACTTTTTGGTATATATTATTTCTCCCAATTCTCATCGCTTTTATGTCAGTTTCAAAATGGCTAAAACGTATTTTCGCTGTAATTTCCACAAACTTTATTGGAATGGGGCAAATAATATACCGTAAAAATCTAAGGAAAATGCTAAACTTATTCATGTTGATGGTTTTCGTGATTCCCCGCCGCTTTTCAAGTAATTTGGAAAATGGCGAGATCATTCGCTCGCCTTTCTCGCTGAAATGCAGTTCGTGAAAATGCATCGCTGGAAGTACCTGAACTTCTACGGTATGAAACCTTGAACTTCACTGCTTTTTTCACGTGTTTTTTGTCCCGTGGCTCTCCATCCACGCAACGGAACACTCACCGAATTGAGCAAGTGATATCGATGGAAAGTCTGCCGAGACACGCACCTTTCCGTGTTGATCACTTTTTTCATACTCGCAACGGTTTTAAAAGTTTTCATTTGAAATTCATTCCGTAGTAGTTGAACTTCCAAAGTAGTTTTCACGTTGAACTTCCGTGAAGTATTTTCGTTTTGTAATTTTCTCATACATTCATCAATGTCACACAAATTATATTCCTTTTGTACAAAAATCTCTCACACTATTTTTTTGAACTTTCTCCGATGAAGGACTTGAACTTACACAAATGATTTCCTACCGTTTTGAAGTAAATTAGAAAATGATGAGATCATGATTTTTGCCTTCATCGCGAATGGAAATACACTGTGTGAAGTAGTTGAAATTCTCGTGCATGTCCTGCTCGAATCCTTCACACTATTTTTAACATGTTGTTTTTTGCTCTGCGTGAAGTAGTTGAACTTCTAGGACGGTCTGTTCGAACTTCACTTTGTTTTTGACGTGCTGATTTTTCACGTGGTGTTTTTTGCACTATGTAAAGTAATTGAACTTCTCGGGCATCTCTGTTTGAACTTCACCCTGTTTCACTTTTTTTTTGTATTCTTTCTTATATGAAATACACACCATGTAGGACGTGAACTTCCAGTTGTTATCACTTTGAACTTCTCTCTGGTTTGAGAGAATTATTTTAAAACACAAAAATAACATATATTTTTTATGTATTTTGACATCTAAACACACGGTGAACCTCTCTCGGAAGAATTTCTTATTAATTTTTGAACTATTTTTGTTATTTAAATTTGACCTTTGGTTTGTGAGATATTTGGATGGTGTGTTCCTCATTTATTCAAACTTTGTGCAATGATCAAAATTAAAAGCTTAAATTTGAAGGTTGATATGGAGTTACAACTTTGTACATTGAACTTCCTCACTTGATAAAAGAGAACAAAAGAGATCACATATGAAGTTACAAAGATCCAAAAATTTATTAGGCCGCAAGCAACTACATTGAACTCTCTCGGAATCAATAAATGAACTTCCACAGTGTTCTTTTCTCTGATAAAAGCATCAGCTGTTTGTTGAATCGCAACTCAAAATTTGTTAGGAATTTTTCTTTAGATATTTTAGAGTTATTTTTTCTGTCAACTTCCTGTATTTTTTTAAATGTGCATTTTCAATTTGAACTCCTTTATATATTTCTGTAACAGCTCACTAAAACTCGTGAATCAAGAAAGTGGGTTTTTTTCAATTCTTTTTCCCTCAAGTGATACATAGAACTTCCAAAGTTTTCTCTAGCTTCCTATTTTTATTTTGTTATACGATTTAATGTAATTGAGAAAATATTAGTGTTTTAGAGCTGATCGGTGAGGCAGTGATAAAAAAAATCTAGCTTTACTCTGAAACACAAATTCTTTTATTCACTAAGTAGTACCACATGTCCTTATCCACATCACGAGATGCTCTCCGCTTTGGCCTTTTCCCTTCTTCTTTTTTCCTCTTGTCTTCTTCCTGGTTCACCCACATCGTTAGCTAGCTCAAAGAAAACAATCGCTAAAAGTGGAGCCAGCAGTAGCAACTGCTTTGTACACACGAGAGGTGTCAGGGGAGCATGGAGAGGCGCCCGGGAAGCCGTGGAGTGCCTTCCGCGACAGATGGGAGAGGCGTGGGGGAAGGTCGGACAGAGAAGTTAGGAAAGGTCGCTCGCCGTGACGCAAGAAGTTCGTAGCTCTCTGTAAAATACGGTATTACACTAACCTTACACATGAAGACCGCAGCAAAGATATGCGGGCGTACTACATCGGCCGGGCAGTAATCAAGCATTTCTCAACTCAAATCAACTTCTATGAGTTCTAATTAATTGGAGGCAAGCCGGTGGTAACAGCGTGCGTGGGGAGGGGTGGTGCTCACTGGTCGCCGTGAGCTTGCGGGAGAAGCGTCCCTGTCGATGGCGTCCTGGCTGGGAAGCGCAGGCGTGAGACGCCGCCGCGAGGTGGTGGCGCATAGTGGGGCGCACCTTAGGAAGGTCGGAACGACCAGAGAGGCCGATCTGGATCGCCAGATAGTGGGACGACGGCGAAAGTCGTGGTGCTCGGCAAGACGGAAGCGCCGGTCTGGCGACATGGTTAGCGGCAATTACCCACGGCGCTGAGAAACGCCGACGGCGCCTTTCGTGGGCGCCGGCCGATGGCGCGCATGAAGGCGGGCGCTGCAAGGCGCCTGGGTGGCGGTCATGCCACAAGACTTTGACTGAAGGTGGCTGCGCCGGGCAAGACTCACGAAGACGGCCGGGTTATGGAGGTGGCGCCACTGGCCAAGAAGCATGGAGGAGGGTGCAATCACTGCAGATCAGGAGGTTGGATTGGGAGGAAGTGGTGGGGCGTGGCGAGCTTTTTTTGTGAGTTCGGAAACACCTCCGCTGCTCCTATATAGGGCCCCGTGATCCAAATAGTTATTCTAATCCTAGGATTAAAATAGTGTTGTCCTATACACACACACACACACACACACACACACACACACACACACACATAAACACTATTCTGATCACGGGATCAGAATAATATTCTGATCATAACATGAACTTCCCGAGTAACGCGCCTGACCTTCCACGAGTACTAGGTTGAACTTCTGCCAACATTGCCCAAATGGGGCTTGCGATATACCGTTGGAAAGCTATGGACACCAGTATCATGACCCAACTTAAATTTTTGGCAAAATATAAGCGGTTTAAGAGCAGTTTTGAAAACCGTTTTTTCTTCACACAAAAAACATGAATCGTATTTTCAATCGCATTTCTAAAATGTTTATCGGAATGAGGCATATAATATGGCTTTGGAAAGCTGCTGCAAAACCACTACTTCCACATGTTGAAAGTTTTCTCTAATTCCCTATGGTTAAAGAGTAATTTGAAAAAACATAAAATTTCGCAAACCGAACAGCCGAGTTCGTATTTTCAACGTCATTTCTTAATGGCTAGTCAAATTGAGGCATATGATATGGACTTGGAAAGCTTATGAAAATGCGCTACTCTTTCATTTTGAAAGTTTTTTCTAATTTTGAACGGTTTAAAAGTAATTTAGACAACGGTACAAGTCCTACCGAGTTCGTATTTTCAAGCTAACTTTTTAACCGTGCATCTGAATGCAGCAAATGATATGGCGTTGGAAAGCATGAACAAATGCGAAACTTTTTGTTATGTATTATTTCTCCCAATTCTTACTAAGCTTTAAGTCATTTGAAAATGGTGAAGAATGTATTTTCACCAGATTTTCCACAAACTTTATCTAATGGCGCAAGTAATATACCTCCTAAAAGGTACGGAAAATGTGAAACTTTTTCATGTTGGCGGTTTTCTCCGATTCCTAGCCGCTTTTCAAGAATTTCAAAAAGCGGCGAGATCATTCGCTCGCCTTTATCACGAAACAGATTCGCCAAAAATGCATCACAGGTGAAGTACCCAAATTCTCAGATGAAACCTTGAACTTCACTCTGTTTTTCACGTGCTTTTTTTTTCTCGTATATCTCTATCCACTGCTTCTAGCTCTACATCCACTCACCGGAATTGAGCAAGTGATATACCGATGGAAAGCTGTTGTAAACACGCAACTTTCCCGTGTTGATCATTTTTTCATACTCGCAACGATTTTAAAAGTATTTCATCTGAAATTCATTCAGCGTAGTAGTTGAACTTCATGTTATTTTCACGCTGAACTTCGTGGACGTATTTTTGTTTGCACATGTGCCTGAACTTCCCTCTGTACGAATCCGACCTTCGGGCTATCTTTGCAACCGTGGCTTCCTCCGCGAATTATTCTGGTTAGTAGTGTTCTATATGATGTTAGTGTAATCTAGAAATGTTTTTTAGCAACTAAATACCGGTTTTAAATAGAAATCTCGCTCACTGGCGGATTTTGCTCTCGGGTCATGATGAAATTGCGTTTTTTGCAATTTTATCGCACGATTTGTTCGACCCGAACTTCCCTAGTGCTAGGTTGAACTTCCACAACATTGCCCAAATGGGGCTTTATATATACCGCTGGAAGGCTATGGACACCAAAGATCATGACCCAACTTAAAATTTTGGCAAAATGTAAGTGGTTTAAGAACAGTTTTGAAAACCGTTTTCTCTTCATACAAAAAACATGAATCGTATTTTCGATCGCATTTCTAAACCGTTTATCGGAATGAGGCTGCTGTAAAACCATCCTTCCACATGCTGAAAGTTTTTTCTAATTCCCTATGGTTAAAGAGTAATGTGGAAAATCGTAAAATTTCACAAACCGAACAACCAAGTTCGTATTTTCGTTGCCATTTCTAAACGCCTAATCCAATTGAGACAAATGATATCGCGTTGGAAATCTTATGAAAATGCGCTTTTTTCTCATGTTGAAAGTTTTTTCTAATTTTGAATGGTTTAAGAGTAATTTAGAAAACGGTACAAGTTCTACCAACTTTGTATTTTCGATATATTTTTCTAATCATACGTCCGAACATAGCAAATGATATGGAGTTGGAAAGCCTGAACAAATGCGAAACTTTTTGGTATATATTGTTTCTCCAAATTCATTACAGTTTTACGTTGATTTTGAAAATGGCTAAAAACGTATTTTTGATATAATTTCTACAAACTTCATCGGAACGGGGCAAATAATATACTGTTGAAAAGCTACAAAAAACGCGAGACTTTTTCATGTTGATGGTTTTCTCTGAATCCCAGCCATTTTCAAGTAATTTTAGAAACGGCGAGGTCACTCGTTCTGCCTTTATGGCAAAACAGATTCGTCGAAAATGCATTGCGTGAAGTACTTGAACTTCGTGGCGCTTCCGCCCGAACTTCACTCTGCCTGCTTTTCACGTGCTTTTTTTGCTCGTAGCTCTTCATTCACTGCTTGTAGGCTCTCCATCCACTCACCTAATTGAGCAAGTGACATACCGATGGAAAGTCATTGTAAACATGCAAATTTCCCGTGTTGATCATTTTTTCATACCGCGATGGTTTTAATAGTTTTTATCCTAAATTCATTCAAAGGTAGTAGTTGAACTTCCTAACGCTTCCAGTTGAACTTCTGTGACGTATTTTCGTTTGTAATTTTCTCATCCATTTCGTCAGTGTTACACAAATGATATTCTTTTTGTACAAACCTCTCACACAATTTTTTTAAACTTTCTCCGACCAAGGACTTCAATTTACACAAATGATATTCTTGCCGTTTTAAAGTAATTAGAAAATGACGAGATCGTGATTTTTGCCTTCATCAAGGAATGGAAATGTACCACGTGATGTAGTTGAACTTCTCGGAATGTCTGCTTGAACTTCACTCGCTTTTTGACGTATTGCTTTTTTTAATCGCGTGAAGTAGTTGAACTTCTGAGGCATGTCTGTTTGAACTTCACTCCTTTTCACTTTATTGTATTTTTCTTATAGGATACACACATCATGCAGTACGTGAACTTCTGGTTGTTATCACTTTGAACTTCTCTCTGGTTTGAGCGAATTATTTTAAAACACAAAAAACAATATTTTGTATATTTATTTTGGACATCTAAATACACTATGAACCTCTCTCGTAAGAATTTTTGAACTTTTCCTCACGAGCCACTTGAACTTCTAGCAACCATTTTTTTCGTTTATGAGTTGTATTTAAAAGTGCAAAAAATGGTGTTGTGTTTTTTATTTTTCGAACAGCTAAATCCTAGGTTTTAATAAACTCCGAACTTCTTTGTTATTTCAACATGAACATAACATTTTTATATTTTGAGTAAAGAATTGTTTTTGATTTTAAAAAAAAACATCAAATTTGACTACCTTCTCAATTTGAACTTCATCATTGATAATTTAACAAAATGGATATCCGTGAAAATCCTAGATTTTTTAATAAACATCAACACTTTGTAAAGTTTTATTAGAATTGGGAAAAAATGCCCAAAATGGCATTGCTTTTTGAGCTTCTAAATCGTAGGTTTTAATATACATTGAACTTCTGCGTTATTTAACTTGAACTTCACATTTTTTTATTTTTTGAGTAAAGTTTTTGTTTTTGTTTTTTAAATAAACATAAATTTGACTATTTTTTTTATTTTTGACCTTCATGGTCGATTCTTTAATAATAGAGGATGTCTGAGTTTTTTTAAAGAATTTAAAATCCTAGTTTTTTTAATAAACATCGGACCACTTCACTATTTTATTTTGAACTTCTGGTTTTTCAAAAACGGGGAAATTCATTTAAAACTATTTTTAGTTTTCCTTTTTTTTAAATTTGAACTTCTTCACTTTATTTTTTAGTAACAAGAAAACATCTAAGTCTTTTAATCTTCGAACTTCTCTTTTTTTTTACTTTGAACTTCTTAGAAAAAATATGGTTTTAAATAAGCAAACAATTTTCTAGGTTTTTAAATTTGAACTTCTAGGTTTTTTGACCTTCTCCATTATTTTCAAATCAAACTTCTAGGGCTTCCAAATTTGAACTTCGAGAATTAGAGAACATGTACTTTTGAGTACATCCTTTTTGAGAAATTCACTATTCTTACTCTATGCGAACTTCATTTTTTATATACCGAACTTCTAAGGAATTTACATTTTTTCTCTCAAGACTTGAATTTCGTACATGAAACTTTCTATCATGTTACATATTTTTGAACTTTTTGATGTCGCATATTTGAAATTATTTCTATACGCAAAAGGAAAATAAAATCACCCATTTTTTATGCACATAGGAAGAGGAACGCACATGATTTTTTTGTACTTCTTTGTTATTTTAGAATGGTTTTAATTAACTTTTATGATGTTTTTTTCTTTGAAACTGTAACCAAATTTGTTCTGAAATATCAAAGTATTTTTGAGCTGGAAGAAATACTCACTTGTTTTCTTAGACCATAGGAATTAACTTTTTGATGCATTTTTTTGGCTTTAAGAAATGCTCGCTTGTTTTAATTTGAACTTCCACATTTTCTATGTGTTGAATTTGAAGGAGGGAGCTGAAAACCGTGGTGAGATAATTGATCCTCTTGGTTTCAGAATAAACAATTTGAACTTCTGTGTCTTTAAAAATGCCCAATAGGACGTTTTTCTTGAACTTGCAAATCCTAGGTTTCATATATATTTTTGAACTTATGTGTTATTTTAATTTGAAATTCACCTTTTTTGTTTAAAGAATTGTTTTGATTTTAAAATAAACATCAAATTTGACTATATTTTTTTCAATTTGAACTTCATGGTTGAATTACCTAAGCATTTTTTATCAGTAAGATGCATTCTTCCTAAAATACATTGATTGAACTCTCTATACAATAATCTTTGAACTTCTAGATTACTTTAACAAATACATACTCTTTTTATGTGTATGTAAACTCGATGGTTTACACAAACTTCCTTACATCAAATCACGCGAAAGAACATGCATGAACAGAAAAGGGGGCAGGAGTTACAAGGTCCATAACACACTTTTTTGGTATCTTTCTGAAGGTTCTCCACAATGAACATAACATGTTAGAAAATCCAAGCTATGGAATGAAATAAACTAATATGAGTGAGAGGCTGTAGGAACACGCAAAGCAAAAATGGCATCTAGTGCGATGTTCAGTAACTAGCATCAAATATGGTGAGTATGTATCAATCAAGTAGTACGCCTAGTGCGCATGTTCTATAACTACACGCAAAAAGAAAAAAATAAACTTTTGTTTGTCTCGATCCACTTGGTTCGGTAAGAGCTAGCTAGTAGTAGAGGGATGTGGCTCTTTGGGCGTGTAAGTTCTTCCGAACCTGCCCATCATCGAGCACTCGCAAGTTAGACAGAGAAAGCCATCCGTGGCTGCAAGTACCAACGGGTTCCGCAAACAAAAGCTGGACACACTGGCCGGGAGCCGAAAACGTAACAGAGAGAAATTGTATGAGCACACAATTAGTAATACAAGAACCTTCTGGGAAGTTATACATGGACTTCTCTGTTATGAATTTTTTCTCTCGTTCGCATGGACATTATTTTTTTCGACCACAAGCTCAAGAGAATACAGGAACGCACAAAGCAAAATTTCATAGAAACGATCAGAATAAAATGGGTAACACAAACTTTCAAAGATGCAAAACAAGACATGTCATCGAGATTTGAGAAGAAAAGTAGGAGCGGTTCCTCCGAAGTAGGCAGCAAGAATTGGAGAATATTCACCACGAAGGTCACGCTTAGGCCTCGGACAGGTCGCCGCTTAGGCCTCAGGGCAGATCGTCAAGGCGCGAGGTGAGCGGCCATGGTGGCGGATCCCGCAGCCTTGCAGCCTAGCCCTACATCGCTGCAAGGGTTGGTCTCCATGGCATGGCTACGCGCAGGTGACGCTGGACTTTTCTGGCGGCGCACATGAGGAGAGGCCCAGGATCCGCGAGCTTCTCGCGCAGGATCTGTGGTTGAAATGCAGGGAGGTGCCCGCGAGTATTAACGAGGGTGGTCGGGACAGCCGCATGCACGGGAGGTGGTCGGGCCGGCAGCCAGCAGGAGGTGGCGGTGGGGCCGGATCCATGGTTGAAGCAGGAGGGGCTCGGACGCCGGGGCACCGTGAGGTGGCCGGGCCAGCCGGGCACGTGAGGTAGCAAGGTCTGGCCGGGCGGAGGTGGCTGCCCGGGCCACGGCTGGGTAGGGAGGCGGGATGGCGGCGATGCAGTGCCCGGTGAGGTGTCGATGGGATCGAGGAGGTTAGGGAGGGGTGTATGGCGAAGCGGGTGGTGTGGTTTTTTTTTCTTTTACCGATCGAGGGATTTCAGGAACGTCCGATCGCCCTATATAGTGGGCTATGATCCAAATAACTATTCTAATCCCAGGATTAGAATAGTGTTGTCCTACATAAACACTATTCTGATCACGGGATCAGAATAATATTCTGATCACAACATGAACTTCCCGAGTAACGCGCCTGACCTTCCCTGAGTACTAGGTTGAACTTCAGCAAAAAAGTGTCCAAATGGGGCTTGCGATATACCGTTGGAAAGCTATGGACACCAATATCATGATCCAAGTTAAATTTTTGGCAAAATGTAAGCGGTTTAAGAGCAGTTTTGAAAACCGTTTTTTCTTCGTACAAAAAACGTGAATCGTATTTCTGATCGCATTTCTAAACTGCTTATCTAATGAGGTAAATAATAGAGCGTTGGAAAGCTGCTGCAAAACCGCCTCCTTCAACATGTTGAAAGTTTTCTAATTCCCTATGGATAAAAAGTAATTTTGAAAATCGTAAAATTTCACAAACCGAACAGCTGAGTTCGTATTTTCAATGTAATTTCTAAACGGCTTATCCATTTAAGGCAAATTATATGGCATCGGAAAGCTTGTGAAAATGCGCTACTTTTTCATGTTAATAGTTTTTTCTAATTTGGAACGGTTTAAAAGTAATTCAAAAAACGGTAAAAGTTCCACCGAGTTCGTATTTTCAAGCTAATTTTTTATTCGTATGTCCGAATGCAACAAATGATACGGCGTTGGAAGGCTTGAGAAAATGCGAAACTTTGTTGTATATATTGTTTCTCCTAATTCCTTACAGTTTTAAGTCAAATTGGAAAATGGCTAAAAACATATTTTTGGCATAATTTCTACATATTTTATTGGAATGGGGAAAATAATATATCACTGGAAAAGCTACTTAAAATGCTAAACTTTTTCATGTTGATGGTTTTCTCCGATTCCTAGCCGCTTTTCAAGTAATTGCGAAAATGGCGAGATCATTCGCTCGCTTTATCGCAAAAACGGATTCTTGAAAATGCACCGCGTGAAGAACTCCGAACTTCTCAAGACGTGTGCTTGAACTTCACTCTGTTTTTCACGTGCTTTTTCTCGTATATCTCTATCCATCGCCCTAGCTCTCCATTCACTCACCGGAATTGAGCAAGTGATATACCGATGGAAAGCTGTTGTAAACACGCAACTTTCCCGTGTTGATCATTTTTTCATACTCGCAACGATTTTAAAAGTTTTTCATCTGAAATTCATTCAGCATACTAGTTGAACTTCATACGATTTTCACGCTGGAACTTCCGTGGATTTATTTTTATTTGTACACGCTACCAACTTCCCTCTCGTATGATCCGACCTTCTGCTATCTTTGCAACCGTGGCTTCCCCAAATAATTATTCTGTTAGTAGTGTTCTATATGATGTTAGTGTAATCTAGAGAAGTTTTTTAGCAATTAAATACCGTTTTAAATAGAAATCTAAGCTCATAGGCGGATTTTGCACTTTCGGCCGTGATGAACTCGCGTTTTTTGCAATTTTACTGCCTGAGTTGTTCGACCTGAACTTCCCCTTGTGCTAGCTTGAACTTCCGCCAACATTGCCCAAATGGGGCTTGCTATATACCGTTGGAAAACTATGGACACCAGTATCATGATCCAAGTTAATTTTTTGGCAAAATGTAAGCGGTTTAAGAGCAGTTTTGAAAACCGTTTTTTCTTCATACAAAAAACGTGAATCGTATTTTCGATCGCATTTCTAAACCGTTTATCGGAATGAGGCATATAATATGGCGTTGAAAAGCTGCTGCAAAACCGCTCCTTCCACATGTTGAAAGTTTTCCCTAATTCCCTATGGTGAAAGAGTAATATGGAAAAACGTAAAATTTCGCAAACCGAACAGCCGAGTTCGTATTTTCAATGTAATTTCTAAACGGCTAGTCCATTTGAGGCAAATGATATGGCATTTGAAACCTTGTGAAAATGCGCTACTTTCTCATGTTGAAAGTTTTTTCTAATTTGGAACGGTTTAAGAGTAATTTAGAAAACGGTACAAGTCCTTCCGAGTTCGTATTTTCGAGCTCATTTTTTAACCATGCGTCCGACGCGGCAAAATGATATGGCGTTGGAAAGCTTGAACAAATGCAAAACTTTTGGTATGTATTGTTTCTCATAATTATTTACGATTTTAAGTCAATATTGACAATAGCTAAAACGTATTTTCGCCGTAATTTCTACTTAACTTTATCTCGAATGGTGCAAATAATATACCGTTGAAAAGCTACCGAAAATGCGGAACTATTTCATGTAGACGACTTTCTCTGATTCCCAGCCGTTTTCAAGTAATTTCGAAAACGGCGAGATCATTCGTTCTGTCTTTATCGCGAAACAGATTCGTCGAAAATGCATCACGTGAAGTACTTGAACTTCTGTGGTAGTTCTTTTTGAACTTCACTCCGTTTTTTGACGTGATGTTTTTCGCCCGTAATTCTCAAACCACTTATCGTAATTGAGCAAATGATATACCGATGGAAAGCTATTAAAAACACGCAACTTTTTTGTCTTGATCAGTTTTTCATACTGCAATCTGGTTCAAAATATATTTTGAATGTGTAAAACAACGCTGCGTTTTTGCCTGTTTTTTACATGTAATCAAGGTCGACGCGTCTCACTAGAGATCTCGAACTTCACCTGAGTAGCACGTGAACTTCTAGCAACAAAATCTTTTAATCTTTTTGTTTTCTATTCTTATTTTCCTATCTCAAACGCATTTCGTAGTAGTTGAACTTCCCATTGTTTTCATCTTGAACTTCTGTCATGTATTTTTGTTCAACCTCTCTCACAAGAATTTTTTGAACTTCCCCGGACAGAGCACTTGAACTTCTAGCAACAACTTTTTTAGAAGTTATTTTATTTTTGAACTTCTTGTTTCCATTCTTTAATAACTAGATTAATCTGAAGTTTTCTATAATCATCAAACTTACGCATCTTTTAATTTGACTTCCTTGTTTTATTTCTTAATTTTTTCTACGAAATTTTGAAGCGCTCTATTTTTAAAAAGTTGAACTTCTTGTTATTTTATTTTGAACTTCTTGTTTCCATTCTTTAATAATGATGGAAATCTGAGTTTTCTATAATCATCATCGAACTTCTCTATCTTTTTAATATGGACTTCCGGCTTATTTCTTAATCTTTTTAAGAAATTTTGAAGCGCTCTATTTTTAAAAGTTGAACTTCTTGTTATTTAATTTTTTAACTTCTTGTTTTCATTCTTTAATAACGAGGAAAATATGAGTTTTCTATACTTCTCCATCTTTTTAATATGGACTTCCTGGTTTTATTTCTTAATATTTTTTATGAAATTTTTGAAGCGCTTCTATTTTTAAAGTTGAACTTCTTGTTATTTAATTTTGAATTTCTTGGTTTAATCTTTTAGTATCGGGAAAATCCAAATTTTTAGAAACGGGGAAAATCTTTTTAAAACTTTTTTTGTTGTTTTATTATTTTAATTTGAAATTATTAGTTATTCTTTAGAACGAGAATCTGAGATTTTATCAAATTTGAACTTCTCTGTTATTTTAATTTGAACTTCTTAGTTTTATTCTTTAGTAACGAGGAAACTCGGGTTTTTTAACCTCTTTGTTTTAAATTTTGAACTTCTTGTTTTTTAATAATGTGGAAAATCTGAATTTTTATAGACATCGAACTTCACCATTTTTTAAATTTGAACTTCTTAGTTTTATTGGTTAGTAACGGGGAAAATGCTTTTTTTATATAAACAATGATACCGTGCCGTTATTTATAATTTGAACTTCTAGTTTTTGTAGAATGAGGAAAAACAGTTTTATACAATCTTTTTGAAATGCTCCTCTTTTTAATTTGAACTTCTCTGTTTTTTTACAAACGGGAAAATCCGTTATAAAGATTTTTGAACTACTTTTTTTTGAACTTCTTGCTCAAATTGTTTGAACTTCCAAAATTTTCTTTTAGATATTAAAAACTTCATTTTTCTAATGTTTACCTGCTTCATTTTTTGAATTTTAACTTCTTATAGAATTTTGTCACGACATTTTATGCATTTTTTGCTTTTTAGTGAAATGGCCTAGGCGGTCCCTTTTTTCATTCGATGATTTTTCTTCTGCACGTGGTACACGTGAACTTCGGAATTTCTGAAACATGAACTTCATGTGCTATTATTTTTTTTCATGAAACTCCATAGTTTTTATTCTTTGAATTCCATGATTTTTTTGTTTACATTTATTTGGTTTGAACTTCATGTTTTGTTACACCTGAACTTTCGAAATCACACCTTTTTATACACATTTTTCCTTGAATCGAACATGTGCAAAAACAATAGAAAAAGTTGGGTCAATTCTCATAAGCAATAGGACAAACATTTAGAAGGCACCCATCATAGTTAAAATGATGTTACAATATTGAACTACTACCGAAAAGAACTCCTGTGGTGGATCGTCTCTACATGAGGGAATGGGAGGTATGTTTCTTCAATATTTTGTGAACGTGAACTTACCTTTTTAGAAAATAAGAAAACATACTTCTCTCCCTTAAATGTTTGTGACTTAATAAACACACAAAGAGAACATAACTACATAAGATAAATATCTAAATCCAACCAAGAATAGCTTTAAAAAATAAATTGTTTTTTCTTTCTTAGAGTAGTACACGTGTCCTTTCTTTCTAGAGTATTACACATGCTATTTTTCCACGAATGGTGTTTTCTACAGCAGTACACTATCCTCTCGCAAGCACATATCTCTTATGCATTCACAATCAAGCCACTCTTCGTCCACTCACCATTTTATTTTAGTTTTTGGTGTGCCCATATACTGCCAAATTTCTCTAGCAAAGACTTGTTAGTGGAAAAGGCCTGGATCGTAGATTGTGTCATTGGCTATGAGGCAATCTGCACTCCAAATTTTCCAGGAGCAGCAAGAATGATGGACAAAGGAATTTAGGAAGCAGCAACCCTTTTGGTTCTATTTTTTGTGAAACTTTGTGATCAATCATCACGGAGATACGGACAAGGACAGGGTAGACAAATTTCTACCAGGAGAATTAGACATGGGATATTGAGAACACATGGGTTACGACCGTGGCGAATGCACGGGGTGGACTCAAGAGGGGCTCTGACAGGAAAATACTGGCGAGGCAGGCTACCTCGATGCCGACGATGATGCATCAGGACACAAGGGGGCGCGGGCAACGATCCACTCGCCGGATGCCGGTTGTGCAGGAGCTCACCACTGCATTTTTTATGAACACCGAATCGTATTTCTTCAGTTGATGCACTTTTGAACCATCGTTGGTTGAAGAATTGAACCTCCGTATGGCAAGAGAAAGAACGGATTGAGCAGGTGAGCTCGTGGAGGGGCGGCAGCATCACCGCGTGGACTACGTGCTAGTGGCCAAGGTTCCATCTGCAGGATGTCAGGGGCTTACGACACACTAGGAGCCGAGCGGCGGCGCCTCGGGAGTCGGCGGAATCGCGTGGGTGCGATCCTCGCTGCCGCTCACCCTTGGGCGAACTTCTCTGCCACCTCGCCGTGGACCTCCCCTGCTGGTAACCTGCTCCGGTGGTGCACCATCACGGGGATTCGAAGCGTGTGAAGCCGCGAGCAAATCATGAGGTGGAGACTCGGCCATGACGGCAATGACGGGGAGTTGAGCACGGCAGATGGGCTCGAGGGCGAGGAGCATCTCACGGTGGCTGGGGTTGGTCACGGTGGCGCGGGGTCCGGGGCCACGGCGAAAGCTAGGATCGGGTGTTTCTGGGGCAGAGGCGCTTTGGTTTGTCGGCAGCCAAGCAAGACGCGGGCGGCGGCATGCACCTGGTCAGGCGGCACAAAGGCTGGTCAGGCGTCGGCAGGCGGCTAGGGGTCGAGGCGGGCGGCGCTGGGGGTTGGTCGGGGGTTCCTAGAGGCGGGTGGGTAGGGATCGAGGGTGGGAGAGTGATAGGTGCGGAGGTGGTGTTGGTTTTTTTCTTCCAGGAGATCTCAGGAACATGGAATCGCCCCTATAAAGGGAGCTGTGATCCAAATAGTTATTCTAATCCCGGGATTAGAATAGTGCCACTCTATATATATATATATATATATATATATATATATATATATATATATATATATATATATATATATATATATATATATAGAGTGAGTCTATTATGATAACACCCCTTAAGACCTTATTCTAATAACACCTAAGCCTTATTCTGATAACACCCCAAACGAACAGAAGCAACCACTCCCCACCTGCGTCCCACCCCACCTCCCGCACGACACCTACCTCCAGCCCCGATCCAAACCCCCACCACCCACCCCCATCTACCGACGCCGCTGCCAAACCACCGGTCTTAAAATCCTGAAAAATTACTGAATCAACACACCTATAATATAACATGATCCAACGGAGGGATTGAAAAAATATGACAGTATGTGTTATGGACAAAAGGAACAAATGTTTCAATATATATTGATCCTACAGTGAGTTGAAATGCTTGTTTTTTCGCTGAGGACACGTAAATCTATATTTTCACAATCACACTGTTGGATCATCTTATTATATTAGAGTGAGGCTCCCCTATTTATTTCATATTTTTACTTACTTTTAAACCGTTAAATGTTTACCAAGCCTTAACTAGTTGTGTGGCAAGCTATGATAGACACAATTTTACCTATATATATTGCCTATGTAAATTTTTATTTTATTTCTATTTATTTTACTTTCTGTCTCTATTTAAAATATGAAAAACCTACCATTTTGGTTTTAAAGAGAAATCGGCCGGGCCATCGTCCTAGGCCGAGCCCACCTTCTCTCTCTCTCCCGAGAGCTGGCCGGCCAAATACGCCTACCAGCTAAGAGGCCCACGGCTTGTTCCAACACCGAAATGCCTAAGCACCTACGCCCTCTCCCTCACTCATCGCACATCGACGCCGACAAGTGGACTCCACCCGGCCGATCCGCAACGTCGGCCCTTCCTTCTTCAGGTCTTCTTTCGTTTCGCTTGGACTCCGCATCAAGAACAAATCGCACCGCTTATTTCCTTCCCTCATAGCGCCAACCCCTTATTTTGCCCCTAAACCTCGGCCTGAATCCACCTCTATCGTGATGCTCTCGCCATTGGGTCTTCACGAGCCAAACCCTTCCGCCGTCAAATTCATCACCATGAGGACCCTCGTGATCCCCTCCTTCAGATTTCAAAGATAGCTCGCCTGCGGCGCTTGTTTTTGACATGCTCATGTCATCTCCTTTGCCCTGCAAAGCATCGCCTTCTCGACTCGCTGAGCTCATTGAGCCATGACTTCCGAGCTTTGGCCATGTTACACCTGGGCTGCCGTCTCGGCCATCCTCGACTGCTGTCGACGCCACCACCAGACGCCCCTCGTCAGCCAAGCACTCCTCGACACCACCGCCATCACTGACGACTAACGTGAGCATCGCCATCACGACGCCTCGAACCACTCCCACCGGGCGACCACCCTCGGCCAGAAGTCACTGCCATTTCTCGATGTTTGATTTGGAATGGAGGTTTAGATTAGATCACGCCTATTTTTTATTTTTAATTGGTATGTTTTAGTTAGCGGTCGGCCCACCGCTTAGAGAAAGCAAACGAACACTTCCATAGCCAGTCCTGATCTAGATCGATCGCTGTGGTAGATGTGTTTTTTAATTTAATCTTCAATCATTTTCGCTAGTAGTCGGCCATTCACCACCGAAAGCACTTCGCCACAAGCACATCCCTAGCCAATCAATAACCGCCACGTAGCACTTGCCCAACTTGTAGTATTTTTTGTTTTTTTGTTTTATTTCTGTTTACATATTTAGTTTCAATTTTAGATTTCTTATATATTTTAGATTTTTAATCCTTTTTGAGTTATTATTTTGAATTAGGTTAAGAAAATTATGCAATTTCTATAGGATCCATTAGTTTTCATATTTGAATAGTTTAAATTTGAATTTGATGAAATTTGTTCAAATCACTAGATTGCTGATATATTTTAAATAAAAATAGGTTTTTAATTATTTCCTTTTGCTCCTATTTTCTAGTAGTTTTAACTAGTTAATCAATAAATATTTTTTAGTATATTTTATATCTGCTTAAATTAGAATTTAAAAACAGAACATTATATGCATGTTTTAGTGATAAAAAATATAGTTTTCTTTTTATTTTAAAGTAAGTATTTTTGTCACTTAGTTTATTTTATTAAAACCTTATGTTAGTTAATAAAACAATGTTTTATTAATAAATAAAATTGTTTTAGTTAAATTCTCAGACTTGAAACTTGTAGTCAATAACTTAGGTTTTATAATAGTTTTGTAAGTGTTGTCTGTTGCTAGTTAAAAACCCTAGTTAAAATCTTTTCTTTTAACTTAGTGTTATTAATTGAGTATTTTCTTTGCTATTAAGTTTCTACTTAGGACACAACTATTTTGTTGTTTGTAGTTAAACCCTATAGTTTTCTTTGAAGTTTTACTTTGTTTGTCATTTGGTTTTCTTTGATTCATTTAATGTTTTATTTATTGCTTTATTTGTTGGTTGTTATTTTGATTGCTAGAATGTTTGCTAGAGTGAATGCTTATATGAATGCAAAGTTTAATTAATATAGATCTTCATCGGAGAGTGACAAATAGTTCTATCAAGTTATTTCTCAGATACTAATACCAGGCAAGTTCACTTTGACCATCTATTTATACTTATGTTTTATTACATTTAGTGTCACAATTTCAACAATTCCTCCAGTAGTTATATTAAATCTTGTAGTTGAGTAGAAGCATGAAGTGGGAACCCACACCCTATTACAAAGCCCCGAGAATGTTATTTATTTTAATGCTACGCTATAGTAGACGGGGGATTGGTATGAGTATTCAGGGGTGGTGTGAGAAGGAGGACTCTACGTCAATGATGACAACTTCAAGATGGCAACCTACAAGGCTCAGATTTTCAAGACATCAAGACTTCAAGACTCGACACAAGATTTCAATACACACTCATTGGGTGGAATTGGTTGTTAGGCACCCCGAGTACCAAGTGGATGCGTTATGAGCTGGAGTAGGCCACTACTCATGCGGAAAGCTCCACCTAGACTCAAAGAGACGGATGAATACTTCATGCCGAGAAGCTTACTTGTGCAGCCACTAGTCATTGTGGGCTCTGGCTTGGTTGATCTTAGTTGTGACTTTTGCTTGAAAGTGCTAGCAGATGTAGACGGACGATAGGATTGGATGGGCACTGTCAGTGGTCAGGGAAAACTCTCTGAAATACCATGTTTTGTTCATCCTATTCTCAAACACCATATAGTGCGAGAACTTAAAAGGAGGGATCGAATCTTGCGGATAAAGTGCACAAAACATTGTAGAGTAAAACCTAATCGATTAGACATGTCCCCGATTACGGACAACTTGAGCCTCTGGACTTGGATCTATCTCGGAATTCCCAACACCGCATCGATAATTAATTGTGTGCAACTTATAATTATGGGCTAATGAGACCTCGGTTAGGCGGAACCATGCTCATATTAGATAACTCAGAGTGAAGGTTCCTTGACAATATTTTTTTTATAGGAAAACCCAGCTTTTTCTGCAAAAACTTAGACATAGGCCACAAAGCCATATTCCATATAGAATAGTCTTTTCATCTCTTTTCTATTGTGATCTTGCCCGCATAATCAACGTCGGACCTACATGGCTGCAACTTATCATGTTGCAAATATTTCTCTGACGATTTGTAAGAGTTGCGTATATAGGATTACGGTCTACACTCAACTTGGCAGTTGGCGTTGATGGGACTCCACACCCCTATTGATTTGTTTCCGCTGTGATAAATATAAGGTATACTCTGGATCTACGGTATTTTATTTTACATGTGATATTATGGTATTTCATCGAAGTACTCTATGTGCCAGCATACTGATCCAGGCATGGCACAAAATGCACAGAGACTGGACCGTATTGGGTCAGGTCGCTACATAACATCTCTAAGTATAACAAACAAGTTGGGGGCAATTCAATATGATCATTCTTCTAACATCATACTCTCAAAGTTGTCAAGATTCTTGTTACACTTAATTTATGCCTATGATCAGGGAAAACATAATCATCATGCAATACTTGAGCTAGTCCTAGAGGCGAGACTAGGAATTAGGTTTTACCATCTACAACTCTACACGTGCTTATGGGTTTTCCTTTGAATCACATATCCAAGAACCACATAAAATATATCATAGAGTACAAACATCTAATTATAAACATGGAAATAAATAATATAAATATTATTGGCTATAGGGCATATTTCCAACAGGTGGCGAGTATTACCATGATCCAACTGTGCACCGCAGTTCAGCAGGGCATCAGGATGACACGTCAAGTCGTCGTCGACGAAGCCGACCATACAAATGAGTAGGAGTTCCTTGGGATCATCTCAATGCCAGAAATCGATGAAGAAATCACCCGCACCATGGATCAAAATATGCGCATCCCCACGGTGAGTACAAAACTGTCGTGGGGATAAATCATAATAAGAGAGGTAGGGAAATGAAGTTTGATCTAACGAAGACGCTAGTAGGTGACACAAGATGTATACAAGGTTTAGACCCTCTACAATTGAGGTAAAAGCCCTTGTCCTATCACACACGAAGAGGTGTTCTTCATGCATGATTCTCATGCGAATACAAGGGTTCAAAACCTATATCTAGAGATCAAGTGTAGGCATATATAGAGTGTGTTGCACTCTGGATTGTCTTGTTACCTACATTATAGGTGTGTGATAATGCCTGCCCACTACAAGAAGTAACGTACACACTTAATTGTATATGATAAAAATAATAACGCCAGACATCAATGCTTAGTGGACGTCTCCATTGATGCTCCTGGCCGTTAGCCTCCTGGGTAGCCCAAGTAAAGTTTATTCAAGTGAGGGGTCCTTTGTGAACCGAGTGACCTAATTCCTCCCGCGGGTGCCTCATGTCGGCTGACAAAAACCTCCTTTGTTGCTGACATTATCTTGGCTCATATAAGACATGAGCTTGGGCCTCTGTGGACCTTCGTTGGCTTTTATGTCTCAGGCCTGGGCACTGTGGAGAATAACCTCGTTAGTAGGAGTCTTCAGTGAGGAATCAGCTTGTGATTACCCTCAAAAAGATTGTAAAGGTTTAGATACCACCTCCAGGTATACCACTAGTGGTTGAAGAATCATCTTTGTGGTGATATTTCAAGGAGAAGAGGGTGACCTCCGTGGTGTCGGTGTTTCTTCATGGTAACGCCCACCCCTCCAACGGTGCTTAGTACCCAGGAAGTGAATATCGGGATATATCCTCGTCTCTAGTGTCTTCGCTTATCTTTAACCATAGGCACCCATTTAAATTCTGCATGCATAAACTTGCTAATAATCAAAGTGAAATTTACAGTGTCCCTGTTTACCCCCTCTAGGTCCACCTTAGTCCTTTTAGTCGTCCTTCCTGCCCACTACATGGCGAGCGTGCCACCGGCCCTAACCCCACATTCGACACTTGTCCCGAGCCCCATTACCTGACCGATCCATTCGTCAGATGATCTCCTCTACTATCTTGACACCGGGAACCGATCCACTGCCTCCCGAGCTCCACCATTCCTCTTGAGCCCTATTCTCCTTGATTCGTCGTAGAACGAGCTTCGTTGTCGCCCCGACAGTGCGCACCAATCCACGGCCTCCCATGCTCTCATACCCCTCCCAAGCTCCCCCTGACATTCCGAGTGGGTCACGCCATCGCTTCTCTCACTTGTTACCCATGTGCTCCCGAGCTTCGCAACCCCTTCTGAGCTCCCACGCCACCTCCTCGCCTTCTCGAGCAAGGCGATTTGGGGAAGAAGAAGGAGAAAAAGGAAAGAAAGAAGAAAACACCAGAGCCAATGGCAGACTGGTCCCATGTGTCAATGAGCACATACACAAAATAAAACCAGAGCAGGGACTTTGGTGCAGAACCGTGTTCCAAACAACAATATTTTCTCTCTCTCTGATGATGCAACACACTCTGCCTCCCGATAGAACTCTCTCGCCTTTCTCCTGGCGACAGGCGAGCCTGTGGTTAGGCTTCCATCCTGTGGATTCGATCTTCTCTCACTTTCACCCCAGTGTGCGTCCAGTCCTAGATCCAGTTCCCTTATCCCCATTCTAATTCGTCTAGGGGCCAAGCTCGGTAAGGTGGAGAAAGTTGACATGGATGAACAAGGTAGAGCATGTGGAAATTGCTTGTGAGTAAGAGTCTCAGTTGAGGTTGCACAACCTTTAAGGAGATGGGTCACTGCTTACTCACAGAAGCTCCAGGCAAAACAAATATATGAGGTTAGATATGAAAAGCTTCCTTTCATCGCTTTCTCCCGTGGCATCATTGGTCACTCCTCACTAGAATGTCCAACACGTGGAGAGAGAGATAAGGATGGACAACTACCATACAATGCCGGGATAGATTGTGTGTCAAAGAGGATAAAAAGAAGTATTTTTGATGTCCAAATCTGGACAAAGTTCCCGATCAAGCAAAAGATGCCCATATTATGAAGACTTGCATGGGGATTCACTTGTTCCTCCAAAATCTAATAATGGAGAAAGATGGACAGAAAGGTCGCGGCTCATGAAGTGGTTATCTCACCAATGAAACCGAGCGGACAAAATTACAAACAAAAAGGTGAATTGGAGGTTGGAACAATAAGCAAGGAGCTGTTTCCTTCAATGTCGAGTGATGCAAAGTTAACAGGACAAAAGAGAAAACAAATGAGGGTGTACAGGCCAAAAAATCAGGTGCATGCCTTGGAAGAGAACAAAATCAGTGAAGTTTCTAACATGGCCTCGCATCATCGGCAAGTGTAAAGCTAGCAATTGTGTCCTCGATCCTGTGATAGCACCCAATGGCGGTGATGCTCAATTGGACTCCCACAAAAATTGAAAATGGAACAATATTAATTCCAAGAAGGATCGATGGTCGTCAAAGTGAGGTCAGCAGCAGAGCAGCCCGCCACACCTAAATGAATCTTTTATAAATGTTGGAATTGTCATGGCCTAGGGACGGACGCGACAGCAAGGGCGAAGCCACGGGTTTCGTGAACAAATACCGTCCCTCCCTCCTCTTCTTATCCGAGACGAAGATGAGGGACTCCAGAGCTCGGAAGTTTATGTGGTCATTGGGATATACAGGTTCTTTCGCAGTAAGCAGTGATGGATTGAGTGGAGGGCTTGTTCTTGTAAGTGCATCTAGTGCCCCTTAGTGATTTTGGTGTATTGAAGACTTATAGGTTAAGGGACTAATGTGTTTATGAGTGTACACAGGTCTATAAGTCTATGAGGAGTTTGATATTTACAGAGAAAGTCGAATTTCTAAAAATGAAGTTCTTCGATCAAGACTTTGATATTCTCAAGACTTTCTCAAGACTTTGAAAGTGAAGAAATTGTGTGACCTTGAAGACTTGGTATTCATTTGAGGAACATGAAGCGTGAAGACTTTTGTTTTTGTAGTTTCGCTTTCTTTCTTGAGTCATAGGAAACACCGTGACCGTTAAAGGGGGTCGAGGAAATACTAAGGAAAAATTTCCATGTGATGCTCAACTCAAAATCCTACACCTACCAATCCTTCTGTGAAGCCATTGAAATCTCATACAGCCTACTAATTTCTTCAAAGGATGAGACGAAGTTCTTCCGGTCACGAGGAATTTGTTCGAACTGAGGAGTTACGAATTCGCCAGTGTGGATTGCCTACACAGTGAGGAACATGATAGCCCTGAGGAATTTGAGAGTCAAATTTCCGACCGTTGCTGTGCTGCGCGCCAGCTGTCCCAAAATATCTTATCCACCCAACGGTCATATCATTGAAGGGCATTTATGTCTTATCATGTCGGGCTGCTCCCTAGGCTATAAATAGCCGCCCCCTACAACCACTAGCTGGTTGGCTGCTCCGAGAGAACTTGACACTTGTCATTTGAGAGCAACCCATCCTCCGAGGACTTTGAGCGAAAATCATCGAAAGAGGAAAACCCAAACCCAAACACCTACAAACCCAAAGCGATTGAGCATCATCAAGAGATTGATCCTGCGTGGATCCGACGCTTGTTACCTTTGAAGATTGTGCTTCTTCCAGACGGTTAGGCGTCATGGTCTAGAGCATCCAAGAGGAATTGTGGATCGCCGAAAGTGACCGAAGTCTCAGAAGGTTTGGAAGTCGCCTCAAGACTTACCATGAGTGATTGGACGAGGTCTGTGACCTTAGTTCAAGGAGAATACGGTGAGGACTTGGTGTCCCGAGCTGCGTGCTCAGCCGATCGGGTGTCCTGGACTGTGTGTCCTCGAGTTTAAATACTCACCGCTCCAACCAAACGTATAACCCAGAGACAAATAGCTTGAACTGGTCTACCAAATCATTGTCTACACCAACCTTATCGGGTTCTATTTCCTCAACTCTTTCATTTCCTCATTATTGTGTTGAGTGATTGTTCAGGATTCCGTGGTTTGCAGATTTTGATCAAGACTTTCTCAATTTCCTCGCCACAATTTCTTCACTGCTTTGTCTTCATCTTGTGCTATCATGTGATTACGCTTTTCAGACTGCCAAAGGCTTGTCTTCATTTCATCATGATGACCATGCCTCAGATTCTCCGTTATGCTTACTCGAAAGTACTTATTCCGTCATAAGTAGTTCTTTCGCTAAGGAATTTCCTCCACCGCAAATTCCTCAGTTAAGAATTCATAAAAATCGCCTATTCACCCCCCCCCCTCTAGTCGATATAACGCACTTTCAATTGGTATCAGAGCAAGGTACTCCCTTGTTCTGTGTGATTTTGGTTTAACCGCCTGGAGTTTTAGTTATGTCGACCGCAGGTATGAAGAAAGTGACATGCCCTATCTTTGACGGTCATGATTATCCCAAGTGGAAGGCCATGATGAGGAAGTGCCTCATGGCAATGAACAGCAAGCTGTGGACCGTCACTGAGATTGGTCTTACCGATCTATGCAAGAAGGCGAACGCAGATGATATTCGCAAGTACACTCGACTTGACATCATGGCGTAGGAAATCATCTGCTCCTCGCCTATCTAGAGATGAATTCAGAAGATTATGCATCTTTGCAATGCAAAGCTTATCTCGGGACCGAATCTTCAAGTCTATGAAGGTCATCAAACTCGTCTTGATCCCTGGTTTGAGGATTTCAAAGAATCACTCAAAACGATGACTTTCGAACCTGAATCATCATCTTCTGCACCATGTCTCATGGCAAAAAGTGCTCGGGTAACCGAATGTTCCTCATCTGAGTCTAGTGATGATGAAGATAATGATGACTACGCTCCCACCTATTGCTTCATGGCAAAGGGTGCCAAGGTACTCAAATATACCTCCTCTGAATCTAGTGAGAATGAATCTGATGAAGACCTCAAGCCCAAATGGCTACTCTAAACTTGCTAAGATTGCTATAAAACAACAAAGGGCTTTTGAAAAGGTTCAAAGCATGCTAGACAAAAAGTGATGATATGTTGGGTGAAGAAATGGATCGCACTAAAGCCTTGATCGAAAATCTTCAGAGACTTCAGCCTAGGTTTGATGAAACCTTCAAGGTCATCATAACACTCTTGTTCCTGATCATGAGAAGCTTTCTTATGAATTTCTTCAAAGAAAGCAAGATCTTGAGAAGCTAAGAGTGAGTTATGAAGATCTTAAGAAGGGAGCGTGATTCATTGCTAGCTCAACAAATCAGCGCTTTCTCGTGAAGAATTTGTTCCTCCATGCTTAAAGTGCATTGAACGTGAATCGCTAATTCTTCACCAATGTTCAAATGCTTCAATCTGTTACAAATTCTTCACCGCCTCTGCTATCACTAATTCCTCATTCGAGGACATTGCTAGTATCACCGGACAATGCAGGGTTGAAGGAATTGTACATGATGTGCATGTACAAAAGCCTCAAAGGGTATCGAGACTCTTTGTGACGTGCTTAAAAAGCGCGATCCTCAACAGAACCCTAGGAAAGAGGGTATTGCCTTTGAGAGGAAAACTCAATGTCGATGGAACATATTGGAAGCCCCGAGTAAGACTTCAAAAACCTCATGGGTTGTCGCAAAGGGACCTCCAGTTGATCCATCTAACTTATCCGCTTTACATGTGAATCTCCTCATTTCTTCCGATGAGTCATTTGACTCCAACTATAAAACCTGCTCAAAAATCGGAATGGTGAAGTATTTGCTAGATATGTTGGCACTAACTGCAGGAATGGTTCTCCTATTAAGAAAATCTGGGTTCCCAAAAGTTGCCTTGAAAGTCTTCAGGTGAATGTCCTCATGACACCACCTGTGAAGAATAGGAACCCCAGATCAAACTCTTCATATGGACCAAATTCTTCATATGGATCCAAGTCCTCACACGGACCAAATTCCTCACGTGGATCAAATTCTCAAAAGGATCAAAGTCCCTCATATGAATATCATCGTGCTAATAACTCGCTTTTCGGCAGGTAGAGCTAAGGGCTATGAATATCTCGCATTATTCTTCAAACCATTATGTTCATAAGTCCTCAAGAATTTCTTTGCTTATTCATATGCTTATCCTAAACCCTCTTATGTGAAACGTAAATGGATTGGCTTCTATGCCACCATTCTCATATGGAGCTCAGAGAGTGATGAACTCTTTGCCACCCCCTTCTTATGTGGGTGGTGAAGAAAAGAACTAATCTCTTCTCTAGGGTCAGTCTCCCAGATCGTGCTTTTAACGTCTCAAGAATTTGCTGGGGCCCCACAAAATTGCTCGAAAGGACGAAGTTAATCATGAAGAAATGAACTTTCATTTCACACCGCCCTCATCACCGCTATATCTCTGTTTTATCGCTGATGAAATTCATCTCGATGAATTTGATATCATATTCTTCATCGATGAAGTATATGAGTTCGTAAGTCGCACTAATTCATTCAGGATGATCAACCCAAAGCCTCCTCGAGTGGGTCCTCGAGAGTGGATGTACAAATCACATGACTGTGTGACAAGAATCTATTGATGGATGCTCCCTTATCTCCATCGTGATCTCAAGCATATCAAATTTTGCGGAACCAAAGGCAAAAGTCGTATTGGGTCTAGGTAAGGTTGCGATCTCTAAGGACATATACATGGACAAAGTCATGCTTGTTGAGTCCTTAGGATACAACCTCATGTCTGCCTCTCAATGCTTTGTGATCTTGATATGGTTGTTGTCTTTTGGCAAGTATCGCATTGTGTTGTGGTTATGGAAGTTTCGACCATTCCAAAGTCTTCAAGGCTTTTAGGAGAGGAGACTTGTATATTGTTGATTTCTCTACAGGACCACAACCAGCCGTGGTGCCTACTTGCAAAAGCTTCGTATAATGGCTATGGCATCGGGACGACTTGGTCATGCAGCATGAGGAATTTACACATACACGCCATGCGAAGAAGAAGCATGTCATTGGCATCGAGAATGTCAAATTCTCAAGGATCACTTGTGTGGAGCCCAGAAGCTGGAAAAATGACCAAGGCCAAGCATCCAAATAAGACTATCATGACCACTACTCGACCATTCGAATTGCTTCACATGGACCTCTTTGGTCCTAATCATTACTCAAAGAAATACTAATGATGCATCTCTATATGGCTTTGTTATTGTTGATGATTATTCACATTACACATGGGTACACATTGTTACTTACAAACATGAAGTGCGGGAAGTCTTCAAACGATTTTCCTCGAGGGCTTCAACCAACTTTGGTGTGAAGATCAAGGCCACATCAGAGTGACAATGGAACCGAGTTCAAGAATTCGGTCTTGATGACTATCTTGATGAACTTGGTATTACTCGTGAGTTATCCGCTTCCTTATACTCCTCAAAGAAAATGGCTTACGACGGAGCGAAGAATGTAACGAACTCTTGTTGAGATGGTCGTAATATGCTTGATGAATACAAAACGCCCTAAATGCGTTTTTGGATTGATGCAATTGATACCACGTGCCACATCATCATCAACAAGAGTATATCTTCAAAAATTCTTCAAGAAGATCAGCCATTATGAACTCCTCACCGACAAGAAAACCCAATGTGAGTTATTTCAAAGTCTTCGATTGCTAAATGTTGGATTAGAGATCCTCATCACAGAAGGTAGGTGCTCTCTTTGCGAGCCATTAGTTTATCTAACTTTTGTGGGCACTATGCTTTTGTCTCTATCATAGAGCCCACTAAGGTAGATGAAGCATTTCTGGAGCCTGAGTGGATTCAGGCCATGCAAGAAGAATTACATCAGTTCGAGCTCAACAATGTCTGGGAATTGGTCAAACGTCCAGATCCTTGCAAGCATAATATCATTGGCACAAAGTGGATCTACCGCAACAAACAAGATGAAAATGGCCTTGTGGTGAGGAATAAGGCACGACTTGTAGCTCAAGGGTACACACATGTGTCAAGGAATTGATTTCGATGAAACTTTTGCACCAGATGCTAGGACTTGGAGGCTATTCGCATATTACTTGCTTATGCTAACCATCATGACATCACTTTTATATCAAATGGATGTGAAAAGTGCATTCCTCAATGGTAAACTTGAGGAAGAAGTATATGTTGCTCAACCCCTGTGTTTTGAAGATCCAAAGAATCCCGACAAAGTCTTCAGACTCAACAAGGCCCTCTATGGTCTCAAGCAGGCCCTCGGGCGTGGTATGATACTTTGAAGGAATTCCTCATGAAGAATGGCTTCACACCCGTTCACTCGAATTCCACTCTCTTTACTAAATCTTATGATGGTGAACTGTTTGTGTGCCAAATATACGCTTGATGATATTATCTTTATCGACTTGACCAACGTTATAGTGATGAATTTGCTTATATGATGAGTGAAGAATATCAAATGTCTATGATGGGAGAGTTGAAATTCTTTCTTAGGTCTTCAAATTCGTCAACAATAAGAATGGCATATTCATATCTCAGAGAAATACCTCAAGGATGTTCTCGAGGAAATTCGGCATGCAAGATTGCAAAGGCGTCAGAATTCCTATGCCCAGAAATGGCCATCCATGCACTGATGAAATGGTATTGACTTCGATCACAAGGTATACCGCTCCATGATTGGTTCTTTATTGTACTTATGTGCATCTAGGCCAGATATAATGCTTAGTGTTTGTATGTGTGCCCGATTTCAAGCTACATCAAGTGAATCACACCATAAGGTCAGAAGCATATTCTTTGATATCTAGCTCACACACCAACACTAGGATTATGGTACCCCAAGGGCCTCTGCTTTTGATCTCATTGGATATTTTGACTCGACTATGCCAGGATCGGTGGACCGCAAGTCAACATCCTGCACTTGTCATTCCTCTGGATGATCTTTGGTCCGGTTGGTCCGGAAGAAACAGTAATCACTGCATTATCGCTTCACTACTACGAAGCCGAGTACATTGTCACCGGTTCTGGCTGTGCTCAATTGTTGTGGATGAAGCAAACTCTCAAGGACTACGGCATCAACGCGGAAGAATGTGCCTCTCATCGGTGATAATGAGAGTGCCACATCAAGATTGCTCACAACCCCCGTTTCAAAGACTCGAGGACAAAGCACATTCAGATTTGTCATCATTTTCTTTCGTGATCATGTGTTTAAGGGCGACATCTCCATCGAGCATGAGAAGACTCAAGAACAGCTAGCCGATATCTTCACAAAAGCCCTTGGATGAGAAGAGATTTAGCAAGTTGCAAAGGTGAGCTAAATATCTTAGAATCTTCAAATGTTCTTTGAAAAGGACACTCATCCTAACACTTATGCAAAATTGATGACTTAGATGTGCACACATGAAGAAACGTTTTTCTTCAATCAATGAAGAACAACACTCTAAGTGTGAGAAATTAATGAAGAATTTGATTCTTAGAACCCTACGACAATTGTAATGCTAAAGTGTCTCGAAATCATCATTCTTATACTGGGTCACGCCACCACCAAAGTTGAAAATCTTCAATTTGAGTTTTTCTCGCTTTTGAAATTCTTCAGCTTTTTCAAATTCTTCAACTTTTGCAAAATCTTCACTATTTCCATCGCTTTTTCTTCATTATTATATATATATATATATATATATATATATATATATATATATATATATATATATATATATATATATATATATATATGGGTTTATGTCCTCTACAAGATTCACTTATGGCTATTTCTTCAAGTTGCATTTTCTCGCTAAGTGAATGTGATCGGACCTTCCCCTCTATGCTATACTCAACCCAATCTATTCACAAATTCTTCATGTGTGTTCTATTTGAAACTCGCTCAAAATCTTTCATCAGGTCCTTGTCAAACCAAGAAATTGCGAACGGAACGTTAAAACTAATCTTATCCAAATTTTCAACTTTGTCGCTCAAACCGTTCCGTTTCCCTCGATAGACTTATCTATTCACCCACGATCTAACACGATCTCCACTTTTCAGTACGTGGGTGACACATGTCAAGTTTAATGTGAAGGGTCAGGCACGCTCGGGTTCTAAATCTTTCGCTATAACAGTTTTTCACTGCGACTATAAATACCCCCTCTCCCCTTCCTCACTTCCTTTACTCCGCTCGACCGCTCTCTCTCTCTTGCTCGAGCTTCTCAAACCCTAGTGCCGCCGCTACTCCATCGTCGCCCGTGAGGAAGAGCTTCACTGCCTCGACTGCTCGCTGGTTGTTGCATTACTACAGGCCGCCATGGAAATCTTCTACTCCGCCGGGCCAGTAGCTGTCTTCCTCCTCACGAAAGTTAGGCGTGGAAGATCCGAATCGATTTAACTTCAAATCTACACCTCACGCTTTGTTGTGTTCTTCATCCAGGTAATTAAAAGTTACTTTTTACCGCCTCTTTGATTCAAATTTTTCTACAAAATCTTCAAAAGGTGTTTTTATCCTTCAAATCCTCACACACAAAACACCTCACTAGTCATCTCGTTCTTGATTCGCTTCTCTAAGCATCATTTTTCTTCAAGATTCCTCAATTGTGTGGATCCTCGATCTATACAACTCGAACCTAAGACAAAGAACGCCTTAGTGAAATTCTTCAAGGCTCATCTGGTTAAATTCCTCAAACTTGTTCTTTTGAAAAACCTTCCGAGAACGTGATATGACCTCTCCAAATTCCTCGCAACTATACTCTATTCAAGGTGTACATTTCAAGTCCGTCACGAATCACTTCAGGTTCTCATCAACTTAACTCATTTGCAGCTGCCTCGAAGAAAGTTGCATACTTCTTCAGAGAATTTGATTGTTCAAATTCCTCAACCAAGAATATGGTAGACGGTGAAGAAGCCACGTAAAGGAGGAAAGAGGCCCAGGGTCATGACTGCTTTTGAAATACCTCGAGGACATCTATGCCGACTATTGCACACCGATGAGGCCAAGTTCGGAAAGGAGAATGAAAATCAGCGCAAGGTGCGCATTACAGAGGATTGAAAGGAGATGGGCAAGAGAATGGAGGGAGTACATGTATGTAACTCCAAAGTATATGAAGAAATTCGACTTAATCCTCCATGCTAAGAGCTCCATTGGCACTGCCAAGAAGCTCAATTCACCCACCAAAGATCAAATGTGAGGATTTTCCTGAAGAATGGGCCAAGCCGCCAAGCCAAGTTGGCAAGACAAGCCAAAGAAGCAAAGGAGGAAATTCAATGAAGACTCACGCTGTCAATGCCGACCGAGGGCCTCTATCAAGCCTAGGGAAATCAATGGCAAAGAAGCCCAGACACAAGTCAAGTGTTTCACTCAACAAAGGCTCCTCACGGCCTAGTTCCTCAAAGAATGCCCCTCACGGCCTAGTTCTCAAAGAATGCCCTCACGGGCCTGCAGAATCTTCAAAGCCCTCAAGGCCGCCTCATGCCGGGCCTCCAAGCTTCCTTCAAAATCCTCAGCCTCCTCCAAAGTCCTCAAAGACTGCGGTATCCGCCACGTACAAAGGATCGCAGTGCATCTCTATTGCCTCCGGTGTCTCAAGGGAGTTCTCAACACTAAATTCTTCATCGCCCCACTCCGTCAAGACAAAGGCAACGGCCGGACGAGGTCCCCGCCAAGTCCGAAGAAGAAACAGTTGCCTTCCAAGTGCCATCTCGACAATGAAGCCGATGATGATGAACTTGCAGAATCATCGAGATGCATAAGAAAGGGTCATGAGCCAAAGGCACAATTTGTGCCATCGCTTTGAATCCTAAGATGATCCTCGACATACTGACTCTCGCATAAGGATCCAGCATAACCCCTATGCCTGATTTTCATTTGACTCGGCCAAAGTCACATGTTGACCCATTTCATCTCCTCAAGAGAAATGCATATTTGAGAAGGCAGACAGATCAAGAAGGCCTGGCCAGGAAAGAGAAGTTCCTCGAAGAAAACGTTGTCAAAATGACAACTGATGAACTCATCAAAATTCAGTCTGAAATCAAAGCCCTCACGACAACTTCAACGCTTACTATGCTGATTGGCAAGGAGCCAAAGTCAGTTTGTTAAACCGATCGAGAAGTTCACCAATGTTGCAGCTCCAACGCAACAAGAAGTTCCTCAGCCGAAGCCTCCCGTCAGCTTCATCAAGAACATGCCAAAGACCGGGCTGATGACTTTCGGGATCAACAAGAAAATGCTAGTTCCTGTGTGTCGTTTGGTAGTCAAACCGGCGGATCTCGGGTAGGGGGTCCCGAATCAGGCCTAGGCGGATGTGGTAACAGGAGACAAGGGACACAATGTTTTTTACCTGTTAGGGCCCTCTCGATGGAGGTAATACCCTTTACCCTGCTTGATTAATATTGATGATATGGGTAGTACAAGAGTAGATCTACCACGAGATCAAGGAGGCTAAACCCTAGAAGCTAGCCTATGGTATGATTGTTGTTCTGTCCCACGGACTAAAACCCTCCTGCTTATATAGACACAATCGGATAGGTTAGGGTTACATAGAGTCGGTTATAATGGTAGAGATCTACATATCCTCAGACGCCAAGCTTGCCTTCCATGCCAAGGGAAAGTCCCATCCCATACACGGGACGGTCTTCAATCTTGTATCTTCATAGTCTTGGAGTCCTGCCGTGACGATAGTCCGCTATTATTTCGGACATCTCCCTTGTCCGGACTTTCAAGAGTCTCCCCTAACCAGTTTCTGTCAATGGACGTATTTAGTCCGGCGCCAAGATATTGTCTTCGCATTGTAAGGCGGGTTCTTCCTCCTAATACTTCATAGAAGGTTTTGAACACAAGGATAGTGTCCGGGCTCGCAAAAACAAGTTCCACATAACATCAGAGGGGAGAATAACTTTTGCACAGATTCCGCCGACGTATTCCGCGGGCGTGATAACACACCAATGCTGTGCCTTTATATGAATCGCTTTACTGCTCCACCTCAGCCCAGTGTTTAGCGAGGCTGTTTCGGCATCGTCCTTGTCAAAGCATAGATCATGCCCCTTATTCCAGGTGATTCTCATCAATACGGACGCGGTAACCCATCCATACGCCATTGATTACGGCGCTTAGAAATAAGTAGTTTTACTCAGTTGGTGGGGACGACAGCTTCGTCTCATTCATATAAGGGATAAGGATCCACCTTTTTCACCCCACGCCTTTCTTCCTCCTTTGCTTATCCATTTCAACACAAGACTCGAGCTCCAGTCAGGCTTCAAGTCTCAAGCACATCCCACCTCAACCTTTCCCCAACCATGTCAGAGCTGGAGGCAGATGGATGGCCTCCTCCGACAAGGAGGGGGCACATCACCAAGTGGAGGCCGGATACTGTCCCAAGAACATCACAGACAGGCTGCTGCCCGGGATGCGGGGCAGCTCATTCCAACCCCCGGCCCCATGAGAGGGTAGTGTTTCTACCCCACTTCCTCCGCTGGATCAGGGTTTTCCATTTCACCCATTTGTCCGGGGCTCATATGTTCCACTACGGCCTCGGACTTCCAACACGACCTGGCCTCAATTTCCATCTCAACATCTCGGCAGTTTATCGTCAGGTAGTGAGGTATTCTTCTTCAGATCCGCCCCCACTTCGGGCCTTATGGTCAAGATTTTCAACGTTCGTCAAGGTAGTGGGCGGTCCAAGCCAGGAGGTGCGGAGGCGGCCTATGGTTGGCAAGATGGGCTAAGGTCCTATGGCTCGAGGGGGCCTTTTGTGGAGACAATAAAGGGTGGT